>OX638116.1:15819450-17043200 GCA_951804975.1 Anthophora plumipes | reverse complement strand
TTTGACTACGTTATTAAGGTTTAAATTTCAATTTATGAATCTGCCATTTCACGTGCAACGACCTAATATTAATTCGGGACCTCTGTTTCAAAAGTACCAATAACATATAATTATCTGTGAAGTGAATAAGGAATATGAAAAACCTTAACGTTACAGATAACAGAGGAAAAGAATAAATAAAAAAAGAAACCGATTCCTGACCAGACTACGGATTTTTACACACTTTTGGAAAATTTAAAGATACAAAATCGCACAGAAAAAAGTGTACAAATATCTACATTATAGTGCTTTTATAATACCTGCTAGGTGAAATAATTTCCCAAAGAAGTTCCAATTTTTTCTTTCTTTTTTAATTCTTAAAGATATGGATTTGCACAAAATTCCGACAACCGTGACGGGTGTTAATGTGAAATTAACTATTTGAAGGTTAATCGTTCTGTCTACACGGGTAAAAATGTTGAACTACGAGAGAAGCGAAACAGCTCAGTGATTCTGATGCATCAACAACCGAGTTGGAAGGATCGCAACGCCTGTGATCAACGATTCCGTGTGTTCCCTAATCGATGGAGTGCAGAGAGTTGGTTTGTGATGAACCATTAACGTCGTTAAACGAGGGTTTCATGCGGCGTCTGTGGTTCCTCGGTTCGTTTTCGTCGCTCCAGGCGGTTTTAATAACGGTGGTATCGGGAATTTTGATCTACGCGACACTGCCACTGTGATATTGAATCGTTCTACTCTAATCTGTAGTAACTTTATTGCGAAAGTATTTCCGATACTGAAATAATTACCCCTCTAACGGTAAAAAAATTATCGATAATTTTATAGGCATTCTTTTATTTCTGTTTATTTGATATCTACTTTTTCTTTGTACACTTTAATTGCAACCACTATGAACAACGCGAAAAGTACACTTCGCAAATCTACAAAAAAGTCATTACGAAATTTTCCAATTCTTATTTAACCGGAAAATCAACGAATATGTACTTTTCAACTCTCGCAGCCACGTGTTTTCGATATCTCGAAAATTTTCATTCTGGAAGTCTTCTGTCTTTCGTCTTCTGAATTTTTCCGAGTTTTCGTTCCACTTCGTAGAACCGTGGACGCACATGTGGCGACCAGGCTCGCGCTAATTCGAACGAACGCAATTCTGAACTTTCCAGTACTTGTCCTATTTCTATTACATTCTATTTCTGCTTCTTCCCTTCCGTTTTAACTCTATTTAGAGATTAGATCATTCTTCCTCGGATATTTCTATTATTTTTAATGTGTTTTCCTAAGTTCGATGAACAAATTGAGCGTGACAAATGAATTCTTATCTTACTCGTCTTGCAACATTCCACAAAGAGTATAGGAGAAGAAAAAGAAAGGAAAGACGAGCAATTTATCAGGTTTGATTTCAGTCACCTCCGATCGCTTTAACGATAGAAATTTGCCAGGAATTTCCATTACCGGCCGGACCTGATTTCGTGCCTGGCATAACATCCCTCGACGGGGAGATGCGTTGTTTCGCGTTAACTCGCCACCATCCCGGCAAACTTTCCCCACCTCGGCCAATAATGGGAAATAGAATCGCGAAAGTACGCCACGAACGAACCGGAAAATCTCTATCTAACCGTTGCCGCGTCTCTCGTTAAAATAACGAGCCGATTTATTTGCTCACGATCGCGAAAAAATTCCATCGAAAATCTCGCACCGTCGACGGATTGATACGCAGGATATACAGTACATATCGATGGTTTTCGGTGGCTGCGTTACGTGAGCGTTTTCTACAATTTCGCGAAACGATTCTTTTAACCGCGAGAATCGTTCAGACGATATTGTGGAAAATTTGTTCGCGAGATTTTTCCCAAGTTATCCCCATACACCAGCACCTTTCCGAACGTGGTTTGCTGACGGGACAATAATGTAACCGTTTCAGTATGAAAGTGTCTCGTGACACGGTGGATCGTGCTTTCAATAAATTTACATAAACCCTGTCAGCAGCGAACATGAATTGTGCGACTGTGAGAAAAGCCACGAGGAAATTTTATTCAAAAGTCGGTACTGAAACTTTTTAAATACCTCAAGTGTACACACGGTTTGATATAATAAGAAATTCTACACTTTCGAATTGTGCAAATTATTTAAAAAAAAACATCTCGTCGTTATTATTACCACAGTACAATTAAGCAAATATTACCATCCTTTGTATCGATCATTTTTCCAAACGATTATTCGCCAACAGAAACTCACCATACGCTCGTATTGTTCTTATTTAATGAGTCCATCAGTGGCTTGTTAATATTCAAAACCATAATGAGAACACATATTCATGCGTCAATCAGCGCGATGTATTGTTCGAACCCCTTAGAGAATCACGTGGCCAGACAATCGAGAGGAATCGATGTAAATGTTAAAGACCGTATGCATATTTCACTCGTACGAGTCATTAAAGGATCATCCTACGAAAATAAAAAAAAGAATAAAATCTAGCTTAATTTCTCTCTGTCTCTCTATTCTAACACTAGACTTCTTTCTATCGAAGCAATCAACTCGTGAGAAAATGAGGTAAATGAAAACCTTCATCGAACGATCGTTCACTAACCATCTGGCGACGCGCGTTGCTCTTTTTAATTTTTTCTCCTACCCATTCGAATTGAATCCGAAACACTCCATCAGAGTGCACCGCTTCTTGCGCGTCTCACGATCCATTACACCCTCGTTAATTCAGTACAAGAGGTGTCAGGCACGGAGGTGGGGGTTAGGCCAAAAACCTCATCGGCCGCTGCTACTCGAGCCCAAATCTCGTTTACATTTATCACGGGTCCGGATAGCTCACGTGCACGCTATCACACGCGTCGCATACACATATATACACACGTATACATAGATAGATAGATAGAGAGAGAGATAGAAACGTATACATAGTGGAACACACGTGTATAAACCAACAGCGTATCCCCAACGTTAGTGCTTCTTGCGTGGTCGATCTAGTTGCTCGACTATTCATGCTTTGAGACGTGATATTAGGACTTCAATTAAACGCAACCACACACCGACTTGGAAACTAATATGTCATTGAGTAACTCTGAAGGATTCAAAGAGGCCTGGTTTATCAAGCAACGAAACGGATTAAACGTCGAGGGACGAAACGTAACTTCCTCTTTTGCGCACGATCAACGTCGTTTTCCCAGGATTGATATTCAAGAGAGTATCGCGAGATTTCATGCTGCGGCCACATGATGTGCCCTTTGAGACTGTGCCTGGCGGGCACGTAACCCGCGAAAAATTGAAACGGAAGACGGGAAGTACGAAGAAAAATTTCGAATTTCCTGAAATTTAACACGGGACCGGGTTTAATCTTGCTTTTAATACACTTTGGTGATGGTTATATTCAGTCGATAAGTTCGAAGGGAGGGTTCAGACACTTTTGTGAATTGGAAAATTGGAAAATTTCGCGAAATATATTTAAACCATTTGCCTCCAACAATCCAATTGGAAAATAAGTCTCTACGATATTCGTTGAATTTTGATTCATCAGAAACGTTCGATGAAATCTATGAGAATACAATGTAGCCATAAAAATTACACGATTTTGTTAAATTTGCGAAAGTAGCAAATTTGGAAAATATTCAAAAAATGATAAAACGAAAGAAATATTAACGTGTAGTCCGATATATACTCTAAGACTGTAAAAATAATTTCCATTTTTAAATGTTTCATGTGCGCAACGACGTTGGGAAGAAATGGGTTAATACGATAGAAGGTTCAATTTAGAAATATTGGAAAAAGGTCGATAATTTCTAGAATGAGTATTTAAAAATAAGTAGAAGATCCTCTTCTATCTGATATCTATTTGATCGTTTATACGTGGAAAGAAGGAACATGGCGCAGGTAACGGACGATCTCCTTAAACGATCGCTCACTGAGATACCTTTTAAAAGCATTTACATGGACAAAAGATATACATACTATATATATATATATTTTATATATACGGAATCAGGGCATCATTTTTTCTTCCGCGTCTATTGTGAGAACGATTCGTTTAATATAACATTCCGTGCCGCGAGACGGTGGAGCAATTGAAAAGAGAATTGCGAAAGCGATGAAGTTTTAATGATATCCCTCTGCTTCCGGTTTTTGCGTGTAGGGTTTCCTTTCCTCTTGGTGCAAACGAGAACGAAAAAAGGAATGCTTGAAAATTTCGAAGTCCTTCTTCTTCCTTAACGTTAAATCGAATAAAGAAGAACGAAACAATATATTCTTCTACGAAATTTAATAAATAATCATAACTTTTTAACAGCTGCAATTTTAGTATTGTACCTTGCTGTACGAAGAAAATGTTGCAAGACTGGTGTAAACGCGGGAGCTCGTGAAAGAATTTCAACGACGGTAAGTAAAGTGAAAGATATGTAAAGTATTGTCCCATTTGTCACTAGGATTTCTCGTTGTGTGTCTGAGAAAAATTTACGAATTTCCTCGGATCCTTCTATTTTCCAAGATTTTCAGGGTCACCTACTTATTCTTTTAACCTCCTTGATGCAGCAAAGTTCAGACATTTTATGATTTCGATACTGCAAGGTTTCAACTCGTTATTTGAACGTGAATGATGTGGGCGAACAAGAATTATGCGAATTTCCAAGTGTTATTCCGATAAAACTTTCTAGAATAGGACTGTTCAAGCTCGTAAAAAAAATATTTCACGTACGTAAATTAGAAAATTAACCCTTTCGTGACTAGTGGGACACACATTATGCACCACTTCAATTCACGAACAAAAATTGACCTCAATTTTCGATAAATAAATTCTGAAAAAAAAAATTCAGTCACGAAAAGGTACCAACACGTGCATGAGGAATGATTGCTCTATAAAAGAGCGTAGGAAGAGCAAATGAAAAATTGTTCGCGAACTACCCTGCTTTAAAAAATAAAGAGATACGTTAATCCTTTTAATACGATTTTTTCAGCAGCAAAATTAAAAAACAACACATACACACTCTAAGGTAATTCAAAGTAATTATATATGGTAAAGTGTAAAACAAATAACAGAAAAGAATACTTGACACTTTTCCCTTTGGAATACAGATATTCACGACTTTATGTTCCGTGACTTCTTTTTCAATCACAGTAAACTTAGCTGTTAATTATTTTTGTCGATCTACATATCATTCAAAATGTCTAAATTTTTTTTATTACTTTGATATAGCTATATATTTGTTGTTCATTTTTTATCATCTCAATTTTTAGATTTAACTTTATTTGAAAGAACCTCAAAATAATATTGTCTCATCTACCTTACAATTATTATAATAAAATTTTAAGTAATACACTCCAGAAAAAAAAAACTAAATATTTAATTGCGTTGAAAATTTTTTGTCTTAAATAATTTCGATAATAGAAACTTCGTCGCTAACCATCAGAACGCCATTAAAATCTCCGTCACGGATAGCCACAGTTATGATCAACCCCGAAATAAAGCTTCGTTCGGAAAACGGAAAGTACAATACGAATCAAACTGCGAATGGACTTTCCACGTTAACGTCGCGTTTTCCTGCTGCATTATGCAGAACGCAGAGGCGCGTGTACGCCGCGTCGCGACGGTAAATCGGATCCCAAGGATCCCGCAATGCATCGTGGCCCCTTTTAAACCTTCGGGTGTATAAATAAAAACCGCAACGGCGGCAGCGTGAAATCATAAAGTTACCCCGAAACGGTAAATTGCGGTTCTCGTGCCTCGTTGGATCGGTTTAGTTTTTCCTCCTCTTTACTTGTTCATTTCTGCCCTTCGATCGATCGTATCGAAGAAGAAGAGGAAGAGGAAGCAGCAGGGAAGGAAACGCGAGCAACGCATTTATTTTTCAAAGGCGAAATTTATGTATGATGCCGCCACGATGGATGCCACGGTGAGATGGGATTCGTGCTCATCGTCGAGCGTTATCGATTTAAACCGAGCACCAGCGACCGTAGTTGGGGCTACGAATCCCTTTTCTAAATTCGACGGAAGACGCGACAGCCGTCAATCGACCCTTCGATTCGACGCGCGAATTACGTGAACGTGAAATTTCTGAGTGTTGCCCGAATCACGAAGACATTGTAAGAAAGGGATGAACAATCGGCTGATGTTTGGATGGGAAAAGCAAAAGAGCAGAAGTTCGGCGACGTTGTGCCGGTTGGAAAAGCAAACAGGGAAGAGAAGACTTAATAAACATAGACTTGGAGAATTCGAACGATAACGCTTGGTTTAAATAAACGTTGATTTATTACAACTTTCTGCCTGGCACGAAAAGTTCGAATATTTGTTTAACGAAATAATGAAGTATGATTGGATTATCTATAAGTATAGAGTGTTTAAGCAACGAATCTAACTGGAGAAATAAATAATCCATAGACAACCTACTTTCGACTTCGCGAACACTTCCCTCAACATTCTTAACCGCTTCCTAAATTTATCATGGAATTAATTAACCTACTAACCAAATTGGAACAACGCAGACATCCGAGAAAAATTAACCTCCCCCCCTGATAAGTCTGTTTCCCTCCTTCCCACGATTCTATCCAAGAGAACATTCCTACCCTTTCCATCCTTCGGAACACACCTCTCCTCCGTAGTTCGTTCAGTGTATAAAATAAGACGACAACGAGCGCGTCTTCGAGCGGAATCTTAATTGAATGCAACGCCAAGAGAAGCGGTTTTGCCATGGATCGGGATGACCGATCTAAAAATACTCTGTGCATGCAACGCAGTTCAGCCGCTTTACCACTGACCTTGGCGAACCTCTCCTGCGTGTCGAGGATCTCGATGAACAGCGACACCTTATCGTCCACTATCTTGAATCCATTCCTTGGCTGTGCCAGCAGCTGTTGTATCGCTTGAGAAGTGGTAAGCGGTGTAGCAGGGCTAGTAGCCGGTGTCGAGCTTCTGGTTCCAGAGCTACCAGTACCGCCTGAGCTGCTGTTGTGCAAATGAGTGCACCCAAGGAAGATAGGGTTGCCGTTTGGTGAGACGCCACAGTTAAACGGGCGGAACGGTAGGCCGTGAAACGTCGGGCTAGGTCTCGGTGCAGAAACTCGAAGGAGAGATTGTGCAGAGGGCAGAGAAAGACGCCTCGTGGCGCTTTGATTCTGTTGTTGCTGCTGTTGCCCTTGTTGCTGCGTCTGTAGCGATCTAGACGGTGACTTTAGGATCTGATAATCACTTGCAGCAGATGGTAAAGATCGATAGCCTGAATCTGATGGAGACGCAGGTGGCATCGGGGCAGTTTGCGGTGTTGTAGCGATACTATGAGGCCTAGATCGAAGTGCAGCGCCTGGTGTCCATGTGTTCGAATTACCAGGATTCGTTAGAATGCTCAAAGCGGGCCCTTGTGACGTGGGCGTGGGTGGCTGGGGATGTGGCAAGGTCGAAGCGTACGCCCTGCGAGGTATGGGTTGGTGCAACACCATTCCAGAGGAACCCCATTGTATAGGCTCTGCTGTTGCACGAGCGGACGATGGTACGCTGCTTGCTGATGTTGCTGCTGTTGCAGTTGCTGCAGGCATGCCTGGTGCAACTGTAACGGGTGTCGTGGCGATGCTGTGAGGCCGCCTAGGTACGGGTTGTTGAAGTTGCCCGTTCCATAAAGACTGGGGTGGTATAACGCTGCGAGTCGTGGGTCCCACTGTACCGTTGATGGCTGGTGAACCGGCGTTCCCGCCGCCGCTGCCGCTGCCGCTGCCGCCGCCGCTGCCGTTCCGTGATTCCTGTTGACCGTTGATACCATTGATGCCGCCATTGTTGTTACCACCGCTGGTGGATATAGATGATACTGGAGTACCGGCGACCGAATGGGCGCGCCGTTGTACCATCCCTGATACAACGCAGGCTGAGCTTGTGCCTGGTGAGCTTGCAACGGTGCTCCACGATGACGGTGTTGTTGTTCCTGGTGTCCCTGCTGATATTGTTGTTGCTGTTGATGATAATGCTGACGTTGCACTTGCTCTACCACCGAGTTGACCAAGGGAGTGGTGGACATTTGAGACATGGTGGTATGGTGGAGCGGTAATACTATGAGGACGCCTCGGTGCTGCTGATTGGGGTAAACCGTTGGGAGTAGAGCGAATTTTATTTGCGCCGGATGCTGGTATCGGGGCTGGTGGGGTGTACAATGGGAATCCGTGACCATTGTGACTCGGGCTACGGGAGGGCAGCTGGTTGATCGGGGACGACTGTACGTTATTCCGTTGTTGCTGTTGGTGCTGATGCTCGTTGATAATTGTGCTTGCTCGAGGCGTGGTCGCGGGATGTGTGGGAGCCGGTGGAGGCGGGGGTTCCAGCAAATTTTCAAGTTCTGCAGACAACGACCACGCTGAAGATAGTGCTGATAATGGTGGTACTGTTGGTAGAGCTGGTAGCTGGACGGCGGAGGCGGCGGCGGCGGCGGCGGCGGCGGTGGCGGTGGCGGCGGTGGTTGCTGGATTGCCAGCGGATTCGGAATTGTTGACTGTGCCGGCAGGACTTGGCGAAGCGGACTTGTTGACGCGTGCGGCGCGTTCACCGCCGACGACAGCGGTGACGTGCTGTAGATGACGATCATTCAGGCTCGCACGTCCATTGACATTGCGATAGAAACCGGGACCCGGCGCTAGATTAAGGCTGGTCGGCTTCTGTTTCACCCCGCCGTTAGGCTGCGGAGACGAAGCGGGTTTCGGCTCGCCCATTTGGTTTTTAGCGGCGTCAGGACACGACCGACTAGGTGGCCAGCTCCACGCTCATCTTCGTGTGTTTCTTTGCCAAAAATTGTGCAGAAAAAAAAAAAGAAACAGACCAATCTTCCTTTTGGTCTCTTGGAATATCCGCTTTAAAGCCTCGTCGTGCTGTTATCTGTTTGTCGTGCACGCTGTTTGGTTCCCCTTAATTCTCACAGATCCGCAGACTCTCCAAAGTGAAACGCATATCCGATTTGTGCTCAACGAAACGAGAAGCAGACCGATTAACGTGTCTTATCTCGGTACACGTCCAAGACGAATTCTCGAATTTCAAGATGCTGGTCGTCGTCCCGAGATTCCCAGGCGGTTCGCGAAACAGCTTGTGCACATTTCGCGCGCGACATGTTGGCCCACGCGTGAATAAATCGATAAGCTAGGTTGCTTCGTCGTCTGGTTGTATCAAGGTTTAAACGTTTGCTCTTCCGTAGACGTCGCAAAGTCGACGACCGATCTCCATTTTCATTCACGCGTTTCCTCCTTCTTTACAATTCACACTAAAGAATATTTCACCGTTGACAACGATATTCTGTTACTCTCTCCTTTGAAAATACGTTAATCATACAGTGGACAATTTAGGCTTGATATTTATTCGTTCGTTGCATCAGTCGATAGGCCGATGAAGCTTTGTTCTAAGCGTTATCCAGAGATCGTATAATATTTCGAAATAACATTTGATTAATTGTATACCGGCGAACGTTAATTCAACGCTCGGAATTCTCGCGCGAATCGATCGTTATTAATTACTCGTCGATTGTTACTCAGATTAAAGTGCAAACTCATGACCATTATTATATTTAGAGTGCTGGCTCGTTAGCTGAACGATGTACCAACAGAAATGCAATCTTCCCAGTTTTTGGATATTCCTCTGACCTCTTCTTTCTCTTTTTTTTCTTCTTTCATTCAGATAAATCTCTCTTTCTTTCTTTCTCTCTATCTCTCTCTATCTCTCTATCTTTCTCAACTGACTTTACATTGACCGTGAACAACGGTATAAATCTCTCAAATATATTTATATATAGATATATCTATGTAATATCGAAGATTCTCGTACAATAAATTTTCACTATAACGACAACGATCACTAAATCCTCTAATAATGACTTTAATAGAACCTCGATCTACGATGATTGCGTAGGATGCGTAATTACTTCGAATGAGAGAGGATGATTCTCGTTTCTTCTATCTAATGTCAACAACTCGTTTATTAATTCTTCACTGGTTACTAATCCTTTCTACCGTTCGAAACAACGAATTACTATAGAAACAGCGGTCTGCCGTTCGAATTTATCTTGGAACACGTGGTCGATCGTGCGAAACACCACACCGTTGAATACTTCCTCGAACGGCTATATATTTATAAAACCGCGTAACGACACTACGAATGACAGCTTTCTTTTTGCTCTACTCAATAATATTACTACTTCTTCACCAACAAAACAACCTCGATGATAATGTGGCTCGTGTCGATGTTTACTTCTCGTTGAACTCTCGCGACGGACAAAAATTACTCGCGGACGCGCACACTTGAGAACACCAGCCACCACCCGGACACGAAGGAGACGAATGATTCGCACGGGAAAATGTCCGATTATTAAACAAGAAGAAACTCTTTCAAAGCCTCTTCGTTATGTCGTGTTAACACTTCCCTCCTCTATCCTTCTTTCTCCCTCTAACTCACTATTGTTCTCGTCCAATCTCCATCAACGAAGGATCATCCATCTTCACCGATCTCTCGCGCCTTTCGATCCTCTCGATATTCGTCTCCATGTCGGCCAACTGTACACTTCCAACCCCTTGGAATCGTCGTTTCCAGGAGATACTAGTTGACTGACGACGAACAGTTACGGACGATCTTAACAAGCTCGGCGTGCACAGATCGGACAATCCTGATCCTTCTTCAACTTCTCAGCTTCGTTGTATCCGAGATTAGGCCGATTCAACGTCGCCAGCATGATTCTGTGCGACGAAACAGCAGTACTTCCGGTCGGAGAGCAACTGAAGAGGCCGCGCGGTGTCTTTGCCGGTACGAACCGCGTGAGTTCAATGTGCGCGGGTCAGGAATCGAAGAGGGAAGTTAGGGACAGGAGGTCAGTCGGGTGAGACTGACGCGTGGCTGCCGTGCCGGGGGCGGAGTGGCGTGTTCCTCTTTGGAATACGGCGGGATTCGAGCCGCGAGCAGCTACACGCCTGCGCTTCGTGGCCCACCATATCTCTCTCTGTCTTTTGTACCGCTTCTCCAGGCTGTCTTGCTTCAGCATACACTCCCTCATCCCTCCCACTAGGTCCTCTCTCTTTGCTGTTCCCTCAGGAACATTGGTACGGCCCTGCCTTTCCCTCCCAACCCCTCCCATACCATCGTTGTGGCTCGTCCAGCCGGAGCTATGCTTCTCTTCGTCTCTCTGTCTACTCTCTTCTCTCTTCTCCATAGAAGCTGCGATATCCCCCGCCCGCGTCAACGTCGCGAACGATGACGACGGCAACGAACAAGCCGATCCTCGCGCCTGTTTCTTCTAGCCGCTAAGCCGACCAGGCGCTACCTTCAGTGATTCTCCCTCGTGAATCAGTGTACAGAGAGGAGGCAAGAACGACGAGAGGGGGGAAGGGGATCAGCGTTGTTGAAAGGGGTTGTAAAAAGCAGTGATAAAGAAGGAGACCAGTACTCGTCTGCTTGCATCCCTCTCTTTGAGGATACGAGCCTGGAAAACGAAACTCTTCCTTTGCCATCTCGTCGTCGCCTGTCCATCGGTTACTCCCGTTTCTCACACGTCTCTCTGCTCTGTTCTTTTACTACGTTCGCTTTCAACTGTTTCTTTCGGCGGCAACCGCTCGACCATTAATTCCGTCTCATTGATCCCTCTCCCCCGGTCGATTGTTTTCACCGAGAGGCTTTCTTTCGATGCTGTTTTTACCGCAGCCGCGTAATTATTCGGACAGGAAGACGAGGGGCGGGGGTGAGAGGATATCGACCCTTGAAAATGGAGTGGGTGTACGTTTAATCAAATATATCGTTGATATAATGGGTCCGTAAGTAAACGTTTAAACTATAGACTGTATTCAGCACTCAAGAATTAACCCCTCGAGGATTAAAAAAAAAACTACGAACCTAACAAATAAACCCAGATATCGTTGATTAATAAACGCTTGTAGTTCCTGTGCATGGAACTATGCGGATTTGATTTAAAAAAAAAAAAAAAAAGAAAAATCAATAGTGACCTAATTGTGTATTGTATAATACTAGTAATCATTGTCTGGTCGCATTGCCCAATAAATTATAGACGATATTTTGATAAGAAACTAAATCAATTGTACATGTATTTTATTAAAAACAAAGAAAGAACGAGAGAGAGAGAAAGAGGAAACACTTTCGAAAGATATCTGCAGTGCTCTTCGTCATACTGGCTATACAGGCTATCATTACGTTTTGTGCTAGTGATTCTTTAAAAATATCCACGCAGGAACATGGACGAGTGCAATAGCACTATCGTATGCAGGGCACATTGCTCTTCTGGCATCCATTCGCGGCCCTCTAACCCTTTCACCCTTTCCCATCTCCCTCTCTGTTTATCTATCCTACGCCCCTTTCTACGTGCCATTCACCGTGATACGAACAGCATGCGTCAACCCCTTTTTCACGATCTGGGTATGTGGAACTCGGACTCTACATGCTGTATGGAGAATCTGCCGTGGATCAATGATAACGCCGCGATTATCGCGGATATTACGGTATTACGGAAGAGAAAGCCTGCTATACGACGATTCGAAGAGACACCAGAGGAATTTTATTTCCACGAGAAATACACCTCCAAGCGCCACGTTTCGACGACGTTCGTGTAAATATTATTGGGTTATCGGCCTTCTAATTCCGTTTGGCGCGAGGTTTTTACGATCGTCGTTTATTAGAGCTACGAAGGTTAGTATTTTAGGATCAGTTAAAATCTCGGTGAATTTCCACACG
The DNA here is from genome assembly GCA_951804975.1 of Anthophora plumipes. Taxonomy (NCBI): domain Eukaryota; kingdom Metazoa; phylum Arthropoda; class Insecta; order Hymenoptera; family Apidae; genus Anthophora; species Anthophora plumipes. The sequence goes on along the minus strand of OX638116.1, from coordinate 17,030,518 downwards.
GTCCACTGACTACTAAGATTTTTTTATTATGAATTCTTTACACAGGATAAGATTGATTAGGGAATTTATCGTGATTTACCACCTGTGTGTTTCACGTGTGTTCGAGAGATAAACGTGTTCCCGCGTTACTGGAGGGTATTCTAAATCTACTTTGCTCGAGTTTTATGGACCTCGTGTTATTAGCCGTGTCCCGGTGGGTATTTTAAGACTGGCAGCTCGTGAATAGCTTTGCCACGTGCTGAAACTGAAGAACTCTCTCGGAGATTGAAAATGATCGGCGAAATTCTTGCAATTCTGACACACATTTCCCACCGACTACATTCTTCCAAAGCCACAAATCAGACAAATCACGTATCCAATTTTCTCCTCGATTCTACATATCTTCCGGATGCAAAGTGCGATCGGAAGTCTTCTTAACGATCGTCGCGTGTCATTCGGATCGTACTTTCCGTCGTGACGAAAACGTTGGAATAATCGACGAATATAGGACAGGAACGGTTGTGCGGCGAACACGCGAGTTATTTGCGAGAGCCACGGTTGCCCGAGCATTCGTGTAAATTCAGAGGGGAACGTTTGCAGAGTCGCAAAATACACGGAACACCATGGGGGGGGATAACGCAGATTAGGAGACACGTTTGTAATGAAGGGACCAAGTAAATCGACGTTAAGGGAATGCAACAGTCAACCACCCAGCCAGCCAACGTTTCTCGTGGACGTCGGAATTTCTTAATTTTTTGCCAGTGAGTTTATCCGCGTACACGAATTTTAGACAGGGCCAGGAATTTCTCGGGAACTCTGGATACCGGTCATTTGGTCGTACTCGTTGCGTGGTTTTTCGAATCTTGCGTGCCACCATCAGAGATTAAAAGTGGCCGAAATTCACGAAAAATAAAATTGCGAATCCTTGCCTCTCTCTCAACCTTTCGTTAAAGTAAAAGATTATTCGCGAAAAATGGATACTGCTTCAAAAAGCCAGAAAGAATAACGAAAGAAGATGATTCTTCTTTCGTGCTTTTAAGTTTAGATGTATGTTGGCATTTCTCTAAAATTGTTTGAAAGAGGCGGAAACGTGAAAGAAATCACGTAGTAGATGAGTAAAAAAGTTGTTTAAGAAGTAAGTTGGTAAAGGGAAGAAAAATGAAATGCATTCTTAGATAGAATGCAACATGCAAATGAAAGGAGCATCTATGAGATTTTTACGAAGAGCCGAGCTGTATATAAAACGAACCGCGTACACCCGATGCCTGAAGGAACTCTCGATATTTCATAACTCATGTAGCGTTTTCCGTTTTCAATATAACCGCGCCTCTGTGCTCGACTTCTGTCACTACCACGATGTAACATATCTGGCGAGCGGGAAATGCATTCCTGTTGCAACGATATCCAGAAAAAGTTTCGCAGACTCGGAGCCAAACTTTTCGCATAAAGGGATCGTCAACACCGGAGGACGCCTCAACTTCACCGGCAACACAGGATACAACCAAAAAGAAACACACGTCCCCGGCCAACGTTTCATTTTAATTCCTTTCTTTTTTCAGTTTTTTGTATATCTTTCTTTTTTTCTTTATTTGTGCATTTTATGTGGAACTTCTGATCCAGATGACATAAGATGCTATTCGAAATTTTTTTGGTGGAAATGCGAAGGATATGAATAAAAATGACTAGTAAATGTTCCAGTAGAGTGATCTTATGCTATGATACATCGTAATTCTAAATTCTAAATTTAGAAATTTCTAAATTCTCAAGTTCCGGATTTCAAGATTTCCTAATTCCGAAATTCCGAATTTCAAGATTTCCAAATTCTGAAATTCCGGATTTCAAGATTTCCAAACTTTGAAATTTCGAATTTTCAGATTTCCAAATTCTCAAGTTCCGGATTTCAAGATTTTCAAATTCTAAAGTTCCGAATTTCAAGATTTCCAGATTCTGAAATTACGAATTTCAAGATTTCCAAATTCTGAAATTTCAAATTTCAAAGTTTCCAAATTCTAAAGTTCCAAATTTCAAGATTTCCAAATTCTAAAATTTCGAGCCTCGACATTTCCAAATTCTGAGATTTTGAATTTCAAGTTTTCCAAATTCTGAAATTCCGAATTTCAAGATTTCCAAATTCTGAAATTTCAAATTTCAAAGTTTCCAAATTCTAAAGTTCCAAATTTCAAGATTTCCACGTCTTGAAATTCCGAATTTCAAGATTTCCAAATTCCGCAATTTTCAAATCCCCAAAAATTCAACTCTTCAAGGCTTCCAAATTCTGCGCGTTCGAATCCTAAAATTTCGCACTTCGGAACATCTAAATCCTAACCGTCAAAATTACACAACCGAAAGTTCCAAAAATCAAAGTTTCAAGCTACTAAATTCTAAAGCATTCATCGAAATCACCATCAACCACGAAATCCCCACAAAATTGTTCCACTTAACCACTCCACGCTATCAGCATACGAACTCGAGGAATACTCGATATATCGAGGGGACCGATTTAACGCCAGTCAAAGATCGTCAACCAGCTAACCGAGTTTTCCGAACGCAAGAGGAAGGGTTGGTTGGTCGCACGCCAAAATCCATTAGAGGGGTGGTGTACGGGAATTATGCTACAAGACACCGACTCGTGTGTGTAGCTGCACATGCTCAAACCCGGCAATTTTCAGCGAGTGATCGGCAGTGGTGGTCGTATGTGTTCAAAACATTAGACGCAACTTCCAACCAATGGATACAAATAGTATCGACCAGAAACCTAGCCTGAAACTTATTTGATTCGGCAGCTCGCGTCCAATGAAATTACCGGAAGTTCCAACGAGACACCAGTGACGCGGTTGTTGCTTCGCGCGTTGGATAAATCATTTCTCCGCGCGTGGCACAAAAGCTGCAGGCGACGATACGAGAGCACGTAGAGACGGTGAATGGGTCGACGACAAAAGGAAGAAAATGGGAAAAGATGACGAATTTTATCCCCTCCACTCTAAAGAAAATCTTGTGTTGTGTGAGACGTGAGGGATAATATAGTAGTCGATGTGTATATGCATGCTCGGCGTGTTGCCTGACTATTTCGAGAATGGAGAATTTCATCGAGTCGACTTCGCGACGCTCGAAATAGACATACTCTCGTGGAAATAGAGTTGCAATGCTTGCGATATGGCCACTCGTGATACGCGACACAGAAAGTGTAGTAACGTTGTTCCTGGATTTATCGAATTTCGAAAACTTCTTTAACGTGATTCCGAAAGTTGTAAATTTGACTGAATTGCATAGACAAAATACAATTCTTCTTAACATGTCAGACTTGTCACTCTGTATGATCCAAAGGATCTCGAAAGAGTTCGAAGGAACTGGTTAACTTTTACGTTTTCAAGTTTGATTTGAACTACAACGAACATGCGCATCTTTGGAAAGACAGTAAAATATGCATGTTCTACGAACAGAAAACTTTGCAGAATAAACGGAAAAAATATTTACAAAACTGCTTGTCGGTTTTTCGAAAGAATCATATATTTTTTAATATAAAAGTTACAAAATTCCCTTGCTATCTTTTTGAAAACTGATGAAATGAACGTTGCGAAGAAATATTTTTTTCTCTTGGTATCTTCCAATTTCGGTAAGGAAAATATTGTCGACCATTGCAGAAAGGAGGAAGAAATTCTAGAAACACGTGGATAAAGTCGAACGTTAAAGGGTTAAAAATATATTACTATTTTAAATTTTACTCGATCGAAAATATCAGAATTATGATGAACGTACACGATTTGTGTTTATCCACAATAAAGAAAGACCCACGACAAACCACGTGGAATTGCATGGTGCATTGCACAGTATCTGCAAATAAAGAGGAAAGGAAATAACAGAGAAACACGATGAACAAGATCTACGATGGAAGGTACGGTAATGGCGCAACGCGTTGAGACAATCTGAAGTACCAGCAAGTCCTCTGGCCATGCGGTTTTGCGGTTAGAGGAACGCGGAGACTGTAGTCAACTAATATGATGTACTACCACTTTATTACGTTGCAGAATCAGCAACAGTCTGGTACATTCGAATTCGAAGTTCTTCTCTCAACGAATTTATTATTTTCACGATGCAATGTCGCACGTTTTCCTCGTGTTAATGCGTGAAACGGGAATAAAATTAGTTGGTAACGTAACGATATTTTATACCGGGAACGATTTCGTAAATTGCGCGGCCGCAAACGGGAAATTGTCTGAAAGCTAGAAACTCGATCTCTTCTCGATGAATTTCTACACGAATTAGATGTAAAAGTAACAATCCTTTTGAAAAAAAAAAAAAAAAGAAAAACTGGAAATTGTTAATCTTCTATAACATGACTTGAAAGTTACGTATCAAGCCAATCTATTAGGCGTTCAAATTAATTTGGTACTTTTTCCATAAACTTCAATGTCTATTTATAAAATATCACACACGATTTTAATCTTCGAAATGATCTTCATTATTTTCTATCACCATTTTCCATTTATCGAATACCTAAGGAATTCTCTGAGAACACATGATGGTTGTCATGGAAAAAGGCACCGAATCAATTTACACATCCAATAAATTTTATAATTCTTATTTTATTTGTTCGCTGCTATTACTATTGCATTACACTGTCTATTACATTAGTTGTACTTAATTTCCTGATAATAATTATTCATTTCTTCTTCTCTTATTAAAATATAAATGGAGGGTTAAATGAGAATTTTAACATCCACTCTGAAATAAATTTTCTCTACGATGTAATATTAATCTATCATACTCGCAATGTTATAATATAATAAAAAGAATACCCGACTGTATTCGTAAACGTTCGAACACACACACAGTTTTCCACTTTAACGTTAAATTCCTGCAAATGAGTTAATTAAATCGAAGTGTTCACTGCTTCCAAAAAAGAAGAAGAGAACAGAAAAAGACAGAGGTTTAACATACTCCAAACCACATTTACGACTGTGAAGACCGGTAGATCAATTTCACGGGCAAGCTTTACCTTGCAAAAAAAAAATGATAGAGACGGGAGAGGGGAGTCTCTGCTTCTTTTGTGCGAATACTAATTAAAACCGCGATGACAAAGAGGGACAAATTGGCGGGCTCCCGGCGGAGTGCCCGAAGACAGAACGCACTTCGAAATTTTGCATGTGAGCCATTGTGAAAGGGCTGAGTATTAAAGCTGCAAGTAACATGCGGGATTAGTCGAGCAAACGTTGGCCGAGTTGCCACAATGGGTTCGTTAGCAAGTACACGCTAACCGTGGCAGACAGGAAGCGCCAAATGAGGAGAACGAACAACAAGCAGCCATCGAAGCTCTTTACGCGCCTCGATCCGCGGCTCGTTTTCCACCTTCAATGCCCCTTCGCACGATTCTTGCTGCCGTTGCTGTTGCTCGACTTCACGTGGATTAACCAACGCGATTATCATCCTCGAAATTCACTTCGTTCGCGAGAAAGTGATGAGAATCGACGTACTCTCCGATCTCTATTGAAAATCGTGGATAATTTCCTTAACGAATGTAATAAGGTGTAACTGCTTTTTTTTTTTCTAACAATATACGACGAATATAGCCATCAAAGATATTTAGAAAATATATTATAATTCTGATTTTTAATTGATAGAACATTGTGAATTTTCCTAGGATTTTTTAGATTGTGTCGAATTTCACACAAAAATTTAAATAAATAATTCTTTGAATTTTACGAAAAAACGTAATCACTCTGTCGATTTGCAACGTATTCCCACATTTTCAATGGAACTATTCACTATAAAATTTCTTTGATTCTTCACTAAAACATTCTTCACTTTCTATACGAACTGATGGGATGACTTAACCCTTAAAATACGTTCGATATTTATCGAACACACGAAATTTATCTATCACACAAATTGTTGCAAGAACAAGAAAATGCAGATACACTAAATCAAGAAAAAATCCAGTGAAATCAGACGAAAATAAAAATGTCGCCTTTCTCGTTGATCTATACCACTGTCTGCTCGACCGCTCAATTGACCTTTACTACTTGCGAGCTGAACCAAAGAAAGGAAACACAATCCACCAAATTAGAAGTACTTCCATACAACAATCTACTGAAATACTCTATGATTATAAGATACTCTATCACCATTAAGAAAACCCAACGAAAGAGAAACGCAGATATTAAGTCCATGGGTTGAACTCTCGTCCCTCCCACCGTCAGTGCAGTCCCCTTTCTTTCTTTCTTTCTTTCTCCAAGTCCGAGAGGCGTAAAAAGTTTCAAGGTGTACGTATATGTATATGTATATACGGTAGCGCAGGCACAAACTGTGCCTGTATATATTTAACGGTATCTCCGGTCTCATAGCGTGCAGCGAAGTAAAAAGGAGAAAGACTTGGGAAAAGGAAGAGACTGTGGAAAGGAGAAAGAACGCGAGAGAGAGAGAGAGAGAGAGAGAGAGAGAGAGAGAGAGAGAGAGAGAGAGTCTAGGTAGGAGGTTACGCCGCCGCGATTCTTCGCGAGGTTAGGAGTGCCCTGGGCTGCAGCGACCTCGGCCGAGTATTTTTGCGCGGAACGAGTGGCTTTGTGAAGGAAGAATGGCCGGAGTAAGTGCTCCCGTGAAATATGGGTTACCGAGTTAAGGGAGAGGGGACAGGGGACGTCTCGCTTTAATGATACATCCGGGCTCGCCTTCTTTCGCGAAATCCCCCTCAATTAAATTTCACCCTTCCCGATCTCTGCCTTCGTCTACAACTACCGCCTCCTCCTTTCCAGAGTACCAAGCTTTCTCTTCCTCGATAAAGTGCCGCGAAGAGGTATCAATTCGATAGGTAGGGAATCCTCTGAAAAGCTAGCATGGACGACGCTTTCCATCCGTCGCCCGTTCGTCGAATACCAACGGAGCAATGGCAAGCCTGAGGGGATTCCGATGAAAACATCTCGAGAGTATTACGCCTCGGGATACGGCGTGTCCTGCTGACCTGATCGAGAGCCATTCGTTGATTCATTGATCAACACGTTCGGAGGATAAATTAGAAAGTTTTCATGAACTTTGGAAGGATGGTTGAAAAGCTACATTTTGAATGTTTCATTGTGAACAGAAGCAGTGATGTAACGGATTTTTTTGATATCTTATGATTCTTACGGAGATGGATGTAATGAAGATTGATTTGTATAGTATTAGATATAGAAAACAGATCAATCATCGAAATAAGTCCCATTGTTAGTTAATGAGCTTTTCACATTTTTCTGTCAGCTTGCGAACACCATCGCGAATATTTCAATGTGAATGGCTGCACTTGATTATGTGACTCCAGTTGGAGAGAAGTTATTCCTATCTCTTTTCACTGTTTTATTTCTTTCAACAGCTGAGACAATTAAATAGCAGAAGATTAATGTTTGTCAAACTGACACTTAACTTTTTAACAACGATTTTAACGACATACTACCAACTGAATAGCCTGAAATCGAAGAGGTGTCTAATATTGTTGAAATTTCTAGAAAAATTGATGAAAAATTTGTAAAAAATCTATACGAGAATGAAACATATCATTCGTTTCAAATAATACGATAGAGAATGATAGATCTACTCCATTGATTAGTAATATAACCATACATCTTCACTTTCTAATCCTTTTCCTCGCCATATATTCTCTACCTAATACAATAAAGACGATATTGTTATTATTAAGACTGATTTTGCTGTCAAAAATGGATTTAGTTTCCCAACGAAGAAGCAATGCCTTCTATAAAGCCGTACAACGATACGCGGAGGAAAATTAAATTTCGTGTATCAATTGGACATTCCAGGATTAATTCAGCTCAACGACCATTTTGTGGAACTCCTAGCTACGAGTAGCCTTTGGGACGGGTAAGTTCGAAACCGGACGCTCCTTTGATACGATACGGGTAGACAGGGAAACAGAGAGAGAGAGAGAGAGAGAGAGAGAGAGAGAGAAGCGAGAGAAAAGAGAGAGCAAACGAGAGGAAAGCTACATTTGAAAGCATTTTTGAAAAGGACGAAACGACAGACGTCCGCCGCTGGCCAGTTTGCCCGCTTCCGAGTGATTTGTATAGCCGGTGATAGGGCGTTCCGCTTTAATCCACCGGAAATCTCATATCGTCCATTAACGCCTAATTGAAATTCTCTTTCGACTGGATGAATCTGGGCCGGTTCTACTATCGTACGCGCATTCCAACTGGGACTCTCTTCATGGTGGTTGGAACGATCATATTTTAGACCAGACACATCCCCATCGCTCGTTCAATTACCGATGAAACCAATTAAAATTCACGGCTGCCTCGTAAAAGTTAACGACCACCGAGAGAAACCTCTTCGGTTCGGTGTTAAAACCTTAGGCGATTCGCCAAGATCGAACGGTTTCGACTTATCAGGAAAATCACTTTGCCGGATCGCGAAGAGAAAAAGAGTGTAGCTTAAAATCGTTGGGTGAAGGATGGTGTGAGGAAGAAGTAGTGGGTATGAAATAGCCACGAGCACGTCTATCCGACAAAATCGACGTATCCATCGAATTGAATTAACACCGATCGTTATTCGGATGGCCTCATTATCGAAAGTGCATTGGAAATGAAGCGGTTATTAATTCGCCGGGCGGAGGGTCGAAAAAAGCGGTACGAAATGTGCTACTGACGTGCTCCACTCACCCATTTCAATTCTGCCTCGCTTCCTAGTTCGGTGAAATATGCGTGACAGTGTTCTTACCTGTAACAAAGGCAAAAGAAACGAGATATCGTTAGTATGAGGTTTCATGTTTCAGTAGAAAATTGAAGAATTTCAATGGAAAGGATTAAAACATAAAAATACGAATTTCACTATTTTTTACTGGATAAAGAATTTGATAAATATATCAATTACTTCTACGTGAAACGAGCAACTATTTTCGTTCCAATTTCTTCGAACAAACCTTCTTCCTTATTTATTCCCTACACCCTCTCCCTTGAAACGGCTATGAAACCACCATCGATTATCTCGGCGAATAAAAATGTAAAGAATCGGGGAGGGCAATACGTTTTCTATCTCATCGCAGCTATCGAATAACAAATGCACCCCGCGCGTCTGCCTATTGAAAGCAACGTGCCGGGAATCTATTAGCAACGTATGCAAATAACAATGTAATATAAATGTTATCGTCGATGCTCCCAGTAATACACGTGACGCGTCGCAGGATTAACCGAAGCTGAATACCTCCAGGCGATGCAATAATCTAATGACGTCCCTGATACAGGCTCGTGATTAAAGAGCCTTAATATTCATAGTAGCACGTCTACCAGAGGAAAAAAAAACTAGTACACATATACATTGAACAACGCACATTTTCCATGCTGATTTATACCCCCATTTTTTCTCTTTTTTTTTTTTACATTTTATTCCCTTCGACAAAAAAAAATGATCAAAATTCGAATCGAAGTTCATGCTGGCAAGGGAGGAAAAGAGGGGAGGAAAAACGTTTGGAAAAGAGTCGAAAGGCAAAATTGCTTTCTATAGCCAATTGGCGTAGCCACAACGTTTTGACAGCGGGCTATTAGCGCATTTTTTTCCTCTGCGAAATGTCGCTGACCAGTAATGAAACTGCCACTCAACGGTGTTATCATGGACGCGGCGGTGGCGGCCATGAAACGCCATTGAAAGGCCGGCGAATTTCTTGGAGCCAATTACGTCGCGATCAACGAAACACGACGAACAGTTGCAGCGAAACTGTGGATAGGTGAAGTTCGGGTAAAGCGGGGGAGGAAAAAATGTGCAGCTTCAACGGGGCGAATTCTTTCGCCCCGCTTTTTTTTCCCCTCTTTCTTTCTGCTCTTCCACTCTCCTCCTTTTTTTTCCTTCCTCCCTTTTCCTTTCTTCCTCTCACCCTTCTTTTTATTCCATTTTCTGTTTTTTTTTTTTTTTTTTTTTTTTTCTTTAGTTTCGTTTCATCGACGTGCCAGTGCCCGGAAGCTCGCGAACCGAAACAACGAGCCGGTGGAGAGAGGAAGCGAAGGAATTTCTCGAGATTAATTGCATTACAATTAGTACGCGATGTTGCCGGGAATTACGGTGAGGAAAGAACGCTTCTCGTAAAAATATATCGCCACCGTGAATCATTTACTCGCGCGTCGACCATTGTTCCTCCGCGGCGTGAAAGAAACCAGCCTTGTCTTCGGCAGAGAGAGTTTTTAACGATGGCAAAAAAATTATACATCGCCCGAGCAACACCTCCGCTTTTCACGCTGCACGTAACCGCGAACAGAAACTACTTCGCGGGTTAACGAAAAGTTTTTCCATCGTACATCAACTGTCCCTTTTCACGGGGAACTATTAGAACCATGCTTGAAGAGGAGAGAAAAAACTGATTCAGAGATTCTGCACGACTCGATGAGGACAAGATGTGGGAAATTACTGTCTTCCTTTCTTTACGATGAAATGAATAGTGTATTAGAAGTTTATTATATATTGTCTATTATTCAGTTGATGAAGAACTCAACTGCAAGAAAGTCGAAGCTACTAACAAGGAATATTTTAAAGAAATTTTTAATTTTCCAAGTGTAAAGTGTCACCGAACTGATGGTACAATTAGAAAAAATGTAAATCTATATGAAAAAATAAGCTGAAAATGTAGAGTAACGTTTCCAAATAAATGGATGTTGAAGATTCGAGTAAATACGTGTGCACATACATTTCCGTGAAAGTTTTCTATTTAACCACTTTCAAATGTTTCAATGCAGAAACAATATTCCACTTTTTTAGTTGCAATATACTACAATTTTTCTGGTATTACTGTTAAACAATCGATACTTGAAATTTGACATGGAAAAAATCACGTTGAAAATACTGTAAATCTCTTTTATCAAGAATTCAGCCAGAGTGTCATTTTACAATTCAGCAATTCTACTTGAATACGTCTTAACCATTCCTACAGCACACCCTTCAGCAATTGATCTAATCAGAGCATCGGATACACTCAGTTAAATCGTTGCCACGTAATGCCCTCTCGAAACGAGCTGAAAGCCTGAGTGAGACAGGCACCGGGCACATTGGAAACAGCCATCGTTCAGAACGAAACATCCGGTCGGAACGTGTGATAACTGAATTTTTCCAGAGAGTCTTCCTTCGTGTTCGGGTATTCGGGAGCTGGCATAAATTCCGAGTATAGATATGCGTCGGATAAGGAGGACGCCAGTTGCGGTGCAAATCTCGTTTGGAATTTTTCATTTCCTCGATGGCGATCGGTTTCACACAAAGATGTCATCCATATCCGACATAAACTCCCGATATAAGATTTTCTCGCTGCCACGGGGGTGCTGTAATTCCATCATGGGTCGTTCAATGTTTAATCCCACACGTGCAAATACATCAGCATAAAAATTACATTCATCGATTCGCATAGAAGCCTCGCGAAAGTACGATCCTCGGTAATCGATCGACGAAAAAGGAGGAAACAATAATTGCTTTCAAAATGATTGATGTTCCACGGAAATTAGATTTTTATCATATTTATGTGACTATTTGGAGTATGGGAGAAATTCCTCGAACTAAAAATATGTACAACGTCGCTACGTTTTTCGAAATAACATTTCTGCGTGAAAGTTAGAGTAACGTGTATCGGTAAAAGTTCGAGGTTCCATGAAAAGTACAGTTTAACTCTGTATTTCGTTTAAAAAAATTCTGATTTCAGAGAAGAATATTTATATATATATATATATTTTTTTATTTGAATCTCCTTTAAAATTTTTATTTTCTTTTTTCAAACTCTCCTGGGTGATAACGTGAACACCGAGTACACTAATCATCGCTCTTAAAAAATTCAACGTGAAGATGAATTAGTAACAATGAAAAATTTGGGACAGATATAAACCTGCAAATCACGTAAACCAAGAATATTCTTCAAATAAATTTAACCAAACTGTTGCGTAACGATGAAGATTCGCGTCGAACTTCGAAGCAGAACAAAAAATAAAACACCAGAGAGAAAAGCACGAAAGAAAAACGATACAGCGAAAAAGAATCGAATTTCGTTTCGTCGTTGAGCCGATCGAAAAATCCGGGAATTTCCAGAGGAGTGGCACGCACCGGACACCGGACTAAAACCGAAATAACAAGAGACACGAGGTTCGTAAAAAGGAACGTCGCGTTATCGCGCGCAAGTACAAAGCTGGGTCCATCCCCTTTTCATCGATATTCGCACGATTGTTCCGTTCACGGCTGCCAGTTTCGCCGGAACGCTGATTTGACAGCTCATCTGACCTCTTGATTCGTTGTTCCGATTTCTTCTTTTTTTTTTTTCACCCCTTAACCGATGTGCAACACACGCACACTCTTTGTCGAGCTATCCTGCTCTCGATCTATCTCCATTGTGCCGTGCGTAACTATACCGTGACTACCATTATCGAAGTCCTACTAGCAGCGAGCAATCAGTACACATTTTATTTGCACGTTGGATCTCTTCACTCGATCGAACCTCCGCGATTCTTCCGTCACTGCTTTACCACTCGATTCCACCGATTCGTTTTTTTCTTTCTTTTGTGAAAAAAAAAGGGAAAGAAAAGTAAGTAGAATCGATATGTTGCGCGCTGGAATCTACTGTGATCTCGAAACAGAGATGTTCTCCATTTTGGAGAACGAAAATTCTCTGGGTACTGTTAAACGACCGCGTTCTCGTCACGTGCACGTCATTAAAACTATACGTGCTCAGTAGTTCGAGAGATCGGCTTGCTCTCCGCGTTGTTACGTATTTACGGATGAAAGTCGATTGTGAGATGGTGATCGGGTACGAGACGTTATCGAGTATGTTTCGAAGACGCGAAAGTGGAAAAGTGGGAACAGTGGAATCGCGAAGATATCGCGAGATCGTAAAGAATTCGCGTTTGAATCTCGACGATTTTCGTAAACCTCGTTTTGCTGTTCTTTCTTTGCTATTTATTCTTTTATGCACGATTGCTTCAATGCGGGGAAGTTCCAATAATCGGAGTTTCTAATATTTGTTTGACTACAATAAAGAACTGTTCAGTTTTCACTTAGTATTCTTTATATAAATAGTTTTTCGAGAATTGAAAATTGTTATGAGCGATAATTTCATTCTTTTGAAGCTTTGTGATAATTTAAGCTTGATACTTGATTATATTAATTGCGTGGCAATTAATGAAGGCGCCAGATAATTTTTAAATTACGCTGAATTTAAATAACCAAAATTTTATACAGATCAACGCAGAAAATTTCAGTATGTTATCCTTTGATTTTCACATTTCCAGCAACCAGAAACGTTCAAAGTGGATCAATCTAAAATTTTCAATTTTATTTCCAATTCGTCGTGGTAAAATATTTCCGTGTTATTTCCAAGAAACTCTACTTTCTCGGTGAAATAAAAAGAAGAAGAAGAAGGAGAAAAGAAAACATCGGATATATTTCCACATTTCAAACTTAAATGGTCAAAAAATATTTCAGCGACATCCGTGTCACGCGGATCGAAGATGACACGAGAACTGGACGCAACACGAGCGAAATAACTTGGTTCGTGGGTGGATCACGCGGCTCGCATATTTTTCCCCGTAAATTAAAAATGCATGGAAAAACGCGAAATATCTTCCGCGATCCGTCCGCCATCCATCTGTGCAAAAAGAGCACGCGGAAACGTTCGATGCTTGAAAAAAATTAAAATGTAACCTGCGCGATCAATTCTTCAGCGGGATATAGAAATTCGTCCAGGTGACTCGAATTCGACGCGGTGTGTATTTCTGAATTTTAACGAAGTCGTTCGTTGCAACGACCAATTAAATCGCGCCGCTGACCCGGTTCCCCCTTCTAACAATTAAACTCGAAGCGTCTTCGATTCCTGTCGCGAACGAAACCGTTTACGAGACAACACCATCTTTTATGCATGCGATGAAAAAAAAAATGAAATGATGTATTAAAAAAAGAAAGGAAAAATTGTAGATGTACAAAGAATGTACGTCTACAATGTGTAACGTTTAATATGTACAAAGAATCGTGGTACAACCAACAAAGACGAGATTCCACAAGTAAAACAAACTGTAAGTTGGAAATGTAAAATGAAATTCTGACATAAGAGATTCCATTTTATTTTTTCCTTTAATTATTCCTATCCACACAATCTGTACGTACTGCTGTTTATAATATATTAGGTTGCAACATAATTAAATTCAGTTGTAAGTATAAACAAATATTTTCTATTCATTGCAAATGCGCATAACTATGATTATGCAAAACGCCATTTGTAGTCAGTTTAACCGGAACACTTTATTGGAGATTATTTAAAAAGAAAAACTATTAAATACAATCCACCGTATTTATATCACGACCCGATATTTCACTTCGATAATCATTAAGTATTCGTAAGTATCCTTATTTCAATAAGCAACTTCATTAAACCATTTTCCAAGATACAACTGGTAGTTTTAACAAACTTTGTAATCTTCGTTTAATAAAATATAATTCCCACGAAGAGTTCATAGCATTGAATAAATGAAAGAAACAAGATGAGCGAATGCTTACGAATTGTAGTTTACCGTAGAGTGAATAAAGAAGCCTCACGAGAAATTACAAAATTCTTGGAACACCGAACATTAACAATTATAATATGTTAATTCCAAATTGTACTACATATTGACATACCATCTTTCATCCCCGTTAATTTAATTTAAACATTTATGTACAATAAAATCTCGCTCAATGTAGCTGGAAATTCCCGAAAGAGCTACGAAACACGTAGCAGAAATTCCCAGCAGCAACGAATATATACATCTCGTCACTGACGAATCGTCGTCAGAACGAGACGGAGATTTCTCGCAGCAGCTACGACGGGAAAGAGATCTTCCCTCGAAGGGGAAGTGTTTTTCAATTTAAAGCTCGACAGAATGGAACACGGAGGACGAACGAATGAGGGAGGTATGCACGGTGGGAGAAATAAAAAGAAAAAAAAGAAAAGAAGGAAGAAGCTAGAAGAAAAGGGAGAAACAGAAAGAGGAACGTGTAGAAAAGAAGGACAGCGAAATGGAGGGAAGGGTAAACGAGGGAAAAAGCGAGTGGCGGATTCTAGGCAGTCGTCGGCGGCAAGATAAACGACGGAAAGGCTTTAAACCTCGCACGAAGAGATAAATTAGTTCAGCCGGCAGGTGGCCTCGGTTTTTAGAAGCTGGCCAACGGCAGGAATTGCGGATGGAAACTCCTGCTCGCGAATCAAGACTGTCGTCAGAGCATTGATCGTTCCTGCTGCGAGCGGCCAATATCGTGGGCCGCACGTGGAAAACGTTCCGTGCTCGTTTTAGCCTCGTCTCGACTTCCGTACCAGCTTGGAAACGTTCGACTGGACCAAACGATCCACCGATTCCAAGATATTCTCTTCCCTTTGAATAATGGATCTCGACGTGACCGTGGTGATTGTATTGTTCGAAATATTGTAACCGGAGAAAAATGGGTATATTGTGTAGATAAACTGGTAAAAATGGGGACGATGTTCTTTGTGTGAATCGTTTATTGCGAAAAATCGTGTAAATTAATATTCTGCCTGTTTAATCTAACATCACACATGTCGAAAGTTCAATTTTCATTCTGTTTTGTGTAGAAGTATTTCATTTAATTATATGGATAATAAGTAAGAATTAGCTACTCAAGTAGCATGCATGCTATATGCACGAAATTGTGTAAGTCGAAAAAATGTTAAATAAAATTATTATACATCTTAATTATTATTAAAAAATGGCATTGTTATCTTCAAGTATAATTTCACAGTGTCTTGCACAAAAGAGATGTAACTTTCTCTGATATTGCTCATTTTTACAAAACTTTTACTTTGTCCCTCATTAACCGGAAATCAACTTTCTTGATTTTTACCACATTTGTATTAAACGGCTCGTGTGTAACTGACATCACTGTTCAATAACAGGATCAACTCTTTCTTTTATTAAAAACTGATTAAAAAGCGGATTAAAAAAATTGCTGTTCAACTTGATTTATAATGCAACAATTCTGAGTACACAAGTAATATCCGAGGCAGTTAAAAGTTAAATGCAGAAAGAAAGCATCGAAAGGAAATTAAGCGATTACTCGACAATGTCAATTCACGATTAATCCCAAGTGTCGGATATCCTTTCACGTGTAGAATCTAACAAAGAATCCAAGATCAATTCACCGGAAACTGGAACAAAATACACCCTTCAAGAAGGCCAGGAAACGGACGTGTGAATCGATGGAGAAGACGAAGAGGAAACCGAACGGGATCGAAATCGACGGAATCGTCTGGAAGGGACGGAGGAAAGGGCGGGAAATTACAGGAAACGTAGGAACAAACGCGTTAAGCGGAGACAAAAAGGGGAAGCAGCAGGCGACGAGGGGTAAAGATGGAGAAGTTTCAAAGAAAATATTGAAAGTGGTCCCGTAGTCGGTGCCATATCGGAAAGGCCGCAAAAGACTTGGAAGCAGCGAGACGAATAACGAATCTCTGGGTGCCATTAGTTTCGCATCGTAGACGATTGTCGATATCGAGGAGTCCGTTCGTTTCACGGAGAAACGACACAGAGAGGGAAAGAGAACGACGAGACAGGGTGAGAGAAGGGTGAGAGAAAGGTCCAAGAACAGGCCGAAGTCTAGGAGAGAACGAAGGGTGAAGCGAGAGTAACAAAGACACTGAAATATAGCGGAGCAAGACACGGCTCAATGACGAACACCCAGAAATGGCAGCTTTGATGTCGAAATAATTGAGTTTATTCTTCTGGTTCTGTAGCGCCTGGCTACCATTCCCTCTCTGCCCCTCTTCTTAAGCTCGAGCAAGTTTTTAATGGTACTCGCTAGCCAAACTTGTTTGCTGAAACTTTAAGGTTGCACACCGTTTGGTTGCATCTTGGAAAACATCGATGAACAGGCTTGCATAAGGTGTGGCTGAAAAGTGTTCATTTCTTCCTTTCTTTTTTTTTTTTCTTTTTTTTAACTGTAGTAACCTATGAAAGGTTACAGAATAGCGTTTCAGAATTCTAGAAACTCATCACTGTAACTAACGATACTGTCAACTGTTCAAAGCACTGTTAACAACGTTTGCGAAATGTTGCGAAATATTTTTAAGCTTTCATGGTGGAGCCATATTCCTACCACTATGTTGGAATATGATTCCTGATTTGACATACGGTGTTACACAGAGTTCCACAATTTTCTAAAGCTTAGATCAATCCTTTAGAAAACACACTGTCAAATAGATTGGCTATTTTTCTTGATCTTCCTGCAATAAGTTCGAAGAAGAATCATCCCATTGTAGGAAACAACCAGAGATCAAACTGCAGCAGCTGTCGTCGTTAGTTTTTCTATAGACACCGAAGCGGATATTAAAAACAACGTTTACAGGTAGCTTGCGTAAAAACTAGGAGAATCCTTAAGGCATCCTCGACAATGTCGTCCTAGCATGATGGATGGCGGAGATTCCAGAGTTGAACGAGTATAAAAGAACGAGCGGAAATTGAAACGCTCCATTCCAGACGCGACAGTCAGATTCGGTCCGCTCTTTAAAACTAACGTCGAAAGTTCATGAAGTCATCGAGCCGTGAGATGTACGCGAGGAACGTGAACTTGGCGAACCAGTTGAAAACAGTGTCGCCAACTTCTCGGCTCGAATGAAACCTTGATGTACGCAAGAGAGAATCTCCAGGGTGTTTTTCCGGAGTATCGTCCTGGCGGAGGTAAATTCTATCTTTCCGTGGAACGTGCTGCGTGACCAGGCGAAGTTTCGCTTCCGGAGGCAAAGTATCGACGCGAGAACGGAAGCGGAGGAACGCAAGAAACATGCGGGCTAAACGAAGTATTCACGAGGCGTGCTGGCTCGAACCAGGGAATCCGAAGTCCTGAATGTTGTTATTCCTCGAGGAAACGTGAGAGATGGGCTTGAATTCTTCGATTCGACTTAGTTTGATTGGATAAGTAACTTTAGGTTGAAATTAACATTCAACAGTTTTGATTAGGGAGCTCTGAGAATCACGAGATAGTAATTTTACTTCATCAACCGTACAAAATCCTAATTTTTACGTAAATTTTGGAATACATAATTCGCCTAAAATTTCCTTTGTTGTAGTGGTGTGTTAATCTCGATATTTAGAAGTAATTTACGTGTAATTTAACTTCAAAAGACAATCAATTTTTTCTTGCAGAATTTTACTTTAACGTTTATGCTACACAATGTGATAAATTTACTTTAACGTTTGTGCTACACAATGTGAGAATATTTTCGTCGGTAAAATTTAATAAAAATGCAAGCAAATTGCGGAGGAAAATTTATTTGCGACAAGCAACGCTCGATAATACAGAAACATGGGACAGACGTGTTCGAGACAGTTTCTCCTGTGGGACAACGTCCTGTCGCCTTGTTCTTGTAGCCCGCGTGGCCAGAAGGACCAGCTTCACCAAACTTTTTCCCCACGATAAAATGGAGCACCGATTCCCCTGCCAGCAACAGCGACTTTCTACATACATCACGGATCGATGCACTGGATTTCTGTGCTATGAATCCGCTGTCCCAGATACAAAGTATAATTGATCTCCTCGGACAAAAAAAAAAAAAAAAAAGAAAAGAAGAAACGCACAATCGAACCAACCCCTTTGTCACTACACTCGGTGTTCCATTTACTAATTAGTCACCGTGAAGTCGAATAATTAAAAATTTGTTACGAACAGTAATTGTCAAATATTAGAAATAGAAAAAATTTCCCAAATCTATTAAACAATTGAAAAATAAAAGGAGAAATTTTTTAACAATTTTAATTTCTTCAATTTTTCGAAAATAAGGTGCAAATATTTCCCTTTTCTTTCTCGCTTATTTAAAAATATAATTCTCAAAGTTCAACGTGAAATTGTTCCTTCGTGCAACGAAATATCTGCTACGGTGTGTCACACAATTTCTAACGTGAAGCAAGAAAAGAAATAGTGGATTAAGGTGCAGATTCACTTAAGATTAGATTAATAACTTTGAAATAATGGAGCAGACAATGGAGACTGGTGACCAATAGCGTCGAGGCTACAGCCACGAGAGATGCGACTATGTAGGTCGAGGATGAAGACATTCCAGTCAATGTTTACGATCCCGGAGTCGTGGTGGGTTGTCGACTTGATAGCATCGCATCTCCAAACCCCAGTGTCGCCACGAATCATATCCCACAATCTCGATCTTCGTGATACCAAGACACTCGAGTCCCCTCCGAATCGTGTCATGAGATCTTAATCCTGTTCGAACCACATCTGATTCTTGCTAAACAGAACACTTTACACCGACCCCTGGTTAAATTCGTTCCCGCGAGGGTAGTTCTTAGAAAATTAACTATTTTACGACAGCCTCCCCTGACAAACTGTGTCACGCAATTATGAAACTGACGATGCCTGATTTGACATATGAAAATATTTTAATATCCCAATTTAATTGTCTAACTGAATTTTAATAAATAATATTTTTTGAAATTTTATGAAAACCTCAAAATGCATAATTTTTTCTTGCAATTCAGAAAAATCATAGTCTATAGATAATTTATAATTCATAGATTTCACAATTACAATCTTGCACTATATTCTATAATAATTCAAATTTATCGATTAGGTAGAATTCAAACGAATTTCAGTAACCGAAATTGCACAGAAGTCGCAAAACACGCGATTTTCTCTCCACGGTTGGAAGAACATGGCCTAGAAGGCTAAGAAAAAAATCCAGTTCCAAGGAACATTAAAAGAACCTCCGTACTTCCGTCGAGTATTACGACTGCCATTACGAGCGGTCGTAACAAAGGCGAAAAACCGAAGAGAAAAAAAAAAGAAATACGACGTCTTTTGCTTCGTTCACCTTTCCTTCTTTTTTTTTTTTCTTACCACGCTGGAAAACCGTATCGCGCGATCAATGTATGGAAATCGACGATAACGTCCGACGATGTAATTCAGTTTCGCATAACGTGAGCATTCTGAACGAAGAAGTACCCGCGGAAAAAAAAACGTCTATGGTAATGCACGGTGAATACGCGTCCCTAGCTAGTTTCCTTTCAACCCGCGCTTCCTTATTTCGCCTGGATCGCTCTGAGCTCCGCCTGACGATGCGGAGAACATTTTTTCCCGCGACTGATACACCAACCCTCGTATCCTTTTCTCTCCACTGCACTGCTCTTCCTTATAGCTGCGCCACGGAACATTCCAGCGTGGAATTTAAATAAAGCGGAGAGACTCGACTAAACGCCTCTAGGCAAACTTCTTCTTTTTACTCTCTCTCTTTCTCTTTTTTTTTTTATTCATCCTCGCGATGAAGGTAAGTTTGAGTAAATAGATCGGTCGCGTGCTCCAGTAGATACGCTCTACGCTATCTTCGATCGTTTAGGTTGATTTAGAATTACAGATGGGGGATATTTTTTGTAGCATATAGGAAGGATGTGAGGACTTTTCTTTCGTTTTCTTCTTCATCCTCAAGTCTTTATAATTTGTCTAGAACATTCGGTAAATTGATTTAACAATATTGTAATAGTACCATGTAGAGATTTATATTCGATAATAACTGACTAAATGTAATCGTATTTTTGTTTTGTGAATATTCTTCTATTAAACGAGAAATATTCGAAAGACAATTTTATTTTACCAATACTATTACTCGATCAACTAACCCTAAATATTCTTCAAACCTAAATTATCATACTGCTGGCTTGAATTCGTCACCCTTTGACTAGAAACTGCGCGAAACTCGAGCGCTACGAAAGTCTCCGCGCGACAAGGCGCGAATCAAATGCAAACTTAACAATTTCAAAGTAATAAAGTTGGCCGTGATTTAATGACAGACTGTAAGCAATAACACGTCGCCAGGTGGTCCTCGTAAATTGTCAGAGTTTCGAAAGTGCGTCACCAAGTTTCAGTCCAGTTTTGCACGTAATAATTCCGTGCAAACCCAGTCACCAGGTTCTGGACGCTAATATTTTCCGCCCTACAAACTCCGCTTTCCTCTCCCCTCACCCTCTCTCTCCCTATCCCGTCCATTGTAATCCGTTTTTCGCGTTGAATAACAAACGAGAATGAAGAATAGGGTATTCGAATACGCGAAGGGAAAACGAGGCAAAACGTTGTTTACGCGTCCGCGAGAGTTACCATCAGACTACGTAACATCGGGCGAATCTATATTCAGCCTTTGGAAAACACGTAAAAAGGGTGGGGAAAAAAAAGCAGGCAGCTGTTCGATGAAAGCACCAGGATAATCCCTAGGGACACGTCAACCTCCATATTCAGACGAGGCCTGCGATTTTCCTGGAATTCCTTATCTCCTCCGGAGGGGTGTTCTTCCTAGCCGCGAGAATCGCCGGGGGAATTGAAAATGTCGACATTTCAAAAGAACGCGACTGACCTGTTTCTCGCGCCAGAGGCTTGCACCGCTTCCCTAGCGATCTTCATCGTCTCTCTCTCTCTCTCTCTCTCTCTCTCTCTCTCTCTCTCTCTCTCTCTCCCTCTCTCTCCCTCTTTCTCACATTTTCTGACCCTTTGTCGCGCAATTTCATTTGGTCGTTTCGCGCCAACTAAGCCGAATTCAACGCAAGAGAAAGAGAAAGGAAGAGAGATAGAGAAAAAAATTCTTTGCGTACAATCCTCGTTTCAAGCCGCCATTACCTGGCCCCGGAGACCATGCCACGTTGATGATGCTCTTACACCGTCGGGACTTTTGGAAAGCGACCAAAAATATCAGCCCGTTACGACGAGTCGACTGCTTCATGCTAATTATTTTCTGTCAGAAGGTATCTTTCATTGAAGGTACGAGTGAGAATTTGAAATTTTCACGCGCGACGTGTGGCGAATGTTTGATAACTGTGCTCTTTGAAAATCTGGATAGAATAAACGTTCGTTTTCGAGCTATCTTTTCTCGTGAACCTTTTCTCTGCTTTTTCGTTCTTTTCTCTTTCCTCTTTTTTTTTTCTGTGCGTGATAGTATTGTGAATAAGCACGACGATAGCAATTCTGATGGGCTGATGCGTTTCAATTAGCACAAAGGAACGAGGACGGTTTGAAAAATCGTAGGGGAGTTGGCGCACTCCTTTTTTCGGGTAACTAAGCTTTTTTACCACAGTTTCTGGAACTGTTATCCGACAGTTTAGCGAGGGCTGCTTTGTCCCCGTTTTGGGACGACTGTACAAAGAGCTGCTGCCACGGACATACGGGTTGATATCGTCCTGGAATGCAGCGGAAGCATTGTCTCGCGTTGGACGAAAATGTACAGGGTGAACCGATCAAAATTGCCCGAAATATCTTTACGCGATAAATTTTGAAACAGTGACGTTGGAAATCCGAGCAACATGCGAGACGAAGTCTCGAAGAATTCTCAAATAGAAAACGTCGAGATATCTCAGAAATAAATTATACGCTTAAAATAGAAAGAAAGAAAAATATAAAAAATGACAAAATAATAGACGAAAAATTCAATCTTCTAATAAATAGAAATATACCCAACTAAATCAGCCAAGAATTCTGGAATATTCTAAAAAAGACACCGTATAAAATCCTCTTTATTAAACACATGAAAAAGGAAAAAAGAAACGGTAAAGTATCATTTTGCGCGATAACGTGTGTAAAAAAGGAATATCGCGCGAAACGTGACCAGTGAATTCCTTTTATCGGGGTGTTTTTAATTCAAGCACCGCAATCGAGATTTTAAAAAGTCGCGATTTTTTCTCTACGACCATTGGATGCAAAATTCGCGAAAATGTAGAAGAGATGGTTTTTAACAACCGCTTCGAACAAGCTCACCCCGTGTGTGTCCTTGTACATGTTGCAAGCACGACATTGTAAAGTCTAGAGCTTTTCAGAGAACCGGCAGGCGGCGACATCTGCTCGCAACGTTATCTCAGATGTCCTTGCTTTCATCCACCGACCCTAAACTCTTCGCGATGGGACGAGAACTACGAGTTGGTGAACCCGTTAAGTCAGCGACAGATCGAGAGGAGAAACAGACACTTGGGGACTGTGTAAATCATCGTGTGGCAAATATTAGTCAAACCTCATACCTTATGATACATGAACTATCGAAAATTTTGATAGAATAAAGATAAAAGGTGATTTTTCATTCGAAAATATGCTAATAAGATTTCGATCATATACAAATTTTGAATATTACGAAAGTACAACGGTGTTATTTTCGTTAAAAAAAGATAATTGCTAATCTAATTGAAAAATGAAAGGAGATTTGTCGCTTTTTTGTAATTAAATAATACAATTTGTCCCTCTTTTGTAATTAAATAATGCAGTTGAATGAACTTAACGTACTTTTAATTGAATTTCGTGAACGGGAGAACTCATTTCATGTGTCATTTTGATACGACAGATCTCCAGGGAGTGGAAATACGAAACTGCAGAAATCGAACGCGCGATGATGTACAAATGTTGAATTTTACAAAATTCTACGGTAATCTTCGTTGCATCAGTGTCTAGCGGTCCGATAATACCCTGCTAGGATTAATCTGAAATTTTCAGTGGATTTAGTCTCAAAATCGACGATTTCTCCATTTACACTGTTGGATTTCAACCATTTTAAGTCTCAATTCCCCAAATGCAATTTACGATGATATGAAAAATTTTCGACGCGTGTAACACTCCCCAGAGTGAACCGATAACAAACCAAAGTTCCCCTCCTATCCTTTGGCTAATAGAAACAGAATTCAACAAGAAATCTAGTAAATTTCAACGAAAACACGATTTACAAATTTGCCTGTTTAATTACCGGTGTAATTTGCCATGGTCACGAGGTGTTCCGATTAAAAGCGCTTTCTCCAGTACGTAATTACATACGCAATTAGAGCAAATAAACGTTGCTTTTACAAACCATGACCACTTACGTCGGTACGTTCAACAAAACTAATTTTCCCCGTGGGTATATATACGTCAACGAGACGCACAGAAGTTCCCCTGACGAATTCAGATGCAAGCAGTTTTTTATATATCGTGGAATTATCTACCCTCTCTCGTTCCGCGAAGAAACTTTTTCAAACGAGATTCCCTCGTAAACGCGAATTTTCTTTTCTCTCGGTACCTCATCCCCGATGAATTATTACTTCATTACTTCAGACGAGATTCTTTTAACATTCGTATCAATTTATCTCGATCTAGTAAACGTAATCGGCTTCGAAGTTCTCGCGAGTGAAGCTTGATTACGAGCGAATCTTTCGAATAAAGTTTCTAATAAAATCGCGATATTACCGTCCCGAGAATCTTTTGCGATTAGAGAGATTTCACGTAACTTTCAGAATAAATTCGAACAAAAAAGAACAGAGAATTGCAGAGAAAAAATTCCGCTAACGGAAACGATAACTGAGTGTAATTCAGATCTACGAAAAAAAAAAAAAGAGACAGAGAAATAGGTGAAAAGAAAGTATAAACGCGCGCGTGCATTGGTTACAAAAACACGACGATAACAGGGGAGGACAAACGTTGCATGACAGTTTTGAAAAGAGAATTACGACATATTTTAATCGCAGTTTGTAAAAAAAAAAAAATGGAGCAATACTTGCTCGACTAGGAACAAGAATTGAAAAGGTGTTTGGGGGTTGGGAAAGAGATAAATCGTTGGAGAAAAAGAGATAACCAAGAGGAATTACGCAATTCGGTGAACGTATTGTGCGTGTTGTAATGAGACCAGGCATTTTTTTTTGTTTTTGTTTTTTTTTTCTCTCGCTTAAATGAATGAAATTCAACAATTGGGCATTATTTATCGCGGGCGGCATCAATTCGAGCGGGTGGTTCGCCCAATTGAGGATTTATCGTCGGTAACGGAAGTTATTGCGAGCTGCGAATTCCGGAATTATTACGAGATTGGTTTTTTCGGAACAATGAAGATGACACAGCACCACGCAAACACGACAATATTGAGACTGTCCGGTGTGTATCGATCCAATCCGGAATATCCATAAATCATCACCTATGTTTCTCTTCCTCGACGAAATTCTTGCTCGAGGGAAAGAGTCAATAAACGTGAAACGACGTTATTAAGTACGACGTACTTGCAATTAATATCTGCTCTACGTACACTGTCAACTATGAACTTGTGATCAATGATCGGTCAAATTTTTTAAATTACAAAGATAAAACTTAGTATCTTCAAGGATGAGTTTTGTAAGATTAGAAAAAAGTGATCTAATTTTTTATGTGGTTATATTTTAACCAACTTTGCACTCTTCGACTTCAGCACACCTTTTAAAAACAAAAAGTTTTATTTTAAAATTTGCTTTATTTCGATATAAATAAGACTTGCATGAAGTAACGATTCGTATTACAAATCTCACCGTAGCGGCACCTATGGAGTGCAAAGGGTTAATCGCTTCAAATCGATAGCAATTTTAAACTACTTTTCCATGAGCATTATATTTCCATATCTTTTCCATCAGAAATATTGAAATTTAAAGAAAAATAAAACTAAACGTACACACACGTGTCTATGTCCTCGAAAAAGTTGAAGCAATATTCTTCTAATTCTAACTTTGTCAAAGTAAATACGAAGCTTCAAGCTACACTACTAAGAAAGACCAAAATAAAAAAAAAAGAAGAGTACTCTAAGTTATCAAATTCAAAAAGTAACAATGAATGATCACAGATAGGTAAAGGTATGTCTTACAATATTAGCAAATGGTAAGCAACACGAGCGTGGAAAAAGTAACAGGAAACTGTAGAAGATCTCTAGCGACTTCCGGTATCGACTGGTGGTTGAAATCTGATTCAGGAAAGATAGAAGTGCACGTTACTCGAGAACATCCCTTCTTCCATCGACTGATAAAACGGAAAAGCACCTGATAACACCGACATTCAGTGCCGGTAACGGAGATTTCGCGTTTGAAGAAACTACCCTTCCAAACGGGAAAATCATCCCTCCTGCATTACCGACCTCGCGATTTTGCGAATATTGTCGGCTACCGCCCTCTGAGCAAGCCGAGAGCGCATGCGCGTACCGTTTCGATCGCAAACAACCCCTTCCGCGTTGGATTACACGTTTCGCGTAAGTTCAAGGGGGTGGGAAACCACATAGGGAAGAAGGTGCTACATGGGCAGAGATTGAATTATTTTTTCGAGCAGAAAATGATGGGAATATTGACCATAAATATAGCTTATGAAACACTAAGAAACAAAATATTATTTCTCACGGAGAGATACGCGAAAAACTAATATTAAAAGAAAAATGGATAAAGAAAAAAATATTCGTAGAAATATTTATGAACTTTAAATTAGTAAATTTGCACACTCTACTGGCGTCCTTTGTAATATACACCATAATTCCATTTAAATTTCAAATATATTAAAATAAAGCAAATTAACAGAAGAAATATATTTATAAATATTTGTAATTCAACCTAAGGAAAATGAAATTTTTAATTTTCGAAAATTTCGTTCGAAAAGTGTGGTTTAGTTGGTGGTTAATAGTATCACTGAATGTTCGGAGTTTCCAACTTCAAAATCTGACGTGTTACAATATGTCGCGAATGATTAGAAACGTATTAAACATCAAATCAGGCAAAATCTAAGCGAGCAAACCTTCCTTCCGGTACACTTATCGCGTTCCCATTTATCCACCGTTTTGAAGGGACGGGGGTTTGAGAAGATGTGACCGTTGTCGAACGAGAAACACCCGCCTCTCGAATTTTACCCCTTAATGGAGAAACTTGCCTGGAGCCGGCCTCTCCCTGGCGCGCGTTGCCTTTATATCCGCATTTTACGAGATTCTTTCTCGACCTTCCTCTCCCCAGCCACCCCCACTGTGCCTTTTACGACTTCCGTGTTTCATTTTCGCCGTAGTTGCCTTCGTGAATAAAAGCAAAAATGCGTGGCGGTAAAAACGCGGCTGACCAACCTTACGCGAAATCGAAGGGAAACGTAACACAGTTTAAACGTGCCATTAGTCACGAGTACCATGAGGAATCACCAAGCGGAGAGAAGCTGCTTAACGCGTTAAGCCGTAAAGGGGAGAGGAAGAAAAAAGAAAAGAGAGAGAGAGAGAGAGAGAGAGAGAGAGAGAGAGAGGGAAAAAGCGATCAGACCAGTGAACAAACCCCCTAAGCGGTCATTATCCGCTCAACGATTACACGGTGAACATGCGACGATCAAACGGTGGATTCGAAACATTAATTCACCGCGGCGACCCGTGAACGCGAGACCGTCGCCTGATAAACGCGTTGAAAACGTTCTTTTTCCGCTCGAACACCGCCAGTTGCAACAGCCGCACACGCCTAGCCCAAGGGTGGCTCGTTAGGTGCACTTTGGCGTTCTGTGGCGATTTTTTTAAATTACCATCCGTGAGAAAGGTGGAAGGTGGGGGGAGAAAAGCAGAGGAAAGTTCTTAATGCGTTTTCGTTGAAAGGCTAACGAAGTTTACCGAACGAGCGGTAACTGAAGCAGAGGATGAAAAGGAGGGGGAGAAAAAGGATTAGAGAAGGAAGAAGAAGCCTCGAAGAAGAACCGTATACGCGTTTCGCGATTATGCAAAACAACGTTGCTGCAAGAGCCGGGTTTCTTTCTTTTTTTTTTTTTTTTTCCTTTTACCTGAACGAGGGAAAGAAGACTAAGGCGTTGCTTGGTTTTTAGATATAATTTCTACCGGTGGAAAGAAAAAAAGAAGAAGAAAAAGAACAACTTGGCGTCGTGATTTAGTACAACGTTTCGTGGTTTTCATCCTTTTCTATAAATTTCCGTTACGCGATGTCTTTTTGGCTGTGAAAACCGCAATTCACCGAGTGCGCCACTACAGACGGAGAGGAAAATCTGGTTTTTTATTTTTCTCCTCCTCTTTGTTCTCTACAAGGGATACGAAAAGTAGCCGCGGTGTTATAACGGTATAACGGAATAACGGCTATTAACAGCGAGGAATATTACAGTTGGCCGCGTCGCGAAGGCGTTCCTCTATCGATCGTTCAGCTACGTTTCGCTGGCGAGAGAGAAAGGGAAAGTGGCCAACCAATTCTTTTCGCCTTTTCGTGACCTTCATATATACACACCCCATGCTGCATGAAAAAAAAAGTCAGCCAACTTTTCCTATACTGTTGTACGTGTGTGCCGAACAGTATAAACAGAAGGAACTCTTTCACGGTATTTTCGAACGAGAGTAATCTCGTAAAGTATCGAACTCAACACTTTCGCAGAAAGTAATGTTTTTTCTTTTTTTTTTTTTCAACTTTCTAAAAGTGATACAATAAAGACGAAACTTCAAGTAGTTGCCGCCGGAGTTCTTTCGTTAAGATCGGAATGAAAACTATGAAACTTGCTTTAAAATACCGTATTTGTATTTGAAATTGATGAAAGTTTATTTATTTATTTCATTATTTCGTATTTCGTGGCGAAAACGTGTAAACGGGTTTATTTGATTTTCAGATTAAAATTAATTCTAACTCTGTTGAAGCTCACCTCGACTGATTTGATTAATACTAATTAGTTTGATTAATAATGGTATTTATTGCAATATATTGCTAATAATATACTATTAATGTTGATTAATAATAATAATACTACGTCAACAGCTGCGGAAGTTTCAATATCGGTTGGTGAATTTATGGTTTTCAAGGGATACAAAAATTTGTTAACAAAAGTGAATTATTTACCAATATTCTTTAGTGTATAAAATACTGCACATCCATTAGCTGAAAGAAACGATGTTCAAGAGAAAATAGACGATGTGTATTTCCACGAGAATCATTCAAATTGATTTAAAAGCCAAGAAATTTTAAACACCAATAAATAAAACATGACGAAATAATATTCCATGCTAACGAACCCTTCCAAAGATTTCAGAGAACTCAAAATACGGAAAGAAACGCTCTACCACCGGAACGTATTAAATGCATGCATTAACGCGCCTCCGCAAGCTGAGTGGGTCACTGCTAACCCATGATATTTACTAAAAGCAAGCTTTTTCCAAGAGACTGCGCCTATTGTTATATTTAATATAACACCCTTCCTCCAGGTCGAGATATTTACATCGCACACCTTTCAAGCGTTCCTCCTAACACATCGATCTCAATACTATCGAACTATCAAAACCCAATTCCCATCTCAACCTTCGCCGCTGAAATAGAAGGCTTTGCATTGAACACTTTAAGGTCCGTTTATACCTAGACGTTACGGCCACGAGCCAAAGACTCATCAATGTGGCTCTATACACCTATTTTACACCTACAGCACAGCAAAGATAAAATAAAGTGTCATTCTCTTCACTTTTCAAAAATCTTATCGGAAAGTGTTTTATTCCGCGTCGAAAAATGATACCGCTTTGTATACTTTATATCGACGATTGCAAAATCCCTTTGTTTCTAAATCCCAGTATCAATAAAACCTCTAGCTACGGTAAAATCCGAACATGCACATCCGCGTTACACATCCTAGTCTCACGGTGTGACACTTTTCGATATGAAATCAGAAAAGCGGCGATCGCGTCTGCACGGTGTTCAAACGTTTAATACGCAACGAAAGAAGCAAATTGAATGAAATGAGAATACCAGCTATGTCATCGTTACCCATTGTTGAAGGGAAATTCGTTACTCTGGTCGACTGCAATTTTGTACATCCCATTTGTGCTAGCACAAGGGTGCTGCGTTACGAAGAAACGAGGAGGAGCGCATCCCCGGGAAAAACACAGGGGTTCGTCGCGTGGCTCGTTGCAGAGAAGAGAGAGAGAGAGAAAGAGAGAGAGGAAAAAGAAGCAAGTGAAATTGCGTTAAAGCGGATTAGCCACGCTAGGCTTGATTTAACGAACCAGCTCGTACGGTATGTTTACCATGAATATGAGAAAAGGGACAAGCCTCTTTGTCCAATCCGTGGGAGGGCGAAACGAAAGTTCAGGTCACGTAAGCATACTCCCCATACGCCTAGCGATCGATGAACTCTACTACTTTCCGTGTAAACGGTTCACAGAGCCATCGAACTCTACCCGCGTGAAATGACAAGAAGCCTAAAACCCAAGCCCAGGCGACACTGCTGCCTGCTACTACTACTTCTACTCTTCCCTCGGAAATTCGTGACCCACTTGTCTACCCAGCTTTGACTGCCGCCGGTAGAAACGTAGGTGTGTGTCTTGGGGAAATTTCGAAAGGGTGGAGGAAAAAGTCTTTTGTAGTGAAGAGAATAGTTCGAACTGAGCTTTTTTACGAGGCAAACTTTTTTTTTCGTTCTCTTCTTCTTTTTTCTTTTCTTTCTTCCCCTTTTTTTTTTGGTAGTTTGACTGTGAAGTGGATTGAACTGAAATGTAAAAGAGGGATCCTCTCTGTGCTATTGTCTAAAGGAAATAGACTAAGTTTCCGCGCATACTATGTTCAGCATGTATGAGAAAAGTACTGGAGAAATTTTTAAAAAATCCACTGATTAAATAGTAATAGCTCTTTGACGTTTCATCGTGACCCAAGAGCATAATCCTACCTAACATATCCCTCGTCTTCTTTGAATCTTATCTTTTTAATACTCTTATTACACACAGATTCGTGTATCATACGCTATATATCGTAAAACGAATACTCAGAGAGTAAATGTGACTTTGAGTCAACTAATCCTTCGTCAAACGACGACCAGAACAAATCTTCTAGCAGATCCCCAAAGGCTCGAAGGCTCCTTCTGTAACGTAAATATTAATATCGTAAAAAGAATCGTAATCTCCACGGGTGTATTTATTTCCCCGTTCCCACGGGGAGCCGTTATCAAACGTCCTATTTCGATTCCAAGTAATGTTAGCCGCGATCCAATATCGGCTGGCCATAACTCGACCCCGACAAATCGCAATTCATGCACAGTGAACGGCAGAGCGTGGTGAACGAAGGTATTAGGAATTCCTCCGGATGCGCTCTCGAAAGATGGAGACGCTATATATGCATGAGTTACGTTCCGGGCGAGCCGGGTCGATGAGTCATTAGTAGAATCGAGGCGGTGAGCGTGAACTCCACCCGCGGAAACACGTTGTTACGAGCGTTGCCAACGTGGCCAGCCCCTGTTGTTCTGTCGCAAGAATACTGATAGTTCGATAGTTCGAATGTAAACGTGTTTGCGGTACACCAGAATCTGGCTATTACATTGTCTGGCGCGGGAATTCAATTGATTATCGATCCGCTGAAATTATAGAGAATTTTTCAAACCTTTCGGCACTATGAGTAGCTGTTAATCGTCGTTAATTATTTCACCAGTAAACGTTTGGTGAATTCGATGGATATACGCGATATGATAAAATATCTTCCGATCGCGATATATCATTTTTTGCTTTCCCTTTTTTTTCCATTTTTTGGTTTAGAATTGCCAAGAGATAGGAAGAGCAGCTGTATTTCCAGATAAAAGTAAAACGAACGATGCAAACGGGGGGGAAAGAGGTACGATTTCACGGTGAAGTTCGATTGGCTGGTTTTTACGAATGCCAATCGATAACGCAACTCCCAGAGCTCGAAGTTTAATGAGTGGAAGCAGCTGTCCAGGTGGCATTAGTCACCGAGATGTAATTTGTAGTCTATGCCCTGTTTCGCATGTATGTAGCATGTATGAAAACGGGAGAGAACGTAAACGAGCGGTGGGGCTTGCGTGCTTAGTGGGAGCAACGATGCCTTTAACGATGATGATTCTTTTCATGCTCTCCACCAGAGTTCAGATAAAAATGATCGTTAACAAGTCATTAAGATTATCTAGTGTAACGATGAGCGTTGTTTACAATATTCAGAAGTGCTTCACGAACGTGTTCATACGTTCAATTAGCTATGTGTGAAACAGTTGAAAAGAAAGTTTACCCCGACAAATTTATCGTACGCGAATCGTGTGTCTGTTCTGTGCTATGTTTCAATAAAGAGCGTTCTGCTTCAAAAGAGTGCTATGTCTCGAAAGAGTGCTATGTTTCAAAAGAGTACAGCATTTCCAGAGAGTACTGTGTTTTAGGAAAATTCTCTGTGTTACAAGAGTACTACGTGTTAGGAAAATTTTATGTTACAGGAGTGCTGTATGCTACGAGAGTGCTCTGTCAGTAGTGTGTTGTATCTAAGAGAAGAGATTATACATCAAAAAAGTACTCCGTGTCAGAAAAGTGCTATACTTCAAAAAAATGCGATGTACCACAAGAGCATTGTACGTTTAAAGAACTGCTGTGTGTCACAAATACCCGAAAAAATCGAAATTTCAAGCATCCTGCGTGAGCAAAGCTATTTCGAGCTTTACTAAAAAAAAATTCGATCACTAAAGTGCTCTTCGACTTCCATTAAAGAGATTTAGAAAGCTGACACCTCTGAACTCGGAAGAATAGTAAATTAACTGAAATAACTATAGGTGTGATCTAGACTGATAAATGTTTCCATCTATTAAACTCACTTTGCAGACCTGTTTCGTGTATAACTCGGAACACAACGTCTACAGGACTGTCGCGAAGACAAAGTAATCAAAGCTAATCGATTCTCAATTGAATCAACACGAAATATAGACGAAGCCAACGATTTAGATCTAACTAGAGCATTGTATCTAGAATCTCACCCCCGAGATGCCTTGGTGTAGCGTTCGAAATTAATTCCCGTTTGCAATCGAGGCTGCAACAGCAGTAGCATCGTGGTACAGTTGTGACCGCAACATTTTGTGCTGCATCGATGAAGTTAACAAACCTGGTATGCATCGCTTACTCGAACATGGTCCGTTCGACGCGCAGTTCACCGCTAATTGTCCGAAAGATATATAAATCCTTCTCTGTGAACCCAATAGGATCGTCGATAAAGGGACAAACACACCAGGCAAATTCAGCTGACCCTTTCGACAGGCCACCAGCGTTCGAATTCGCGCTCTTAATTATAAAGCACCACGGGGAGGCATCGGTGCATATTATTTTCCGGTTCAATTGAACCCAAGCAGCGTTACGTTTTTCAACAGCATTAAACACGACCAAACGGATTCGATAAATTGCCGCACGCTAGACACGGATTGAAGAAGGATCGGGTAAAGTGGAACGCGGCGTGATGTTAAAATAAGCTGTTAAAGCGCGTTTTGTTTACTTGTGAAATACAATCTATCGATGGAAAAATATAGACTGGAGATAAATATCGGAACACCGGGGGAAACGAGGATCCGTTGCGAGATGAAATTAAGGGAGCATGATCGTTTGTAATCGAAATAGAACCGGCTAATTGTTATTATGCATTGCAACGCGTAGATATAATCAGGTACCACGACAAATAACATTGATTTTCGGTGATTGCTATTATTGGACAAGTGTTCGGAACAGCGGCGAAGCCGCAGAAGCGATTTTCCTTTCGTCCATGAGCATACTCGGAATTTATCAAGTAATTGATTCCAATCAGTTATCCAACTGTTTATCGAATAATCAATGCCGTTGTCTGTCTGCCAATGCATGGAAATTACATTTCACGAACACGCGAGCAAAGTAAACTAGCCTATTCGTCGCGAAAAATTTACGTAATCCTCGTTGATCTACCATTTTCTTTAATTTCAATGCGAAAATGTTAATTGTTTTGCTAATTTCAATGCGAAAAGAACGGCGTTTCGTACCAAGAACGCTTTAAAATAATAACTCTGTTAATCTTTAAAGATAAAACAGTAAACAGGGTCTTTCGCATTTCCTTACAATCGTGCTTCCGCTTAAGCGATCAAGTTAGAGAAAAAATGAGAACCACTCTGCTATATTTTCTCGAGTATTTTTTTTTTTTTTAACGTAAGAAGATAATGTAAAAACACTAATTCCACTGTATTCGACGAAAAGTACAACGTGAAACCACGAAGGAAACCTAAAACCCTAACTGCCTAGGGAAACAAGCCACACCCTGTAGGGAGAGATCACAGATCGTCTCATAGTGTAACTTCAATTTGAGCGCAACGTTAACATCAAAAATTCAGAGATGTATACCTACGGGATCCAACGTAAACCAATCCGCGAACATTCGAAAATTAGACTCTTCTCCGTGGAACAAGCCAACAGAGGTAGGCAGCGTGTACGGGATGAGGGAGACAAATAGCGTAGTAAATCGTGGAGAGGAAAGAATGACCCGATGCTAACGTACGGACAGGCAAACAATATTATAAGCTAATTTCCGGGAATCGCGTGCCGTTTGTTCGTTACGCGAGTACGCTTGTGTTGGATTAATTTCATCGAAATGGTGCAATAGGCTGCTGCAATATCAATTTAACTCTCATACACGGTCCATCCTGGCTGGTGGAATTGTAAACAGACGTTATACGACAAGGGGAAGAGGTGGATTTTACTCTCGTTCATGAATTCGTTACAGCGTGTCGTTTAACTTTCTCATCATCGCGCGGTTCCCGCGTGATTATTTAAATAACAGAGGAAACTCCATCTATCCTCGTTCCACAATTATCGATACGCGTAAAACTTCTCCAGAGATATACATATACACGCACACTCTGTCCCTTTCGTGCAAGTTTAATGCTAATGCGCGGAGTTTAGAGACGATGTTCGTTTACATTCATGGTACGGCGTAGGTTAACTTCTTGAACGATTAAAATTGCTAATCGCTTCAGCAAGACTGAATTGGTCGAGTGTTGTTTTTGGATGGGCGAAGGAGGAGGAGGAGGAGGTTATGTTCGAGGGTTCGTCGAGCTTCACGATATCGCTAACTATTTAGTATGTGTTGAAGCAGAGCTTTCTGCCTCTGTGAATCAGTGAGAAGTTTAGTTATCAGAGAGAATGCTAATTGGCTCGCGGAATAATTCGCAAACGTTGGATGAAGAACGCGAACACACGATTCGTTTTAACGTGCCGATGTAGCTGTGGTAACCTGACGATGTGAAGAGATATCCGCCTGATGGAAATTTGAATTCGATATTTGATATTTGCTTCGTTCTTTGTCACATTTTTCTCGGGGTTAATGGGTTTTTTATGTCGCACCTGTTTCGAGTAAAACGCGAACAAAACGAACGTGTTTCTTTAACCATTCTAAAAACATCACTTCGTGATTCTGTTATTTTTACAATTGCGAAAAGAGATTTGAAGTTCTGTTGGATATAGAAATTTTTTTTTTTCAAAATCGAAATATTCGCAAGCTGTTAGAAAAATGGCGAAAGATCGTCGACGATAATGAAAAATATCTCGATGATTGATCTGTTTCCGTTCTTTTTAAATGAAACTTCAAATTCATTTTGCATCTAATAAAATTGTAAAAATTTCAGAAAAATTCAACAGAATGACGTACTGTTACACAAAAGATAACGAACTGTGTGATTCGCGTATTCGTAAGATAAAAAGAGAGATTTTCAGAATATGGCACGAGCATAATATAAAACCAGAAGAACATTCCGCACAGAAGCTGATGGACCGCCAGCACGTTACACCGATACCCGATATCGAGACCGTCTTCCTTTTAATGGGTATGCCGATACGCGGACTGCTACCTCGGGCACACTTTTATGGCAATCAATCGAAGCCGTAAAACCTTCTCAAGTCAACACGTGACCCATACAGATCTGGTTTCCCCTGCTGACCACCACCGTTATAACGTCTCGAGGAATGTTACAACCTTGCCACGCTTCAATTATGTCTATCTTGTTTATGTTCGGAACGTGTCGATTCGCATTCAATCGTTTTTGTCTCAACTGCACGATTTGCAGGACGCATGGAAAATTTCAAATAACCCGCCGAAGGAAGTACACACTTTCTTGAGTTATTACTTTTGCAATTTGCTTCTCGAACGTGAAATTAAATTAACTCTACGTTTTTCAAAGTTTTAAAGAAATATTAGGATTAGGTCTTTAATCCTTTCGCTACTTTCAGAGTCAGTAAGCATTCAATCGATGTATTATCAATGCTTATAAGCTTTCATGTTTATCCAGGGTGAGATAGAAATAGATAAGAATGAAAAGTGGTTGTATAAACATAGGTCAGAAAACTTTTCTTTTTCGGGATATAAACATCTTCGAATTATGACATTTCGAAGACTATGGAGGACGTTAAAAAATTCCTGATTTTAGTAAATCTTTGATGTAAGCAAAAAATGTCTGTATATCTCGAAAAGGAGGAGTTTTCGCAAACTTATATTTAT
This sequence comes from Anthophora plumipes, assembly GCA_951804975.1. Taxonomy (NCBI): domain Eukaryota; kingdom Metazoa; phylum Arthropoda; class Insecta; order Hymenoptera; family Apidae; genus Anthophora; species Anthophora plumipes. The sequence goes on along the minus strand of OX638116.1, from coordinate 16,994,588 downwards.
ATCTCAGGAACAATAGAATACGGTACCAAAGTTTGGCCACTCTGCATCAGCGAACATCGATAGTCAGAGTTAAATAAAATCGTAAAAATAACTCTGACATCATCGATTAAAAAAAAGTTATCTCAATTGAACTTCGAGATTCTTAAAAATTTGTTCACAAATATACTCTTCCCGGGTTAATCTTTTCACGATCTCACGTGAAATTTGTAACGTTTGTTCAGAGCGTTATGATTGACAATATTAAAGAGAAGAAGGAATAAAGGACGAGTTAAAAGTACCGTACGATCGACGAATTCGCATGAGCAAATATGGGACTTACCTTAAGCTGATGTTGCGGTCGTCTGAGCGCACCCTGGTCCCGTCGTCCACCTAGTCGATCGGCCTCCGCTTCCAATCCCTCCATCGAGGACTCAGCTTCGCTCAACCAAGCCAAGAACTTGTCCAGGGACCGGTCGAAGTTGTGGAGGGAGTTCATCGCAGAGTGCAGCAGTTTTCCTCGATTGATGATACTAAGAAGGATTTAATAGGTGTAGCCTCGTCGACGACGTTTGTTCGTATCGAAGCAGAGTTTCTATTCGAATTACGTGACGCGAGAGTGAAATCGTGAAGCCAGTACCATTTATGCAACGACAAAATAGAAGAAACAGTTGGAAAATATGTAAAAATGTAACGCAAGGGAACGCGTACAATAGACATAGCTACGACACGATGTCAACTTTTTCGGAGAATCGCGAGCATTGTTCTTACTTCGATCAATATACATATGTATATCACCAGAGAAATATTATCTTTTTTTTTTTTTGTGCCGCGCGTATCTCTGCTGGAATCGTAGGTATTGAGGATTTCTTCTGGTTTCGAGAGGGTGAATTTGGATTTTTCATTTACCACTACGTGACACGCAACACCGGTGTTCTGAGAATTTATTTTGTCACAACTAACTGGCTTTGCGAGTTCTCGCGTTGCGAAAATAATTCAAATGACTGCCATGAATAAAATTGACGCGTATTTAGAATGTAATTATTTATCATTATTACTGCAGATTTTTATGCAAATTCATATTTTTGAGAACACAGTGAAAAAATGTAGAACTTCGTTAGAAAATTATTTCACCTACCAGGTACTGTAAAAAACCCTATAATTTGGGTTTCTCGTACATTTTTTTAAATATTACGCGCATTCGGTGCCATTTCGCACCCTTAAGTTTCCTACGAGTGCATAAAAATTCACAATCTAATCATTAACTTCGAACTAATTATCGCTATTTATATTAAACATAAAGTATTAATATTTTAATCTCTTCGGGGATAATTTTTCTAAGGTTACAAAAAATTTGATCTAATGTTTTATATAATATGTTATATTTTAATCATTTCACATTGATAGCAATTTTAAACTTCTGCCAGGAAATTATGTTCATTATACTTTTATATTTTTTCTAAAAAAAAAAAACTATACATGCATATACATGTCAATGAAGAAATTAATGAAAAACCAAATTATAGCGACGACATAATAACTTCACAAAAAAAATTTTTTTGTAAATTAAAGAATATGGTGATTGAATTTTTGTATAAAGATTTAAATGCTTTAAAATATAAGAATGTTTGAAACATTGTTCTGAACTTCGGTATAAAAATCGATTCGAATTTCTGGGATGATCTAAGACAGATTGAAAGGAATACTCGAATAAGAACAACCTTCGACTCGAACAATTTCATCACAACGTTAAATCCAATGAATAAAAGTAGAAGAACGAGCGATTTCGCGGCACATACCTGGTGTTCAGATTGTTGTATCTCTGATTGATGGTCTCTGTCATTTTTTTCACACGGGTCGTGTCGTCCTCCTGATAAACGGCGATCAGCTTCTGCGTGAGCTGATTGAACTGCTCGATCTGATGCTTGTACTGGTGGAGCTCCGCGTGGAACGACTGCAAGCATGAACGGCAACGAAATAAAATGAAAGGAGGGAAGGTCAGCGTCGAGGCGGGAAAGTTATCTCGCGAGCAGCTTCCAACTACGTCCTCGTCGCGAGGAGTCGAAAGTCGCGTTTACCGATAACTCACGGAACTTAAATTTTCCTAGAAGGGAGAGGCTGGCCCCTTCCAACTTTTATGCCCGTATTCCGTGCCATGGAGAACTTTTATTTGGCGACTGATTCGCGTTGATAAAACTTACGATCACCTAGATTAAGCCGTTGAACGAGAAAACCCGTTCTCGTTGAATTACACGGTGTTTTAATCTAAAAGAAACTCCTCCTTCGAAGGAAACTTGGCCATTAGGGTGGATTAAAATTTGTTCGAATCACGAAAATTTTCTACACAATGTCCACGTGTCTAGTTTCATCAATTCGTCAACGAATTATTTTCTTCCTTTTACTTAAGAAGGATTGTAAATCGCTGGTAAACAGATCAATTACGATAATCCTAAGAGAAACAGATCGCAGGAGAACGTTTATAAAACCCACCCTCTTATCACCGTTAAAACTAAACATACACACGAAAGTAGGTTCTCTCCCGCGGAGAACAGGGAGCTGGAGTATTGTTTTAGGACCATCTGAAAAACCAGGAAAAACTCTTACAGTGGCTCGTAACAGTACTCGATAATTAAACGATCCTATCACTTCCATTTAAGCTATCAAGGAGAGAACAAATCATTGTACGAAACAAAGGGGTGTTCGTTATTTTTTCTCTGTCCTGGTGTAACAAGTACGTCATATGTTACAGAAAATATTTAACGTTTGATAGTTTTACTATAAATGAACACACGAAGAAAGAACAACATTCGACGAAGAGAGGTAAACCGGTTGATAGAAACAGAGAGAGAGAGAGAGAGAGAGAGAGAGAGAGAATAGTAGTGAAAATGGAGGTGAAGCCCAGGCGAAGGCTGAATTCCGAAGATACAGCGTTCCTCGTCGAAATAAATTATTCCATGAATATCTCATTCGGCTCTTTTGAATGTAAACAGAGTTCCGGCCGCGTGATGTACTACACCGAGGCGCGATTTCGCGTTGATTGGGACTTTGGTCGTTCCTTTACCTGCTCCCGTTACATGTCGCCATTTTTTCCCGCCGCGAGTCGCGTTATTCTCGTACACACAAAGAACATTGCTAGAAAGAGGTTAGTAGCTGCTACTGGGATGAGTACCGATCCGGTTCGTTCCTTTTAATCGCGGTCGCGGCCTATAACGAAGCTTCTACCAGCCATTATACTCGCGACCGTTCCCTCTTCTTTTTATATCTATTTTCCACCCCTTTTCCTCCTTTCTCGCTGCTCTTTTTTTTTCTCCCACATTCGAGCAAATTGCAGCAAATGTTCACTGGCTAGATTACACGTGGAGAAAGAAGGGAGTGAGAGGAAGAGGGAGACTTTATTCGGTCATTTTCGTAATTTTCCGTCGGCGTGTAATTAGATTACGGGATTACCACCCTGGCTGTCTTAATGGTGGATGAAATTTAATACCACAGAAAGAGAGAGAGAGAGGGCTCTCTTTTAAGTAGGAGGCGAGAATCTTCGGTGTTCGAGATATTAAGACTTCAGCACACGAATATGTAAGCTAGAATGCTCAGGTATCACCTGTTTATGCGAGAAAGGGTGAGTGTTCTCGAGCCTGGATGATGTGTAGTAAGAATGAAAACTCGTAAAGCGAGAATCGAGTAAGGATTAAAAAAGTATTTCAACAACGACGTAATGTAACGTATTTTGTAAAATAAAGTTTCGTTTTCACGAATCCTCGTGGCTCTCGTTCTTTTACCCTTTATTCCCTCTACACCCTTGTTACTTACTCGAGACTCGATTGGCCCTCGAACCTTTAAGAATACTACATGTCTCCCTGCGTCGAGAAAAAAAAAGAAAAGAAAAGAAAAGAAAAGAACGCATTGACAAAGTCCATATAAAGGTGCATTTCAATTCGAACTTCAAACAGCCACTTGATCTACTTGCTCCCCATTCACCCCTAACACAGCAAGGTTCGTTCACCCTTAATGTATATACTCCCCTCTATCAAAATCAATCCAATGAATATTCGATTAATGTAATGGTTATTTGACACATCCAATAGCAACGCAGAGACGAAGGGTCAGCTTAGTAGAGTAACCTCGGTAAGAAACTCTCGGGGAGAGAGACATAGAGAAAGAAAGAGAGAGAGGTATGTAGGTCAAAAGTGCAAATTCTTTCAGTGCATTCAACGCGACTTTTAAATTTAATTCACTCGTTCCACTGCAAGGACTCAGGGCTCTCTTGAAGAACTTAAAAAAGAAGAGAAAAGGAGTAGGAGAAGAAGAAAAAAAAAAGAACTCCACGACCCAGCAATTTTCCGAATAACACGTTCCGCGAGATTAAAAGCACACACGCGTCCATCTCCCTCCGCCGCTTCTTTTCATTATTTCCCTTCGTCTAAAATTGATTACTATCATCGCCCGATCGACAGGCTGCAATTTTAATCCCGCTCCATCAAACCAGGTCCATTTTCCCGCTGCCAATAACACACAGAATTTCCAAATGGTCATTCATCGAGCCCCTCCTAATCGCGATCAACGCAATTGCGGTGATCAAACGGGAGAACCTCGACCTCGGTCTGTCCGTTGCACCAACCATTGACACGCTTGGAATAAAGAACAGATAAAGAGGACGAACCCTGCTGGCTGAGGTCGGTTTTGCTCGCGCGACAGGTTAATGCAGGAACAGCTCGGGCAAGAATAAAAAGAAGAAAAAATAAAGAAAGAAGAAAATAAAAGAGGAGGATAGAAAAATGCCAGTGCTTACCTTTTGTTCACGTAGCTGTGCCTCGAGAACGTCGGCGGTGTGCCCGACGGCCCGCATTTTCTCCAGCCGAGTTTCCATTCGCGCCAACCAGACCTCTACCTCGTTCCTCTTGGCCTCGTATCGCTGGCTGTCCCCGAGCATCGCGTCCAACTCTGTCTTCCTCTGCATCATTTTCGAATTCATCTCGTCCCAGTGCTCCCTCAGCTTCGTAACTGCAACAACAATCCGGCCGGTCGTGTGCCATTTCAAACGGTTCCAACGCTCGCTATCGTCGACGTTCGTTCGTGTTTCTTCGACGATTGTTCTACGTACTATGATAATCGAAATGGGCGAAAAGTGACTCATGCCAGTGACGACACATGGTGCGAATGGTTACTGTGAAACGGTGAGGAAATGAATGTTGAACATATATCGAGATTGATATGAAAAAAGAGAGTGTCTTTGATGAAAATATGTTACGAATTGGTTAACGTCTCTATATAGACCCACAATTATGTATCTTAGTTAATTATTCTGTGCACTAGAGTAGTGAAATATGACATAGGCTAGCGATGACATCGTGGAAGGTTGTTACGAAACAGTGAAAGGGATGATTCTTGATAAACGAGGGATTGTTTTACGCTTCGAGTCGAAACGTTGCTGTCTTTGATAAAGATGACTGATAGAGATAGCAGTCGTTTCTTCATGACAAATGATGATTTATGGTGCTCCGTAACAAGCAGTGCTCTGTTTAGTATTTACTCACGGTAGAGTGAAACACTCGTACTTAAGATAAGATCAATTCAAAGTAAATAAAAAAAAAAATAAACATGGGGTTAAATTAGCCTGTTGAAGTATCATGTGCATCGCGAGATATTAAACATCGGTCGATGAAATATATACATAAATCCGTTCGATTGATCGTTGGAAATTCATTTCATCCTTCTTTCTATCTTTCGTGAAAATTGAAAGCCTAATAATTCGAGCAAAGTAGATACGCACAGCTTCAGACGTTCTTTGAAAGAACAACTCGGAAAAAAAAGAAAAAGAAAAAGAAAAATCACCCACCCATAGAAATTAAACTTTCATTTCCGCGCCCGTTGACGTTGGTAACAAGGTAGTCCGCATGAATAAGTGAATCCATCGAGTCTACCGAAGGATCTCGTTCCAATTAATCGATCGCCCGATTCGCCGGAGAACCAATTTTATTATTCACAAAGTTCGAACGGAACAACGATGATTTTTAAATAAACCTAAGAACACGAGTCGAGTCGCATAATCGATTCTCGTTCCTCTGTGGTTGCTAAACGTTCCCTCGACGTACGCTCCAGTTCGAACACAAAGAGAAAGAGAGTGGGAGAGAGTAAGAGGGTTTGAGCGGTCTGTGTGCAAGCTCGTTAATCGAACGCGAGGAAGCGGGCTGCTGGCACGTGTTCGTTGTTTCAAGAAGCACTTCTCTATTCGGTGAAGCTAAAATCCACGTTGAAATTCGCGCCAGGCGCGAGGAATCAGCTGGAAGGTGTCCAAGCTGGTGCAGCTTAGCTGGTAGAAGGATGCGCAGCTGGGAAAGCGGGGCGCAAAGCATTGGCAGCGGTTCAACGTTCGTTTCAACAACGAAATTTCCACGCGTGGACAGCTGATGAAGGAAGGAAGAGAGAGAGAGAGAAAGAGAGAAAGAAAGAAAGAGAGATTCTATACGGTGTACCTTTGATGATGCAACGCATGTACATGATGTTTCGCGACAGGGTGCCAGCGAACAGGACCGAGGCTAAAATGAAAACAACGTGATTGAGAGCGTCAATCTTTCTAGGGTGTTCTTTGATAAAATTGGTTAGATGCGTGCTGGAGGTAGAAACAATGGTGGTGTGATACAGTTCTGTTATTTTTATCCATGATTACAACCTTCTGTAGGTACATTTATTTTTTATTTAATAAATTTTTTGGTTCTTCTCTCTTTTTTTTGTTTTATTGGAAGGTACAGTTGAACGGAATAGATTTCGCTGTAACGTTACTGTGTTATTAAATTGTGCTTGGGTGAACAGATTGGACGTAATCGAAAACAGAGGCCGAATTGCGCAATAATTCTCGAAAACAACGGTATCATTCGCTTATTGAAACGCAACGGGATGAACGAACGCATAAACACACGAGGCGATGCACAGTTTAGTGCATCAACGTTGTAGAGGTATGATGTTCCTGAAACGGAACGATAGAGAAACGTATGTATCGTAGAAAATTGAAGAACACGTGTTGAAAAACGAACAGAGATTTAGAGAAATTTCAAACGAGCGCGATGTTTCAGCGAAAAAATATTTGAAACATTTTCGATACACGTGGTCACCGTAAAACGCGTTGATTTATGCGAGAGAACCAGCTGGTGTTGGAAAGAAGGGCCAATTACACTTACGATAAAACTCGGTAAAATCGAACGTTAAAAGCTGGTTAAATCACAAGGCAATTTTTCCAACCTTCATTTAGAATTAAAAAAAAAAAAATACCACAGAAGGGTGGGGGGAGGGATGAAACCTACACTTTGGTATTTCCATAATCTTCAATCATACGATGTAAAGGCGAAACGAAAACGCAGTGGATCATCGGCACGGTGTTTGCGTCGATACATCACCGGGGCTAATTTTCTCGCGGACAGGGAACAAAGAATTACGATCAGAGTGCATTCGCACGTAACCGGAAGCATATGCTACGCTCGCATACTGATATAATCCGACAAGCCACGCATGGCAGATTTAATGTTGCCGGGTCTAAAAAGGGAAGAGCGTCGACTGAGCTAACGCTACGTGAGCCAGGGATCCCGGGACCGGAAGTAAAGTGGCTTGATCTATCACCCCCCTTAGTCTCTAAAGGGGTACCAAGCAAAAGACGAGGACGTTGTCTCCCAGCGGCTGCTCTCGATGACTTATTACGAGAGCAATTCGCTCTCATCGACCCCTACACACTGTGCCCTCTACCCTTCTGAACTCGTGTCAGAGGCGTGACAAGTGTTCGACGGGACATTAAAGATGGCACGTACACCCTTCACCTTTCGAGGGTCTGGCAGATCTCGTCTCGCTCAACTCCCCGGCAATGTTGGTCACGAATGTGACTCGCTTCAAATCGAGCATTGCTAATGGATTGTTCGTTTAGCTGTTGGGATTACCGTGAGAGCATGTTGTATGGTTTTAGATGCTTGGAGGATTTACGATGCATGTTGATCAGTGATTTGTAGCAATGGAAAATGTGGCGTATATGCGACTTTTAAGGGATCGATTGAAATATGGCAAAAGGTACCATTTATGATTTCGATAGCTATTGATTTAATACGTAAATCCTGAAATATCGTCGAAGATTTAAATGGACAATTTTTTCACGCGATTGTTTTTTGAATTATTCGTTTTTCGAAGAAGTGTGACAAATAATAGTTACTCTGTTTTGAAGGGAGCATATTAAAGATGAATACAATTTTATTCTAATTGGAGGTGTTTTTGAGATTTCAGCGTAACATTTGTTTCTTTTTGTTTTCCTTTTTAACTTAACAACCACTTCGAGATGAGTTAATTGATCTAATTTGTGATTATATAACGTTACAAATGTAAAAATTATTGTATGTAGAATACGTGTATATGTAAGTTCGAAGTAAATTCAATAAACGATAGGTTCTTCCATTTCACTGGTCCTTTAAGCTAAAGAAGCAACTGAAGACAAAGCAGCTAGAAACATCGATAAACAACGAAACGCTCATTTGTAAAATCAAATAACTCACTGATGGAGGAACGAGAGTTTCTAAAGGACGTTTCAACTCTTGAATGCATCCTTCAATTATTTTTCTACAACGATTAAACTCCAAGTTGTCGTTAAATTATCGTTTCAACAGAACCTCTCGTTGTACAATTAATTACACTAATGGAAAGTTATTGCAGACAGTAATTTTGTCATAGTGTGCGTAACAAATTAACGCGTTTCATATAGGGAATGGTAATAAAGACGTTCGGATAACAGGTGTACGAGCCCAAATTACAGGTACACATTATCAACCGTGTTTAATCCACGCACAACGAGCGTACCGGCGTGTGTCAATCGAATCGTTGACCACCTCATATTCTCTGGAGCCGTGCGTGACCATAACTGACGATCATGATATTCCCTGCAGGGTAACGGGGCCATTGAACGAACCAACGTGTACTTCGATCATCATAGTACGTTTACGCGACCAATTCTATCCACGTATCCTAGCGAAAATTTTACAGAAAATTTGCATAAAAATCCATAAAATTCTACTCGATTCAGATAAATCGATATTACAGAATTCATGACAGAATCTCAAATACCAAGTTACTATTACAATTGACCTATTAAAAAAATTCTATGCACTTTACAATGTTAAACGTTACGCTGATTTTGGTCGACTTCATTTTCGAAAATTTCACAGTATTGCAATAAATTTAACAAAGAAAGTCATAAGTTTGTAATACCTACAGAAGAAACTATTTTAACAAAACCCATTAACAAATGATAAGAAATTATTTTCTAAATTTGATACAGCTGGTCTTAAAAGACCAACGCTGCCTAAATGAAAAGTTTAACATTGATCTGCTGGGACCAGTATGACGTTTAACGTACTACAAAAATTATCTCAATTTTTAAAGAAAGTTCTATGCACTTTAAGATTAACAAATTGCCCTCGCGCATTTGAAAATAAATTTAATCAACTAACACGATGAATTTCTACAGAATATCCGTAGAAAGCGAAGATAATAGTTCAAAGTAATTTGTAACGCAAAGTAGAGAGAGAAGTTTTGCATTGAGAGATATTAAGTCTCGCAGGAGGGTACAGAGAAACAGTGTCGACGACCCACGAGACAGGGGATGTAGACGACGCGACGCGTAAGAAGGAAATCGTGTAAGCATGGACTCGTGCAGCTCTCCCTCGCGTGTCTTTTATTGCCTAGATGCCTAATGCACCTCTATTAAATTCAGATGAATCGCCTAATATATTCAAATTGGCGGCCTCGCGCCCCGGTAAAGTGAGTAGAGAAGCATTCCGATTGAAATCGATGAAATGCAAGAGCCGGACGAGGTGAGTAATAGAGGGCGAGAGGGCGGGATGAAATGGAGGAAAGGGGAAGGAAAAGGAAGAGGAAACACGGAAACGAGAGAGCGAAAGAAGGAAGATGGAACACTGGTTACTTTGGCGAAATGAAAATTGAAGTCGGGCAAAATCCCGTCTGAGTGTGATATCTCGCCTCGAAACTCAGAGAGAATTCCAGGTTTCCAACGACCGATGCACACCGTTTATCAAAACGACCTGCATACATGTGGAATTTAATTGTAAAATCGTACTAGCAGCGAGCAAAAGGTCGATAAGCCTGGTCCAACCAACGAAATTATCCGCTTCTACTTCACCGCAAGGTTATACGTACCTCCGGTCTCTGTCACAGCGACTGGCCAAGACTGGGCAAATGTGGTCACAATTATCCAGAATGGTTTAATAGCCCCGGTGAAATATATTCAGGGCTTTATTAGGCGGCTCTCGATGCCGACGACCGAGACGGCTTACGGTTATGTGGATACTTGGGCGATATGAAAGGGATGGCTCTCTCATTTACGTTAATGTTTGATCCGCCATTCTTGTGAAATGAATAATATCACAAAAAGGATGAAATTGTTTGAGATTTGCTAAAATTGCCATTTCGCGATTCCATAAATTTGCATATTCAAAGAGACGGATATATAAAAAAATTTTAATTCGACAATTCGGGACACTGAAAATTCGCGAGTTTAAAAATTTGAAAATTCGAGACATTGAAAATTCGAGAATTTAAAAATTTGAAAATTCGAAAATTTTCTTAATGAAACACCAATTCCACTTGAAAGCCTGCCAAAATATTCAACTCTCAGTCGTCCGAACATCAACCACCAGGATCGTGAAGATGGATCTTATAAACCACGATCAATCGTAGAACAAGTTCGGCGGCGACGGGGTGACAGTCGTGTTTCGGGGAACGTTCAACTCAGTTCGAACTTCGTTAAGCAGTCTCACGGAAAGATTTCCAACGGACCCTTGACAAGTGGATTATGTTCGAACGTAGCTGTACAAACTTAGCCGAAAGTTGCACGCTCTGTTATACCGGTCGACTTGGATTTAGAGCTACCGGTATCCGGATGTCCGGGCAAATAAAGAAAGTCATTCCGCGAATCAGAGAGGACAGACCGGGTTGAAAAAAGAAGCGTAAAAAAAAGGGAGGGGAACGTTCTAACTCTGTTTCACGACCGTCATTTCTCTCTTCTACTACGTGCGCCAGGTATAGTATATATCTCTGAGGGTTTGAGTGTCGGTAAACAGCGGCTACGAGCCAACCGAGTGTTCGAGTACTCCTTCGAGCCGCTGGGGATGAAGAAATTGAAGAAGTTCACTTGTTAAAATTCTAACGCTCGCCGGGAAACTTGGTCCCGTTGCCTCGCGGGAAAAACTTCAATTAAACTCGTAAGAATTCTTCCAGTGGTACGTCGAGGAGGAACACGCTGCTACGGCTTAAATCACCGGCCAAGGTTCGTGAAATACGTGTAACGATAGCTTAATTTCCACGCTGCTTACTTTTTTCAACGATCGATATCGGTTATCGAACGTTTCTAATATTCTACGAAAAGCAATTCTTTACCAATGCTGTTGGATATTCTAAAGCTTCCTTTTAATTATTTCCCTTCGAATTCTTGGTCGCTCTCGAACGTCAATAATTAACATAGTCAAAAGCACGAGAATTAGCTAGCTCCTGATCATCAAGAGCCTCCATTATAAATTATATTTTTATATTTATAATTTAGAAGGAAAATCGAATTCTCTGAAATTACCACATCTCCCTCTGAAATTATTACATCATCCTTCTCGGTGTTTAACAATTTCATTCTGATTCCAATTTTGATACTCTGTATTTTAGTAGGAATAAAATCAATTAATTCAAATATTAAAATTCTATCTCTTTGGGTTCACGACAACCCTTTCCAATTTTTCTAAACGAATCCATTGAAGAATCTTTTCAAGTTAAATACCGAAAACGACAATCACCGGAGACTCTAACAGAATCGAACACGACGAGCCACAGAGTGTTACGAAACGAAACTTTACACACAGCGAAATGGCATTTCCGATAAAACTCGAACGTCGCGACGACGGCTGCTTCGCGAGATTCCTCTCTTCCATTACCGGCTGGCGGACGAGTTTCTTTTCCCGTCGTATACCCGATCGAACGTCGAATCGGCACGGCAAAAAGGAACAGAACGAAAATCGTGGTCACCGAATGGGGAAAATGACGAAGAGGCACCGGTAAGAAAGAAACGTAGGAAGAGAAACGGATACGTGAGACGTGTACAAAGAGGGACATTTTTCGAGACGGCTCGTTCACGAACGCCTCTTCATAACCGTTCCAAAAACGCACGTCACTCGTCCTTTCTTTCGTATCTGCCCTTAGGAGAGGCGAGATAATAAAGAGACTAACGGCTCCCGTGTGTGCCACTCTTGCCGCAAAAGCACCAACGGAGTTTGGGACGCTCGTTCGCGAGGCCATTTGCACTCCTCTTTGCGTGAAAATTTAACGCGAGACGCACACGGCCACCGGGTTAAACACGGGACGAGTTTAAGCGATGAACTTCGTGAATGTGTTTTCCACTACTTGGGAAAGAAGTCCTGAATTCTTCCTAACTTTCGCTCATTTTCTGCTGCAATATTTGACGAAAGTGCCTATCCAGTTAATGGAATTCTTTCGTTACTACTTTTACTCGGAAATATTTCTACACGTAAAACATCGTAATACACGACAGAAAGTTACTCGTTCGTTTGAAACGTTTTTTTCCACACAATTTCTACGATCGTAATAAAGATTCATTAAAAAAAAAAAAGAATATTCCAGTTTAAGAGGAATATCTAGGTACCATCTGTTATTCAGAATCTAACGGATGATCCTCTCGAAACGTCGAACCGATAAAAAACCGGCAGTCTGAGATTTCCCAATTTTTCTGTCAGTTTTATAACCACAAGAACCATCCGCTCGTGAATATTACAATGTATCGCGGTCGTGCGCGATAAATCGGCCGAGATTACGTGGTGCACGGCGGGTGAATGGAACGGGGAGTAATTCAGTGGATGGAGGGACGAATGATAAAACACGAGGACGCTCGAACGAAAGTTGTTCGGAAGTTTCGAGTGCAGGAAGTTCAGGGCGCGTAATGTATGACGGTGAGGCGGGCGAGAAAAATGGAAGTTTCTACGAGGAACTCGCCAAGGGACAAGAGGGACGAACGAAGGCTGTTCAAAGACAAAGGAGAACATAGGGAAGAGAGGTTGGAAGGGTTTTCGCGACGCAAATGGAATCCGAATCTCATTAACGAAAATCTCCGTTGCAGCTGGCCGGTGAGTGTTCTACGTGGAAAATGGTTCGTGCTCACGTTGACCGGTTCACCGAACGAAAACCTCCTCTCTTCTATTCTCACTCACAGTACTCGCGCGTACAGCTCCAACCTAGGTGGTTTCAACGTTTTAACAATGACACGCTTTTAAACGGGGACGCCGCTTAGCTTGCCCGATTTTCTTTTACGCGCAGCTTAACCGGGATTTACAAGTGAATGTAATTCCCATCCGGACGGTGGAAAAAGATCTGGTTGAAGCTAATGAGCTCTCAAACTATTTGCTTTCGCGGTATGCGACCACTTTTAACGGAAACAATGCGACGTGAACAAAACGGATACGGATAACCATTTGTGTAAAGTGGTTGTTGGGTATCTGTTGCAATCTTGTGCACAACGAATCCGTATTACGTGAAATTACATACGGAAAAAGAGGACATGTTGGAGGCAATATTGGTAAAGAATGTATAGGGCTATAATGTTCTTCGCAACGAGTGTAGTGTAATTGGAGATGAAGTCCTGAGAAATCTCGCAACTTCAGCAGTCGCGCTTTGGCGGCTTTTTCAAGAAAACCAACTTCCGAGACTTTTCCGTGGAAAAATCGGGAGAAAAAGGATCGACAGTATGGATATACAAATATGACACAAAAGTAACGCAGTTTTCTTTCACTCTCAGTTCAATCGTGCGTCTAAAACTGTGTAGATTACTTTTTGTAAAGCTTTCGACTGCTAGAATACTCATCGCGATATCGTTGATTTATTATCATTGTCACATGTGCATACAGTTATGCTAGTTTTTCGTTATCAAGTCATTTCGTATATATGTCATATCAGCCGATAAAAATCGCACCGCAGAGTTCCATGAAAATTATGCTTGGACGGTTTGCACAGCCGAATTGCAAAATAATATGCAGAAGAATAGAACTGTCCTGGTCTAGGAGGACTTTTGGCTTTGTATCGTCGACAGGAGTACATTGGAAAAATAAATTTTATTTTTTAGTACAACCGTTGGTTGTGTCGGAAAGTTCTGCAGAGGATACTCTGTTGTGCTAGCAAGAAGAAAGATTTTTCGGCATCGCGCGTTTGATTTTAACCGCTGCACGCGAGAAAAGAATATCGCGGTGAAAAAGAGACGTGTTGGTCAAAGGCGAGACCAGTTTTGCACGAAGAATAAACGACGTGGTCTAGACTTCGGTCTTTTTTCTTTTCTTAGACCTTGGCGCGTTACATTCTCTTTTTCCTTGATAAACTTTTCTGTACTAACGCCTCTAGAAATGTAACATTGTGAGCCAAATTCTGATGATCGCACATTTTTTCAATTCTACACCTCGCAAATTAGAAAGAATAGGAAATCTCACAGAAGAGAAGGAATAATTTATGAGAAAATTCAGGAACTCGATGAAAATTTCATCCCCCTCATTTCTTTTTTCACGAATTTGGGAATTTAAACCAAAAAAAAGAGGGAGAAATTTCCGCTACGAGTCAGAAATTTAATAACCGGAATCACGATTGCACATGAGAAAATAATTCCATAACGTGGAATTCTCATCGCCAGCCAATAATCCATTATTCTCGATGAACGATCCCGATAATCGAACGGGTTCGAGGAGGTGTGGCAGGAAGGACGCGGCTAATTCGCAAACCACGCGAGAAGGAACAATCGAAAAGCTGAATGATCGTGTAAACAGCGTGTAAACGAGGTAGTTGGATCGGTGAGCGGGAGTTACGCGCCGGTCCCCGCGGTTTCAAACGCGTCGAACTTCCGCCGGTGTTCACGGCGGAATTTCATTAAGCAAACACGCGCAAACGCCAACTCGAGCTGTCTGCCTCTGCCTGGCCGCGCGACGAAACTCGTTACGCGAACCTTATTATCGCTCACGGTGTTACAAGGACGCGCGGAGGTCCGCAAGGATCGCTGAACACAAGCGGAAAACTCTGTTCCTGCGAATAAAACGAGACAACGGTTGCACAACAGCCAACCTGCCTCGAACAATGGCCACGGAAGAAATTAAAAGTTTACACGTAGACAACGGATTATCGTTTGGACGAAGTTGCTATGATTATCAGGGATAAATGCTAGTGTTACATACAACGTGCATACTCGTAACGATAAACCGTTTCGTTTAATGAAATTTCAAGCACCGTAGACATTTTTCCTTTTCTCTTTTTTTTTTTATAGAAAACCTACGAAATTTCCTGTCAAATTTCGACGTGAAGTACGAACTTTTATAATTAAGAAAGAAAAGATTCTCATAACTTTTCTTCGTTCTTACGCCGAGAAGCGTTTCAACATTCGAGTTTGCGTAACTTCTTCAACCTTTGCGTTTAAAGGAGAATATTCTGAAATTTCACCACCTACTTTTCAAACGGCGCCCTTCATAGAAATTCTCGA
Organism: Anthophora plumipes; assembly: GCA_951804975.1. NCBI lineage: Eukaryota > Metazoa > Arthropoda > Insecta > Hymenoptera > Apidae > Anthophora > Anthophora plumipes. Next base: position 16,979,065 of record OX638116.1, on the reverse strand, counting down.
AGTTATTTCCCAAAGAGGTTCCTTTATACTGAATACTTATAAAAGATTCTATATTTCTCTTTTTTCTTTATTGTTTTTTTTTTTTTATTTTGAACGAAAGTCAGGAATAATAACGTTCGAAGGGAAAAGGTCGATTGAAAGAGACAAAGAAAGAGAAAAAAGGGAAAAAGGGAGGTTAAAGTTTCGGCTAAGGTGTACAGTAGTAGCTGGTCTAAATGGTATTAATCGTTTCGATTCGAGGTACTCGTTGGCTGACGTAATTTCGCGGGTAGCGGTACGCCCGCCTCTTCTACGTGAAAATTGGCAGCTGGTTCCTTTTCTCCCCCACCCGTGTGCCGTATGATTGATCGATCTAACCACTTCGCCACGGAGCTCGCCGAAATTACCCGGTGATTCGTGCAAATTGTTTGCAAATTGCGATCGATTTCGGGGACGTGGGATTGAAACGCACGGTAACCGAGAAAAATGAAGGCGAATTTCGCGTCCTTTTCGACACTTGCAATTACAACGCTAGTTTTCACCGTTGTACTATTGATCGTCGAATAAAATCGAACAACGCTGCGGAAGAAGTGAATATATCAGTTAAAACAATTCCATTTAATCTTTTCGCTACTATAAACGACTGTAGTTGCTCGCGATGAAATATGTTAGCTTGAAACTGCCCAAATAATTAATTAATTGAAAAAAAAAAGATAATTGAAAGTTATAGTACTTTATCTCCTAATAACTGAAATTACTGCCATTCACCTGGAAAATTTGATATCGGTTAAAAAATTTGCGTTGAAGAAGAAAATGGGTATAAAAGATATTTGTTGGATTTTTTCTGAATACACGTAAGTAAAATAATTGAAACAGAAAACACACAATTCAAATGATCGATTCATCGGATTGCGTTTGAGTATGGTACGTAAAAATATCTTTCTCTTTTTAATTATTTTACTTAAATGTATTTAAGAAAAATCTAAGAAATAAAAGTAATTACAAAAAAAAGTATCATTTTTACTCGAGTTACATCTTCGATGCCATTCTTCTAGTCGATATCAAATTTTCCGGGCGAAAGGCGCTCGTTTCTCAGTTTACTGTAACTTCCAATCGTGATTTTTTCTAAATTAATTATTCGCCCGAAAAACTTCCTTCGCTAGTAATTTCTTTTTATTAATTTCAATATCAACGAAAATAATTCATACGTCCGTTATAATAAAATATCACGTATCCAGTACAGCCGTATTACGTGATTATTTTTCGGCAAAGGTGATCGTAGCGAGAGAATTGATAACCACCGATGGTTTAGATACGCGGTCATAAATCCAAAGGAACTTGAAGCTGATTCGAACGTGTTTAAACAGGGTATTGTATGTCTAAAGAGGAAGCCTATGAATTCATGGCGTGGCGTACGCTCGCGTAAATTCGCGGAAACACTGTGTGTCAAAGGATTTCGCGAGAATCAGAGACGATTCACAGCGTGCCGGCAAAGAGGAGACAGCCTGGGAACTTTCAGTTGGTTTTAATGCGATTAGGTCGCGAGATGGGCGGGGGATAAATCAACTCTTCCCTTATCTTGTACCGATATTCAGAAGACCGGGGGTTAAATAATTCCTACGTTGGGAACTGGAGAGTGGTAGCTTAAATCTTATTTGCGAGATTCCAAAGTACTACAAGTAAAGTGCTAAAGATCAATTGTAGAAAATGGAGGGAAAAGATTCAAGTTTCTCTAATTAATAATCCTTATAAATACAGGCCAAATCAATCATTAATTATAAACTATATTAAGTGTGCAAATTAATACAACGCTTATTTGCACAAATTTCAATGTTTCCTTATGGAGACTCAAATGCAATTTTAAAGTTCAAAATAATTTCCATTATTTTAATTACTTTTTTCTATTTATCGGGCAACTGGCAGAGTTTCCTCTCGGAAAAGGATAGCAGTTTTGGAGGTTATTTCGAACATCAAAGTCGCGATCGCTTTTTGATAAATAAATATTGAAATTTGTAAAAAAAAGGACAAAATAAATACACACTGTATACATCTCTCCAATATTCTATTGCTTCTGACTCACCTAGTATGATCTAGGTCTGCTATATTGGCACTCGGACAATTTGATTTGTCACGTGCTATAATGTACTCAATAACTAATTCATCCTATTAAATAGTTGTACAAAATTGAAAGAAAAAATGTCTTCCTCGCGTGGGAAGTTTCCAGCCTTTCTAACATTGAACTTTTATTAAGATTCTAATCAAAAACTCTACGGACTATATGCAATGCGCCTTGGTTCATTTCAAATAAATTACCGACCTAGAAATAACGATAATCAAAAAAATCGCAAACTTCAGCAAACGTCACGTACAGATACTTAAAACCCATGAAAATTTACTATTGTTAAAACTTATTCGATCAAATTGCCACACACACGGATTCAAAAGAAACACTCCCTTGATACATGACTAATAGATTTACTTAAACGCCCAAATTATTAATAGTCAACATAAACACAGTATAGTAAGAAAATAATTACTCATTTCAAGACATACTGTCATCGTTAAATTTGCTAAAAATTCTCTTAGTGGAATAAATTGTAACTATAGTTGAATAAAAAAAAAAAAAGAAAAAACGGAGGATACCTACAAATTGTGTCAAAAGTTAAATACCAAAATTATTACGAGAAATCAGAAGCATAAATAGGATGAAAAGCTCTCGGGTATCATACTATCTCTTCGATACAGGTTCAATTCAAGCGAAAAACGAAGAGATGGAGGAACGTAGTCGGTGTTATTTACACACGATTTGCATGACACTTGGCACGAAGGGCTAAATAGTGCCGACACCTCGTTACCGTTGAGGCTGTGCAACAACGAAATATTTGCGCTGCTCGTCGCGAGACGGTCGCGCGCATTAAGATGCCTGTGTCGAACAAGAGGCTGAGCGCACGGTGAACCGAGAGGCGGAGAAGCTCCTTAGCCTCGGCATCGATTTGCATAGAAAGTGTCCGTTCCCCGGGTAGAAGAACGCCGCGGCGCCAAGCGTCGAGGAGAGCCAATTAAAATGGCGATCCAATTCCGTCTGGTCTTTTGCCCAACCGTTTTCATCTCATTTCCCTGACATGTCTATCCCGTGTCTGTCATTTCGTGCAAATGCTCGACGGTGGAGAAAATGTGAAAGAAAAAGAAACGCAAACGAGAGCAAGAGGGAGTATAAAGAGAGAGGGAACAAAAAAAAGAAAAGAGGAAAATGAAACGAGAGTAGCTTGAACCTGGATCATTAAGTCTGCCTTGTCTGTTATTCCGACGCAATTTACACAATTTATTTCACGTCCACCGGGCAGAGAACTGAAATTGAGTTTCGCGACAACGAGCGTTCAATTTTCCTTTAATAAGCATCGATTTAAGAAGTTTGCTTGAACGCGAAACGATGGGAACAGAGAGCATTAATATGCCTGTGTAGCTTAAGGGAGTAATTCGGGAACTGTTGAATTAATGGCATCTTTCCCGAGAGCCAGGAAAATCTTTGGATTTAAGAAAGTGTGTCATAAAGGACAGAGCGTGGCTCAGAGGTAATAAAGCGCTTCAGTTCTTTCAATCTTTATGAAACAAGTGGGATTTGAACGCTGCTTTATGATAATGCTCACTGAACCAAGAACTGTTTTTAAGTGCTGCATCTAATTTATGATTCTAACGTGTTGAAGTTCCATTACGATAAGAAAACGTGCATCTATGAGTTACTTTCCTAAATTTATTTTTTTCGCCAATAGCTATAGACATTATAAAGGCGGATGTGCAAAAAGTAAGTTAAGCTAACTAGCAAATATTTTTTTATTTCCAAATTTAAGTTTTATCAATCAGTGCATTTTTTATTCAAACCCTGTGAAAATTGTCTTTTTTTTTTTTTTAACAAGTACGGATATATAACAATGTTTTTAATTCTAATAGAGAATTAAACAACGATGTGTTCATCAGAATATAAAAATTGTCTATTCTTTAAAATAAAGATCACCGTGTACCTCCAGCTTCCAATCGCAATCACAAAAATTCTTTGGGAATAAAATTCCTATAGCAGAAATTCCCACCACCAATGTTGAAAAAATCGTTCGAACGTCCAGTTTCGTGCGACAATAATCCCAATCCCCCTCCCGAGTTCGTTACCACGATTGTCCCAATTTTTTTCCAGCGGATGCGCTCGCGTAAACGTTCCGAGCATCTCGAAAGCGGTTAACGAGGCCGTACCTCTCAAGTGTATACGTGGTGCGTGCACACGAATCTATCCCAATTCAGCCTCGATCTGAACCTCGTTACCGCGAAAATTTCCCATGAAAAAAAAAAAACTCAGAACAATAAAGAAGACAAACTGTGCAATCGGTGTACCGGTAACAAGTATATGTATGTATATCGAAGTGGCCATGGCGGAACCGTTGCTGGTCGACACGCGAGAATTATCTCCATTGAGGGTACACACACGATTGTGATGTACACGCGTTTTTTCCTCTCTTTTCGTTTCAAAGCCAGGCCAATTTTCGTTGGCCCGACATCGGTGTCGCGCGTCGTTTCGCTTCGTGCCGTCTCGAGCGACCATAAAAGAAACGAAAAAGTCGAACGAGAAAGGAGCGGTGTGTCCTGGGAGTCGGTGGCCGACTGCAATCCGCTGCCTGAAAATCGGACAGAAACGTGCATCGCCCGTTAGATGTGTGCTCGTCGAGATCGGACAGGCCGTTTTCGAAACGGACCAGAGGCGACTGTGACTCGTAATTGGTTTGGAATTTTCGTGTCCTGGCGGATGGAACGCTGCTAGTAGAACTGGGGTGTCTCTGGCATTTTATGTCCGATTTTATTTTATTTTATTCTTTCCAGAGAATTTCGTTTTTTCTTTCTCTTTTGTTTTGTTCTCGTTTTTTGATCGTGTTAAGAGCTGTGTTACGTAGCAGAGACATTTTTGTTTTCGTCGGTTTTATTTGAAAAGTGAGAAATATACAGGACGGTTATAAAAGTTGATGCCGAATTTCGGGAGTGTGTAGTACTCGCCGAAATAAGCAAAAGGTCGGAATAAACGTGCATCTGAAAAGCATCGATTTCGAAGATATTAAATTTTCGTCGTTATCGGAAATTAATCTAAAGAAATGCAATCTGAAATAATTATAATCAGAAGAATGTTCGAGACGATATTGTTAAAATAATATCTTACAATTAGCAACAAAAATATCTAACTTTGAGTGATTCACCCACAAAAAAAAAAATTATTAACCCTGTATAGCTAGTTGAAAAATTACGAATACCATGCGCTCATGTTTTATAAGTTTAATCTTATTTATTTATTGTTATATTATTGCATTATATTGTACTATCACATTACTACTAGCCAATTCTTTCACGATAATGAAGTATCAATTCTTGTAAAATTTAACCATTTTTCAACGAGGAGAAATCAGGTTACAGAGACGATTATCCTGTAACCGTTCTATTCTACATGAAACATTTTCCGCTACGAATAATAAGACACGTAAATCGAAGTGGTAATATCCGTTTAACCATCCTATATACCGAACAGATCGAAGGTATGCAAATAATGTGGTCGTAAAACAAAAAAAGAGGAAGGGAAGGGTACCTGGTTCGCAGAACTTGGTTAACACCGTCCTATATTCCGTTAAGCCCAAAGATATATCGCTAGACGTATCCCAAAGACATATTGCTTAAAGCTCACAAACTAAGAACCTTAAATCTATTTAGTCCTTTGCCTGTACTTTGTCACCCACTTCTCGAGACCTATCGCCACGGGTGCACAATATAACCGAGGCTTTAAACCCGAGCCACATCGCGACGAGAAACAGATTTTCTAGGCCAGTGGTCTACGTATGCCACTTTATTATACACAGAATCTCCCTATTCGTCGTTGAAAATCTCGCTGTCACGCTATCTAAAAAAATATTCATCCGGCGTTTCTCCCCGTGAATGAATTTTCCTGTACAGATTAAAACGTCGATATCCCTTCCCTTTATATCGGCGACTATAAATAAACCCGAGGCAAGAAGAAAAGGTACCTTTTAACGAATGATATTCAGAGTATCAAAATACACTTTTATCTCGCAGATTCGTTTCCCGTTTCACGCTATAGAATTTCTCGCATAAAATTTCAACCGGAAGCCACAGATGGACCGTAGATATTTTCTGGTTAGGTTGAAAAATGAAAAAGAAGGTAGAACGTTAGTGGAAACACCACGAGTCCAATTTAGGAATGACGTCGGAGGTTTAATAAGAACACGTCAGCAGCGAATTTAATACAGTTTAGCGGTATTATTTATCGCCACCATCTTATTACGATTTCACCGGTTCCTCCCTTTTGTTACGATCTTTCTCCCTCGGTATTCCCAACCAGTCGAACAGGGGAAAAATAACCTTTTCCTTCTTTTTCTCTTTCTCCGGGCAAATGACCTCGATATTGCAGATGACTTCTGTCTACGCGAGACTCCCTCATTCGTCTGATCGTAATTTATCCGAACTTTTCACCCCTTCTCGTTCCCTTAGACAGACGTCCCGGACGTGACGTGAAAACTATATGCGCCCGCGTGCACAAAAGCCAGTCACGTGTATCCGCTGAAAGGAAACCTCTGCCCGGTGAACAACCTTTCGTTCCCTGACCGATGAAGGTCGCGGGATCTTTTTTCAAAAAGGATCCTTCGCAACGAGTCCCAAAATTTAGGAAGGCGACGCGTTTTAAATTTCGCTGGCCTAAGTTCGCCGGAATCGGACGTGAAAGTTTAGGTATTAAGATAAGCGTTGTTTCAAAATACGCAGAGTTGTCAATTTTCGGTGTGACACCGATTGTCACTAAGAAGAAGAGAACAATCATAAAGATAACAGTACATCGATCTTCGTATACCTTCTTAGAAACACTACAAAAAAATTCGACATAATAAGAGTATTAACACCGAAGGGGATTACAGAAAGATATAGGTGACACTGATTCTCTACACAGCCCAAGAACTGCAGAACATTGACACACATTTCCATCGTCACTGATAAAAGAAACATTTAAGCAGATCCAAAGCACGTGATACATATAGAATAACGATAATCCTCTCGCAAAGTCGCATCCATTCAATACCTCATTCACGAATACCCTTCGTTATACATACACCTAATCCCTTCTTCACCCTTTCCTCTGAACATCCCTTCCTATCAGTGAAACACGTCAACGGCTCGTCATTCCTAAATCCTGACGAAAGCCACAAGACTGGTAACACAAATGCCTACCGTAGGAAATACAAAAAAATTCTCATCTAGATGCAAATGGTGGTTTGCAGCCAGGCCAGATTACGTACTCTGGCAAAAAAGAGAAATAGAGAGAGAAAAAAGAAGATAGAAAGAACGCTCAGGCAGTTCGATGTACTCGGCGACACTGTTTACTATCTCGTTACCATGCCTGACAGTGATAAACTCACTCCGGCATGAAAGCAAGGCCACGCGAGGGGACGGCTTTTGCATGCAATCGCAGCCTACGAGTTACGACGCCCTCGCGTCGCCTGCCACCGCGATTCTACGCACGGACACCCGCGACCCCTCCTCATTCAACCCTCTGAAGCGTGGGCGCGGATAGTTTTTGCGGAATGCGAGCGAGCAATAGCATGAATGACACCGGAATAAACGCCATTCTGAAACGTGCCCGCTGTTCCGTACACGCCTTTGAATCGACCACCCTTTTCTCGCCGCACCTTCCAGGTCCATCGTGCGTGGTCTCTCTTCTCTCTGCCGCTCTTCTTCGAAATCGTTCCACCATATGAACCTTTAGATAGCCGGAGAAGTGGTAGCGTATTGTGCGAATGGGAGTTTCGTGTGAATGTTTATAACGAAACAGAGATGTGTTGGAGTTTCAAGTGTGGCCGAGAGACGTTTGGGCCAGAGCGAGATGTTAAAGACAACTTTTTTAAGACAGAGTACTTGAGTCATTTAAGCCTTAAGAATTAGAATTACGATACCCGGTTTGTCTCGATTCTTCGAAATTGAAAATAGGTATTAGGATGACACTTAAATTAAAATAATTAAGGATCAACGTTGAATTGATAATGGAACTTTATTAATTAATGTGTGTGTGATCAAAAACAGAGATTGCACGAGGATGAAAAAATAGGATTATTTAACGACTTTGGAAGAATGAACTTTGGGTTATGACTAATGTAGGAGAGTTGAGTGAGCAATGATGAAAGTGGTTGACACATCGATGTTAAATCAGCTACCAATTCCTTATCGATTTGGAATTGATGTCGCGGGGATGAATAGCGATTCACTTTGGCCTCGATAAATTGAAGTAACGAAAAATGCATTAAAGGAAAAAGTTTTCCAAGCTTCTAATTTCTTTCTCGAAATATTTTTACAAATTACTAACCGATAATGTTTCTAAACTTTTCAGCTGACGAAATTATGATAACGAAACATTTTGTTATACGATATTAATAAATACTTCAATATTGACAGTGTTAATCATTCGCAGATTAAATATACTCCTACCGTTGAAATTAAAATAAAATCAGATCGTTCGTCTAATTAGAACACATCAATCTAATTTGTAAATACAGTTCATTAATATCTTTAATTATCCTATGCCTCTCTTTTCCCATTACCTCGCGAAATATCTCTATTCCTTCCGTGGCAGGTGGAAGTTTCGCAGTGCAAATAACGAAGAACCAGGGGCCGAAAGGTTCCGCGAAAAGTGCAATTAATTATTCGAGGCTCAATCGAAAGTTTCGGTTGCCAGGTTTGACGAGCTTGCACATTTCGCAGTTACACGCGCAGCCGGGCCCGGATTCGTTAACATTTCATTTAATCTCGCTTCTCGCGTTCCGCTCGCTCGGCCAGCGTTCACGGTCCATTATGAAGCGAGCGGAGAAATTAGCGTTCATCAACAATTTAAAGCATCTCGCGGCCTTTATCGTTTTAAATGCCGCGGATGGAACTTTTTTAAATTGCACATACCTCCGGAAAAATTCTCGGTATCGTTCTTCCTCTCTCCTCTCTCTCTCTCTCCTCTCTTTCACTGTTTTTCTCTCTTACATTCTCGCAAAGAGCTGGCAGGTATTCGTTTCGCCTGGTTCTCCAACGCAATCGTTTCGCGAACGAAACCCGTCATTTTCCGTGTCGCTAGGACACGATACAAGCTCGTCGACGAGGGGAAAGAGATCTCCAACCATCCAGGATAGGAAAATCGTTTCCGTGCTCTTATTTAAGGATTCAAAGGCGGCCTCGAAACGCGAAACGCGATGAATATTTCAGGCTGGGGAGGATGCCGGGCTATTAAATTGTACACGCGATTCGCTCAAAGACCCGCAACACTTCTCTTTTGACAAGCAACTCGACTCTCCAGGTAGCCGATACGTTTCCAGTTCACGTTACAAAGTTGCACGGTAAAATTACATTCGTGCTTTCGGCATCGAGGATAGTTCGAAAGAACACTTAGAGAGAGATATAGTATCGTATCAGAGAGAACAAGAAAAAAAGTAAATTTCTGAGACTATTCACAACTGGTCTTTTTCCTTTATCGTAAAATAATTCGCTGTTGTAACGAGTGTCTAGAGATTTCTATGAAAATTTAACGATTTCCTGCAAATCTACAGTAACAGGTAGTTAATTAAACTCTCCAAACAGGAATATTTTCTTTCCATTTCCATGTAGAGTTACACACAACTGAACAAATTCAAAACAGCGTATATCAGATTACATCATATTTCGCTTGTAACACAAACCGTCGAGACATAGGCACAAATCCCAAAATACCTTTCCACGCTAAATCTCGAGTATTCCTCGTCAGAAAGGATCGAACACCTTCCATCCCTCGAGCACCGATAATTCCTCGAATTACGTGATATCGGATCAAAGCATTGCTAGATCTAACTCAGTACAGAGAATTCATAGCTAACAACAATCAGGGATCGTATACTATTCCAAGCGTGTATGATAATTATCCAAATTACGATTAATCTTCTTAGGAAATAATAGTACTTCATCTCAAAAACAGAAAACTTTTAATATATTTAATAGTGAACAAAGAGTATAGTTAGTGGAAGAAAATTAGGAAAATTGTAAAAACAACTATGTATTACACCCACCCCTCAAAAAAGCTCATCAATATAAATCGATTTACACCTTTTCTCAGGTTTCGTTATCTCATTATCCTTATTTAAGTATTTTTTGTTTTATTCGAATCATTCCAAAGTTACGATGTTACAAATCGTCGAACTTATCTTACTTTTGATTAAACTATTGCTTTATAAAAAAAGAAATGGTAATATGCAAGAAAATCATATGCTGAAAGAGACCTTCAAAATGATTGGTGAATTTTTTTATCACCATCAGATACATATTCTTAAATTATAGTAGTTTTTTCTAGTCATTTCTTCTTCGTTTCAATAGCGAAAATAATCTTCGTGTTCATTATAAGTGAGGAATTCAGTACATATTGTTACTTTCATTCTATGTATGATACGTATGCGTAATTCAATATTTCTGTACGCTGAATTTAGGGTGTGGCATTGTGATATCTCATACAGTGTTTCTCAAAGAAGAAATAATCGAATGCAAACGGTTGACGAATAAAGTTGTTTGACGTAGTTTCGCGAATTATACGGCCACGTGACATAGTAAAAACCTACCCTGATGAGGGCTGTAGTCTGATCGTCGACGAGCTCGACCGTCCGGTGATCCTGAGGGACCTTCGGGAAGAGGCGAGACGACATCCGACGAACCTCGCCTCGATCCAACGCCAGACGAATGTTCCGAGTCCCTGCGATGTCTGGCCACGTGGGGCGAATCCTGGGGGGTTCCGTGACCGGAACTCATTGGTGTTCTCAACGGAGAGCCGTGCGAGGAATACGGAGAACTGGGCGGTTGTATCTTCTCGACGCCTTCAAGCGAATATCCGTGTGACGGATTGGCCGTGGGCCTGAACGGTGAAGCGAGAATCGCGCGGCGAGACCACTGGAGAACCAACTCGAGAATCGATCGTACGGATTCAGTTTGACGCGACCATGAACACAGGAAACGTTAGGTCTCGCGCTCGATTTTCAGAGAATTGTGAATACGTGTGGATCGTATACGAATTGTGAAATTATTACAGCTGCGAACTTGAAAACTTTGAGACTGAGAAATTCTGAAATTTGTGAACTCACGAATTTGGGAATTCGAATGGTTGAAAAATGTTTAATTTTTAAATTTGGGAATTTTGAATCTGAGACGATTCGGGAATTTGGAAGTTCTGAACTTTAGTAATTTGAGAATTTGGAAATTCTCAAATTTAGAAAAATGTGGATATTTTGAAGTTTTGGAATTTGTTAATTCTGTGCATATGGAAATTTTTAAATTTAGAAATTTGAGAATTTGGGAATTTGGAAAAACTTGGGAACCTGGGAACATTCGAGAGTTTCAAAATTCCGAAATTTGGCAATTGGTCAATTTAAAAATTTCATTGTTTCAGAAGTCCCAAAGTAAAAAAATTGATATCTCGGAAATTCAGAAATACTAGAACATAGAAATTCTTAAATTTCCAAATGCAATATCTTACGTATAACTCCACGTATCAATATAGCTATATACGAAGCTAGAATTATAAAAGTGCAGCGGTTCTTTATATCAGCAGAGAAGCCACTGTTTCATTTTTCCATCGCCTACGTAGAAGCCCAGCAAATTGATTGGAAATCGAGTATTCCGAATTTTGCAAACAGAATACGAGACAACGAAGCACTAGATCGAACGTGAGACCTCGTGTTTCAAACCGTACGTAGTATATCTCCATATAACCACTGTACCGCGACGCTAAAGGCGGCACTGGCTTTCATATCAACCAAAAAATAGAGAAAAAAAAACTACAATTTCATTTTCCCGCTGAGCGTGTTCCCGCGCTGACTTTTAAAATAATTGAAAACGACCGAAATCCATGTAACGCTGACTAAGCTTCGAGATGATCCTTTTCAGTCGAGATTGGCTGTTGCGCGACCCAAACAACGTCTATTTTTTTTTTTTTTTTTTTTTTTTTTTAAATATGCCTCATCCGAAAAAAGTAGTTCAGTTTCGAAACAAACAAGTAAAGACTCGTAATTTTCCTGCTGCAATATCAACGATTTTTCGATTGATATATAAATTAAAGTGTTATTAAAAACTTTGCTTTTCAGAATGTTAGCTTACTAAAACAACGGTTACAATGTGAAACAAAACTAAAATGATTTCCGGAGTTGTAGTTGGTTCAATGGAACCATTTATCCAAAGACGATCTCTCGGTATCGATGGATACGGAGTTCGTTCGGCCACGTTTTAATCGCTGACAGGTCGTACGCGATCGTATTTCATCTATGCAAGCGGTTCAATTATTCAGCGCAACAATCACCGTATGATCAATGAACGTCCAATGACGAATTCCATTGGTATCACACACCCGGAAAAGTTTCGTTCGATGATCGAACAATTCCTCGAACCTTTCCAACGATTAAACGGCCTGTGTCAATTGAAAAAAAAAAGAAAGGAAAAAAAATAGAGCGCCAAACAGAATTATTTTTCCATTAAACTCGAATAAACGAATAATAAACGCCAAATAAAACTCCTCGGCGCAGGAACGAGCGAAAAATATTCAACGGATCTCTCTTTTCACGGAAACGAAACAAAGAAAAAAAGAACAAATTTCACCCATCCAATCTCGACTTATCTTTACTTTCCATTCCCTCTTACACCATGATTTTAACCACAGTTCCTGGATCCTCGATAATTACGTTTCATCCTTCGTACAAGCACTCCTCTGACAAAACGAACAATCAGAATCAGCGGGGTCAGCGTGGAACACGGTGCACCGTTCCGAGTGCAACTCAAACAGCGTCAAAAACACGCTGTAATCCTTGTAGAAAAAAATCCATCGGAACGAAAAAAGAAAAATAGAAAAAGAAAGAGGGAACAAAAAGGATAGGGAAGAAAATCACTTCCTATCTAGTCCAGTCCCGCACACTCGATCGACTCTACCCCTTTTGAACTTTCGAAACGCACGGTTGTTCTCACTCTCTTTAGTCAGTTCTCCAATGATCCTCTGAAGCTCCTTTCCGCGAAAGCACGTTTCACGAGCAAAGTGACCAGAGGACAGTGTGGTACCTTGGTGGACGACCGACGAATGATGAGAAATTCCCGACAGAACCGACTGATGTGTAGGCGGAGGATGAACGAGACCAGCCGGGCCGAGAGGATTGACGAACCCATGGATTGGATTCCCGTGCATAGGATTGCCATGGATAGAGCGCGATGGTACCATTCCAGGCAAAGGTATCCCCCTGGTTTGTACCTCGTGAGAGGAGGAGACCGGCACGTTCGTAGCCGGATGACCAGGAACGGGACTACCAGCATGTATGGAGCCTCTCCTGTGCTGGGACATAATTGGAATTCGATGACTTCGACGAGCACGAGGACACAACCGACGGTGAGGTAAGCGACCAACACAGTACAATGGAAAGCCTTAATGTTCCTGGGAGATTGACGACATCTGTACGATCGAATTCACCGATCTAGCTTGCCTTCCACTTCTTCGTTTTATCGATTAACTTTAATCCCTGATATATTGGATCTAACGTCGAGATGTTTCACCGTTCTATTAATACAACGTTGGTAAAATTGGTCCTTGGAGTTACGTAAAAAGCTCGATGAAAGGTGTATGTCCAATAGAAAAAGAAAAAATGTTCAAAGTGTTTCCATATACAGGTTGAAGTATCAAAAAATTGGTCAGAATTTTGGTACGTTGAGATAGGTGTTAGAAAAAGATGCTTCCTATGGTTTCTCCACCGATGATTAATTACGTGGTCCAGATGTAGTAGCTCATTGAGGAGTGTAGTAGACCAGCTTCCGTGTATCAGGATTATCGTGCATCCTTCCGCGAGAATAATTAACGCGGTTCAGGCTACAGGATGATGGTCCCTGGTGTGACGCGAATTTCACGGACTCTGAGCGCAGAGATTTATCGCGAACCGTTCACCCCCTGGAAGAGTCGGGCTACGGTCATTTACATTGGCCGCCAGGCTGTGGATCAGTTCGATGGAAAAAGTTTAGGGTAAAAATCGATACTACTGATATGTTACAGGGGACAATTTATCGTGTCGCGAAACGGACACGGCTTACGCACAACCAGAAATCGCCCCCGATTTTGTCTACCGGTTTCTTGTTCGTTGTTCTTTCCTTTTTTTCTTTCTTTCTTTCTTTCTTTCTTTCTGTTCTGCTCGACTTTCAGCGAATTTAGCCGACGCGGTTCGCCGACCAGCTTATCAATATTCGATACGGAAAACTTGCGTGGAAGTTCCTCGGCGTATCTCTTCGATGTTGCATCGACTTCTTCTGTTCTCTTCTCTATGAAACTACGTTAAATTCCCTTTAGAAAGTTGTTACAGCCAAGAGGCGGCGAGTGTATCTCTGAAAAACGTCAAAGAGTTTCCGAGTCGAAGTAGAAACTTCCTTGCTATAAACACGTGACTTAGAAAAGAGATGTTCGTGCGTAGCGTAAAGCAAGTCGAATTCCCTTTTAATCCTGTCGCAGAGGGCTTGAAATAAATCCCTCTTTGCTCTCTACGGGACTAGTAGCCGCGTCGTAGCTCGCTTTAAGCATCAATTATTAACGAAAACAGCGCACGCGTTTTAGAAAGGGGTCGACACGTGTTGGCACCTCTCTCTGCGTGCCTCTCGACGTCGATTGTTCAGTGCAGCTGCACTTGTTACGATCCCCCGTTCAAGGCTTCCTTATTATCCTACACGCGAGAGCTGTAACGACGATCTCGATGTTATCTTGAGTCAGGAAGAAAGTTTCTCTTATCAGTGGAGGCTCTGTTCGTTATACTGCGATCAAACAGCTCCGATTAACACTGGAACGAAAACTTTCTTCGCAGCTTTCGAGTTTCCGTTGTCCACCGTGACCTTGCTACTTTCGACTTGTTGATTTAAGACACTTGTTGGTTTGCACCGTTATCATAGTGCCACCCTTTGATATGTGTGTTTCAACGAGGTAACTTATAGAAACAGATATATTACACAAGATATTCTGCAACACCTTAGATAATGCTATTCACTGAGACGAGAACGATACAAGGGTGAATGGTATCGCACAAAAGTACCGGGCACTTCGATCAAAAGAATATTCCAAAATTCCACTTCTCTTTCAGAACGCTCTCAGTATCCACGATACGATAATGTCTCAAAAAAAAAATAAAAAGAACCCTCGGTTAACTCATAAAATGTGAAACAATTACGCTACAATAACAATCCAGAGTTATCCACAGGTGGAGACATCGATACATCCCCTAATAAAGCGCACTTTTACGCGAGCAACAGCGGAGATATGTCCACGTGTCGAGCGGCGCGAGAAAAACCGTATGCAGTCGGCGGAGGCTCGCCGAGTTTTCCACGTTACACCTAGGACGCGTCGTTGAGACTCGAGCGTTTGCCACACGTTTTCACCGCAGCCCTCTTCACGACTCGCGACAACGATTGCTGCAAGCTGAAGAGAACGCTTAGCCCCGTGTGTGTCGCGTGTGAAAAATCGCGAACAGACTATACATATGCATATGTATATATATAAAGACAGAGAACCGCGTGTGCAAGGTGCAGAGCAAACGAGACGAACGGTTCCGTGGGAAACGGCGCTAACGTATTCTCCGCGAGCACGTTTTTGGCGGCGGTTGCGAGAGCGTCGCGACGCCGGCAGCGTCGGGGTGAGTCGTCCGTGTGCGACAGGGAGCGGCCGCGCGAACACTGGAACCAACCCATGCCTCCTCCACCACCGGCAACACAACCACCATCGACGATGCCGCACCCTCTCCTCCACCACCACCACCGCCACCTTCTCCACCGCCGCCACCACCACCTCTACTACTACTACTACCACCACCACCACCACCATCCTCGTCACCACAGTTACGCCACTACTACCACCAAACCACCACCACCACCACTTCCCTCTACCAGTACAGTACACTATCGGTGGCCACCATCCTTACAACCACCATCAGCAGTCTCCACCATCGGCGCAACCCAGCAGCGAATTCTCTCTCGCTCTCTCTTTCTCTCTGTCTCTCTGTCTCTCTACCCTTCAACCGCTATCCATTGCCACCGGAGCAGCTAGCGGCACCGTTTCTCTTGTGTAGGTGGAATAACCCCTCGTCGTCTATCCCCTCGACTACCGGTGCACCAGGTAGATACTGACGACGCTACTACTATCCATCCCCCTTCTCTTCTTCTTCTTCTACTACCACTCTGCCCTCCACCTTCGAACTCTACCATCCCTCCGATACACACCGTCGCCTCTACTCCCTTTCTGTTTCGTCTACCCAACCCTGTATATCCTCTCTCGCTCAGTCTCACTTACTAGTTCGTACTCTTCGTACTCTCTTCTACCCTTTCTTCCTAGCACATCGAAAAGCTCATGTGTGCTTGCTTGCTTGCCTGGCTGGCTGGCTGGCTGGATGGCTGGATGGCTGGCTGGCTGGCTACATGTACGCACGTCTCTAGGCCAGCGTACAGACTCGCGCAGAGTACTCTGGCCACCTTCGACGTACACAAGCGCGTTAGGCGTGCGTAATTACTCGTCGGCGACGTTGGTGGAGCAACGACGACTACGACGACGACGACGACGACGACGACGGTTGTATGTTAATGAACGTTAAAGCTACAGTAGTTTCTCGCTCTAGTGCAGGTCGATGGACTTCATGAAGTAGTAGTACTACGTGTATAAGTTACGACAGACGTAAAGGAGGGAGAAAGTGTACGATCGAGCAGGTTCTGAACGACAATTGGCGGATCGGTAGGATTACACGTTTCTCCAGCTCGCTGGAGTGGAAGAGATACTCGCCCGCTGTGATTTTATTTCACGTCACAATACGAAACGTTAATTATTGCGCGTCGACACACCGTCTCGGGGAATCGCACACCTGCCGCGCCGATATCTCGCCCACCCTGTCGACGCTTCGTCGCGTATCACGACGCTGAATGGAACGTTTCGTTGTCTGACACGCGGTTGAATGGTCGATGAATCGAGTTAAACGAATTTTAAAGATATCACGTCTACCGAATGTAAAACGAATCTAAATAGTCTATGTAATGATTATTAGAATTTCGAAAGAAATTATTCAGCCTGGAATCTGGTAATGTAGTGAATACTATTATATCTGGCGGTGAAAAAGAATTTAATCCCGTGACTACGTGTACATTAATATGTACGAGAGAGGTATATACAGTTACTAGCAAAAATATTTGAATAATAATAAAACAAATATTGAACACGGCCCTGGCAAAAACATTCATGGTAATTAAAATATTATGAATATTCGAAATATTCATTTTTCTTGAATGTCCGAATATTTGTGTTAACATAGTATTCGTGCATAATTACGATTAATTTGTATTGCAATGTCATATAATGAAAATTGCATTAATTCAGCAATACATAATGCTGAAGTATAATAAGGGATGTTCGATGATGAATGTTTCACCTAATCCTTTCGTAATTAGCCGAAATTTGTCACTAGACAGGCAAACTTATGGTTCATTGCAATTTTACGTTTTAACCAGAGGAGCAAGACATATATAATAGTCGTACGAGTGTCCGGAAGAAGAGTGTATATTACATTTCGTGAGATTTACACTGCTCACTGTGGAAATTAAAGAAACAGCTGGTGTAACGAACGATCTTCCACTTTGAAAAATAATACGAGATATTAACAGCAAGGACAAAAGAATTTGTAACATATACCTTTCTAGATCTAGACACCTGTTTATTTACTAGAAAGAAATTAATTGGCGATGATACAACAGCGCAGCAACATAATGCAATGATACTAGCAATAAATGAATAAAATAAAATATACAAAATAGAAATAAACGAATGCGTAACATCCAAGTAAATTGGCGTTACGGAAGGTTAAATGGGATACACGCCAGTTACGTGACAGGAATTAATTCGTACAAACATCCAACATCGATATCAATTATCAGCGTAAAAGTTAATCAAAGCGAATTAAAGAAACGACCACAAAGTATGGCGGTGGTGTTCAGCAGGTTAAATCGGTATCGACAAAATCTCGCTGAAACGACGAGACTAATAATCCCGTACGCAAACTGCAATTAACGAGCAGAAAGTTTAATTCCATCGTTGAGCAATCCGCGCGCGATTAATCGTCGCCCGTGACCAACACCCGGCTGGATATTAAATTCCGCGCACGGAACCAACTGACAAAAATGACTGTTACATCGTGTGGTTGGGAAACGTGCAATGAGTGTTGGAAAAGGATAAAAAAAAAGAAAGAAAGAGAGAAGAAAAAAAGAAAAACGACGAGTAAAAGTGGCACGCGTGACTATCGATTGACTGGTAACACGCGCCCAGACGGACTGAAAAAGCGCCATTTTGCGGCTGTCGAAGCTGATTCCCGCGCTCGCCGAGAAATTTTGTCGATTCGATCGTCTCTGCGTCAACCACAGGTAGACACTAGGTAAAACCTAGCCGTGGAAAAAGAAACGACGCTGACGTTCCGTTTTAGTAATGCATTTCCATGGAGGAAACGTTGGAATATTTCGAACGAGAATAGGAGGGGTGGCAAGGACTACCAGGAAAATCCCCGAAGTCATTTATTAACCAGGGAGGAAACACGTGCGATGGTTACCAAGCGCTTGATAGGTGTGGGCGATCTGGTTGGACCGATCTGGCTGTATAAAGAATTGGAACGATGATAGGGGAAAGCGGAGGTGGAACAATGGAAGACAGAAGTGTCTGGGAAAAATGCAAGGGAATATGACGCAATGGAGTGCGACATATTTTTCGGGAAATTAATTGTTACGTATCCTTTATACGTGCTCTGCGTTTAAATACGTAATTATAATTTAATAAATACTCTGATAATTTTAATTTAATAAATATGGTTAATTAGCGATCGACTATAGTGACATTTTTCATCGCACTTTAGTATGTACTTGTTATAGTTTACTGTAGTTTTTTTATTTTATTTTAGTTAACTAAAATTACTCGCTTCTCGTAGATGAGTTTGTCATAAATTTGAAAACTCTTGCGAGAAGATTTTATATCGCGAGAACAGATGAATATACAATTTTCCTCCAGCTTGTTTAAATAAACACGAATAAACACAGATCCAATTCTCAGTCTTTGATAAACTGTAATTAAACATTCTATACTCGAGCACTATTTTCTTCGTGATGAAAGAAAGTACTAAAGAACTGAATCTCTCATTAACAGAAGAAATTGGGTGTAATTCACGGAACGTGTAAACGAACCAGCCGCCTTTCATCCCTCTTCATTTTCAGATTCCATTCGAAGTCGGCAATTCGTAATTATAAAAGTTGAAAGATAGAAAAGTCCACCACCAGGTGACTTCGGAGTTCTAATTTTCTACCTGAGTTTTTTTTTTCTTTTTCCTTCTTTTATTTTTACGTAGTATAATTTCCAGCGAGTTGTAACGGTGTTCGAGTTATCGTTACACAGATCTGAAACTTCGATATTCCTTTGATACAGCACCAAGGAGCAACATTTGATAAGTGCACGATGGCAATTTTTCTACTCCATTGTTGCACGGTGATTTACATTCCCGTGTACGGAGAAAACGACGGTCTCATTGAACGGAACGCAAACGGAACGGAATAAATGCAAAGTTCGATCGAGCTTCTCTCACCTTCTCCTCTTCATCCCCCTTCGTTTTTTTTCCCATCTCTTTCTCCCTCTGTCCAGGCCAGCGAAATCGCCCACTTACATGAAATATACGGCCGGGCAATATTTTAAGATCTCCCGGCGTAATAATACTATCGTACTTTCTGGGGCGTTACAGCTGGTACGGCGAACAACCATAAAAATTCAACGAACGAGATCGTTTCACGCCGGTGTGGAACGTTATATGGAAGAAGTTAAGCACCGCGCCTATACGTAATCTACCCTTATCTTCGCCGGCAGATTCGAGAACACTCTTATTCGGCGGAATGGCTTTCCTGTAAATCGTAAGAGAATCGTTTCGCTGGATAATCTCACCTAGACCGCTACAACCCGCGATACTAATTCACCAACGACTCGTAAATACCACCATTTTACGCTCGTGCTTTTCGAGTTTTCGCGCCTCTTAACACATCACGAACCATAGAAGTTCGCGTCTTTAGTCGTTCGGAGTGTTAACAAGCGGAAATATAAAAACGTATCATTTCACCGACTCCTCGTAGCAGTTGTCGAGGCTGCTTATACGTTACCATCGTACCTTGGAAAAAATTGTATTTTCAAAAAACGAAGCAGTATGTCTTATTGAAGATACTAAAGAGGTACTACGAACGAAAGAAGTGATGAAAAATACGTATATAAATTTTGATTTGTACTAGTTTGCAAGGAAATGTTTTGATAAATATTGCAACGTCAGAAAGTATTTTCAATGTATTTCTTATCTTTATATTTTAATTTTGAATGAAATGATACGATTAATAAAAAACGAAAGACTTGGAATATTTTTTTCGACATTTTACCTACGAATATAGGAAATATTTCGAAAGCATAATTCTCATAATACCCAAAACCTGAAATTTAAGAGTACAATTCACATCGCATAAAAGAAACACTCCTGTTGAAAAAAATCATGTAACAGTTAAAGATTCGTGGTAAAATCCACCATTGCCCTTTATTCCCAATGTTCGAAATTCCAGTAAGAAACTTCATGTAATCAATTCCAAAGAAAGAAATCAAAGCTTCGATTAATTTTATATTAATCCTTATTTAAAGAAATCTAATTAATTTCAATTTGTCCATAAAATTCTACAAAATGGAAACACAGAATATTTTACGGCCTAGCACTTATGATTTTAATTATCGCCAGTTCCTCGATCGAGGAACAAGCGGGTAGCTCGAAGGAGATCGTTACGGCGATTGGATTACAGTTACGGGGCAATCTATCCCGGAATATTATGGAAAGATTACAAGTTTTAAAAGTTTCCCAGAACCCTCGAAAGTTCGAAAAGACGACGTAAAGATACAAGTTCCGGGGCGACGTTTCTAGGCGAAAGCAAAATGCCTGCAGGCGTTCACCAAGTCCATCGATAATCGCGTCAACGATCCCGCGAGCACAGCATATTTTCGCGAATCAGATAGGAATTTGATAAGGGAGGATTCCGGTTCCCGGACGGAGATGCCAGCCGTGCATATCGGTGGCTCATTTGTCCAAGAGAAAATCGTTAGCATTATTGGAATTTTCAACGAGTTTTGACAGTGCTCTCTCTCTCTCTCTCTCTCTCTCTCACTCACTCTTTCTCTCCTCCTCTGGTTCGATCGTAAAACTCATAACCAGGACATTCTCGTTCTTTAACCCTCTCTCTGTTCACCTCTCAGAGTCGTTTCTAACCCTACGTGCAAAGAAACTTTAATAACCTCTTCCCTTAAAGTTCTTTCCTCGCCTTTAATGAATGTCCAAACTAAGGGGGAACCTTGCAGTTTGCTTAGACGAGAGCACACTCGTTAGCGTTCGATTTGTTCTTTGGGGAGTAGCATGAATTGTGCGTAAGAAAGGGTGGATTGAATAAAGAAGAGTCGAAAGAACAGGTGTACCGTTAGAAGTGTGTAACTTATATAGGAACGAGAGGTATAAATAATGTACTTTCGAGGAAGGTAGGGTTTTCTTGAAATTAACCTCGACGTTAACATGTACCTTTGAACTGAAGTGAATATTCAATTTCATTTCTCTATAGAGTGTGTTGAATAATTATTATCCATATTAGCTTCCTACAGAGGAAACACTTTGAAGTAACATTCCACCTATCGCAATCCTCGAATTCCCTTCCCCCGCGAGCTTCTGTTAAAATTTCCTTTCATGTGCAATTAATCTACATAACAATGCTGTAAAATTGAATCTCCCTTTCTCAAGCTTAAGCAGTGAACATTTAAGACAGAGAATTAAGAAAAATCCAATTCTCTTTCACCTCAGATATTCATCGAGTATTATAAGGACGTAATGCTTAATCAACTTTTACGTCAAAGTAAAATAGAAGAACGCCATGTAAAAATGAATGCTGCGATCTTTAAAATTTTTACCACCGATTCTCCAATTAAATTTTCTCTATTGGCACAATTTGTAAGGAATAGATGGACCGACCAGTTCTCTTCGCCGTACATTTATCAGCAAACAGAGAGTCCAATGGTTCAAACAAACCAGCGATTACTCTCTAAGCAAGCAAGATAATCGAGCGCCGAACTATCCGACCACTTTTCACGCGTCACCAATTCCCAGGGACCGATCGACGTTGCTAACGCTGTGTTTTACGCGTGTAAACGCGCCGTAATAAATTCCGCTTTACGCTGAGGGCTCGCGTTATATTGTAATTTCCCCGCAAATGCGGTGTCGGCTTTGGAAATCCGGTTGGTACAGGATCTTTCTCTCTCTGTCTCACTCTCTTTTCTCTCTCCCCTCTCTAGTACATGCCGGTGATACGAATAATCGGATTTTCCATGGTTTTCAGCCACGTTCGCGCGTACCGGAAGTGTAAATCACGATACGTCCTCGTGGCGGTGAGCATTGTTCGTGACTACCGACGCAAAGATCGCGCTTGCAAACTCGCAGGTGCGAAATTTGCAAAAGCACGCGACGAACGTGAGACGATCGAAAGTGTGTCGTGAAAAAAAAAAAAAAATACTACGAGCGAAATCAGCAATGATAGCGATAAACACGTTTACGCGTCAATTCTGCCACGAAATGCGCAGTAAACAGTTGGTGCGCGGGAGGAAACAACGGGATGAGGAAACACAAAGCTTGGAAACGCGCGAAATTGCATTTGCCGCTAACGGAGGGTCGAAACATGACCGGGAATCGCTGGTATTGTTTGGAGGCAACGTCGGAGGGAGGGGAATTTAAAATGAATAAACGGAAGGGAAGCAAGGAAGTTGTCTTTATGATATTGCTTGTAGCATTTCGAGTTTGCAATATTGAAACGTTGATTCTTATAACAGTTGATCCTGCAAGAAGACTGTTTGTATCGATCAGATAAAAACGAATTTAGCTGAGTTTGTTAAGGTAGAAAAGAAACAAAGAGGAAAATAAAGTATACGATATTTTTGTTATACTTATAATTAATATAATGCATCGAAAGTTGAAGGGATGCTGAAAAACTTGGTGTAATTTATTTTTATAATTTCATCGAACGAAATTGAATAAAATTATGAAAAATATACAATTTATATTTAATACGGTAAAAATTATAAGATATGTAAGCTTATTCAATCGGTACAAGCTTAAAGAGATATTCGCAAACAGATTGAAAGGGGATTCTACCAACATCCACGGCACAATGAAGCAACAAATTCAATTTTTACAGGATTGAAAGCATTGTTTTCGTACGAATTAAATGTTCATTACACTAAATGCTCCTGTTTTGCGGAGAAACTCATTACAGTCAATTCAGGCAAGTCTTTTCCAATCAGCGCACGTTTATTTCCGAGGTATTCCAATCCCTCTTGGACCGCGCCTCGAGAAACTTCAGGGTCGTCCCCGGGAGGAAAGGAATTATCCTCCTTTGAATTTGTCTACTCTCGTCGTTAGTCTTATTTCAGAGGAACAAAGGACAGGGAGCAAAGAAGCTTTCCCAAGGAGCCTTTACTTTTTGCACCACTCCACTGTCTTTGAGCCACCACAAAGAGTGTTTATCAAGACTAAATTCTTATCGATGCAATTAGCAAATTAGCACAATAACCGACAATTCAAACCATGAAATACGCAATTTAAAAAAGAACCTTTAAAAACAGTTACGGGGAAAATTAAACAAATCACATTTCCAATGGTAAATATAAATCGATCACACGAACGAAGAAGAGATCGTCAAACAAGGGAGCATCATAAGCAAACACCGTGCTCAACCTCTTTCAGGTTAACAGTTAACCCGTTATTTTTACTAACGAGAGAAACCAAAAAAAAAAAGGAGAAAAAGAAGATGCCGCGTCGGAGAAAGAAGCGATTTATGGTATAAAATGACATCGTTCCGGAGTGTCCGGGCAAAAATGAAAGAGCGGCTTGTTCGCGGCATGAATCTCCATAATAAGAATAAGTGGCAATCGCGGGACGTGGAATGAAAAGCAATAGGCGTGGTGACTTATCGCGGTTTCACCACGTTCTCGCTCCTTCTGGCAACGTCGTGCATTATAAAACAACGAATCAGGCGGGTGCGATTTAGTAGTACAGCTAGATAAAAGGTGTACGAGAATGGAAGAGGTAGAAGATGGAAGTCAAGGCAGATGATACTGCTACATGTCGCCGGAAGAATACCGCAACAAAATCCATAGATCAACCGGTGACGAGGAATCAATGGAAAAACGGGGGAGGTGGGGTCGATAGTAAATAAAATATATCGACACGCGGCTGTTCGCGTCCAACGAAAGCAAATTCCCCAAGAGTATTTCCTCTGGCTGGCGTATCGAAGATTGCGTGACGTGAATTATTAAAGTCGAATCCACGGAAACGAGCGTCCAAGAAGAAAGAAGAGAAGAGAGAGAAGAGAGAGACAGAGAGAGAGAGAGAAAATCCTGCGTCTTATCGTAGCTATCTCTCGGATCGAAGATGCACGTTCCGTCTGAAGAAAAGACTCAGCGATCCTGTAGGTTTTTCCACCCTGCCAGCTCGCGATACCATCGTACGTCTTTTCTAAGTGTCGACGTTCTCCTCCCCGTTTCGTTCACGATTCCACGCCCTTTGGTTTCACAGATGAATGACGCGTGAATGCTAACTACCACCGAGGATCGCGGTAGTAATTAATATCCAGCGTTATTTATATGACCAAAAGCTGGGGCAAGATTTCTTTGGTAGTTAGGTATAAAACGTGTGTCGAGGTCTTTTTATTCGGTCGAATGAAAGGAGAAGCCCTGGTGTACAATGTAACCGGGCAAGGCAAGAGACCGTGACGATACTTGTATGGAAACGGGTGCGCGCGAACGAGGATGTGTAAACGTCAGACATACCCGTGATTTATGATACTCGCACAAACCAACGAAACGGTTACGCCGGAATACCCCAGTCCGAAAATGAAAATGCTCGGATGACGCGTCTGTAAAATTGCCTCAGATGCATCCACTACGTGACGGGAATAAAAGCTGACGAAACTTTTTCCGCGAAGTTCCGTGAAACACGACGGGGAAACTGAGAATCGAGTCCGTACGTCTACGAAGTATCTGAACTTCTGTGTTCTAAGGACTATAAACGGGCATTTGCGAGAGTTATTTAGGTTTAAATATGCTCTCCTTCTGTTTCTTTTCTTTTTGCCTTAGTTTATTGATGGTTTTTGTTTCGAAGAAGGAATACATCGAGAATAAAATTTTACAAGTCTAACAATTTGACAATCGAAGGATTTACAGCAGAGAGTATCGAAAACTGAAAGTCTAGGCTTGGTACAAACTGTTGGAGATAGTATACATTGATTAAAACATAATTTTAACCTTTGCGAAATACCAATTCGAGAACACTCTTCATTCGAAAGTTTTGTTCAATAAAAATTAGTAAATTTCTATAAAGAAAAAATTCGAATTTGGTACTCAAGGAGTTGATCTCCGAAATAAGATCACACAAGAATAAAAGAGCAGTTTTGGCTCTTGCAAAACCATCTTGTAATAAGATTCCCGTGTAAGTAGGTTAATTGAGATTAATAGTCTGAATTTATATGTAATTCATGTACGAAGATACTTTGAATTCCTGAAGAATATTGGAACACCTCTAGAATGCCACGAAACAGCTTCTAACAAATGGATAAATCGTGCCGGTCATACTATGTGGCCACCTAGATCTCCCGACGAGAATCCATCGAGTTTTTTGCCCACAGGATCATTCTTGGCTCAGCTTCAGGGGAAAGATCCAGTGAAAATACCTAAATTCTCCGAGAACCGAACAAGATTCCCGGCAAAGCCGAGCAATTCGGAGTTGGACGCGTCGGATGGATAAAGAGATCAATGAAGGGACGTTTCTTGGCTTGCAAGAAGGTGCCTTATAGCTATTTTCCGCCCTCAACCATCCATACGTAACTATCTAAAGGAAACAGAAACCGCGCTCGAGTTGATAAATTCACTAACCGTTCAAGTTTATCCCACGATACAGAAAATCTTCGCCTCTGTTAACGAACGAAGTCAAAGCGGTAAACAAGCCATGAAATATTCTTGAGACCCGGCGACGCTAAAACACACGCTACCTGCAAACATAATGCTATCCCGACCGTAAGAACAACACCAAAAGCGATTGCAGTGAAATTACCTTGGCCCAAACTAATATGTACACTCTAAGCCACGAATTACGTTGTACACGGTGTTCAGGAAACCTCGAAACTTTCCGTGGTATCAAAGAAGAAAATGTGTCAAGAGCAGAACAGACGAAGAGGAGAGAGGCTGCATTTTTAAATCCAATTAGCTTGCTAATGCCGTAATACAACTTCGACCATGCACGAAACGACGCCGGCGCGGCGTCGCGAGGGAGGAAACGAGGTTGTTTTCTTTTTCTTTTTTTTTTTTTTTTTTTTTTTTTCAAGAGAGAAAAGCAATCTAGCCAAACAACCGCGGCTCTTAAGCAGCCTCCTCGTGTGTAATGGAGGAAACATAATGTCTCCATCAACGATTTCCCATTATGTTTGTCACGGCAGCTTCTTTTCCACACTTCTCTGATATCCTCTTATTTATCTGTCTTCTCCTGATGTGCGACGAGACTTGAAGAAAACACACCTTTTTGGCGGAGGGACGAGTTGTTCCTACGAGGTGGAATGCGTGGGCATCGATCGGCCAAAGGAACTCGGTAACGAGAGGAAGTTTAATCGAGACCGTTTACCAAGTCAGAAATGTTCACCAAGTTCCTTTTCACCGTTTAAAGAGGATCTTTAAAATCGATCTTCGCGAGGAAGACAGTGAAATGAAGTTGGATTCTCGACTGATTTTAAAGGACGCTAAGATTATGCAGTTAGACGATTGATATCGCGTTTCTTCTAATTTTATCATTACTGTGCCATTTATTATACTACTATGCATCAAGTACTCTTGAAAAAAAAATTCTCCTCCATTCTTACGAACATTAAATTATCAATCGTGACTAATTTGAAGCACAGCCGCGAACCGAGAATTGAAGGATCAAATTTCGAGCTCCCGACTATCTTTCAATTCTCATTTCTAACGAACTTACGGCGGAAAAAAACCACTTTTCCACCCGCCAACTTCAACTCACCGTACTCTCGAAATAATCACTCATTTACAGCCAAGGATTTACACTCGGATAACAGGATCTTCCACTCGAAAATCAAGCACTGCTTCTACTGTCACCTCAGCGTTTGCCCAAGGCAAAAGGTTGTCACAGTAACTGAAGCCTTTAGGATACACTTCTTCTCGCCGCAGGACGAAGCGAAACACAGCTGGCAAACTTCGCTGTTCTCCCTTCCCATTAATTGACATAATTAAGCAATTAGGCGAGCAACGAGACGCGTCCCGCTGCTTAAGTCGCAATAAGTTACCCAAAGTACGTATAATTTGGGTGATATGCAACGCTCCTAAGTCGCCATAGATTCGGGTAATTGCGAGGCGGCGAGACGAGCCGAAGGGAGCGCGCGAATAATCGCCGTGGAAACGCGGAAGTTTTGTCTGGAAAAGTCTGCTGAGGCTCACGCCCTTTGGTAAGAGGAAAAGAGGGAGGAAATGATGTTCGCGACGGTGAAAGATAAACCATAAGCTAGGAGAGAAAAGTACGGATGGACTGAGAGGATTCAGGGAAGTTATTAGGGAAACGTTTCGCCAAACAGGTTATTTGAACCGTGATATCAGCTCGCCTTCAACGGGAACAAGATGTTTTCCTACAGTTTTTAACGAACCACGCGATTACGGTTTCCACGTGGTTAAACAGCGTTGTTTGGAACAGCGTAAATACTTTGAGCATATTTGAGAACGGTTTCGAAGAGGAAATGGAAAGGCGTCGAACTTTTTAGATGGAAAATTTATTCCATGAAGTATTTCCCCGTCTATTTTTCTTTTCAATCCCCCCCTTTTTCGACGAGTGTATTTTGCCAACTGCGGAAGTGAAAATTTGAATTGTTATGATTGGAAAGGCCGTGCAAATACTCGGTTAATCAGAATAGCGAAGGAGACGAGAGTGGCACAAATAGGTGTTGATGGCGAATAGACGTGTTTACACGGTATTAGTATGTTCGGTATATTTACTTGGATAATAGAGATCCGGCGTACGGGTCTATTGTATTCGACAGAGGTTTACTGCGATCTGTGTCGCGTGTTTCTCTAGCACACATGAAAAGGCTTCTTAGAAAAGAATATATTAAAATATAAGGCGACATCGTTCGTGTATGTAGCTCAAACGTTTATCGGCATAATAGAATTATCTCGAGCTTCTATTGTAACGCTCTTCAAAGCAAAAGCAAAGGACCGTATGGAAGTTAAAACTTATCAGACAGTTCTGCTCGGTTAGTCGTCAAAATTGAATAACCTTTGGCTCGCGAGGCGAGTGGATACCGTCCAAGAAGCTGAGCTTGCTTCATCGAATCCATTATGAAACATCATCCATAAGAGAGACTGCCAAGTTGTAAGTTTTCCGCAACAGGTTGCACTTTTTCGTGCATTAACGCCTATTCTCTAATACGACATTTCGAAGGACAACAGTTTCGAGGCGATCCTTGCCAATTCCGATAGAACAGAGTTCATCGAGAAATCCAACTTTGCTAGCAACATGAAAATTTTCTGTGGGTTTGATTTCACGTAAAAAATTGCCGAAAAAGAAGTAATCAATTTTCAAACGTTACTTCTGTCAACGTGAGTCGAACATCGTCAAACGAGTAACTTCCTATCAAATACGCGTTCGTGTTGTGAAGTTAAAAATCCGGAACGACTGTATATACCAGCCATGCGTCGACTACGTAACGCGACAAGAATGGGGTGCGTTATTGGCACAGTTTATCCCCAGAGGCTGCGTACTCATATGTGTGTGTATATATATATATACATACACATTTTAGCATGTTACACGCGTTTGTGACACGAACACACACGTGTACACGCGAGCGCCTGTCGGCTTTGAAGTGGCTTTTGCCTCCATTCCTGGGGTACAAGTCGGCTGCTATCTCACACACCATCCTATCACCATAGCCGATGGATGTGTGTCCTAAAAGCCACACGTAGGAATGCAGGAGGAGGCTTGCGAACAAGCTTCGAGAATGCACCGGCCGTGCTGCATTATCGTAAACCGAGAACGATCCGACCAAAGTCGTTACGCGCCTGTATAATTATTATTAATATATCCGATTTGGATCCGCTCTTGTACATTATACATGGATGGAGTACATGGTTGTTAACACGTTCCGTGTCACAGGAGAAATATGAAATTTGAGATATCTAATAGTTTAAGTTACTTTTGCGCATGTCAAAAATATTCTTATTTTTTCATTTTTAAAACGTATCATTTATCATGGATGAAACGTGTTGAGGATTAATTTGTTGTGCTAACGAGGCGAAAGATCTTTCGGGAAAGTTTAGTATTAACCAGTTGAATGATGTAAATGTAATTTTTGTTGAAATGAAACGAAAAGTACGGAAGATAATCTAGTGATCACTGTTCCATTTTAACGTACATTCAATGACATTATACATGGTACGCAATATCATATAAATGAACCCTACGATTGCATTTGGTGGAGTAACTACGGCAAACCCAATATAACAATAAGAAATTTTTTTTATTAGCTTAACGAATATTATGCGAGGAAAGATTTTGAAGAAATCTATGAAAAAAAATGGTTTCTCAAAAATGATCGCATATAAAATTGTAATCAAAACATAGGTGAATTCGAAGTATCAATAGGATTGACAAAACGTCCGCTTCTCAAATGTTTTCACTTTCAAAACGAAAATCCCACGTGTAAATGTACATTTCAGCTTACGAAGTGTAGATAGTCCCTCAAAGTGTCCAAATATTAGGATTATCCAATTGGAAGGGAAGAAAATTATTTGGCATTCGATACCAGACAAATATTTGCCAATAAATCGCTACTCCTTAGACTCTCTATGGTGTCGAAACCGAGTTCTCACCTAGAGTTAATTTGATTCCAGATGTGCCAGCTATCCAGCCAGCCAGCAACCAGGCCCGAATCTTCCAGGCCCTCATCGAGTTAATAGAGGGATTTAATTAACGACACGGGGAAGAATTTAATTTAGCAAGCGCGAGTTTTGGCAACAATGCCGAAGGAGATGAAGTATTCGATTAAGCGAACGTCAGTCTCGTGGCACGTCTAAAGACAATGCGTGGAATTTTGCTCAAAGAAAGTTCCATAGTCGACTGTACCGTAACGTGAGGACAAAAGCGGGGATGGCTTATCTCGAGACGTTTTCTATCGTTTCACGTCTCTTCGTCTCTCGCGTTATTCGTCACAAGTCACGGAAATGCCGGCAACGGATACGAAATTCAACAGAAAGGGAATCAATGCGAACTTTATATGCCAACCGATTGCATCTATCTACATACATCTTCAAGAAATAAACTGATACCGATGAGAGATGCTGTTTGTGAAACGACTGGCGGCACGGTTTTAACTCTCTGAAACGCGGTACTTTCTTGCTTGAAACATTAAACTCACCTACATTGCCCTTCTCCTCCTTTTCTTGAAGAGATTTCTAGTCCGGAGTAATTTCAAGCGAAGAAAGAGACGAGGTTTACGAGATTGTGAAACGGATTGAATGTTTCATGAAGTTATCTGGACACGGTTAACATTTAATGACATGATATCGAGCAGTCTTTGCCTATTGCTATCGTTGGAAATAACCGAGTGGAGGTTTATTGAGTCTCAAGTGGAATCTTTGTTCGTTCAATCCGGAAAGATATTGCATTTAACTTTGTATTCAGAGAGATCCACCCTTGGTTAATAATGTAATTCAGTACGGTGAAAGAGCAATACCTTTAATATTCACTACAAACCTACAATACCAACCGAACGTTTTCATTCGCGGATTACCTTTCACCCAGCTAACCAATTTGTAATCGAGGTTACACGAATATTTTCCACGTGGAATTTTTACGAATCTTTTTACACTGAGTAATCGATAAACTTGTTGTCCAAAAATTGTGTTGTAAAAGGAATTAATTTAATGCGACAAAAAGAAAGAAATAAAGATTTGCAACAATAACCAATCTCGATTTGCTCACTCAGCACACACTAGCGGACATTAGTGCGTTCTTTGTCTGGTACGCTCGCAAGATCAATTCGCTGCCGACTTACTAAAAATCCTCTTAGTTTGTATTTTTTTTTCAAGTGTTTTCGTTATCCTGCAGTAATGTCAATTATTATGCAATTTTTATTTATCTACTTCGACAGGCTTGGAAGAATTTTTATACGAAATAACGTAGACAGAGAGCAGAGAAAATATCGATAATTACAGACGAAAAGAATAGAAAAGAAAGAGAAAAGAAGGGCTGAAGTTGATCGTCGAAAAAAAAAATTAATTTGCGGGGGAAATTGATCCTGAAAAGGGTTGAACAGAATATGCAATGTTACAAGTGCACTTTTGAAGTGTAAATATAAAGAGCACAAGAAATCACGAAACAATTGAAGTTTGGAGAACGAGGAGGATGCGATGGAGGTGAAATGTGAGAACGTTAGCATGTCCCGCGTATTTCGTGCCGGTAATTAAGGGCTGCGAGGGAACAGCAACACTTCAGTCTAGGTGCACATTTGCGGCGGTCTGATAACGTGACCGTTATGAAAAATCTCCGTTGGAGAGCGGCCGAAACACGGCCGTCTTTCGATATACCAGAAGGCTGCCGTGTCGTGCCACTTCAGCTCCTGGTTCAATCTCGAGGAGGCACGTGCACGCCAGCCAAGGCGAAAAAGTAGACAGCCGAGGTTCCCCGTGCCATAAAGCGGCAACTCGCGCGTACCAACGATTTTTAAATCGATAAAACGGGAGTGGAAAAGCTTTTTATTTTTGCGTTTACCAGCGAACGACAAACTTGGTCAACTTTCGACGTTCTGCCTTACTTTTAGTACATTTTGACGGTGTTAAGAAGGTACGAGGCGTGAATTTCTTACTTGAACTTCACAGTTTCGATTTCGTATTGCAACTTCACGCAAGTATGAAGAAACATACGGTGGAGATTTTTTTTTTATTATTATTCTCTTGTGACAGAGAGAGAATTGCACTTTTGACAATTCCAGTATGTCAGTTCATTTAACGTGAAATTATACTGGTTTCGTTTTTTGTACAAATCTGTATGTAATCTGTCAATGTCATGACACTTTTCCTTTCGTATTTTGTATTTTACTGAATATTTAACAGTCTCTATTTCAATAATAGAATAACTATAACAGTGAATCGTAGATGTGAATCGTCAGAAATGAATAAGTTAAAATGTCAACGTCGATCTTCGAAGTGAAGTTACGCAAGTCGTGGCATCTGAAAGGAGATGAGTGACCTCTCGAAGGAAATTCGATTTCTTCCGTCGTTGTAGACATTCGGGGTGACTATTTTCGGAGTATATTTCCAAACTTGCACTTTCTATACCGGATACACAAAGCGAAGAATGCAGAACTTCGGAAACTACGAAATCTCGAAAACATATAAACGCAAGATTGGAGAATGGAAAAATTGGAACTTTGAAAACCATTTTCTTATCTTTATTTCAAATTCTTGAAGCAGAAATTTCAAATAAAGAACACTCGAAAATAATCTTCCATAATAGACCACCAGCGACAAGTAACAAGTCAACGAGTGAAATGTGTGGCCATCAATGTTAAAAGAAATTCTCGAATTATTTCCTTTACCAATTGTCTATACTTATTGAACTGTGTTTATAACAGAAAAGCAATTTATTCAAGCCTTGAAATTACTTTTCGTAGAGAGTTTGTTTTTTTCAAACCTTATAATTACAACTGGAAATGTGCCTTTTATAAATTTCTATACCTTTAGTGGCCAGTCGAATGCGTGACCGAACAATTGCCCTATTAGTATTAATTATAATTAAAAATCCAGTAATATCGGTGCATTAATTGGCATTAAATATAAAAATACACAGGAATAAGTGGCAACGTACAGCTAATAAGAATTCTCGAACAGTGGAATGCAGGTTGCGGCACATTACGCAAGAGATGGGCACCAACTGGTTGATAGGCGTGGTACGCGAACCCTTTCTTCCCTATTTCACGCAGAGTGGGCGGCCTGCTGAAAACAATAGACGAAAGAATCGTCTGGCTATAATGCACGAGCGTAGTACCAGACGGGACTGACAAGTACCGGCACGCTAATATAGAAGGAACAATGCGACATCGACGAGAGGAGGAGAGAGAGAGAGAGAGAGAGAGAGAGAGAGTGAGAGAGAGAGTTTTCCAGGGCTCTTGAAACAATTAACGGCACCGCCGTTAATCTCCGCCGCTCGACCCTCTCTATTGCGTCAATCCGCGCCAGATTCGCAGGGATTTAAAAAGTTTCGAAATCAATCGAATTACTGGTCCTCATCCTCGATGATTAGCCAAGCTAATTTCGAACGCCCAGATAAATCAACGAGTCGCCAATTAGGCAACTGAACTTCCCGATAGAAAAAAAAAGTATATCGACGAATCGACGTTCTTGACGTTTATAAACATCGAAATATTTCTTTTCTTTCGTTTTCTTTTTTCACTGTAAAAATTGAGAAATTCCAAGTGCGAAACTTTCGAAAACTGAAGGGAAACTTTTTTCCTATGCCTACGAACTTTATCTCAATTTTCCTGAAAATCTTACTTCTTGCTATTCCAGACGTTGAGAGGTTTGGAAACATTTAATTAGCTTCTGGTACGAAATTAACTATACTTGAGTACATTTAGATTTATATTAATCATCTTTCGATGCATACTTTTGACGACTCGTTTTATATTTTGTAAACTTTCCTGTATTTATATTTATCATTCTTTCAACAATATAAAAAAATATGTTTCTTTTAACTCGTCGACTGAGAGATAAGTACAGGTGAAATTAGAGCGAAAGAAGCACCATCTTTCATAATTCCAATGAAACTTTCAAGAGAAGGAGATTTCTTTTAAAAACATTCACGCCCTAATAAAACTTCCGGGCAATTTGAAACTGTAGAACAGATAGGATAAAGCACGAACGTCCGATTATCTACTTCAGTACCACTCGGTACATGCTAGGAAAGACAAATTGACGATTTCATAAGAACCACGCTGACGCTGGAAATCCTTTTGCAACGTGATCCATTCAATCAGACGTAAGAAATGATTCAAAAGAACGGCCTAGAGCAAGATACTTGATATAATAAGTAGCTGTCCCGCGGAACAGATGGTTCAATTTATTACAGGCTTTGGCCGAGCAATCAGGGCCGATAATTAAACTTCTGAAATTCGCCCAGAGACCTGAAAAGTGCTTGGCAAGCAGAAACTGTGCTCTGCTATCAATTACGACGACAAAAACTTATTAAGGTCGTCGGATATCGATACGGATATCGATCTAGGCACGAGCGGTGATATTCTCATTACGAATTCCATTTTACCGTTGAATTCCATCTTGCGTCTCGAACGATCTTTTCTTAATACGACGATTTCCGTTTTAACACGCGAAGATTATCAAAGAATCGTTAGCTGACATTGGTAAATGGTAGAATATAAAACGACGTATTCATATGGAAATTGGTAGGGATAAGGTCTCGTTAACGTTTGTAAAATCGGAATGAACTTGAAGTGATTTAAATTAAATGAGAAGGTCGAATGAAAAATTCTGCTGGTGAAAAAGTGTTGAAGTGGGAAAAAGATGAACTTACCTTTGCCGTGCACTTGCTGTCTATTCGTGTCCGCGCGAAGCGCTTCCGCGGTGTGCACCAGCTCGTCCAGTTGCGGCTTTTTCTGTCCCAGCTCTCGGAGGACATCCTGCGCAAACCAGCCCATTCACAGATTAGCACGGTCGTTAAAAACTCGTAACAAAGTGATCTTTAAATCACTTATCAAATTCTATAAAAATTTGTCGTTTGTATCTTAACTAATTTTCACGTGAAAATGATATACAGAATTAACATAGCACATGAGTATAAGAACCATAAAAATTTATGAATAGCCAGAATTGAATAGCTACTATATATATTCCTTTTCACCCTTTTTTATTTCCTTTTTTTCGGCGGGTCAGCTCGGAACTATTTTATAAAACATTTTTCCAACGATTTTGTCCACGGAGGAGAAAACAAGAAAATAGAGAAGAAATATTCAGGAGTTTCTACGAAGCGTAAACGTTTCCATCAAACGTTCCGCGAAAGCCTCAGGTCGATCACCTGTTTCTGCCTCTTGGTTGTAGCCGTTTTCTGCTACACGGGCCTATCGATCGAGTCGTAGGCATTCTAGAAACCGAGCTACCATTTTCATAGTCCATTGTTACAAGCACGGGGGGAGACCCGGCTTTTTGAAAATCTCATTAGCATATTGCGAACGAAACACGTATTATTATTCGGTTCTGTCATCGCGTGTAATTATGACCGCGTAATAAAATCACGCGAAACGGTAACTAATTAAAACTTCTCGCTTCATATTCGGGCCAGAAAGGTACAAATGTAAATGGCTTACTGACAACGTCGTTGCTTACCAAATGCCGCGAGCATAAACATCCCGCAATTATAAGCGAATATTCGAACTTTTAATCGGAAAACCATCCAACACTTAACCACGGTCCAACTGTTGTCGCCAAAGCGAATTTACACCGGACCTCGTACGTGTATCGTAATAGTTAAAAATACAAATTTATCCGATGGAGTTCACCACTTAAAAGGGAGAATAAAATACACCGTAAATCTCGGGTGATAATATTACATCGTCGAAAGTAAGTGGATTTATTCAAACAACAAAAAAAAAGAGAGAGAAAAGAAAAACGTAGATATCTCCGGAAATATGACCGCGAGATAAAAATCTCATTACACCAACGTTACACACGTTCCATGGGATAGTCATTTTTTTTCCCCGTGACATTTCTCTCTTTCTTTCTTTTTCTCTCATTTATTTTCCCCCTTTTTTTTTTACGCACTCGTAACGATCGAAATATCTAAACGTGATCAAGCTAAACGACACGCTCCGTATGAAAAATGCAAATAAGCATAGAGTGGCTCGAGGCAACCACCAGGTAACAACGGAATTCTTCGCTCGGTTTTTACAAGCTGCGGCACCAAGCCCCGGGAAATTTGCCTCTGTAATTTCCAGGCACGTTGCACGTCTTCTTCGATCAACGTGGACTCGTCTACCTTGTCCTGAACAATCTTTTCTCACGCATGTATTTGTCGTTCACGTCTCATCGAACATCTCCTCGATCTTACGGGGAAATGGGAAAAATGAGACGAAGAAAGAAAAAAAGAAAAAGAATTTGCTAAACGTGAAGTGATAGAAAGAAGAAGACACTTCGTTTATGCTGTAACGTTCTCCGTTGTAAGTCACACATCCGAGGGAGAGAATGTTTGCAGAACCGGCGATGCTATCCGACGGATTACGAAAACAATAACCGTGTTAAGTCTTGCTAATCTGCAATGGACCGAGATAAAAGGACAAGCCAAACGACTGGCTCCTTTGCGCCTGACTACACCGAATCCTAATCCCATTCTCGCGCTCTCGCCTAACGATCAAATTAATTTTCCTAAGGTCGACTAACCGTGAAACGTTCCACCTACACACCCTTACTCCCTCCGTTCTTCTACATCGAGGACACTGTTCATTTAACGTCACTACGTTTCCTTTCGTTTGATAACGGCAAATTCAAACGATGGAAGGAGAGGAATTTCGATAAATTATAGATCGATTATGTAATCATTAAAAAAAAAAAAAGAAAAAAAAAGAAAAGATAGAAATTCGTTACGTGTTCAATCCGCTTCGACGACATGAACTGTTCAGTGCTTTCCAGCAGGAGCTGATACGGTGTATCGGTGGAATTCAGTTATAAAATCGACGATGGAACAGTTTAAACGACGATCGATATATCGAATATCTTAATGGTCTCCAAGGAGAGAGCGCTTTTTATTACCGGACAGCCTCATCCAATTTCGCTCGATGTTGGAGAACCCATACTACTTTCTACGTTGGCTACGTGTCGTCGAATTAGCTAGATTTGAACCAAGCCTCGGCCAGATTACTCCGTTAATCTTGGTAATCCGTTTTCTTTCTTCTCTCGTCGAGAGATGAGTCCGTTCCTCTTCTTTGATTCGTATCGTTTCGAACGAGTGAAATTTTTCGAATGGTTCTTCCATAGTTTCTTTCGTTTCGTTTTTATACTCGAGGTTTGGTTAAGTTCTTTCTCGTGTTTTCAAGTTACAGGTTACTCTTTCAAGAGATTCGATCTTCCGTTTTTAATCCTCGGTTCCGTGCGGCCACACACAAACGAAGTTATTTATAAGCCTCTCGTGTAATCGATCGTGCGTTACTTCCGTGTCACCGGCGGCTTGGAAAACTCGCTCTGGTAATATAGAAGGGAAGCAAGAGGGAAAACTCGAAGAAGGCTCGACGAGGCGAGACACGAAAATATGAAAACGGCCAGACGTCCGATATAATGTATGGTGATGCATCGCGTCGTTATGTAAATACGAAGTTAAAGACGAGAGTATTCCGCGTGGACGCCGAATAATGGCGACTTCGTCACGCGTAAAATGAACTTCCCTAATGCCACGTGAAAATGCCGCGCGATTTATGGGAAGTGTGGCGCCAAGAGAGAAACCGGAACCCGACAAGCGCGGAGAGAGCGCGTTCGAATTTTACGCGAAAGTACTTTGCATTCGTTACGAAGGGACGTTGTTATTTCGACGTGTAGCAACGGCGGAGTGCACCAAGTCATTTTGCGCTTCAACGTACTGTAATGCTGCATGATGCACTGGCCTTAGTAAATTGTGTTACGCGAGTCACTGTGCTTCAATTTTTAATTGCGCCCTGTACATTATTGTACATTATAAACTAAGAATTGCGAATTACGGATCGTACGTTCTAATAATGCCGTCTCATAAATTGAACTTGAATACGACTGGTCGAATTCGAATTTGAAATATTCGAATCTGATTGGGTGGATTATATTCGAATTTAAATAGCTAAATCTGATTGGCTGAATTTAAACATTTGACTTTAATTGATTGAATTTGAATATCTGAATTTTAAATATTCCGATCTGGTTGATTGAATTTAAATTTAGAAGCCAAACCTGAAATTGCAATCTTTGAATTTATGTACCTCAATTTGAGTATCTGAATTTTAAATATTCGAATCTGATTGGTTGAATTTGAATTTAGAATTGTTAACATTTACATAAGTGTACGTATCTGAACTGGATTCGCTGAATTCGAATATTTTTATCCTTGAACATTTGAATTTATATTTACTTTTTCGTAATACAAGGTGTACTAAAATAACTGGGAGAATAAACACGACGCGAAGTGAAACTCGCGTGAACAGTCGGCGAAACTTCGACAAGTGTGACGCAGGACAATCTTCGCGCCTCGTACAACCTCGACGACCATTCTGCGCCACGTTAACCCCGTTTAATTCCCGTCGCCACGGACTCTGTCCCATTTGGATATCATTCGATACTTCTCCAGAACAAAAGAGATATCGATGGCGTTGAATCGAAAGGGTAACCGTGGATGGGACGACGCGTTAACCGAAGCACTACGCTCCAATTCGTTGAAAAGGCGGCGGCCAATAGGCTGTCACATTCTCGTTCCCTCGGATGGTAACCAATGGAAAACCCGTAGGATTTGATCCGGTGAAACAGGAGCCACGGGAATTTCAATAGATACGCCGGTTGCCTCGAACATTCTGAATGTTATCGTTCACGCTGGAAAAGTGATATCCAGAGCGCCTCGTGTCGCGTCCATTTTAATCCGCTCAGTCAACGTACTCTGGCTGAGCTTCAAGCTACGATTTTTTTTTTATATATAAATATACATATATATATTTTATCCCCTACTCTGGTTTTTCACTGTTTTTTTTTTTGTTCCTTCTTTTTTTTCCGTGTATTTCGCAACGATGCACGGTACGAACGGCATGGCATCAAGGTAATCTTAACTAATGTTCGCAAAGAGAAAAGAGAGATGAGAGAAAAGGAGGAACGCAAAGCTGCGAAAAGGAAAAATTTTATAATCCTCTTTCCGAGCTTCAACAACGATTCCACCCTGACTCGGGATTCGTTTCCACATCTATCTCTTGTTCTCGAAAAAGAGTTATCATTCATCCTTGACATACTTCCTTCCCATTTTACGTTGCTGTTATTACGCCATTAAGTTGATACACATTTGAAAAGTCGCTGGAGACTCCAGGCACACGCGTAATTACATTCCTCTGGCTCATCCTGGCTCTGCATAACCAGTGCATGCTGTTTCAGATAAGTCTCGCGTAATTAACGTGCACCCGCCGACGCGGTTAAATCATAGGAAATTTCGCTTTGGAACACTAATGCGCTGCTCAATGCGAAGATAAAACACAACTCACCGCGCGATAATGTTTGACGAACAGTTAGAAACCGTATCGCGTTCCCTGTACAGTTCTCTTAATATCTAATTGTACAATCTCTTTATTTCGCTGCAGAAAGGGTGAACTAGCATCGTAGCGATTTTAAAAATGCAAATAACGTTCGTGGTCTTCGTGAACTACACTCCAAGAAACCATCAAATTGTGCTTTGCATTGATTTCACGATATAATTGCGTAATTTCTCTTTGCATTATTCCTCGTAGCTATTTTCTTTCAAGTTTCATACGTTGTCTACTGTCGTTGCTAATAATTTATAAAATTCTCTAGTTTGTTACATTTATAACTTTTCAAAAATTGAATTTAACGTGTTCGATCAATTATAATAGAATAGTTCGTTTAGTAGAAAAATGCTTTATTTCTTATGTTATGGATAGACTGAGATTTTTTATGCAAATTCATATTTTTGAGAATACAGTAAGAAAAGTAGGATTTTAGTAGAAAATTATTTCACCTATCATGCATATTATAAAAAATACTATATTTTGGATACGTTTTCATATTACGTGCATTTTGTGCAAGTTTGCATCTCTAAATTTCTAATTTCTAGTTACGAGTTTGTGTGCACTACTGCAAATGTAAAGGGTTAATTTCTGCGTTCTTGCATACAAGTAAAACCAGACATTTCTTAACTTACAATTAGTGTGGTTTACCAGTATAGTATCTAATTTAATATATATAGTATAATAATTCATAGTGTCTCATTATATTCACACACTGGAAGATAAACTACTGTGCCACAAGAGAATAGAATTAAGAAAAATAAAAAAAATATTCCTAAAAATTGATATTAATTAATTTCAACGACCTAACAGTTAACAAACCAGAGTTGATCAACTAATTGGTAACATCTACCCTGAACAGTCGTCAATTCCAGCTGATTCACAGCCTCAACCTCTCGAATAATTCGCTCAAGCATAATTTCAGATCAACAATTCTAACAGAGAAACAACAAACGAACTATTCGCAAAACAACGCGAAACTGGATCGACGTTATTTTCTCGAAAGAAAAGTAAAGTCGAGGTGCACGTAGGCGCATCGACAACGCAATGGCGATCTCCTAACGATCCCTTCTCAGAAACTCGAGTTCCGCTCGAATAATCACGCTGAGCAAAGCCGACGTTCACGTCTTCTCCTCGAATCCAATTAAAAGGTAATTGAAAAGAGGGGGTGGATGTGGGTGGAAAAGATGCTGCCTTATCGCAATGGAGCCGTAGCACTTTTATTCTCTCTTTCTCTCTCCTTCTATCTATCTATCTTTTTCTCTTTCTTTCTCTTTGCGCAAAGAATGCGCTACGCTGGACGGACGCAAGATAAATTGCCGGTTAAAGTCACCCTCGACTCCGCCTCGAATAACTTTTCCAACTATGAAATATTCCCTCATAAGCGTCGCGACGCGCCGCGCCGCGTCTTACGCTTGCTTTCGTAATACCGTTCATTACGCGCTCGAGAGCGAGCGAGAGAGATGCGTAAAGATGGAGGGTGACCGTTGCAAAGTATGGGAAACTTACTCAATCACCTTATGCATTATTCAATGCAACGCGTCTCACCACCGAAAACATACATACATACAGTATTCCCTGATTTCTTATACCAGGTCCACGACAGAACCTTCGAGCGTTTCTTCCGCGTGAAAAATGTCGGTAGACAGGGTAGAACAAGATTTGTTCCGTGAATTGTAATCTGGTGCTCGAAATAGCGTTCACGAATTTTAAGGAGGAGCTGAATTAGAGTAAGTAGAGAAGGATCGAACGAGTCAGACGGACACGTCTGCTTAATTGTATGGCTGTTCTACTGGATGAAGGACAGTTCTACCGACAAATGCGAGTTTAGTAGAATTTACGAAGAGCGTTGAATTTGTGATCTTTTGTTTTTAAAAGTAATAACGTCGGCGTCTCTGTTAGATGGAAATAACGAAGACTTCTTCGATTTGCCAATTTTCATTCGTATTTTTATCTCTTCTACTTCGTTCTTTTTCTCGAGGAACCTCTTTCCAAACATTTACCATCCATGTTTCAAATTTCACTGATCAGTAATTAAACTTTCTATATAAATAACCTTTTAAAAATCACTACTCTATCCAAAGAAAGAAAAAAAGAAATATTTTGTTCCAAATGAAAATCTCCCGATAGGTGAGAACGTATTGTCTTGGAGAGGAACGCCTACAAATACTCTCGTTTAAAGATCAGAGGCGAGCAGATGACGCACCGCTGTCGGTGACACGTAAGCCTGTCAAGCGAAATTGAAATAGGGACGTCCACGAGACATTCCGTCGTTCCCTGCCACGAATTATGCGAACACCGTGAACACCATGCTTGGCCAACGTCAATCAATCAACACAACGGCTACTCATTTTTAATAAAGAGGAATCAGCGGCAACCTGTATATGGTACACAGGCTGACGAAGACCGCGGTGTACATGTTACCCTCGTTAATGGAAATGCCTGTGACGCAACAACGGAGAAACAAACGTCGTATAGCCCTGTCAGCGAAAACCAGACTTAACGATATTAACAAACACCGTTCAAGTCTCTGCGAAGCTCGCGGAAACTCATGCGACCTAGTGTCAGACAAAATCCAGTTCGCTATAGAAACAGAGAACTGTGTATAAGTATACATTTTCCATAATTCCTTTCTTGTTGTTTCGAGATCGTTTGAAGATCGATACAACACATACGATCGAGCTCTTTACTTTTTTCTTGCCAACTTTAACAATGTGACGATGAAAATATATTATCCTATTTAAGAAAAAATGTTGAATTTGAAATTTTGAAAAATACGATCTTGAATTTTTCTTTTGTCAACCTGAAGAATGTGGCAACGAGAAAATATTATCTCACTTTTGTTTTTTTAATGAGAGTAAGCTCGAAATTTCGAGAAAAGTATGACCTCAAAAAGAACTATTACTTTGCAGCTACTTTATGTTGTTTTATTTGCTCTTTTGAGGAAAGTAATTTTCTCTTCCAACGTTTTTCTTTTCTTTCTATTTTTTTTTGTGTGTATCATGAAAAGAAAAGGAGATATTTTAGGTACTCGAGTCACAGGAAACACCCTGTATACGGAACGCCGAGGTTGCGGCTCGTAACTCATGCGACTCGACTAAATAAAATGACGCGTCACAAATTTCGAAGGGCCGGAGCATAATTCACAAGACTGTCTTGGCTGGCTATAAATGATCATTGCGTTCCACGGAATTTACGAGTCGCCGATCGATTCGGCCGATCTCTTTTGTGAAATTTGCATCGATCGTGAAACGAGTGTGCTAAATATTCGTGCATTTTCATTTGTAATTTTCCCATTAATTGAAGACTTTAATTGCCGACTGTACCAGTGAATAAATTAATACGTACAGAACAGACATTTTTTAGTCGAACCTCTCTCATTTTTTTTTCTTTTTTTAATTCATACATACAAGTCATTCGTATACTGGTCGAAATAAAATGCGAGTTATCTTGCTGGCCATTTTAATTCCGT
The DNA here is from genome assembly GCA_951804975.1 of Anthophora plumipes. Classification (NCBI taxonomy): domain Eukaryota; kingdom Metazoa; phylum Arthropoda; class Insecta; order Hymenoptera; family Apidae; genus Anthophora; species Anthophora plumipes. The sequence continues at coordinate 16,936,119 of OX638116.1, read as the reverse complement.
AAATTTTCATCAAGCGCTGTTCGTTGACGCTAAAACACTAATTTCTATTTTCAAGTTTTAGTTGAAATTTATCAACATTTTTCGTGTCCCGTGCAACGATAATTGTAACAGATAGAACTTCCATTAAAGAAATCATATTTTTCAAATCTGTTACAGAAATAAATTTCAATGTAACGCTTTCAGTTTTCATTTAACTTTTTACGAACGGTGGATTACTTAAACACTTTTTTTTTTTTTAACACATTCACTGCTAAGCGTCTTTCGCCGAACTTTCTGCCAACGCTACTTAGTTTATGTAGTATTCAAAAGAAAAATAGAATACTGAGTTGAATTGTAGTATTGAATTGCAGGAAAATATGACGTATGACATATTTGTTCGCCCTTTTATTCATTTATCTTGCAAACGTAATTGCTTGTTACGCGTATTTTAAAACATTTATCGCCTGTCGGTCACCGGTAACTGTCATGGTGACGAATGTATTATTTTTTTATCGTGTAGTACTGTGGAGCAATCGAAAGAAAATGTTAGTTCGAAAAATTCACTTCCTTCGAGTTAAATACGATTTTTAAAAAATTCTGTTAAATTTTTTTTACTATACGTCTATTAATACGTGAATTTCAATGTTTAATAAAATATAAACAAATACAATAAGTGGTAAATGAACTGAAATTAAATCATAATGTGTGCAATTATATTTTTAAGCTATCTTTTTTGCTCAATTCATCGATTACAACAGACGAATAATAATAATAAAAGCAGAAAAAGAGAAACTACCCAATTTCCAACTCGAATTACCGAAACCCTATAAAATTAAGAATCCAGACGCATCTCTTTCTCCTTCTTATTTACCAAAATCCTATAAGATGCAGGAGATTACATTCCGATCACCGTTCAATCCTATTCCGGCGTTTAACCCATAAAAAGAATCCCTACCGAGTACAAAAGCCTGGTAACCGCGTCAGGCGGGCTCAACAGCTTCCAGATTGATCGATAATTAATGCGGGTGCCGAGCGCGCAAGAATTACCGACGCCCGTGGAGAACGTACGAGGCGGCCGCCTGTTTTCTCCCGGTGCTTCCCTTCTGGCGGAACTAACGATCGCGAACTTGCGAGAATAACGAGACGCTCTCCACGTTCGCGGTAAGAAAGTCACATTACACGATACATGGTAGCGATCGCGAGAAAATGGGCAGCAACGCGCGCTTACCACGAAGATGAACGTTTCCGCGCGAGAATTGACGACGGGGGAAACAAGGGAAGAAGAAATAAAGAAAAGAACAAAGAACAAAAAGAAGGGGAAGTGGGTGGAAAAGAAAAGGAGGAACACGGAAACGGAGGGTGAAAGAAAAAGGAATTACGTTGCAACAAAGGGCATCCTTTCTAGCCAGAGACCTAACGTCTTCACCAAGGAGAAAAAACTTGGTGTAACCAGGCTGGTTTTTGGTAAGAAGATTTCCACTGACGTCGTTAATTTTCTTTTCTATTTGCCCCTCGGTAAAGCGGTTCACGCTGAGGCTATCCTCGCCGGTGTGGAAAGAGGGTAACGTCAAAGGGTGGCCCCGGGAACGGCGTTATTGCATTGCGGCCAGTAAAGAAGCGAACGGAGCTGTGCTATGAGGGGTCAGAGTAAAAGAAGAAGAGAACAAAAAAAAAAGAACGAAATTATCGGGCAACGGGACCCGTAGCCGTGGGATTTATCCCAGGAGAACGCAACCATCGAGCAACGTTCCCCACGTTCCTCCTTCGGACAATATTCGCGCGAAATTCGTTTTGACCGCATCAAAGGAACACGCCTGGTCCCTCTCGACTCTGCTATGATTCGAGTTAAAACGACACTGTCGTCGCTTAGGAGGATTCAGTTTGTCGATTGGTCGAGTTTAATCTTCGGGAGATTAGGTCAACTGGAGAGAGGAAGAAGTTGTGAAATGATTCTTGGGGACGAGGAAGATTTCTCGTCGTGTATGAGAGAGAGGAATACTGTAGTAAGCGTACGATGTGATATTTTATCTCGATGTGAGGTGAGTTGATGTGACGTTAATAGGACAGAGAGGTATAGCGGCGAGTAATTTGAAAATACTTGGCTAAGTGAGTTTTCTCGTTAACCCTTTAAGCACTGAAAGGAATTGTACAGATCTGATGTAGCTTGGACGGTGGAATTTATTTAGCTTATAAAAATCTGTACACTGTACGAACTATGCGAACTTTTACGAAACAAATGGAAATGGAATTCTTCGGTTTGTGTCTAGGAAAACATAAAGCGAGAAACTTACGAGTGACTTTAATTCTTACAATTAGAGTACTAAAAGTTCTTCAAGCGTTATTGGATAGAAATTTTGGAAAAATCTGCAATAAATCGTCTATAATTATTCCGTATTACAATTAAATATACCTTTATTGTACAAGACAAATCGAAATGGATAAAACGTTTTGCAGCGCTGAACCCAAGAAACGATATCCAAGATTGTAGAAACGAAACAGAACACGATCCATTCCACGAGTACCCACTTACAAGACTCGAAATCGCAAAGCAATAGCCAAGGAACACCAAGTACAATTTTTAACGACAATTAATTCCTTCGGGGAAAACTAAAACGTAGGAGAGACTGTATACTTTCATAGAACAAGAGGAAACACACAGCTGGCAGTTTACGAGTCGCCGGTTAATATTAAGCCTCGTAATTCTCCAGTTTCTTTTTGCCCACTTGTCGCTGAAGCAGCATCGTACAAGCAGGCGAGCAATAAATTCCTGTACCCGGCACCGTCGTCATTAAGCCCCGGTTAAATGTGAGCAAATATTAGTACGAGGCTGCGCGATTCCGTTCTCGCGAAACGCGCTCTGCACTCGTTCGACTTCGTTTCATCCTTCTCGAACTCACCCCTAGAAAAAACGAGAGAGAGAAAGAGGGGAAGCTCCGTGTACTTACGTTGAATCGAAGTTGCAGAGTACTAGTGTACCCAGAACAGCTACTCGAGCTACCTGCTCGCGGTTCCTTTCGATCCATCGCACACAGAAGCCCGCACTTTGCACGCCAACTAAACCTGTTTCAACTGTTTTTCGTTCTCCGGTAAACGTACGTAGAACGCAGCGCGGAGCTACCTCAGCCAAACAATTCTACAGGTTTGTCTTGAGGCTCCCTTTCGTAACTTAGGTTCACGCTCGGCCCGTTAAACGCATAGAAACAACGCGCTTTTCCATCGTTCATTCCGTAACATTCGCTCGGTGTACTTCTCCAGTTCGTATCACGAGTAACACACACGATAGATATTCCACGTGTGAATTTACCGTACTACCATCGAAAACGTTCTCATCGTTACGCGCCTACTCTTCGAGTCGTAAATCTTACGCAAAGTGGAAACTCTGGAAAAAATGTGTGTACTCGAGATAAAGCATACGTTACGTATATGTTCCGCGTGATTCTCGATAATCGATGTTATGCAAAGTTTTCAGAGATCGTGAAGTCGATAATTTTATCTCGAAAGCAACAAGAAAAATGAAAATTTATCGGTGCAATTTGTTAGGTTTCTTTTTTTTTTTTTTCAATAAATGAAACTCTAGCTTGATGAAATACTTCTTCTGGTATTTATAAGACGAAAGAATTACTTTGAAAGAGAGAAATTCTCATTGAATTTTCTCCTGAAATTCTTTCGCCCGTTTCGCCTTATTTCATTTACTAATTTCAGATATACATATGTATGTACGTGTGCGCGTTAGGTTCGTTTCGCGTGATCTCCGATAATCGATAGCTAGGTAGCGTATCTAAGGTGAAACCGGCAACCTACTTCAGGAAACACGCACAAGCAAAATAAATTAAACCTTAGCTACGGTCTTCCTTGAATAAATAAATCCTTCTCTTTCTTCTTCATCCTTTTTATTTTTCAATATTGGATACACATGCACGAGATGCGTTTATCTTGTGTGATACTCGATAATCGTTACTCCGCGACGTTTCCAAGGCGAAACTGGCAAACTTACTCTTAACAAAACGTCTTATTCGAAATCTTTATCGAACAAATGCACTTCTTTCTTTCTCATTTTTTAAAATTTGAGTAAATACACATCTACGGATTGGAACGTCGAACAGGACAAGACGGAGGCTAATTGGAACGCAGGAGCAAAGAAATTCCCTTTCATTGAGAGGGGAGTTGAAATGACGAGATGTCAAACCGCGAACTGTCAGGCTGTCAAACTACGTGGGCCTCTGCGGGACCAACTGAGGCAACGGATAATGCGGCCTGCCGCAATGTCAAAACTTCGTAAATGAGCAATGACAAGATAGGATCAGAGGGTTGGAAAATGTTGAATACATAAATGGCAGATATCCTTGTAACAGGCGTGGCTTTAATCGGAAACCTTTTTACCAATTAAGAGATAAACGCTTACTGTAATTTCGCAAATGCGTGCTTATACCGGAATTGCATCGAACGGAATAATTAATCTAATTATTTGTATAACGGTGTTCTAATCAAACGGTTCAGCCGAATAATAATTACACGTTATCCGAGAGAAATTATTTGATGCCGGATCATTCGAACGCGGTCTCGCGTTATGTATTATTGAATCGAATCAATTGTTCCAAAAACGAAACGGTTGCTTTTTTTTTTTTTCATGGTAGAATGAAAAGTTTCAAGCGTTAACTTGTCAAAACTAGAACCACCGATATTTATATCCTCTCGTGTGCTGCATTCCCCCCTTTTCCTTTTGTTTTTAATGGCCGAATCGTGTACAAATTAAATACGATGTCGCGAAATAATGAAAGACACGAGCGACGCAGAATGCGAGCTCATCCAACTATAAATAATTCACACAATGGTTAAGCGATCATTCACCTGTCTACTTTATTCTGATAAATACCTGCAAAATAAAAGACCTGCTCGTCAATGATGAATACAATGCTAAAATACAGCGTCATATCGAATCTCCCGTAGGAATACATTCACCAAAAATATTCGAAGGCAACAGAGTATAAATACAAGAATTCTTTCCCCCTTTTTTAAATTATGGGTGCACTTATGAGTGCAAATCCGTCAAAATTTGGGAACATCTGATTAAAAATTGTGTCTTTCGAGAATTTGATTCTCGTCTAAGAAATTTTTTTTTGTAATTTTCGAATTTAAAACTTGTTGAGGATCGGTATGCTATTTTTCAATCTCTGATTAATTAAATTCTCGTTCGAAACAGTTACAGGACTGAGAAAACTTTATGGACACAGATAATCCTACGTTTCTGCGAGTCTTTCTGGTATCCACTCGTATAGCAATATTTCTGATAACACTCAATAGCAATTGATGTGTCGTAGAGCCATCTGAAATCATCAGGCCCGACTTTTTTGTCGCGGCATAGCACCATCCTGCCAACCGGGAAATATCAGGGTGGGTGGCTTGCTCGCGGTTCATTGAGTACTATCCAAGAGATAGCGACACTTTCATTAAAAAAAAAAAAAGAATCGTTACCTCCTACACTCCTGGCTTTTATATAAATTAAAAATTACAAACAACATATTTAATGTGTTTAGAACCAAAAAAAAATATTCGTGGTACATAAAAATTAATTTTCTCTACTACTTTCAACCACATATCTCTTTCTCTCTCGATTACACCAGCGAAAAATAACCCGTGCCAAGATTTCTGAACGTAAAAATTGTACAAAGTTCAAGATGCTACAGCACCAAGCGACGAACGAAAATCATGAAAAATAGCAAGCCGTGAGATCCCTTTTATCTCGTCGAAACGCGAGCCAGAGAAGAGTGGAGGCGCGTGACTCCTTTCGCGCGAGGATGCCGCAAGAGGAACGCGAGTGTAACACAAAGTAACACACGGAAACGCGCGAGAGGAGCAGGCAAGGGAAAGCACAGCAGCCGACCAGAACCAGCAGAGGCTGTATCGATTTTCGTTTCGTTTGCCATTTCGCCAGCCGCATCGTCGACGAAAATTCATTGGCGCCTCTTCTCGTCAAAATCACATTATCGAATTCGCACGCTGATAACAAACACGTTGCACAACGTGTTATATCGTCGTCGTTGTTTCTCCGCGGCGTGAGAAGCAGAGTAGATAGATACGGAGACGAGGCTGCGGAGAGGTTCGGTTCGTTAACGATTCCGAAATTAGTGTAGCAAAACTTCGCTTGCCCGTGCACTCAACAATTACCACGCGAATTCCTCATTAATACCCTGCATAACAAACTGGTCGATTCGAATAGTTTTATTCCCCTATCTCTCCCTTCCTCTCTTCTTCTCTCCCTCCTTCTTTCTCTCACTTTTTCCCAGTATTATCCGTTCTATTCATTCGTCCGATACGTGGAATGCAAATTAATTAAGAAGATGGCTTAACAATACAGCACGTGTACCACACGTACACATGTACTGTTACTACTAAAAATGTTCGGGTATTATACGAGCTTCTTTCTTCCTAACGATGCATTTCTGTTAGTTCTCCATAGCGTCGTGTGACTTAACCCTTTGCTGTCCGCGATACTTTTGCAATTTCGATCTAGCTAGTTCGCGATATATTCGCAGTTTTATTTTATTTTACATATATTTTCTTTATTATACATTTATATGTATATAATTATAATAGTTTTCAAAAAAAAAAAGGTGTCAAGTCACATTTAACATTTATCTATGTTTTACATGTGAAACTTCATGTGTTTATTGCTACATTATTGCTCTGTTATATTATTAGATTATTATCAGTCAATTTCTTTAGATTAATTATTAATTCTTGTTTCTCAATGTTTGTCAAAATGTGAAATTGTAATCGACTGTAATTTTTCTTCTCATAAACACAGAAAATTCGGGTTACAGAGGATTCGTTACAAAAGGAGTGCTTGTTACTCTTTATAGTCCCATGTCGAGTAAGGCTCCATATATTTCGTTCTAGAAAAGTGAATCTTAATCAAAAACTGAATTAAAGTTAATCAAAAAAACACAGAAAGTCCAATGTCGAATTTCCAAAGCGAAAAATATTTTTTATTAAATTGTAATATGAAAATAAAATGGAATAAAATTGCGAGTATAGCACGGACCGGCTGAAACGAAATTGCGAAAATATGGCGAACCGCGATTAATAACACCGTAATAAACATGCATCGAAATTATATCTAATTACTTTATTATACGAGCATGCCGATATTTGGCAAACGTAAGATACTCTCGATATTCATATTTCAAATATAAAGAATATTTTTGCCTGCACCGTGTTCAACAATTGTTTCGTTAATAGCTGAATATTTTCAGTCGTAACTGTATGTACGCACATAGACACAGAGAGAACAGAATGGTAATCTGAAATTATATCCTGCAAATAGTTTACCAGGTGCATATATACACGTATATATACGTAGTCGAATTAATTAAAACAGCCTCGAATAATCGAACGTTTACTCTGGCACGATCACCGGCGGAAAAATCTTCGAATTTATGTGAAAATTTCATTTCAACGGTAAATTACACCCGCTCCTCCCCCGATTGACCGAGTTATCGCTGCTGCTCCTCCTGCACGTTGATAAAAGCAAACGCTTTTACGTTTATTAACGAACGAACCGCCAAAGGAGGAGTCGCGCGCTTAACGAACGACATTTGACGCGTGGAAAATCACACGAAGGCGAGCACACGAAATAATTCACAAGTTGTCGGCCGACGGAGACGTGAAAAGGGAGTTACAGAAAGAAAATATCACAGGATGAGGCAAGATATCACGGAATGGCGAGTAATGAAAATTTGGCTGGTTAATAAAATATCGCCGCATGATTTTTCATACGCGAGTATTTCGACGGAGGTACGCCGAGAAACTGACTGAAATTCGCTGTTCCATGGCCATCCACGGTAGCTAGGGAACGATGTTATATATACAGAACTCTCTATCTCTCTCCGCTATCCTATGGGATATAAAGCCTACGGGGTACAAAATTCGCGTAACAGAGGGTCCCGTTTAGTAAACGCTTTAAACCGGTCTCGAAACAAGCGCAACAATTTAGCCACCAAGGGATGAGAAATTGAAACTTCGGAAGGACGAAAGTGGAGTGTGTTTAACACCGATTGAAAGTATGTCGATGGATTATTTTAGACTAAGGAATCTATTTTTTTTTTCTTTTTTTTTTTTTTTTTAATTCATTCTTTCCCTCTATTTTCTGTAATGTAAACCCTTTGAGTGTGACTCGACATCACATTTCGGAGATGACGCTAGTTATTTCAAGTATAATTATCGTTCTACTGTAATTGTATAATAAAAAAAAATTATAACTTTATATATAAAATGTATATTCTTTATTTTTATTTTATACAAAAAATAAAATTTAAAAAATTGCAAAATTATCGCGGACCGCGAAAGATTAAGACTTCTAGTATTCCTTATGCTCTTCGTGATTACTTATATTTTATTAGTATTTTTGAAACAGAGATCCTAAATTTTATTTACGCGATGCGTATACTATCCATGATAATGTATACCATTTTCGCGACAGCCGTGCAGATGTTAATTTTTAAAGGAAAAGGAAATGAATTATACTTGAGTTCCTTATTCTCTGGAGTGTAATGAAAATTTTATTACCGTGCTCAGGATTATATGACAATAAATCTTGCAAAATACTACTGGAATTTCTAACATTCTCGTACAACTTCAATCTTTTACCATGTATTTTAATAGTCCGGACAAAAAAGAAGAGAAATGAAAGATTCGGTGGAATGTTTTCGACAGAATTATCAAGCGTAAGGTCGAGTCTGTCACTGCTACGATACCTAATCGGATGTCGAGGGGACAAAGATGTGCACTTGCGCACACGCAATCTACTCCTCTACCATAATTGGTGAACGCTAAGACTGAGTAATTTCTCTTTCGGTATATTACTCCTACAATCCGTAAACCAACGAAACCACTTAGTATAGAAAATATCGTTCAGAAGAAATGATATCTCTATAATCAAACAAATATTCGTTTTGTATAGGATGAATGACAGGTATTTTTAAAATGACTACCAAATTACTTTAGGCTTTACAAACCCACCGGATATCAGCCGCAATCCGCATTGGATTATCGTCAATGAATATATTACCCTGAAGCGCATCGTCAAATTTCATTCGCGTGTATCCCCCGGCCGGAAAGCAAACAGCGTAAAATATGATAAAGGAACGGCAGAAATAAATTTCTGGACGCGTTGAATAATGCACGAACCGTGGAACATCAACTTCCACGCGTACAAAACGATTCAAAGTTAGACGTCAGCGGGGAACAGTTCAATTTAACGTGGACAGCGTGTTTGATTTACACGAAAAAGGAATAATTAGAATAACACCCTCCAAACTGAAAGTGATTTTATCGTACGTGTACGATACGAATTTTATCACATCACACCAGGAGATCGAAGTTTATTCCCTGTAATTCTAAATATGTCATTGATACAGCGTGTGAAACTATCATTCGCGTGAAGCGAATACACACGTACTATCTTAAAACTTTGTCGATTTCGATTTGAAATCGTAACGTATCGAATGAATTAGTTATCGTTTTATCCTGAATTAGCATCGACGACTGCCAATCATCGTTACACATTCAACCACATTTTCACGCCTACATAATGAACCAACTGACGATTTGATAGTATTTTCAGTCAGTGTTACGATCGCGAGTAAATAGAGGTGAATATCGATTGGATAGAACGAAAGTTAAATTATACAATTACAGGCAAATTCCAGATGCGATCGAAGTAAGTTTTCGAAGAAATTACTCTAACAGAAGTGAATTTTAATTCGCATGAAATCATTATAACGGAAATATTTTACTTTTCAATTTTCTATTTTTTTATATTCCAACAGGATAATTTTTAATACGACAGAAATTAATTGTAATTTACAGAAAATTAGTGTAACAGAGATTTATTGCAAATTACAGCAAAATATATTGCAAAGGTACAGATTTATTGCGAAATAACCCAGAATGTGGATAAAAGTGTTTAAAAAATTATGAAAAAAAATTCATATAGCTTTTTTGAACATTCTAGAAAGACTATTACTTTAGCACAGACAAAATTGACCTACTGCACTGCACGGTTGCTATTAAATTCACAACATCCGATGTCACAGTAAAATCTACAGATTGGAATCGATGAAATTACTCGCAGACATATGATCGAAACTCCAGCTTACCAGTGACAGAAAAATAAGTAAAAATAAACTAGTGAGAACAGAGAAATCGAACGGAAGAGGAAGAGAAGTCTGGAACGTAAGGGGATGGATTTAAATGGGTCACATGGTTATGGGTATGCACATGACGACGTGAAAAATGTGATGATCCGCGCACGTTTCTGCCACGATATTGCTTTAACGAGGTCGGCATAGATCGTGTGCCATGATGTCTGGTCTCCGTGATAAAAAAAGAAGAAAAAAAAAACGAAAGAACTTAACGAATTCTCGGTGAGAATATTCTCAACGGAAGGAGCAATTAAATATCCCGTTACAGTCTGCAACAACCGGCCAGAAAAACTCGCGAAACTTCGCTGAAACGTGCGTGACGCTCGTAAAAGTGCTTCGATACACATCTGGCTTGGACTATCGTTCATACCGTTCACCATCTCGAATCGAAATAATTCGAAAGTAATTTTAATTCAGGCCGAACCCGGCTCGTGAGACACTAATTACGAAAATCGTTGCGGAAGTTCACCGCGGAAAGTTCGTCAAAACTCTGTGTAATTAGATACCGGATCGTGCTACCTCTTTAAGAGAATTTCCCGCTCGGGAAAGCGAAATGGTAATATTGAAAGGAAGAATGGAATTAAAACGTCCTTTCTCGAACGGTCGTTGGCAAAACCGGCGAATGGAATATGTATTAGTTATGCTGATCGGAATAGTTGCACGGTATAGTTTGAGGAGTAATTGTACGAGAATCGGTTAGGAATTTATATAGGAATAAACGGATGAATAACGATGAAATGATTCGAGAATGCAGAGAATAGATACATGTTAAACAAACTATGGGTGATACGTAATTAGAACGTGATGTTGATGATTAATGGACCGAGCAAGCTCTGTAAACACCCGTTGTAATATTCAACGATAAATTCAACGATAACTCATCGTTGCTTCAGAGACATTGATTTAATATCCAATTCAAAGTTATATATCTGTATATGTATATAGATACATCGTCGTTCGTGTCGCTGAAATTTTCAAGCTTTCGAATTTCCGAATTCGACGAAGTAGTACATTCTCTACAATTCAACGAGATGCAGAGAATCTTCGAGCACATTCCACTTTCCACTCGCTCGAACTATATTACGAACACTGACATACAATTGCACCTTTAAATACCGTAGAATTGAAGTACAAATTTTAAGTATTACGTTTAACACACATCTGTCACTTTTTCCAACGAGAAATTTACGCGAATTCATTTTCCATTCCCTTTTGCACGGAATACGAAATGATAAAGATACTTCAGTTCGTGCTGAATTCGAAAATAACGGCTAGAGAATGATATATACATTCGTATTATTAAACGTGTTCACGGGATACACGTACGTTTCTCTTTTCTTTCGTTTCATCGTATAATTACAACGGACCCGCGCGCATCGAATCATTTTAATTCCAGTAATCAGGAGTATTCAAAGAGGCCTGGATATTTCTTCTATGCATTATGGAAGACCTCCGTTAGTTTCAGTTCTCCGCCTGTCTCTTCCTTCCTCTTCCACTCTGGCGGCTCTTTCATTTCTCCATATCTTTTGCTCCCAGCCTCCGAATCGGAAATCAATAACAACACCGCCGTAACAAACCTATTGTTTTCGACCGCCCCTGTGAAATCGTGTCCCGAAAACTCCGTGATTCGAATAACGCTTGAACGAACAACGTGGAAGGGACTTCATCTGATCTCGTGGAAATCGTTGGCCATTGCTCAATGGAAACACCATGTGACGTTTCCGCTTTCTTTCCGTTTCACACGCGTGAAAACCACCGTTGAGATAACCGAACATTTGTAGGATCGTGCGTCTGATCAACGTGGAAACATTCTGGTCATTTTCGAACGAAGGGAAAAATACGAAATACCGTCGTTGACAATCGTATTTTTTTCTTTTTTGTTTTACTCCTGTCGACCTTTGTAACCGATTCGAATTGGTGAAAAAATGTGCTCGAGAGAAGGACAAAGGAAGTGCTCGTTTCCGTTACGAGCCTCCATTGAAGAGATCGTGAAAGGACTGCCAATAAGTCTTAATTAATTCGTTCGTTCGAGTTTCATCGAAAAGCCAGCCGACAGGTTTTACATCGAGCCTGGAAATATTACGAATTGGCCATTGATACTGTACAAAGAGGAATTTCCTCTGTGTTTCTTAACCTCCGATACAGAGGCTGAATTGTTCGATCGAATAAATAATTAGAGTCCGACGTGAAGAAGAGGGCAATGTAGGTTAATTTTGCTTTGTTTAACGTAAAGAAGTTGAATATACAAATCTGCAACTTGCATTTACTCGCATCCTTCTTGATATTACGTTTATGATAAGAGAACTATTATTCCGGAAATGACGAATGTTTAATCGTAAAATTAAGAATAATCAGAATCAAATTGATATATTTACGATGGAATTCGCAAGCCATTAGAAAAATTGAGAAAGGTTATCGACGACAAATAGAAATTATTTCGACGATTGATTTTCATTCTTTTCAAATCAAACTCCGATTGTACACAGAAGTCGAGAAGAATTAATTTCTACCCTTAATACATATATACATATCTTTTTTTATATATTTTCAGGGTTACTATATTACCTTTATTGTAGAATAGAATGGATAAAAATGTAATTGCAATGTATGTGCAGAAGCAACACAGATAAATCTAGAAAAAAATCGAAACAGACGCTATAATCGTAGTAAACTTCGTTCAATCGAAATTATCAAATTACACAAGTTCCAGATATTCAATGATAAAAAAAAGGGAAGTTTTTAAAAATATCAAAAACTTCCAAATTAATAAAAAAATAAAGGACTGAAATCGATATAACCAAATAAAATAAACTTTTTTTCTGCTATAGCAAAGTGTGAAAATCTTGTCGACGAAAAATACGAAATGCCACAGGGGAAGGGTAGAAAATCGACACTCGAGCAATCAATAGTCTGAGCATAACTATTGCGCGTGAAGCAACAATGTATCGTCGACGCACAGCGAGGAAGGCGTGGCAGCGTTCATTGGACCCTTAATGCCAATGCCAATGTCAGGGTTTTCCCGGTCAGTAACCCAGAAACCCCCACTTTCCACCCGTAGAAAGTCGTGAAAGCGCCATCGCGACCCTGTTTCCAAGAACGCGTTCGAACTTCCCCCACAAAACAACCCACGATCGGCAAACTGCAGGGAACTGTACGTTGATAACGCAGGAAGATTCGGGTTCACTTTACCCTCGAAGTGTAGATAAGAGTTGAAGCTTCGAGCAGCTCGCTTTCAACCCTCGTGGATATTGCAGAACGTGGCATTGCCGGCGCAGGAACTTTTAGTTTCCTGCTTTCGCGAGGGTTGCGCCAAAGATAAGGCACCGGTACTCGGAGAAAGTTGAAGATAAGAAAGAACTTTTTTTTACAAATGTAACAAAAACTTTAATTAAGGGGATAACTTGGACGTTCATTTGAAACTTGTAATGAAAATTGAATAATTTTCCCTCAATTCTATGAAAAATTCAGATACATAAATATTGGAAAATTGGCAATAAATATGATATTATTCGAGAGAGAGAGGTACAGTTGGTAAATATTTATACGGTATTTTACGAAACGTTGAATCGTCTATTAGGATTATCATAAAGCAAGCGGAAACCATGGAAGATTCAAAAGCAGCATATACAGTATAGAGAACTTGTGCCTCTAAAGTGGATAAGTTTGTCCTGCATACGATAATCTGCTTACCATTTGTTTATCAAGCGCTTCCATAATTTCGCCGACATCGCCGACGACCACCGCCTGTTTACGCAGCATCTCTTCTTCAACTGTCAGCCAATCGCGTATCTGGAACAAAGATTGAGCTTTACGTTGAAAATATGAAATATGCAAAATCGAACTAAAAAATATTAATATATGCATGAATTTAATTATCCTTAAAAGAAAAAGAAAAAGAAAAAAAGAAAAAATATGAAATATGATATACTTAAGAAAAGGAGGTCGTGATACTTTAACATCGAGTAAAGGAATTCCCAGATCGAATAAAAATACTCGTCGTTCGTGAGTGATGGAATGGAAGCGGAAAGAAGTCATCGATCAGGAGAAGGGAGACACGAGCAACGGGAGAGCGAGGATCGAATCGAGTATTTACAGCCGGAAATTAGCTGGGAGTGCCTGTCCGTAAGTGGCCAACTACGTATCCTAATATCGCGACAGGGGCGGAGAGGAGAAAGGACCGATGTACCAATACAAAATTATTACAACGAAAATATTACGCGTATCGTGAGCCATTGTTTTTCGGGCATTGTCCCCTTAATTACCATGCATTGTCCACGGTAACGAGATTATCCGTCGATGCAGCATAAATTCCACCGCAAATACGCATTTCAATATCGCGGAGACAATAGTTTTTCTTTGTGAAAAGCCACCGAGTTACGCATATAATTAAATATCAAGGGTACACCGCTTAATTACTGTTCCATCGGAGCAAACAATCGCGAACCAATAAAACGCGCTTGAATAACACACTGGCATCGCGAAAATTTACAACGATGCATCCTGAACAGAGAGAGAGAGAGAAAGAGACACGTTCGTAATCTGCACATTTCCGAACGAATAATTACTTTTGTACGAGATCTAGAAAAGATTTCTTTTTCCCTTCTTTTTTTTCCCCCCTTCTCTTTTATTCAATATCTCGAATGCGATACGAACGCTAGAAAGCTTGATACAGAATTGGACCAGAAAAGAGACAAAGCTGTCATTGCCTGTAGAACTCTTCTTTGTATTGGATTAATGATCAACTTGTACCCCTTTTTATCAACGGAGAAACAATAGGCAGTAATTAACGAGGCATACACGCGTCGTATGTTAATAGGCCATGTTATGTAGGTTGAACGACCTCAGACGTGAATGTTTGCTTCGTCTACTGCACTTTTCACGTCTGTTTATCTTGTTACGAAAGTTTGCTAATTGAAATTTGATAAAACTTTATATTCCCTTATTTTGGTGAATCTTCGTCGCTGTCAATCTTCCATCTAACGATTTTTTTGTAACTATGTACGTTTGTCCTGGCTAATTACAATTTTGATAGAGGGGTTGAATAAAAAGAAGTTAAAATATTACGTACAATTTTTATTTGGCAAACTCGAAGTTGAATGTTGGAGCTAAAATTTCTTACAAATACAATACTGCATAAGTGTGGCTCGCCATTATAAGAAAAAGGGTTAAATAACTACTTCCTTTCGAAGAATAAATAGAAGATAAAGTGTATTTTGTCACTTAGAGAAATTATTCTTGCAAGTTCCGTAAAGAAGAAATAAAATTCAATTAAGTCCACGTCGAATTTCCTTAATTAAAATGAGTATCCAAATAATTAACAAAACCTCTAGAATAGTAATTACAATACTAATTTTCGTACGAATATTCTTATACAAAAAAAAATAAATAAATAAAAATAAAAAAAAGAAGAAAGAAACGAAAATTCTTGCGTGAAAGGACAGCGAGCTCGTATTTCCACGTAAAGAGGTTAGGACGTTTACAAGCCGGTAAAAAGTGGCCGAACAATGATAATCGACTTCGGATGCAGGCTAACGCAGCCAGGAAACGGATGCTCGAGAGCACGACCAATGTTTCTCCGAGTCGTGAGTGTGTAACTTTCGAGGGTAGGTCGATAAATCGCGAAAGAGATAAGCCGGAATGCTACAGGAAATTAAGGTCTCGCTCGGCCCGACATCCCCTCAAGTCGTCTCTCTACCGGGAGCTTCGTGTCTGAGCCAGTGTCCTTCCTCTCTGGCTTTCACTTTAGCCCTCCGTTTCCACATAAAGCCGGCCTGATTAAGTGCATGTTGTCGAAGAACGATCATATCTCTCATGTGGTTTTCTTCGCGGTGAACTTCTCCCTCTTCACTTTCTCTCTCTCTCTTTTTCTCTCCCTCTTGCTTTTTCGAACTCCTCTCTCTTTCCCTCCCTTCTTAAAAAGCCTCGACGAGAGAAGCCCGATGAAAATGAAAGGCCTAGACGTCGTCGTCGTCGACATCCTCCCCCGAGATCCCGAGGGAACACGAAGAAGGAGGGTCAAAGAATATATACATACGTATATCTATATACACGTTGGAGGAAGAAAATATTCCTACGAGTCCTCGTATATATGCCAGGAGACTTTTCACGCGACGGTAACTTTGATATCTGACCTGCTGAAAAACACGACTGGGGAGAGAACCGATGATTATCGTTCCGTATCTGTCGTAACGGAACATTCGGGACGACGTAAAAATTCCAAAGGTAATCGAGAGTGACGGAGAGAAAAAAGAGGAACGTAGCTGTACGGAAAGTATCGAACGATATTTCGAATCTACCAACAAAAATAATACTATTGCGAGGGTGTTTTCACCTTCCTTCTTCCTGTATCCGCTATATTTCACTCCCGACTAACTTTCTCTGGGTTGCAACCCTTTAAAATAGTCCCATATCGCACAGAGAAGCACACGACCCGGTATTTTCGTAAAACTAAACAAACAGAGCCGTGTATATTCCAGGACAATTGAAATTCCAAGTTAAATTTGTTTCCACGGGCTGACTGCGTGTGTAAAGTCCTCTTCCGCCGCTGAGTTATTTGATCGTGGTATTACAAGTATGCATGAAGCACAGGAAAAGTCGCCGCACGGTTTTCGTTTTCCACGGGACACAACGACAACTGGCAATCGACTTCCTGGAGGGGAACTTCGTTCGTTAGTAACAGGATAGAACTCCTGGCGATGTGTCCACCGAGAAATCGAAACGTTCCTGGCCGATTTAATTAAAAATATATCGGGATGCAAACGAACGTCGTAACCAGGGTCTGACCTATATCGTGGTTCCTCTACTTGTTTGCACGGTGCCACTCAAAATAAACGAGCTGGTTAATTTCAAATATAAACGCAGACCTCCACGACTGAATCGATACAGCGATATTCGACGCGATGATGAAAGATAGATAGAATCCATTTTATCGGCACCCTTTCAATTCGAGGTGAAACGAAAAGAGTGTAGAAATAGTGTTCCGATCGATAACGACGCGAACGGACAAAAACGCGAACCTTTGTAACGAACTATTTTCGTGGATCGTCCGTGTGCGTTGAAAGATCGATCGTGAATCTTCGAGATAATGGAAGGAACAGAAATAACGATGAGACACTGTGTTGAAACCCGAGAATTTCGGAACAATTGTAGAAACCGAGGAAAAATTTTTAAAATTCAGGAATCGAATCCACGAGCTCTGAACTAACATGCAGGAACTTTGCACACTAGGCCAATTTAAAATACCCTATGCATTTTTTCTCTTTCTATTCCTGCGAGTTCAATATGAAACCCCGACTCTACATACTTCATAGGGAACTTGCGATAATTTAACGATAACTTGATAAATTACGATTGCAAATTCCGTGGTGGAATTTCATTGCAATACGTTTGTAAGACTCGTTGTTGAAAGGATTCTATTATTTCTGAGCTTTGGTCTAAAATATAACAAGCTCTGTTACGAAGAAAAGAATTAAAAGTACAAATAAATGATTGTATATTGAAGAGAATTTATAGAAGACAAAGAATGTGAAAATGTGAGAAAGGGTTGACTGAAACAGACGAATGCTTGACTGATTTTTTTCATTCGTGGTTTTGAATTTTCAAGTCTACGTCAAACTGATATGTTATATTACGAAATCCAACTATTCGATTCAGCTGTGCAATCGAACGCAATGGAATCGGTGAACCAAGTTATTTTCACCTCTAACCCCGAAACCAAACTAAATTAACCTAAACCGTTTTGCCTCTGCCTCCTTCCAGTGAGTTGCCACAACGAAACTTTTTACATCCGTGGCGTACACTTCTGCGTGAAAAGTTCAACGACTGTTATTCAACATTCGAGTGCACCCCCCATTCGCATTGCTCGTCATTGTTGTTTTACTTTCCTCTTGAATCGTTCTCCCGCAAAAAATTCCTTGTTCTCCTTCCTATCGTTTGGACAAACCTGGATGGTTCTGTGTTGTTTGGTTCCAAACGCCACGAAAAGAAAAAGGAACAAACCAGCATCGAGAGTATACGTGAATCGTGATCAAAACGATTTTAACATGATAGAGCATTGTTCAGTTGTGAGTAAACAGGAAGCGTGAAATAGGAAAACGTTTCACCGGGACGACCAACAAGAATCTAATAAGCTAGATACCAAGACTGCCTCAAAGGAAAATAGAGTACAAAATAGTTCCTGCGCCAGGAGACACGGAAACGAGGTTCCGTGCATACCACACGGAGAGAAGGCACGATCTCGAAACGTGACGCTCGATTGAGAAGAAAGAGAAGGGAAGAGAATGGTCGAGTTTCTGGCGGAGAAGTAAAGGACACGCGCGTGCCTCTCTGTCATGAATGGAAAATGTAGTTTAAAAAGCTCGGTAGAGGAAACGCAACGCGAATAAATTGCAAGCTTGAATCGAGTTACGCTTAAGAATTCAACGTTACTCTTTTATCTAAATCATTTTCTTTCTTTCTTCCTTTCCTTCCTTCTTTCTTTTCTTCTATTCAATTTTCCTATTTGTTCCTCTACTTTTCCTAGTTTCACGCGAAACAACGTTCCCACGAGATGACTGGCTTAATCAATTGTACAGGTAGCGCAACGATAGCGTGCAGCACAGGGAACGAGGCCTAACACGAGGCAAAATAGAATTTCATTGGCAACTCGATTCCTGCTCGAGTCTCGTTACCTCGAAGCCTCTCATCGCTTTATGCAAACAGCACAATACTTGTCAGCGAGACAGCATACCCGGAAATGGAAGAAGGGAGATAGCTGTTATGACGTCGGACTCAGGCTGGAGTCTGACTGTTGACTCGGCAAATAGGAAAAGCGCAGAGGCAGAATTGGCACAATAGACAGCCAGATGACAATAAAACCTATCTGCGGAAGATAATTACGAATTTTTATCTAGGCCGGATTCGAAATTTGCTCGCACAACCCGATGTGGCGCGCGTTAAAAGTGTGACAACCTGCCGCGAAGGAGACACGTTTTTCAGTGAAACTGGCGCAAAAGTGTCCCCGTTAAAAGACTCTCTTCGTCGAATTTAGAACGCTATTTTCGAGGCTAACGTTTACTTTCGTACGTTCCAAAAGGGAGAGCCTGAATTTTTAATGAATTGTTTTGAATTTTCACGGAGCGTTTGAGATTTGCAAGGGATTAATTTTTCGCAGAGAAAGTTTAACAGACGTATTAACAATAACAATTGTAACTCGAACGTACCTCCACGCATGCAGGCTGAATAAAATTCCAATTTTTCAAATGCTCGAGTGCACACTTGTAACATATAACAGTCTCGTGACACACACGCGGTAATTCTCGTGACACAGAGCACTCTCGTGACACACAACACTCTGGGGATACATAACACTCTCGTGATGTGTCGAGTATTCCCGTGACACACAACACAGACCCTCGAATTCACTGTGTAATAAATTTATACGACGTAAAGTTTCTTCGTAACTTATTCACGCGATGTTATAATTGTACGTGCGAATCACTTTGAAATATTGAAAGGAACGCACGCCACCGACAATTATCATCCATAGTCGCCGAGTTACTTTTCCGCTTCAAAGAACACGCGGCCGGGCAAACCCATCAAAGTAACGCGACATTTGCATCGAATAAACGAAGAAACATGCGGGGTGAGATTTCGTGCTTAAAGTACCCTCAACAGGCTTGAACAATATAGCACGCGCAAAGAGTTAAAAGGGGCTTGATAAAACGGCACGCGGCTCGTTGCACAAAGCTTCGGTACAAGGGAACATCCCCAGGAGGATGTAATACCGAAGAAATTGCACCGAAAATAAGATAAACCGAAACGATGTATGTATTTCACCGCGTTAACATACTCTTCTCTCTAAGAAAGAATCTTTTTCCTTTTCAAAAGTTCACAAAAGAAAAATCTAACAGGCTCGTTAATAAACTACCGAAAGATGCTCGAACGATTGTTAAAAAACGGTATACAGAAAAGTAGAAAGGAAGTCCTCTTACAGGGATACATTGTTTGGTCAGACCGGTTATTAAAGCGTTAATAAAAGATGCTCGAAAAGAAACTCTTCGCTATTCATTCGAGACGAATACGAAAAGTAGCTCTCCTCTGTACGGACAAAACGGCGAACGATACTTTAACAACAAGTCCTTCGAAGTGTCTCAATTGTTTACAGGTGAAAAGAATCTCTTGAAAGAACACCGCTTTGTGTAAATAGAGAATTCTGCTGCTCCAAGTAGTACAAACACGTAATAAAGTCGGCCGGCCATCGTGTAACAAGGGTGACACGACACAACTAGGAGTTTCATAAAAAGGAGATTCAGTTGAAAGACGAACGCTACTTGCCGCTGAACCAGCAGGAGAGATCTGATGAAGAAAAAAAAAAAGAAGGCGACGGGGCGCCAAAGGAGGAAGGAGGGGAAGGGAAAAAAAGAGAAAGAAGCTAGATCGAGATTGCAAACGGGGAGCGTGAACGTGAATTTCTCGCGTCCAATTCCTGCAGAATTTCGGACCGTTCTGTTGGAACAGCCACTTCGATAAGAACGTTCCCGGGCAGCGAGTATAGGACGAATGAAGATCAGGACGCCGCGAAGGCAGAGAAACGGGAGAGTAACTCGATAAAATTGACCGAGTTATACTGTGCTGTGCACGACTCCCCACCGATTCAAGCAGCGTCTCCATGCTGTCCACCAGCGTCACACAAATCTAATTCTCTGCCCCTGATAACCGAACTCATGCCGAGCGTGGCAGAATATTTCGCCAGGCTCGCGCTTCTTCGGGATTTTTCGCTGTCGATGTAGTTCAACGCTGAGAGCACATACATACGTAGACATGCGAGATAAGACGAAACGCCTCGTAGGTGGAAGGAAAAACCTTTGACGCAACAAATAGGCGCAGCTGATGCTGCGGAAACGAACGAGATTTCCATGAGACAAGACCAGACTGTCTGGGGAGATTTCCATGAAATTTCGAACGGTGAATTCACTCCTTATTTCTTTCTCAGAACAGGATGGTCGCAGGAGGAAGTTACTTTCGGAGGATTATTGGGGAAAATCAAGGATATATTATTATGCTTCGTTTAAATGGGACACTTTTAGGGTTGAAAAAAATGAGCACCGAAGTGGATTGTTGGTAACGTATTTAATTTATGAGATATGGAGACTATTTTTGAAACGTGAATGTTCGTTAAAATATAAATTTTAATGCTTTGTTTTAATGCCTTATTAAAACCTCGACATTTGTAAATTTTAATTTCACATAAATATTCACTCCAAATTTATCGATGGTGAGATGACTTTCTACACTAAACGTACACTTTGCCCTTTTATTTCCTTTTCACAAGCAACGAATCTGCAGGCAGTTCGCGATGAGCAAAGCTAACTTTGACAATATCTCCTCAAAGGTGCTTAATCCCATTAAAAAAGAGAGAAAAAAAAAATACAAGCTCCACGGAAGCACGCGGAAACGCATTCGAGGAATGTTTCCACTGGCAGATTTTTGTTTACTCGAAACGTATTTTCCAGACGAGTGGAAATCAATCGGCGTCCGAGCGGCGAATATCGAAAGGGGAATTAATTTCAGCGACACGCCACCGAGCTAATCCAGTTAGACTCCCCGTCCCTCCTACTTGGAGAAGCATAGAACGCGCGTTACCCCTTATTTCCACAGGCAGATTGCCCGTTGCCACGGTGTGTGAATTTAAATGTCCTCGACGAGCCACGTCGCTATTCCCTTCGTGCTTCTTCCCTCTTGCTCTGTAGATGTGCCGAAACGCGCGTCGAAAGAGCCGCATTCGCGATTCTAAATAACATTTGTCCCCGAGCTCATCACTTTCCGTGTTTCACCGTGCTACACGAGCTTCCCTCCTCTATCTAGAGATCGAGATAAAAAGGAAGAAGAAACAAAGGAGGACAAGGGGACAGAAAAAGAAAAAGATTAAATTCCGGAAATACTATTAAGAGGGAGGAAAATGCTCCGAAAGGGAAGGAAGAACTCGTCGAGGAAATTTAGAGACGGTTACTATATACGGAGGAACATCGTTTAACGCATTTTTTTTTTTTTTTCGCCGACGTCTACCTTGCACGCACCATCCTACGACATTTCCGTTTTCCGTTCTACGTTGCCATAATCTCGTCACACTCTTTTTCCACGTGGTAGTAATTTATGAACTTTAATTACCCAGGATACCCGAGGCCAGACCTGCTTCTGTATTATCGTAACTAACCCCACAGCTACCGTATCAACTCTCCTAACTACAGGCTGCTTGTTGTCACGTTTATTATCAACGAAAGACGATCATGAACCTTCATATAGCGAGATCGTGCTTCGCACGTTCCAAGTTGAAGATCGAAGTTTCAAACCAAAAATGCTTCGATGATTTTTTTAAATTTTTCCCGTTTGTTTTTCAATGGTTCAGTTTCGAATGGTATTTGTTCGTAGAGTTATTAGGCGGTTAATAATGAACGCATAATTCTTCGAATGGTATCGTTCGAATCCTGCGGGACACGAGTCGGTGACCTTTTGTTCCGCGATACAGCCTGTTGCTCCGCGTAATTTACGGGGGGAGGTGAAGAGGGAGGTTCATCGTTTTACGCGGCGAATTCTCGAAAATTTGCGAGCCCCTTCTATGACAGGACGAAGGTCTCTGTATAAATATATCTCGGATGCTCCGGGGGACATGAAAATCTTATCAAAGGTTGAACAGTTTGAGAAGGACTTTAAGGTGCATTTTTCATCATAGAACGATGTCTCGTCGATCGACTTGTATCGCTAAGCTGCTTACTCGAATCATCTATTGTTGGAAATTCATAAATTTCTATCTCGTGTCATGAAATCGAACTTCTTTTATGCAACACAAAAACCACGTAAATAAAAGAATATGTTTGTTCAACACAGTTAATTCCTTCTTTATGGAAACAACGAATAATTAAATATAAATAATAATTTCATTATTTAATTATGATTAATTAACATCGTCGTGCATGGTACACTATGAGAATATCTATTTCGTTAGCAAGCATTTATCCTTAGTTTCACGCTGAAAGGATTGAACAAATTCTAGAAAAATTCTTACCTGTAGCACCGATTTGTCAAAACCCGCTACGAGGGCAGAGGGTGATGTGGAAGGCGAGGGCGAGGATGAGGGCGAGGTGGTGCAAACCGAAGGACTAGTGGTAGTGATAGGGGTGGAGGGTGTCGAGGGGCCAGGGGAAGGTGTCAACCCCCGAGGGCCCCCTGCAGTTGCACCCGATACCCCCGGTGCAGCTCCTGCAACCTTTTCGACTTCTGAAACAGAAAAAGGAAATTCTCGCTCAATACAACATCCATCAAATCCTTCAATTTTTTCGTTTTTTAATAAATATGAATCTTTTTATTTAAAGTTTCATAACACTAGACTGGATATTTGTTGACCAAACCTATATCGTATTAACAAATGTATGTATTTTATTTTCAATGTACACTTAGACCTTATTCACACTGTCGATCGTAGCTAGGACGCAATCAAATTGAGATTGAAACGTTTCTCGTAACATAAACACGTACAATCTGAACAATGTAATAATATTTGAACCAAGAGAGGAACGTGAGCGAACCAAGAACAGATCGAACCTTAGGATCTTCTCCAAGTGGTATCTCGAAAGCCCTAAAGTGTATTACACGTATAACTATTGCAAATATTTTCGAAACGTTCTACGTGTACCAAGTCATGTAAATTAATAACGGGACTCCAGAGATACTCGGGTAGAACAGTGAGAAACTTAATGTCCTGGTGCACAATATCGACGACCGCAGAGACGCGAAAACCGATATAAACGAGCCACCAAGAACTATTCCACTCGACATCGACAACTACGAAGTCGTCGGAGTCCGATACCGACGATTCTAGTTTTGAAATCGCGTTCCAATACTTCGCCGGATAACTATCTACGAACTTTCCATTCCATGATTCCACGTCGAGATACCTAAACCTAGATTTGAAAAAGCGGAAAAAAAGGAGAAAGAAAACACAGATCGATTTGAAGAGAGTTGAACGTGAAGTCAAGATTGCACGTCAGAAGGCGATCTTTCTCCGCGACGTATGCTGTAGGTGAAAATCAATATCCGCCACGCGAACGCCACTCGAAACCGTATTACAGCCTAGGTGGTACGTATGAATTATGTGGGGTAAGCGTATTAAAAACCATCGTGACCCATTTCGTCGGTCGCGACAGAGACTTAAGCCAAGGCGCACAGCTAGAGAAACTTGTAATTTTCCGGTCGGTCGGCAACATTGTATTCTTTCTCACGCGCGGCGATAGATAATAAAAACGAGAAAGAGAAAGAAAGAGGGGTAAGAGAACTCGAAGCAAGAGAAGAGAAGTCGAGACAGAACGGTTTCGAGGCACGTACCCGGTCGAAGGCAGGGTCAATTCATTGAATAGGAAAGTAACTTTCATAGTTTATAAGTTTACCCTCCGAACTCACTTCAGATCGAGTTAGTGGGAAGACGGCGGAAAAAAGAAAGTGAGACAAAGACGAAAGAAGGAAAACTCTGGTTGGAAAGAAAGAGAGTTCTACCGTCAAGGATCTCCGAAGCGAAGAATCTCCGAAGATGCGTTTAATATGCTCGACTCTAATGTAATTGAAAACTTTCGTAGACTCGTTTTCGTAGCGGTCGATTTGCAACGCCTCTTGAAAAACTTGAAAACTCGACCAGCACACCACACCAGCCGTCCAACTCTATAAATTACCGTGTCCCTCCCCTCTTCCCGATGATTGGAAACGGGGTCTGAAAGTATTTCTTTCTGTTTGCGTTGCACTTGCCCCGCCGCGAGATAACGCTTTTTCCGAGAAACGATTCAATTAGAAGGATCTTTTTTACATACAATTTTGATTCATCGTTCAACGTAAGAATATATATTCCCTGTTAATAATTTCAACGCACGTCTGCCCATCGTTGAGGCAAATGATATTAAACCGAAAAAGCAGCGGGAATAAAGTTGGAAAAGGAAAAGCAGCCCCCTGATACCGCTTTATTACCGGCTGTTTCAGTGGCAGAACTTCTGAAGTCGCTCTTCCGTGTTTACGATCTTCATACCTCGCCCCTTCCCCTCCTTATCCTCCACGCCAGTACGGATTAATCTCGTTAACGCTTATCCCCGCGTTACTGTAGTTGTTTAAGTATGAAATTCGTATTCATTATTCTTCGGTTCATGTTTATGGATTCCCTTTGTGTTGCGCGGAGGATAACGAACTACGGCCTCGATTACTGTTGCAGAAGGTGTTGGTATGAGTGGATGTCTACACGGTGGATGGAAAGTGTTGCTGTAGATTTAAGGAACAACGGTGAAAACCTGTTACGTTCTAGTTAATTGAAAAGTGGAGATTCTCACGGGGGGAGGAAGTTAATGGAATTATCGCTGCCTGACATCTAAAATCTTAACCACCGAGCTTGTTTTTCACGAGAGTGTCACTTGACGTACACTCTTCGGCTTAAATTATGCTGAATTATAATTTTAATGTTCTTGCTTTTTTATTATTTTTTTTTTTTTTAATTATGCTCAGTTACAATTATTACTGGTTTTATAGAAGTTGATAAGTATGCTTGTTTAATTTTTATTTATTAATCCTTTGAAACGCGATTTTTCTTCATTTATGAGAGAAAAAATTACGGTTAATTATACTTTTACATTTTGATGGTAGAAGCGAGAATTAATTGTTACTATTAGTGGAAGCGGAACTCCCAAGTTACGTAGTTTTACAGAGAGTTAAATCAATAGTCAGGTGATAAAATGCCAAAGTCGTCACACTTAATTTTCGAAAAAGAAAAAAAGGAAGAAGAGGAAGAAGAAGATTCAAAGGAATTCATATCTAAGGTGTCCAATAACCATCGTCCTAAATTTACATTGAAATAATAATCGAATCTTGAATTCCGAGAGATGGAGAGGAAAAGCAAAAGGACGTCGTAAAGATTCATTTTATCACGAAGAATCACTCGCGTCGTTCCAATCTCCCGACGACTGGTACAGATATCAAGGTATTCGAAACGTTCCACGAAGAATCCTGAACGCGGCTGATACGCGAAAATATGCCCCCTGAGGTCGTAACTTACGCGCCGTAACCTGTCGGAATCCACTTTTACGGAAGCCATTATATTTTTATTCGTTGGACTTTCGCGTTCTCGACAGTGCCAGGCCGCGACATTATCTTAACAACCGAGAGCGGTGGTGAGGGGGTAGCACGGTGGGTTCGTTTTATTGCTGAATTTCGTTACGTTCCTTCGTTGCAAGTCGACAAGAGAAGCCAGAGGAGAAGGGAAAGGTAATTTTAAAGGGACGAGACGAACGACAGAAGCTCGTTTGCCAGCGTAATTACTCATGAGCCGCGGAACTTTCACGGGCGAGGAAATATTTCACGACCGGCGACAATATATCTTAATGCGTTCGCGAACGAAGGAACGCGCCTTCCTTCGGCGGTGTCGCCAACAGGTTAATCACGAAAGAAAATCCTCCTGGTTAGGCCTCCTTCCCTCCTCTCCCCCTTTCCATACACTCCTGATGAAATGAAGGCGAAATTTATCTTAGATCCTTGAAAATTTCTTCGCGCTAGTCAAATATTTGCTGGGTAATTTATTTAAATTTAAGGAAACTTCGGGAACACCTTTCGCGGATACTTCTGAACACCGGGGGGAAACTCTGCTAGGGAAAGCAAGAATTTACGAGTAGATGAATTTCAAGGGAGAAAGTGGAGGCAAATAGAAAAGTAGGTACTCGTTTTGATTAATTGAAGACACAAGAATGATTACCAACCGACAGACGAAATTAACGAAAATGGTAAGAAAATTCGATAGATCTATTTATTTATTCCGTCAACCAGATCGCTTTGAGCTTGCTAATATTTACCATTATAGTAGCTCGCCCGTAACAAACGTGTAAATTATTTCCACTGGTATTGAAAGTAAAAAATATTATCCAGGTAAAGTTAGCGACATGTTTACATGATTTTCCCAAAAACTCTTGGCCATTTGAAACGGTTAAAATATTTCTGCATAACAGTCCGAGGAAGTTACACTTCTGACGCGGAGGTTAAACAGCGAAATTAACGACATAGCGGTGTCGCACGATTTATAGGGTAACGCGAAACTCCATGATACACTGCACGTCCGTATTTGCCCGCGTGCACCTGTACCCCCTTCTCTCATGGCCGGATAGGAACTTCCGGAGGCGCAGGTAAGACAGAAGAGATAGACTGGGCACCCGGTTGTACAAACCTCGAAGTGTTCCCGCAAACTTCCATCATAAGTTCACCCGACTACTAAAGTCCTTACTCGCATTCTGAAGTTGGATAGTCCCCGAACTAGTCGCGCAACTTGGGTTACACACTAAATACATACTAACAATGCTCGCATAAAGCCTGCCTCCTATACGACCACCACCTCCATCTGTACTCCTACAACCCCTCTATAGTCCCGTTAGATTATGCTAATCGAGAAAGGAAATCCTGCTACAGCGGGAGGAAACGGAACGTAACACTTAAAATTCTCCTCGTCTTTTGTTCCTTAGGGGCTTTAGCGGTCGACGCGTACACTCATACGTGACTCGTATTGCAAGATAATCTTTCTCTTTTTTTTTTTCTCTTCTTTTGCAACGTGAAAAAAAAAGGAACGAAATTTCGCATGTGCGACAAAATACGGGATGTATATGTGTGGGCTATGATACGTGTACATTACGCTCTTAGGTTTTATAAATCAAACACAATCCCACGGGAAACGTTTGTCATGCAAGGGATCTGTTTGACTGGCGCTAACCTTGCGGATTACCAACTGGGGTACAGGGTTCATGGAATTGCTTGGTTTTCAGAGGGGGTAAATTCTTGGCTTGAGAGCTTTGAAGGAAAGGTAGCATAATTGAGACTCACTTCGGATCATCATATTTTATGAGATTAATTTTACTAGACTGCAGATATTTTTGCAATTATAATATATTTAAATATATGAAATATACGGGAGTAACGTTCGAATCTCTAGAGATAAATGTACCATAGTATAATACTCTTTAGTATAAACGAATGTTGAGAGCTGCAGTTTAAAAAAAAAAAAAAAAAAATAGAAAAGTGTTCAAGAAATTATAATAATTTGGAGAAGTTTTAAAATTCTTGGTATATAAAGAAAAGGTCTCATTTTAAACGTATTTTCAATTCTATTCTCGCTCAAACTTCAAGTAAATGATCGTAATAATTTGATCATTCAATGTATTTGTAAATCAAAGTGAATTTAATTAATTGATATAGAAACTCTATATTCAACAAATATATATATATATATATATTACACGCTGCTTACTTATCACGATAAAACGTCTGCTAGATTGTATACGGACGTATATAAATGGGTTCACAGTGCATGGTGAACACTTTTTCGAACCACATACGTGGATTCGTAACGTTGAAAGGGTTAAGTCTGCGGTAAATTTACCAGAGCAACCCTAAATCACAATCACATGCGGGATTTCTATAAAACAGTCCCAACAATGCAAGGTGAAAATTTCACGCAGACTACGCACCCTTCTCCTTTAATTTGGAATCTGTAACAGAGAGACTGGTCCGCGAAACGCAACTGAAAGCGAGGGTGCTTTCTGAAGAGGACATTCGTAACACTTGTCGCCGCGGCAGCTGCCAAGAGGGAGTTATTGCTCTCTCATAACAACGGCAACAGGGGTGGAACTTTTCCAACGGCGTACCGTCAACGGGAATCAGACGCTCGGCCAGCGTAGGTCTTTGAAAACGCGTCAGCTCTTTATCAAAGCTAACAAGAAGCGTCGACTGCCACGTCGCACCTAACCGAGTGGCTGTCGCACGAAAAATCCATCTTCCTACGTGGCTGTCGGCACCGAATGCTCATAAATACAAGCGGGAACCGCTTCCCTCTTATCCGGTTTCGTTTATCAGAAACCATTTGCCGCAACATCGAAAAGAAAAAAGTTTCATAATTTCCCAAATTTTTCTAAGATACATCTTCAACACGTTTTCCATTACCATTTCGTTGGATTTTCTAAATTTCCCAAAACTGATGACAAACGAAACTTTCACAGAGAAACTAATAATTAGTTGGAAAATTATTTCCCAGAATGAAGATTAATGCCTGCAATATTACAGGAATATTACCACCGTACCCATCCTTACTCAACTCCGAACTTCCGGAAACTTGAATAATCGAAGAAGTCGGCAAGTTCAACGTTTCGAAACTGGCACAACAACGATCCTCCACTCAACGAGAACGCGTAACCACAGGGAACAACGCACTCTCCCCTGGTATTATTTTTAAGAACAACAGAGAAAGGCTTGTGCGACGCGCGTCGCGCGATTTATTCGCACGTACCAGTCGAGTCGTGGAAGACAGAGCTCTCTAAGCTAGAGTAAAGTTGTGCGTGAAACAGAGAAAAACAGACGAGAGGAGAGGCGTTGAGGGAGAAGGTGAAAGGAAGGTAGAAATCCCTTGTTAGCGGCAGGTAGGTCCACCGAGACAAGTGCCGTTGGGTGGTGGTTCGCGGTGAAAAATAGGACGAATTTGCAGCGAGAAACATCAATTCTCAGCTGGCAGCAGTTTTATTCCGTCGAGCCGACCGCCCAACCAGAAGAAGAAGCGAGCAGAGAAAGCGACCGGGGTACTTGAAGCCCACTTCCTGGTGAAAAATAGGAAAACCGCGCCGCGAGCTTAGCTCGACCGTCCGTTCCTCTGTCCGCCTGTCTACCGAGGGGAGGGATAAGTGATGCGACAGTACGAACCAAGAGAACAAACCCCAACCACCTCGCTGAGAGTAAAGAAAGAGACCGTTGCACAGGATGAATCTATGAGATGAACGAAGAAAGGTATAGTTAGGACAAGTGGGGTATAGCCAGTGAATGAGAGTGATAGATTGCGCGACGCCATCCTCTGACACTCTTCCACCAAAGACCAAGCCCACCTATTGTTACTCTCCTAGCCGGAACCTAACAGTTGGACAATCTAGACTTCCGTTCAGCTAAACGCGGCCACCCTTGATCCACCCTGCTGTTTGTTTCCTTCTAAGGACTTTATATACACGGCCATTGCAGCTGCAATGGAGCGGCGCCGCCTTCGCTGAGAGATGATATTGGCGGATACAAAGGTGTATATTTGACGACGAAGATTCAGCGGGTGGATTGCTTGTTTAAAGTTTGGAAACAAACGGAGTAGAAAATACACTTGATACTAAACTTTTATTATTACGAAATTAAAAAATATTTCGTTATGCCTTTGCATTTATAAATTGTTCGAATACATATCGATGAACATTTTCTTTTTCGCTTAATATTTTTTCTATCGTCTTTTTTTGTTTTTGCATCGTGATACTATATTTGTTATTTATTAGTTATCCCTTGTGATGCAATTCGACGTTTTAATAATTCCCGTAGGTTTTCCATTGGATTCATATCCGATGAGTTGTCGGATCACGACAAAATTTGAATCTTTTCTCTTTTTACATAATTACCAGCTAAATCGCAACGCAAGAAACAAAGGATGATGTAAAATGCATTAAAGAGCGTAACTTGAAATTTAGTTTCGGAAAAACCATACACTTGCCAGAAATCACCCGTGGGAAATGTTGATTAATGGAGAACACGAAGTACGTTAATGTACGAGGAAAGAAACAAAGTCGCAATTAGGTTCAAGAAACGAAAGTGTTAATTCGTTAATAATCGTACATAACGGCGAGGGAAAGAGGTCGGAACGGCAGGGCGAACCGAAGAATTATAAGCAAAAAGAAGTCGAAGCTATTTCGAGGCAGCCAGCGTACCCAGCGTTCTCGTTCGAGTCGCTATTAAGCGGCGAAGAAAACCAAGCGGAAAATCGAATGAAAGTTCAGCGGCGGGTACGCGCCGCTACCGTCTGAAAATTAACACGTTTAATTCCAAACGTTGGCGATCACGTCGTTCCCCGTATTTCACGAAAAACGCGACCAGAAACATGAAAAGAAAAAGAAAAAGAAAAAAAAACTACAGGTTGAAGAAACAAAGAAAGAATCCACCGTGAGATTAAAAAAGTATTTTACAACGATGAACCACGATGAATTCGTGTCGCGTGACGAGAAACACCTGTCACACCGTTATGAACAGCTGTATTTTAAACCAGAAGCGAAGATTGCACACGTTGAACGCCATCATTCGAAAGAACTGACACAGGAACAAAAAATACATCGCTGATTCGGTGAACAAGTAAACTTACGAGAAACGGATTAATTAAATCTTTCGCTACGAACAGCGTATATATACTCTCGTGCAATTTATTAATTTATTTTCACACTTCGTGAAGGAAGTATCACTGTCGAGTGAAACTCAGAGAACAACGGACATTCACTAGACATTCGACTATCACGAAATAGTTAAGAATGAAACAGCGAAGTATTTCTGAAGATAATTCACTACTGCGATGAAAAATATTTGCGAATATTCAATATAAAAGTGTATCACATCTTTTAACGCGGTACAAATAGTATTTAGGAAATACTACATTGTTACACTAATACTCTAAGATTGTTTTGAATCTGTATGTGATATAGTTTCGTTTTTAATAAAATTCAAAATACACCACTGTTATTTCGAATGACTATTTCCATCTTTCTTCGTCACGTGAAGTTTTTAACTTGGCGCATTTCACCTGTATATCCACGATTTATTCGATTTACTCAACGACGAGACGAACGAGCGATACATCACTCTTTATCAATCGCGACAAAAAAGCAAACGAAAGAAAAACCGCAGTTTCATTTAGCTGGTCGAAAAATGGACAAAATTTCGGCAAACAGAGGCTATTGTACAGCCATTAGCGAATCAGGGTAATTAGGTAGACACGTTTCGTCTGTCGTGACCGCGGAACAAAGCGCATAAATCGTTCTAGCGGCGAAAACCGCGATCGCGGGCCGCGTAGCCAGACAAATCGCCATCAATAAAACAAACGAGTACCCGGCAGTCGAATACATATGCAAATGAATCGATAAAATCTTGACGAACGAGGACGGAGAAAGGACAGGATTAAAAGATTCCCACGGGATAAAATACGAAAGCACTCTTTCCGCGCGTGCGAAGACCGTAACAAACCACCAAGGACTGCCACCCAAGGTTAAAACTATAACTTGGGACTCGGTGAATTAAAATAAAGCGTCTGTGCTTTCTATGAAGAATACTAACTTCGTGGAAGCTTAAAACTCCCGGCTTCCTGCTAATACTCAGCCTCATTCCCCCGTGATTTTCAGTAAAACTATCCCGTAACGTTGAGTAAATCTCCCGGCGAATTCCCGCTGCGATGAACTCAATTTGCTTTGCACCCGGTCGACGGGATAAAATGTAGATTATATATGAGTTTCACGTCTGTCCAAGTACGGGGAAACGTTTAAACTGTGTAAATGTGATAGGATAAGGGCGGATGGTGGTTGGGAGCTGTGTTACGGTGGCGAAGTAAAGAACTTTGGAAAAATGTGGTATTAAAAAGTACAAAAGAGCAGAGAAAAATAAAGGGAATCAATTGAAACGCTTTTAAATTAACAGTTGAATGGGATTAAAAGGATGCAATCGGGAAATAAATACGGTTGGTTCGTTATCTCGGTTAATTGCACGGGGACACGTGCGAACGTTTCGTGAAAAATGGATGAAGCATAAATTAAGCACAAAAGAAAATTCGAAAAACTAATCTGTTAACCCAGGTGTGTACACACAGTGTGTCTACTTGTAACGAACATCTGAATTATTCCCGCTGCTATTGAGATTAAGAAAAACATGAATAGAAGGATGTTTACCTGATGATAAAAAAAATAAAAATGTCCATTTGAAGTCACTTTGCAGATCATTCCAAGATCGTGGAAATTTTTTTGCATATTAACATCTGTATTTTATAATTTTTCGAGATCTCGAATAGTAAAAGAAAAAATTTCGGTGATCATTGAAGATGACTTTGCGCGGTACTTTTTCTTAGTATTTGTTTTTTTCTTTTGTTTTACTTTTAATACGTACAGAAATTATTTGTCTATTCGTTATAAATGAAACACCCTGTATATTACACCGAGACACCTAGTTATATACACCGTGTTATGTTATTTCAATTTCAATTTGTTCTTTAGCAGTATACCTGTTGGCACAGTTAAATATTTACAGGTACTTTACTACCCCTTTACGTTTCCTAAAGGTATACACCCGTATATGTCCTAGAAGCAACATGTTCCCGATGTTATTACTTTCACCTGGCTTTAGCTTAGCGCTTTAGTATTAAGGCGTCTTGTAACCAACAAGTTTCATTACTACGATACCATTATCGCGAATATTACCAATTAACCGTAACGATCATTTACTCAAAGTTTTACGCCGATCTTGAAACTTTCAGCTTCTTAGCTATTCGTTACTCTAATTAAATACAAGGCCAAGTTGGTATAACCGCTTACAGTACTCCAAATTAATAGGTTTAATCTACCTAAAGTGATAGAAAAATTTCTTCTTGTATATATTTTTATACATTTTTATATATTTACGAATGTATCTCTTTCCCTTTTATCGATTTGGGCTGTATCCACGAACGTTTACAAAAAAAAAAAAGAATCTCGCTTTAATAACTTTTCGATAACAATTTCGAAGCATCGTATTAACGAATGTATCTCTCATAATAGAAAAGAAAACTCGATTCAATTTCCCATCGGGATTAAAAGTAAAAAAAAGAAGAGAATTTCTAAATTTTTACCCCATTTTCGGGTCACGAAACGAACATAATCCTGAAAACGACGTGCTTCGTTATAAAAAAAAAAAAAAGAAGGGAAAAAAGGAACTGGGAAGAACACGCGCGTGCGAATAATGTTGCGAGCGACAATGGCTAATTTGATGGGCGGGTGGGAAGCGAACGACGGCGACGGCGCGTGCAGTTTCTCGCTCGAACGAAACCCGTTAACCGTTCCATCGAAAGCAAAGCGAAAGAAAAGCAAGGACGAACAAAAAAAAAACAGACGTTCACGCTCACACACGCACACATACACAGAGAGAAAGGAAGAGAAAAGGAAAGGAAAGGGAAAAAAAAAGAAAGGAAAGAAGAGAAGAAAATGGACCGATGGTTTTCTCCCCGTGGAACCATCACGGCAAAGGACGAATTAATCTGGCTTCACGCAGAACGAGGCTAGCGGCCCTTTTGCCCCACGTTTTCGATGTAATTGAATCTCTCGTCTTTGCCAAGGCAATTGTTCCGCCCTTCTCGCCCCCGGCCGAGAATTCAGGACTGCTCTCTTACCGCGAGAAATTAATCTTCCCTTTCGCGGAAGCGATTTCACCACTACCGCCGCCGCCGCCATCGTCGAACGGCGACTGAGGCCAGAGAGAAAAATAAAAGTGATGGAAAACGCTCGGTTCGGTTTTCGATCGGCGAGCCGTGTACCATTCGTACTCTTCCCAGGCACGATTGAAAATAAATCCTCCCCCCGTTCTCGATCAGATGCCTCGCCGTCGATAGCCGAACGAACGCGCGCTATGATCCCGGACATCACGATCGTTCGTCCTGTGTAAAAAATTTAAAGCGGCGGATATATGTATGGAGAGAGCAACCGTGATATACTACAGAGTTTCTACTATATGGGAAACTTCGCAAAAAAAGGAAAAAAGAGACAACGAGAGAGAGAGAGAGAGACCGAAGAAGGGTCTATTACAAGAGATGAAACGACGAATTCGCGATTATTTTTCCCCAGAAGAAAGAGGGAAGCAACTCAGCGGCCAAACTCCATTAAACCTTATCATATTAGGATAATAGGATTGCTTTTATTGCAACGTCCTCGAACAAGGATTTCTGTTTATCAGCGCAAGACACTCCCATCTCATTCTTCTGGGTACTCTGTTCGTCGGAAAAGCTCGAAGACTAGCAAGAGGTGGTGAGATATGAGAGACGAGAAGGAGAGGAGAAGAAGATGGAGAAAAATTACTTTCGCGGCAAGACGTGACGGAAATGCCGGAGCAAAGATTGCAAAATTACGGGGCGTATTTAAATATTGCCGAGCCCCCATCGTGGAAAGTTTATCGGCGACGGGGGTCCAACGGTGAACGACAAGCGTCGCCCGGTTTGCAACTTTTAACGCGAAGGACGGCACCTGTAGGTCTCGAAATTACCGAGATTTAATAAATCTGGTCGTCCTCGAAGCGGTGTAAAAAGTTTGACGGAGAACACGGGATAACCTAGCGGGAGAGCTGGCGAGAAAATTACGATAAGCGAAAAAATGAAAAACTGGGTGTACGGGTAACTCGCTCGAGTTCAAGCTCTTTGAAATTGAATACGTTAACGTTTTTGCAACGATGTAAGCTCCTCTCATTTTCCTTGGTACTGCCACGCTTGTGATTCCAGGCCGCTGATGAGGCTCTTCGGTGGATACTCACGAGCGTAAATTTAAAAAAGAACTGGCGATTAACCTTTTGCCTACTAGAAGTGACTATACTATACAGTCTAGAGACTTGAACATTTCGGTAATGTAAAAAGTCGCTGCATTTCCTGCTAGGAAATTTGTACCAACGATATTGTTATATTTTCTGAGAAAACTTTGCAAGCTACTTCTTCAATTGTACACGAAATTTTGTTCGATTAATTATCAAAAATGTGAAATGGACTTAATGATTTCAAAAAATAATTTTAAGGATAGTTCTTCAAAATTTTAATTTTTATATTCTAAAACCTTAATTTTATAAATTTTCAATGTTTTATAACTCTAAAAGTTCATATCATGCATAGAAATTTAGATGAAGAGTTACCTACTTTTCAATCTGATTCCTTCGAAATCCCACCAGAATAATTTTCGAATAAAATGTATTACACGAAACGAAGTTGTTGATGTAGCCTTGAATCGAAAAGACGCGAGTAAATGGAGTGAAGGAGAAATGATATATTTCAATGGTGAAAGAGGTGGGCACGCGTTAAGAAATTTTCAACACGTTTCAACGCGGCCTCGTTTTACGTCCTAAAAGGTCTATCAAAAACCGCAACGTACCACGGGACACGTTCCGCGGTGGCGAACGCATCTTACGGCATGTTCCATAAGCGATAAAAGCAGATGAAAAACGTTCGGGCAACGGTGTACGAGTAAAAGGCGCAAACTGGAACTCCTTCATCTCGCTGGTCGACAAAGAATATAAATCATACGCTTAAGGAAGTGGTACGGTGGCCGCGGTGCTCCTTTTGTATGGAAGATTACAGGGTGCAAAGGAGTTTCCTCATTTTTCACCAAGACGACCGCAAGAATTAACATATTCATAAGATATTTATCAAGGTATCTCTTTGACACCTATTTTTTGAGCGTACCGCTTATGAAACGAATAAATTAGACGCGACGAGGGGCTACCTTTTCACGGCTGGTGTGGAAAGGAGAGAAGGGAAATGTAGGAGGAACGAGATGACTACGAAACCTTGGGCGAAGCTACGTGAAAATACGTGATGCATTTTGGCTAACCGCAAATTTCTTTATTAAAAAAAAATTAGAAAAAGAAGAAGGTAACAAAAGGGAGAAAAAGAAGGGAAAGGTCGACAAGGAAAAATGAGAGAAAACTAGAAAAATCCAAGTAAAGAAGAAAACAGAGAGAAAGGGAGAATATAGACGGGTTCGCAGTACGGTATACAAGCGTTTAAACAGGATAATACCCCGTCTGTGCTAGGTTGGTACGCTTTTACCCCGGCAATACGTGAGCACAAAGGTGCATACGTAATTTCAGGACGCCGTTGGTGGCTCGAGACCTCGAACAGCTCGTGTTACGTAGTCGTCTTAAACAGCCTTCGTAATAGAACTGTGGATTTGACGCGGTCGCGATCGCCTCTCGGTAACCTGCTCTCTGCGGCGTGCACACGATCCTCGCAGCCTGTGCTCACCGTGCGGTGTGCAAACACCAGGCTCGATTGACGCAGTATGCATAATTCAGGAATGCGTGTGTCGTCGATACGGCAGCGAACGACGCACGATAGTTATGCATATGTTCCATGTGGATGCTGTGCCGCATACCGTTCCTCTTGCTTTCTCCCTCTTTGTCTACCGTTCAACTTCTACCTCTCTTTCTCTATCTTTCCGTTCCTACCACCTCGTTCGAATGCACTCCGTTGATTTTTTGGCTGCTTGCCAACACCGACACCGAAGGAGAATCTGTTGTGTTGCACGTTGGAAGCTGTTTCCCAGGATCTCGACCCTTTCGAGAGAGATAGATAGAGAGACAGAGACAAAGAGAGAGGGAGAGGGAGAGAAAAGTTTGTCCGCTATTGCTACTCGAGAATCTACGGGGTGTCTTGAAACGACGAGAGTATAAATTGCACTTGTCAGTTGATGTGAAGTGGTTGAAGTATAGAGAGAGAGAGAGAAATTGTTTCGAAGGTGTTTGATGGTTCAATTTTATTTGAAATGGTATCCAGCTGTGTGATTTAATTGTTGAACGATTCTTAGCTTAGAACACGTGTGCAACATTCTTGCAAATGTTCAAAGTTCGTCGCTGCTTTATAACATTTATTTTACGCGCCATCATGTGCAAAAGCACATAAAAGATATGTATACGACATTTTCAACAGTGTTGCAAATTTAATAGTTACTACGTGCGTTTAGACACGCGAGAGATCATTGTTGGGCGTGTCCCGCGAACTCCTGTAACGCTCTGGAACTCCGTGGGATACCTCACAACTTTCCGGAACATTGTTGCGAACCATCAACAGGGTTGTTTGCCAGATAGTTCAAAGTTAAACCAAGGTCATTTATGGTCTTACCAAGACCATATCAAGGTCGAATGAACGCATAATTTTCTACTCTAATAACAAGCAGAATCCTGTATAATGCCACAGATATACTCGTACAAGGCTTGAACAAACTTTTGTCCCTTCAAAGTGAACGATACGAAAACCACCGAAAACACTGGCAAACTCAATGCCTTCTTCAGCGTCCAGAAAACTTGTTACAGACGCGTTCTCTCTCTCTCTCTCTCTTCTCTTCTCCCCTCTCTTTCTCTTTCTCTGTCTCTTTCTTCGATAATAAGAAATTTCGAACCACTCCTGCAGAGCGTCGACGAGAGCTTAGCGAAGCTAAGACCAGACTTATAGCTTGGTTCATTTTCCGTAGCCCAGCCAGCAATCGTCTTAACGGGTAAGTTCAATTTCTTGTTTTTCTCCCCGCGAACGCTTTGTTTCGATCATTCCTATACCCCCCGCGACCCCCTCGCTAGCCAACAACCCCGTTAATCTCAGAAGTTGCCAGACCTTACTGCTTACTTAGTCGTAAAACGGAGAACGAGTGTGGGGTAGAAGAAGGGGGAAGATTTTCGAAAAGTTCGAACGATAATCCAGACGTGGCTGCGCGACATTTAACGAGCCAGATAAATGGTGAAGTTTACGATCTTCGCTTTTATTTAGAAAGTTCGGTAGACGTCGCGCAGTGGTCCCCGTGAAGTCGATGCACGCACACGCACAATGCTACGCGAGTTTGAAACACACCGTAAAAGGGAACTCACCCCTCGGCCACTCCAGTAAATAATTAACCGTATAGCCGGGGCTCGAGTGTTCACTCCTCGACTGAAGGATTTCCCCTTCGCTCCATCTTTCGTCAGCAGACGTTACCTGACCGAAGATACTGCCGTGGTGCAAACACATCCTCGCGATTCTCATTAAAAATACCGTCTCTGAATACTCTCTCTGTCTTTCTTCCTTTCTTTCTTTCTTTTCTTTCGTTCGTTGCACGCGCGACAGGCTTCCGCGCGTGATTTTATTCTGACGAGTGGACGAGAACGAACCGGAGGAATGACGCTTGGGAACTGAAAGAAAAGAAAGAAAGGAAGAAAAAAAGAAAACTTCTAGTCGATGGTCTGAGATGGACTTCGGGGGTAAGAACGATCGTTATGCAGAATCAGAATGCAAGAAGAATGCACTGTGAATTTTGACCCCGATACTTATTCCTCGTTGGGCTTTTGAATTTCTTTCATGATCGTGTTTGAACTTTGTGAAAATGTTGAAGAATCAGAAAACGGAACAATTCCATCAGGTTCTGATACTGAACTATTAGCAAATTTCGTCGGAACTCGACGAGTTCGCGAGTGTTCATCATAGCAAGGGATAATTGAATGGAATTCCTCGAATCTCGTTTGACAACGATCCAGAGAGAAGGACGACTTTAATATGGAGTCGCGCCACTTTAAGGAGATGAAACCGTGCCTCTGCAGACATTACTCGATCCCGTCGTCGTCGTCGTCGTCATCATTGTCGTCGTCGGTGAACGCGCACAAATACAGAACCACGACCGTCGTTCCTGTGTTCGACGCTGAAGAACTCGGCATTTCCTCGTGAAATGCCGTGACGGCCAGGTGGTGCTTTTAGTTTACGGGCCTCGTTACTACTTTATCGTGTGTGTCGAGATCGATAACGCTCCGGGTATATAACGATATATTTTCCCTCGGTGATCCGTGCAGTGACTTCGATAAATCTTAACCAATGTACGAAGCACTTTCTTTCGTGTACTGTTATCATTCCTTTTACTTCTCTCTGCTCCTCTATTTCGCCATATTTCTTTCATCCTTCCACCGCGAAATGACTGATTACACTCAGATTTTCATCGCGTCATTTCCTCTTGCAACGAATTTCACAAAAGCGAAAAACCGTGCCGTTTCTTCTTCTTTTTTTTAGAATTCTTTCTCCCTCTCTTTCGTATACAGCGAGCAAGAAATTTTTCTTATATTCCAACTGCCACGAATAACCTCTACGGTATAAAGAAAAATGCGCTGAATGCGAAACTGAAAAGCTTTCAAGTTGAGGAGAAAAAGAAAAAAAAAAGTCCAACATCCTCTCATCCTCTTTCTCTCCTCATTGCTGTGCCTTTGCGCTGATTTCCTGCCTCGTAAAACGCGAGAGTCTGCGTTAAAAAGGCGTTTCCTTGAATCCCCGATATCCCGCAGATCGATAAACCACGAGCGTGATGCACACACGACGCACATTTTCCGAGGAAACACCTTACAAAGACGCGACGGTACGCGCCAAGACTCGATAACGTTGAACGAACCCTAATAAAACACACTTTGGCACAATTTCTCCGCTTGTCCGTGGTAACAATCGTTCAGGAAATGCAATAAAAGTCCGGGTAAACGCGTATCGGTCACACGGCTTGCGGGACTTTCACTCGTAATAACGCAGCCAGCTAAATCAAAGTGTACTAAAAAATTCATTAAATCCGCCCGCCAATTTTCTACTAACAAGAAACAGTTACAAGCGCAATTTCTACGTTACTTGCAACAAAGCTTCGAGTAAAATGAACGGAATACACACACACACACACACACGAAAGAATAGAAAACCAGTGTTGTTATACGAAAAAATTTCCGCTACATTTTTAGAACTTCCGTTGATGGTTAATAAATCATCTTTTTACGTTTCACGTCAGCGTGGATGTTCAAAAGATATTTATTAAGAAAATACACCGCCGACAAAAAATTTCAGATGAAATGTTCCTTCGCCTAATTACAATTTAAAAATTACCGAGTTTTAGATTACCAAGAATTTATTAAAAAAACTGTACCGAGAAAATCTCACCCTAAATACCACGAATTCTTACCGAAACACAAGATAAGACAGCGACTTGGAAACTTTCAAACAACAGCGCAATTATTCTTCTAATTACACGAAAGGGACAGTAACGATTTAAAGTACATAATTGCTAACGGAACTATCCAACAATTAACGTAACCCTTAGCCGTTTTGCCCAGCCATAAAACATTAACAGAAATTATTCGAAGCGATAATATCGAGCGAGCGCTACCCCGTACGTAAAGCTCGCAAAATCTGCCCGGAAGAGTGGCAGATAAGGAAACCTCGCAATACTGGCCAGGCGGGAGGTTCTCAATCTAATAATACTAATAAACGCCGCCGTTACTTTGTGTTGCACGTGTTCGAATATTAATGTTTTCTATCGCAAACGCGGAGGTGTATCGAGAACGGTGGGGAAAAGGGTTGGGCGGGTTTAGTACACGCGAGCAAATAATACGTAATGGCGTCGAGTCTGGAATATTGTCGTTCAAGTGATTATCGACATTTAGGCATTCCCAGCCACCAACAGCAATTTCCGACCACGCGTGTACACGTCGCCGTATACCGTACTACACTGTGGAAACTCCAGGTGTGCAATTAAACTGATCTGCAGCACGTTAATTTGCTCACACCAGATGAGAAACCGGGTGGATCCCATATGGCCGCCTTCGAAAAAGAGAAATTATCGACTTAAGCTGATACAGTGAAACTAGATTTTCCTCCTAGTGAATTTCAATCGATAACGAATAAGAAACGAATTTTCATATTAACTCGTGACTTAATCGCCGTTTCTAATGCAAAACGATTTTTACGAGTTTGGGAAGAAAAAACTGCAGATATTACAAATTTTTATGGATGTACTCTTTGTAGAGTACATCATGTGTGTCTCTCTACTTTATTTTTCGCCACCTTTTTTTTTTTAAATAAAAACGATAGATTTCGTGACATGCGAGTTACACTTGAAACATCGATCTTCCTGAGAGTGACGTAACGAAACGCAACAAATTCGGTGATACACCCGTAACGATGACGAATGGATTCACTTATCACACTTGTTGCACGGTTTGTCAGAAAATTTCAAAGGCAGCGTAACTGCCACGATTGTCGTACGATTTTTCCTTTTTTTTTTTTTTTTTTTTTTTAAACATCTGCCACAAAATCAGTTTAACCCCTTGCCACCACCACAACTTCTCCTCGTTATCGCGACAACGAAAATCAGCAGCAACGTTTAGGGGAAGCAACATCCGAAGGA
Organism: Anthophora plumipes; assembly: GCA_951804975.1. Lineage (NCBI taxonomy): Eukaryota > Metazoa > Arthropoda > Insecta > Hymenoptera > Apidae > Anthophora > Anthophora plumipes. Next base: position 16,894,181 of record OX638116.1, on the reverse strand, counting down.
AACGGTATTGTCAATTTGAGGCCAATTTAAGTCGGAAAAAAGTTTTAACGACTTTCACCCCAACGTCGAAGAAAGGGGCAGCGAATAGAGCAAGGATGGAAGCTTTATCCACGGTGCGAACGCAATTTATCTGAACGACGCTTTGACAATATTTTGCTCATCTGATCTGTCTCGGTATCGTGCAGCCTGGAATTTTGCTGGCCAGACTGAAGAAGAAATTGATCACTATGCCATCTAAAGAACGTCAAGAAAACGCGAGAAACAAGCTAAAAGATGTAACCACGTTCACTTATCAAAGAGTATTAAATTTAATCTTCTGTATCCTTTTAACTCATTCGAAATTAACGATTCCATTATTTCAATACATGCAAATTTGAGACAATGGTTACTCGACACCTGAGATGTACTACGAGTTCCTTGGCACCTCCATTTCTTAGTGAAACTTCAGTTTAAGGGCTTCAGCGTTTAACCACTTGACTATTGATTTAACCCTCTATAACACCAAGTGATTCGAACATCGTGTATCCAATTATCTCTACATTTTATAAATCTCTTCGTAACAATTAATTCTCTCTTCTCCTATAAAAAAAAAAAAAAATTATACTGCTTGATATTCTTTACGTTTAAATAACTCTGATAATTTTTTTCATAGCTACTGAATTTGAAGGTGCGAAATTACACATTATAATATGAAAAAGTACACAAAATGTACAAATTATAGTGTTTTTTATAACACCTGATTGGTGAAATTATTTTCTACCAAAGTTCCATTTTTTTACTATATTCTCAAGAATATGAATTTGCATAAAAATCCGCAGACAATTCGTAACAATTTGTACAGAAACTGAAACATCAGTTCGGACTGTTCCGTTGTGTTTCAGCGGACAGTGAACGTGTTAATCCCAGCTGGTCCGTCACGAAGGGAAAAGCTGTCTGGTAAAACGAAATTGCCAGCAACAGACGAAACACAGAAAGAAAAGTCTAGTCCCCCTAGTGGGCACGAAACAAAAGAAAATAAACGAAGGAAACAACACAGGATACATCTGGCTAGGGAGGATGATCGAACGCGAGCAAAATCCAACTTTCCGTTTCGTGGGGGGAAAACTACCGTTTTCGACGTTCGCGTACAAGTCGTAGCGCGAAACGTGGCAACCACTGGCTGTCGTGTCACATAAGAGTGGCGAGAGGTGGACAGAGAGTAAGAGGCAACGTGTGTACGTGTGTATATACCTCTGTGTGACGGTGGTAGGGATGCATTCAGAGAGTCGAGTACCGTCGTGTATCGAGCAAATATTGATTCTGAAGCATACCTGTTTGCTTGACGGCCGCTCCGTCGTATTTCCGTGCATTTCTCTCTTCTCTTCGACAATTTCAGATCTCTGCCTCGCATCGCGACGCCATCCACCCCTTCAACCCTCTCACCTCTCTTTCTCTCTTTCTCTCGACCTGCATGGCCGCGTGTATCCAGCGGAGAACGCGCGCACAATATTATGAATGTAAATACGAGAAATTGCTACTTTCAGCCGGAGCCTCCTCGACCGAAAGTCGAGCTACGAACGGAATATACGGATCGAGTATATTTTTTTTCCTTTTTTTATTTTTACTTTTTTTTCTTTTTCTAAGGAGGGAACAATCGTTGAAAGACTTTACTAATATTAAAAAGTTCACTCTTTATATATGAACATAGAAATAAATGTTTGTGGTATAAAATGGAAAGATTGGATGAACTGAAAAGTTTCTTCGAGGTTGTTTCAACGAGGAAAAACGGTCGCGTGCATCCCCCTTACAAATCCCTGTGTCACATGCACGAGACGCGTCGCGTGCACGGTGGGACACATGCAGTTTGAATGAACGACGAGCGAACGAACGAAAAAATGGATCGGTGACTCCCAAAGCCATTAACTCGTTTAACCACGAACATCAAACGGACCGCGAAGACCGATCGTCCAGCTTTGTGCCGGGGAAATCGATTAGCTGTCACTGCCAACACTTAAAACATCGAGATCCGACGGTTGACTTATTCATCAACGAGGAGGATCCATTAATCGCGCGTAGTTGTCGACAGTTCGATTCGCCACTGAAGAAAATCGTTCTTTCCTGCTTTTTTTTTTTTTTGCTTTTAACCTTGTACCGTCGCTTCGACGCTTCTAACTTTTGTAAAACATGAAACACACCCATGGTAAAAGAGAGAACAGAAAGAAGAGAAGCCGTAAGTGATTCAACTTGAAGAGAAACGATTCGAGGAAACGCGTTCAACGCATTCTACATATAGAACGAGGAAAACCGCGGAGAGAGCAAAGAGAGAATAAAATCCCGAGGAACTTAACAGCTGGAAAGGAAACAAGCCGAGAGGAGGATCTTCGAATGGTAGTAAAGGTATGTGCTGGATGAACAAATTTATGCGAGTTCTCTTTTCCTCTTCTCTCTCTCTCTCTCTCTCTTTTCTCTTTCCTCTTCTTTCTTTCTTCTTTTTTACGATGCAGCTTTTCTCTTCCCCTTCATTCACTCGCGCGCTCCTTTGCAAGCAGCGATGCGCAGCAATGCCGAGAACCCGAAGCGCCATTAGAGAACCCGGGGCCCGTGTATAAAGAGAAGTATCTCCACGAGGTAAAAGCAGCTGCCGCGGACCCGTACAAAAGCCTAAAATGCATATTTCAGGAAATCCACAAGACGAGACGGGACAAGACGCGCGTATAACCGCCGTGCTTTATTTATGAACACCTATCCTGCCCGTCTCTCGAACGAGAGATTCGCGCTGGTTCATCACGCGTCTTCGTGTCGCTACGACGATTTTCCAACGAAGATACGAATCTTCTCTTTTCGCCAAATTAATTTTCACAATGACAAGTTACGAAAATATTTGCAGAAAATATTCCGAGATTCTGATATTTATAAAAATTCGTAAAATACTTTATCACTGCAAATTTGAAATTCTAGAAATCGAAATGGAATATTTCAAATATATTACAGAGATCTGAATAGCTCGAATCAATCATAGCAGAGGGATACCACGTAATCTGGAGATTGACAGACGTAATTGGTATTCGAAGTAACATTTCAATGCGTCGAGATTCGACCGTGGATTACGTGAGAAGGCAGAAAGGGTGGGCGACGTCTTAACATCACGGGGAACACGTATATAAGTACGTACGAACGAACGTGCTTTCCCTTCGCGTGTACACGTGTGAAGCTTCAGTGTCAACAGCATACGAGTGTGAACCACGTGCACGAGGCAGACGTGAAAGACAAGAATGCAAGGGATTTTACAACGCCGATTCGTACGATCCCCTTGTGGCCTGCGGTAAAATAATCCCATGCGGCTCGTATCACATGCGTAACAACCCTCCAAGAGATCGAAAAATCGAATCCCGAACTCGTAAAGTTACATGGCTTCCGTGCCCCATGAAAACCGGAGTACGTCCATATCACGTGACTCGCGCTTACACCCCCCGCGTGATCGTCACCATAACACACGTTAACCAAGTCATTATTTCTCTTAATCTTAGAATACTTTAAAACATTTTTCAATACTTTTTTGTTTACTTTCTTTTTTTCATTTTTAAATATTGTATCGGTTTATTTAAATTCAATTTGATCTTCTCTTTGAGAAATAAAATGTGCATCCTTTGATTTACACAGAGTACTTCGTATATTTATGGAGAATTTGTAATAATAATATATCAAATTTTCGACAGGAAAGTAAAGTGAAAGATTCTTTGAAGGACAAATTTATTAATCATTACACCCTTCCCTCGATTTATGAGGCACTTCATTTTCGCGCGTTTCTTTTTACGCGGCAAATGATCTCTCGGATAATGAATATAAAGTAATACTTCCAAATGAAATTATTCGAACGATAAAGATAGTGACTTTGTGTTGTATTATGATTTTTATGAATTTCTATTATGATTTCTTCGTGAAAATTTTATAACTTTTTCTTTTAAGTATTTTTCTCCTATTGATGAACTCTTGTTACTCTTGTTAAAAAAAAAAGCTGCGTGAAATAAATAATTCGCCTAAATCGAAGGACGAATGTATTCAATTTTCACTTCGGTTCCTCTAGAAAAAAGAAGAAAGAATAGTTACTCTCTTATTAAGTAGTAACATTTTTTCGAGCACCCTGTATATTAGGGTCTGAAAACTACCAGAGGTCTGGTGGAGATTGCTGGTCAGAACGGGTGAAAAGCCACGGGTTAAACCTCGGTGATAGAAGAAGGGCGAAGGTAGGCTTCGCAGATTCGCGGAAACGACACTTTAATGTGGCTGCATGGACGAGGCCCACGTGGCAAAAGGGGAGATGATAAAGAAAGAGGGCAGTGCATCCGGTGCTATTTGTCTCTGACATCGTTCCAAGAGGAGAAATCTTGTTCCGGTGCTCCGGTCTAAGCTACTTCCACCGAGCTATCTACTAGCACACACGGCTAGGCGTCGTTTTATCCCCTGACGACATAGGACGTCTGCCGACATCGTTCCGGACAAAAACTCGAACATGTCAGCCTCGTGCAAAAAGGGGAACGAGAACGCTCGAGTTTGAATCTTACATCGTCCTCGCAAAAATGCGGTACGCGGTCGTTGACAAAATGCACAATGAAATTCTGGAGAGGCAGGTATTAACAATATCACGGTGTGATAAGATTGATTGATCTTAACAAAAGATATATATGTATATAAATGAAAGATGAAACTTCTAGAAGATGAAAATGTAGATATTACGTAATATTATTTATTTTACCCGCTGGTATAAACTTATTACAGTTCGTAATATAACGAGCAGAAGAGAGGAAAAGAAGAAACTAAACACAACAGTAGAAGGAAAGAAAATGAAATTAGTAGAACCGTAACAAGCAATGTAAAATCTGATTCTTCGTTGAATTCAAGAAAGAATAACTGTAGCGTTAAGGATGATAATGGTAACAAAAGAAAAAGAAATAGTAACAACAAAATTATCTGTGGGGATAGGAAATACGATAAAACGAAGCCATGATATTTTCTACATATTTTAAATTAAAAGTAAACTTGCGTCCTACCACCACGTTTCATGTATATAAAACAAGAAATTACAAGTTTCAGCAAAATTGTAAAACGAAGTTTCAAATCAGGTCAGAAAATTTAATTACAAAAGGAAAAAGGAAAAATACCCGCGCTGCATATTCTCACAGATTGCGAGTCGACAACAAATAAACCTTTCCACCTAATAAAACTTCCATCGCGGAACGCATTAATATACAATAGCCACTGTTTTTCCCTCCTTTTTCTTTCTTTGCAACTCCCTACAGACGAAAAGTTAACCCCATCGCTCGAAGCATCAGACCAAAAACGAACCACAAAAAAATTAAAAATCCACGCAATCTCTAGCTATCCGTGTTCCTTTTTCCCTTCGCCGCTATCACATCTCCTGTACAACGTGACCCAACAATCGGAGCAACATTTCTCCAACTGGCGTTTTTCATCTTCCAGTTTCCGCCCCTTTTGTATCCAACGCGCGCAGCGGTAACCCTCTTTCATTCTACCCCAATTCTACGGGATACAAGAAACTCACCGACGAGGCGGCCCCCGCCAGCTTTGAATCCGATGATGATACTTCAGGTAAGGCTACGCGCGCGCCTGGTGCAATAACGAGTTCCGGAGGCGAGATCTACCATTGATTTTTATATATATGTAGCCCGGATATCCGACCGGCAACCGCCTTCTCAACACCTCCCCTGTCTCTTTTCTCTCGCTAGGTACTGCCGCCATCGCCGCTTGCTCGTCGCCCTCTTTCGTCGAGTTCAACCATTGTTCGCGGATTTAACCGGCCTACCATGCCCATTGCGGATTGCTTCGTTTCAGACTCCGCACACTAAGTAGCCCGTCCTCCTTTCCTACGACCATACTCTCGCGTACCACGCCGATAAATTACTGTAATAGCTCTCCTCCGGTTAATTAACCTACCCCTGTGAGCTACCCTCGCCATCTCTCCACCCAGAACCATTGTTCCTCACCTAGGAAATTTCATTGGACAACGGAAGACGGTAGAAAATTGTGTCCGATTGATTTCTTCGATACTGATGAACGATTACGTGAATCGACATTACGTGGGGAAATTTTTCTTTTGGAATCAATCATTCATTGCTATAATACTGTGAGAAGTGGAATTTCGTATGAACTTTCATAACGAGCGTTTCCAGTGTGTTCCCATTTTTATACTGAGTTTCAAATTCTATAAATGCGACAGAAAAATGAGACAAAAAAGTGCATAGCTATTTAAAGATTTTAAGTGAAAACGATTGAATGTGTCTTCTTAGGAATATCTCGAGTAAAAATTAAGCGAACAGAATTGTACTTGTAAAACTTTCGCCACAAGTGTGAATCGACATCGCGAGACAAGGGGTTAATAGTAGAGAATACGATGAGACGTATTAATGGCCGGACGTTTTAATCCCCGTTCGAGAGGTCGTCTCGCGAAAACGTACAACAAGACATAGGGGGAGTGCGATATTCGAGCGAGAGTACACAGGGAACAGCGAGGAATTTTGTGTACGAGCGCAGCAACTTGCCGCGTGCGCAAACAGGCTTTAAGCTCTAACCGGGAATGTTTGCGTAAGCGGGTAACATATGCGAAGCTAACTGTAGGATTACAGTTCGTGGCAAAAAGGGTGTAAGATTTATCGGTCAGAACCGGTTAAGCATGCTCGTGTCCCATGCTGACCACTGTCCTATTAGGCTTCGCTTTTCCCCTTTAAACATCGTTTCAGATCGATACGATATAGTCCGACGAAACCGAAATTATATACATATATATATGTATAACACGACAAGTTTTATCCACACGTTATTCACGTGCACAGAAAGCACTCTCTCTGTCTCTTCTTTCTTTCTTATCGATGATTTCCCTGGAAAACATGCCGGGATGCACACCTCGATGCACAATCTCCCCGCAAAACTACTTAAACACTCACTTCGTCCATCATTTACGAAGCCCGGCAGCCACCATCGCTGGTAAAAGCTCCGCGCTTGTTATTTCGCGGGAAAAAATGTCCAGATTGGTGTAAAAGAAAAATGCGCCAGGCTTTTTTCGTGAACGCTCGCACAACGCCGGCAAAGTGTGCACGATAGTTAAATTGTATCGTGCTGATGGAAGTTCCATGTAATTGGAACGTTTATACGTCGATGAAGATGAGCATATGAAACTCATAGATAACCGATAAATTTAATAGGATACCATCCATCAGAGAACGTAAACTTGAGATCCCAATACACGTTGCACAACCATTAACGGTAAATCACTGGTCAGTTCGATCAATCCACATCAGCCATTATCGCGGCACGCATAACGTACCGTGCAAGTCGCTCGCCTGAATCTCCCCTAAATCCTTCAAATCGCCATCAATCGGACAAGAATCGATTCCATTATAATCGATGAAGGATCCATGCTATAGATAACTAGCCTGAAGATCGAACGAATCATTGAGCGATAGTTTACCGCTGTTCGAGATTAATAAGACGGTAAAATATTGTAAGAAGATGAATTAAACGAATTAAATTACTACGATGAAAATACACGGGAACTGAAAATAGAATTGCATTCGTTATTCGAGAGAGAAGAATATCGTGTTTCTATTTTAAGATAAGAGTAAAGGATGTGATGTAGAAAGGAGGGCACGAGGCTTTCAGGAAACTGGAACGATCAATTGTCAGTAGAGTTTGATAAGTAAAGAGTTTGAATCAGTTCTATAATTGGATTCTTCACAATTCATATTTAACAAATTGAATAAATAATCCTCCATGTTTCTGTCGTTACAAACATACCTAATAGAAGTTACCACGAATTTTGCTAACTTATTCAAACAACGAACCATTCAGGCAACACCTTTTACACAACACAACCGTGTTCATGATAGATCGAGAACAATTAGAATCGCTTTGTCAAATACCATAGAACGAGCAATGAAATTACGCCTGTTACATCGTCGAGCGAGCAAGAAACGAAATGATCAGCTGCTGTTGTGCACGTGTCGTTGATGGGTTTTCCTGTGCGTGGCATCATGGTACCACAGCGAACTAGTTGAAACTTCGTTAAAACCGAATATCGACGTCACGCATAAACGGGTAAACGAGATTTGCACGGAAATCGCTATTACTTCAGAAATCACGTAGAGCTTAACGATCGATGCAATGCTCGAAGGACACAGAAAGAAGAAGAGAGGAGCCAGGTAAAACTGTAAGTATTTGAGTTCCGCTCCTAACGATGTTGAACACCTTGTAAAAGCTCTAAGAACCAACTGGGTAATCAAACACCGTCAGTCCAACATCAAAGACACTTTCTATACCCTTGATACCCAATTAACGCGTTTACCGAAGCTCGTGAGAATCTACAAAATTCCAGGTCCTGACCAGGCAAGGGTAGAAACATTCCCGTGAACGTCGAAGAAAGGAGGGATGGATTTAGTGATAGACGTGGATGTGCTGTAGCAGTACAGGATGGTGAAGCTGTTTCAAAAGGTCGCGGTGAACGTTTCTTGACGATACCAAGGTTTGCCCAAGGTTTCATTAACTAAAATCCCCGCTGTTTCACCTGGAGGTCGCGGCCGGTAATTAAAATGTCGTCGACAGAGACGCAATTTGAGCTTTTAATTCAAAGTGCTTCCCGGTACGATTACATAGCCAACGACGGTAGCGCGTTTAATGTGCAAACTCGCCGTTTCTAGCCGCCGAACCTCGTTAAGTAGAACGCCCCGGTGTGTATACACACAATATCGCGCGTGCAACGTGCGAAAGTTTCGAAACGCGCAGCGCTGTGACTCCCGTTCTCTCTCTCTCGCTCTTCATTCTTGCCTCACGATGCTTTTCGATGCCTCGCCAACGGTTCGAGACGTCCCGACGCCGCTGATAATGGACCGTGTTACTTACGATAACGGCGGTAAGTTCCTCTACCCGCATGCACGGTATGTTTTCACCGTTGCGAAAACTCGCCCTCGAAACGGAGATAGACGCGCGAACGCGAACCTCTCGCTGAATGCGAACCGAGCTTGAATAATGCTCGCGCGCAGCTGAACATCTTAACGACTCACTTAAGCGCCAGCACGGGCCTATTTGTTTATTTTAAGCGTACGATTTATGGCACGGTAACGGGGGCTTAATTTATTTTCCACGTTTAACCCGAATAACTATCGCGGAGTCTACGCTAACCTGGTGCGTCTCGAGATTACTTTCTTTTATTTTATTTTTTTTTTTGCTTCTTTTTTGTGGTAGCCTGGTTCCCTTATCGGGTTGAAGAGTTTACAGTGTTACGTGGAGAATGTGAATAAATTATATTGGGATAGCGGAGTGCCGTTAAGGAAAGAGTGTGAGTTTGAAATGAAAGTGAAATGTGTGAATCGAAAAATCAACCTTTTAAATATGGAGTAAAAATATAGAATATGTGTCGCTTTGATATTTACAAATTATTTGATTCTTCGTTCCTCTCTTTGTTCAGTGACTATTGAGAAGAACATTGGGAAGAACGTTTCCATTTTGCTTAATATCTCAGTATTATAATATTGTTGCGTACAGTCAAAATCTGTATTCCTCCACCCATAAAAAATTTAATAAACTATCGTTTCCAAATATTTAGATAATACTACCAGTCCCACAATTCTTCCGCCTACCTTCTTAGAAAAAACAACCTGTGTATCACAATCAAACGCACGTAGAACCTAAAAACCTACATAATTCGAGCCAGACGAGAACGTGAATTCACAAAGATCTCGAATAATTCCATGGTTGAAAAAGCTAGGTTTAAAAAACAAGCAGCTCGCTAAGACCTTACAACAAGGTAGTTCACGTTCCAATTGAGAAAGAGCGCAGCGCGCGGCGGCTGCTGGTGCGCGCCGTTTCCAAGCGTGCAAAACTCGTTCCATCATCGCGGACGTCCAAAGGCATCCTACATAAACAGAAATCACGAGTATTCGCCGGAACGCGAAGTGGAATGCACCGCGATATACAAGTGGCTCAGGTAGAAGCCAACTGTTGGAAATAGGGACGGTTCATCAACTAAAAGCAACAGGGCGCCATTCCACTGGCCCACATACGAGACGAACCGCGGAGGAGGAAGAGGAGGAGGAGTCCATCGTATCCCTGTAATCATTCTCCACCGCCTTTGCTAAAAAAAACTGGAATATTAATGGGAATACAGCCATTTTCTGTCCATGCTTTTTTTTTAACGAATAACCTAACAGCTCGCCGCACAAACTACCCTCGTTATCATTCGCTTGGCTAACGCTCGGCGAATGACGTCTCCGTAACGAATACGCCAGCACGCGTAATTGAAGACGATGAAACGCCTGTAACATCAGCGGCGATGGTACTGAACTAGGCACCGCGCCAATATCGTGCGTGCCAATCGCATAATTATTTGGTAATACTATTGCTTACTAGGTAATTTAATTGCTCAATATGTGGATTACGTAGCTAGCTGAGATATGTAATTAGTAAATATACAAAATGTGTGAGAGTAACGTTAAAACCTCTCCAGTTGTATAAGTGAACGACACTAATTTATAAACAAACATAATTGCATGTCACTTTGAAATTATGTATCGCTCATTTGAAATTTGAATAAAAATACACTTAAAACGAGACCTTTTTTTTATTACGAAATGTATTGTTTTTTAATGAAATATATTAAAGATTTATAAAATTTTTATAAATTGTTGAACATTTTTTAAACTGTATATATTAATATTTCGTAAAGAAAAGAATATATTTTACTACTGATTAAATTATAATACCACCGAAAGTATAAAATATTTAATTCATTCATCTCTTCACAATAATTCGCTCACCTGCTGTGCACACAAATATCCTAAAGAGGATCTATAAATTTAGAAAAGATTGATTAAATAGTTACGATAGACATATTACACAGCAGTTAGACCGAATTAAAGTGGTACAACTTCGAACAGGAAATGGTACCGCGAAGCACGTATACGATGGCTCTACGAAAACCGTTCCAAGGGGTAGAAAATAATACGGTTAACAAGTTCGACAAAAATACGCCGTATGGGTTGAAGAGAAGTCGGGGTAACCTCGACTTTCGATGTCCGTCTCGATAGCTTGGCGGTGAGAGTTCGAGCGAGTTTTCGCGTCGTTTTCCCTCGTGAAAACTCTCGAAAGAAATTGTTTGCGGCGCGATACGACTTTCTTCTTCCCTTTTTTTCTTTTTCTTTGTCTTTTCGTTTCTTTCTGTTTCCTTTCCTTTTTATATGTGTGTATATATATAACTCTATGTCCCGGTAGACCCCTGGTCCGTTGGCATTCATCCGCATAACGGAAATAAAGCGCCGAATAAACGTTTCCCGAGCAGATGGACCGAACGTACGGGAAAATCCGATATTAGCATGCCGAGCTACCCGCCTAGTTCGTGTTTCTTCCCTCTTCGATCCACCGACCCGTCATGTTCTCTCTTTCTTGCTCAAACCAACGCCACGTTTTACGGCCGTTCTCTTCTTTTTTTCTCTCTTTCTCTCTCTCTTTACCTCTCTTATTTCCTTTTCCATTCTACTCACCGCCTCTATCGCTTACTTCGACGCAACCTGAACGCCGCTACGCATTCGAGCATCCATAGAAATTGCCCCTTAACTACCCGCCCACATTACCATATCCCAATCAAGATAACCTCGAGCCTACTACTACCTTCAAGCTCCATTTCTCTATCCTCTCCTCCTCTGGGTCAGGCGTCTCTTTTACCACTGGATTTTCAACTCGTAAATAGACTTACGCTAAAAGGTAGAAAACAGAAGGTGGATCTTGGCGAAGACGCAAAACACCACTCTTAAGAAGATTTACCACGACCGAACAGGAACTAATTTGGCTTTTTGCAACTGTACGATGTAATTCCGTTGCGAAACAAAAGTTCTTCTGGCGATTAAGAGAATTTTCTACGTTTCTAGAAACGAACCTCTAGAATTATTGTTTAATTCTGCCACTTTCGACTGATTCCGAATATACAGTGTCTATGTGAACTGAAGCAACAGCGTGCAATGTAAGATTGTAGAACGAAATGTATGATAATATAATGCAGAAATGTAGAAATAATTACGCTCAGTTGTATTCCACTACGCTTAATGAAGTCATACCTGGAAAACAACACTGAAAATGTTATATCGTACGGTAACTCTATGTGGGCAAACAACAGCAAAGGAACATAATCCGTTTCAGTTCGTGTACAAATGAATTCACAAAGTAGCATTACGAAATAATAATTAAAACGGCGCCTAGGTACTCGCATTATAAACCTCAAAACAGACCCATAAAACGATCAAAGTATAATCACAGAGAAGAAATATTTAGAACAAAAAGCAATAAAAAATAAAAGGAACACGAAAAGATTTAACGCGAATAAAATGAGCAAAAAGGGGATCGTTGAACTTTTCAGAAGAATCTCGGTGTCATAAAACTTTCGAAATCGTTTCTCGGTGGCAGGCAGTCCCAGCAGCGGCCAGATAATTTCCGTGACGTAATGAAATATGGATTTCGAATATCAATACTCGTTCGAGCGATACCTGGTAAGGCTGAAATCGATGAGAGCGCACTTTTCGTCGCCTCTGGTGGTGCGCGTGTCTGCACAACAGCATGCGCGCACGGATTAGGTGGAACGCGTTCTCTGGTCTCCAGAGAAATTATTATACCGCGTCAAAACAGCGTGAAGTTACCATTTCCACTCGGCATCCGTTGGGGAATAGGAGGATATCGGTATGGTGGCGAGATTCCTGTGTATATCTTTAGCGAAATCGAGACGAAACACACGTTTGTTAATCGAGTTAATGGTCGTATCTCGTCGATTAGAGATACACTTGTATCTCTCGAAATTAAATTCCCATAGAAAGACAAATTTCTTCTCATCGTAAAATTATTCAGCTCCCGTAAAATACAGAACGACGCGTCGAAAATTGCATGAAACAATCGGAATCGACAAATAAACGGCGAGGAAATTTTATTTCCACCTGGAAACTCGATTAACCCCGGAATCACTATCACGCTGATCGAGCAGAGTTCGTCATTAATGACGAAGAAACAGAGCGAACAGCTCGTTTGAACCCTGACACGCGGCGAAATCAAACAACCGCCACGCGAACTGATAGGATGCGGTCAATTTGTCAATTTAGGCGGTGTGTACCATTTTAACCCAACTAAACACGCGGCCCGCACGCATATTAATGCCAGATTAACTCGTCGCTGGGCTGGAGGTTGCGCGTAGATCCCTTTGACGTTGGTTCTGGCTAAATTACAAGTTAAAACGAAAAAGCTATCCGCATAACGTTATGCACCGAACGCGAAAGCTCTATACACCTCTTCCCTCTGCTCTCTCCATCCCTTAAAAGAGCATCCCCGTTATATCGCATGTATGTGTCTCTATATCACGAGTATACACAGCGTAACGGGACGCTTTTCAAAAAACCCATCACGTACGATACATCGAATCTCGTGTAGCCTAAAACCCAATCCCATCGCAATATCTACTGTAAACAAATGATCGACGCGTGACAATGCCGAATCCCAATAGTTCTACAACGTCTAAAACCCACGGAACAAACAACTCCTCTCACTCTCGCTTGCTCTGTCTCTCTATAGAGAATGTTTGTCGTTGGTCCGATCGAATTTCGATCGCCAGACATTTAATTGCTAAAACCAGAGAGACTGAAACGGGACAGATATAGTACACCGAGAGTATACGTATATACATATATAGAAGACACGATCCGTGGCCTTGAAAACGTGTACAGCCTTGCATAATGCAACGCGTCGCGATGTCTCGCGCGACATCATAGGTATGCAACCATGGGGGTGAATTACTTGGGCAAAGGGAGAGAGAAACGAGGAGGGAGAGAGCGGTTGGAAGGCACGCGTGTCGGGGTGGTTTACGAGGAGCAAACACGCTCGGCTATTTCGCACGATAGGGTCGAATGGACAGACACGCGTGATTCCCTCTTCGTCTGCCGTTTCAACCCCCCCTAGTCTGTCTATCTCTATATCTATCTGCGGCCGCATCCCGACACGCATTATCTGCAGGACGCACTGATAACGCGCCTGCACCGTTCCCCTCTGCTCGATTAATCCGAGTGTGCCTCCCCGAGCAAATCCTCCCCCTAAAAACGGATACACAGAGAGGGGTAGATACAGAGACAGGAGAGTACAAAGCCGTTCGTATTCGGATCACAGACGACGACGACGACGACGACTGCATTTGGTAATTAAACGAGTCCAGTCCAGTCGACCTGGCCGACCGTTCGTACCGGGATCTGTGGAGCTGATGCCAGCGATAGCCCTTGCCTGGTATTTTAATCGTCTTGACAGTCGAGTTACTCGTACGCGAGCGGAATACCCAGCTTACCCCCTAGGCGAAAAATATGTTGCCCAGTGTAGATACTGGATTTCGCGTGCAAACTAATGGGCTGCGTGATCTTGTTCAGAGAGACTGCTGACACGTGTTTGTTGCGCTTGATAATTACCATTTTACTGTTCCGTGATCTGGTAGCTGCTAGGATTAACAGTAACTAACGAAATCCTTAATGAATATTTAATAACCGTTGATTTGTAATACCTTTGAAAAATGCGGGTAATTAATCCTTTCATAATTACGAAAATGCCGGTAACCTTTCTGTGAATGAATTATCTTTCTTTTTAAAAATTTTTTATTTATTGTTTGAAATGGATACTAAGTTTTTTATGAACACTCAAGCGAAACATACGCGTCTCACTAGTCGTAAAAGAGTTAAATAGCGCAATGAAGAGCCGCGTGAGACATCTTGCCAAAAGCATAAAATGAGCAACCTGTTAAATAAAATAAATAGATTTTGCATCAAATTAAATTATAAGCAGCAACTAACGAATAAGAGAAGAAAGCTTCTAAATTAGATGCACGGTGAACAGAAAGTCACAGCTATAATACGGAAGAAATGAATTGCTTAAACGACAGAAAAGTTTGATACAATCCGTACAAATAGAACAGGGATGAACTACTGATTGAATACAGTTAATGTGATTGAATCTAAATGAACGACTCTGAAAAGAAATCGAAACAGAATAGACACACAGCTAATCTCACGGAAGCCGGACTTTCGCCGTAAACCAATCAATTGTAATCCACGAAAGGAACGGTTCGCTCCGCCATTTCAATCGCGTTAACCGAAAGTTAAGTTTCCGTTGCTTCGAGTCGAGTAACACGCGAAGAGTTTCAAATGAAAGTTTCTCCAGGCTTAAAACGTGCTGCTCCTTCCCCGTTCTCGCGGGACACAATGATCCGGCTACGTAAAAAGAATAGCCGAACTATACCTCATTGATTTTCTAGGAGCACGCCCCTGCAATAGTGGGACCATTGTTTATACCGTATCTCGGGTGGGTGATTTCAGGGAAGAATCGCGCGCATTGTTTCAGGGCAAAGGCGGAGAGGAGGCCGCAAAGGGGATTTGTCGGCTATTGTCCCCGAACTAGCGCGAAACTAGTCTATTCGTCGTGCCTGTTTTCAGCCTGAACTGCTTAGTTCCATTAACGTTCCTAATTTGCAAACGAAACTTTCCACCCCGCGATCCGTATCAAATTATGTGTCATCGTAATAAATGACCAGAAACGCTTGGAAATTAAAGTATTCACTTCCCCGTGTCGCCTTAGTCCTCGTACATTTATCAACATCGACGGCGAATCCCCGAGCATCCGATAAAGTTCTAACAACACTTCACTTCCGAGAAAGTTTTAGACGCGGTTCGTGTATAAAAAGTATTGACGAATTTCGCTCACTTTAAAATGAATTTATAAGACAAAAAAGAAGAGAAAAAGAGAAAGACATAAATCGTGAAATTTAATCGTTATTGATCGTTATTATAAATAATTATAGTTACTCGCTATGAAGCGGTCTCCTTATACTATGGGCAACTATAATTATTCGCCGCTAAATAGTCACTACATACTGCTTTTTCATATCTCTAGACCTAACGTCTGCTAAACATTTTTTCCTAATTTCAACAGCATCTAAATGTCCACTATAAATGAGATACTCTGTATAAATGAACAAAAAGTATTACCAGCGTAAACTGTGTGATGCACGCAGATAATAGATCGATCAAGCAGATCTGAAGGTCTAACGCGCAAGCCTGTGCAAGAAAGGGAAAGTAGGCGGGCTCATTGTCCTCACTACCTCACCCTAACTCCTCCCATAATCTTCACGTTTGCTTAGTCAAACTGTACATAGCTACCCCAAATCATCTAGCAAAGTTGTTCTGCTACCTATATGCTTCTTTTTCTCGCTTTCATTTGTATTTACTCCTTTCGCTACTGTGAACAACTATAATCACTTGTTATGGAGTGATCTCTGTATACTACGAGCGATTATGATCGTTCACCTCGAACTACGTAACCATACACTCCCCTTTGTAATTTTTTTCTTAATTTCAATAGCAGTGAAAATAATTTACAAAACCATTATAAGTGAGACATCCTGTACGAAGTGAATAAAATCATTACCAGCGTAACTGGGTAATGAATCAATAACGAAGTGAATCTCTGATAAATCCAGATAGAAAATTTAACGAACGAAATTCAGCAAGGGTTAACTTCCCGAAATTTGAGCCAGTTCCAGCTGTAACCACGGATGAGCAGCAGAAATTTTAATGGATCTCTCGTTTCGGAGACGGGCGAGCTTCATCCGGCATCGACCACGAAATCCGTAGTAATAATTAGAACTTACGTGGAAACCTGCCGCGAGCAATCAGGCTACTCTCTCTCTCCCTCTCTCTTCCTCTTTCTCTTTCTCTCTCAAAATGTAACCCGATCCAATGCGCCAGATATATAAAGCTTTCATCGCGCGCAGAGGCGAACGTTTAATTCAACACAATGGCAGGGTCGGCCAGCGTTGCTCTGTTGCATTCAACGAGAACGAATCGATGCCGCGTTTCGAATCGGCCGTACTTTGAATAAGACCCGGCCAACCGGTTGGGGGTACAAAATGATGAGATGATTAATGGAAAACCCGTCATAAAATTCAGCCGCCACCGTTTCGCTCTCTTTCTATCCCGCTCACCGCGGATTCACTGTTGGAGATGGCCTGATTCACGCGCCCGCTTAGTAAAACGAACGCCCGCGGCTTTTACGACGTGCTTTCTTTTTTTCTTCTTTCCTCTTTTCTTTTTTTATTTCGTACGATTTTAATGACGCGCTACCCCGAAAAAAAAGGAACGAGAAAAGGAGGAGGTTGGAGGAGGAAGAAGAAGAAGGGAGAAAGAAATTGGGTAATCCTTTTTACACGCGTGCGATCTAGCGATCCGAATGAAAAGAATCGCGGTTGCATCCGACAGGAGGGATTAACGTATATTTGAAATAAACCCTATCGATTCCGCGTGGCAAAAAAAAAACAAAAACTATCTGACAAAGGGTCTCGCCAAATGAGATCCCGAATATTATTCCACGTATCTATTGTTACGTTGAATGCACAACGATTAATTGATTTGAAAGGTACGCTGGAATTTATGTGTGCAGAAATATGATGGAAGATAAGCTTCTTAGAATGGATGGAGGATTATTGGAAATTGTTGAAGTGATTAGAAAATTTTCAGTTCGTACGACTTTAGTTTTTACGAAGATAATCTTACGAAGGAACGTTTCTTTAATGATTTAAAATAGATTTGCGAGAATTATATTTTTCAGAAATAAAATATTTCAGATCTCTCCTGTTCGATCGAATGATCAATAAACAATGCCACTTAGATATCACGAGATGTTCGCGTGACTCAATCCACAAAAAACAGTCGTGGGTTTATTGGAAAATAACTCGTGGATATTTCACCGAGCTCACATTTCGATGCTTGTTCTCGACTTTTTGACTAAAAACTGTGCTAACGGTATCCTACACCCACTGTGCGATTTTTTACAATTTCCCAGGCTGGAAATACCGTCAGGTTTCAAGCTCATTGAGGTCGTGAAACCCAATTAGCGAAATGAGCAAATATCCATTTCACAAATCGATTGAAACAAAATGATTGATTATTTTCGAAACGTTCCAATGGAATAATTAATCATAAATAATGTTTATTTAATTTATCCTGGAACTTTCCGATAAAAAAATTCGTTCTTTCGATCTGTAAATCGCAATGCGAGAGAATAAAAAATTCGACGCAGCTAGTTAAAATACCACTGAAACATTTTACAAAACAATAAAATAAGAAAAAAGAATCACACTGGTGAATACGTATTGGATAAGAATCACTGATCCGTCAAAACTGAATCTTTCAACGATGAAATTTCGTAGATTCCTGAGCACGTATCGTTCTTCGTATTTCGATACGTATCAGAAAATACGTGACAGAGGGAACCGAAAGGCCAAACATTGTACCCGAAGTGCGGGCTATCTAAACGTTCGTTTCTAAAGGAACGCACCGCGTGATCGCCACGTGCGAACGATTTCTTTCCCTCCGTCTTTGGCCGGCGAGTGACGCCGCTTTGAGTCTTGACATGTGCTACCGTCCCATGGAACACTTTTCTTTGGGAAACCTTGCTTTTTCGTCCTGCCAAAGCGAATACGTAAACAGTGGCTGCCGGCGAACGCCTTGTCGCGTGTACACCGGTACAACACACAGCTCCTGTTTAGGGAAACTGAAAAGGCGACGTCGAGAGAAGAAGGTTGCAATTTACGAACGTGACCGTTTTCCCACTGTACTTCCGCAACTTCAAATCATCGTACATATTTTTCTTAAACCTTTTTTTCACTCGAAACGTTCGAGTTTCTTTTCAATAGCTGCGCATTACTTTCGTGCTTTTAGTAAAATTTAAACGCTTGAACGTAATTTTGTAATTTTTATGAACTATCGAAGTACACGCGTATATATTAATAATTTGTATTTCACCGACTTTGATCAGAGCATATATCTTTTCTGTCGTAATCTGCATGCTCTGTTTTATCATGTTCTTTATCTAGAATTTTTTTTCTAAATTGTTCAATACAGTGATTGATGATGTAGGCACAAATGTTTTAAGCAAATTCTAGGCACTTTGAATTTAATTCCGATGGAGAGAGTTGCCTTGTAATAGATGTACGAGGATTTTTTCTTTTTTAATTTATAGCAGATCGAATTCCATGGTGATTTTGTCTAATTTCTTCACAGAGTATTACAAACATTGTGTATCCTATCTTATCTCGCGTTAAACTGAGAGAAAATGTATCAACGTACATACATATTTATCACGTTTCATAGCTCTGTTATAGCTTTTTAACGAAGTATCTATGAACTTTTTACTACATGGCATTTCAATCTTATTTTTACCTGCAGAGCACACTGGCAAAGTTTAAACGCTAAACCTCTGAACATATATGGATATCTATATCAATATAAACCATAAATACTCGCTATTTCTCAGTATTATCGAACATCGCGGTGAAGGAGAATAAATTCTGTCGACGGTTGGATAAAGTCAAACGTAGCAGATATACAACGTCGTTCGACTATATTCGGATGTCACAGCAAGATGTTTAATGTTCCAGAAATGATTAACAATTCGCTATCTCTAATAATTTCAACTCTTTTTCTAAAAAATTTTCTGTACCTTGTCAAATACATTAGTTCGAAATTTTTTTATCAACGATATACATATTCTGATGTACAAAAGTACGTGAGAACGATGAAACTTATCAATTTCAAGTCTCCCAGATATTTTCACGCGACAAGCTAGGAACAAAAACACCGCCACGGCGTGCAAGTAAAGCGAAAGGGAAAAGGGACGAAATGGGCATTCAGGAAGAAAGAAACGAAAGGGGCCAATAGAGGCGGGGAAGGCTTGTCGCGAAATTAATATCAGAGCCAGAACCGCCCCTAAAGAGATATCATTCCGATTCTCCTTTTCCAGTCTTATAAACGCGGAAACGAAATCGAATCAGAAGCAGTTAAAACGCTGTATAAATAAAGATGAGCACTTTCCGCGACAGGATTGGCTGATTAAATCCGAACGAAGTTCCATCTAAGTGTAATTAACACGATCGATTTCACGATGAATTATTCCGCGAACGTATTCGACGCTCGATTACCGGTTCGCGACGAAGGAAGGAACAATCGTTTATAGATTCGTTATGTAAGCCTATACTACCCAGAATCGTAGACACGCGATTCTACTGTTCGTGCATTACCATAAAGTCTTGGCAATTACTTAATCCACTTTTCTCCTTTAATTCAACGGACAAAGTGCAGTGGGACGCCACGTAGAAAACAAGCGAAGGGAATTTCACCCGGGAGAAACGTTTCCACGACTTCTAGGGGCGATCGTTCGAAATTTCCGCAGAACGCGCGCACAATGCATCCAACGGAGAGAAACGCGCTTACTTAAGCTGATGCACAGCGATAACATCAGCAAATCCGAATTAACGTGCCACGTGATTCGGTTTAGCGCGGTTAAGTGTTAAACTAATTGCGCGTGGAACGTGGCCGCCTAGTAGCCTGCTGCACGACGTTCTGCACAACGCGCGAGGTGATTATCTTGATTCTGTCGTTCGACGAATATGAAAACGTTGAACAAAGGAGAAACGAGAGGAGTGAATGATGGATTAAAGACTGGAGCAACAACACAGCCGACAGATGGAGAAAAAGAGTCGAATTGTAGCAGGAATTCGGCGAAACGTCAATACGAACGTTCTAATTTCGAACAGTTGGTAATTTAATCGGCACCAGGCTTATCCGACAACCGATCTCTAGTCAGTCATCGAATAAATTAATTTCAGGTTATTACAGGCGGCGCGTGAATAATCTATCAACCTAGAATCCCGGTTAATAATGTAGCCGTCGGCTTCGATGATTAAACGGAGAGCTCTCTCCGCTGGTACGAAACGTTCCCGTTCCTTCTGTGTTTTACACAGGTCGCGAGCTGTCTCCCTCTCCGTTTGCGAAATTTTCAAACGCAATCGATCGTGCGCAAATATTTTATTTGGCTATTTAGCAACACACGGTCGGCATTGAAATTCCAAGCGGGGAAACCCCCGCGACACGTTGTCCCGGACAGACCCCTCTCCAACCCTCTCGGCCTGATCGGTAATTAGAAGCTTCATTTGAATCAATTAATTGCGAACAATTACCCATTACAAATATTAGTCGGACCAGTAGCGTATGCCCCCCCCCCCCCCCCCCGTGCTCGGGTAAAATTCGAAGGGAATTTATATGTTTAAATTTGGAATCGTGAAACATTTCTTACGATTAGTCGATGTATAATTAACACCTACAATGGATATTGTTAATTATTAACTACGTTAGGGAGAACGAAACTGTACTCTACGGTTTTAGATCATGAATTATGATCAGAAAGGAAGCTGTACCTTAGCTTCGAGTGCTATGAATTGTTAACAAAACACCATGGAGAGATGATAACCCTTAACTTTTGCATATATAATCGATCATAGTGTAGAATCACTTGTTTAGCTATACCAGTATGTATTAATATTTACATTGAATTAATTAATAAGTAGACTGCGGATTTCCATGCGAATTCATATATTTGAGAATGTAGCAAAAATGTGAAACCTCGATAGAGAATTATTTCGCCTATTAGGTACTATAAGAATCACTATAATTATACATTCATGTATTCCGTGGAATTTCGCAACTTTAATTTTCCTATAAATGCATAAAGATCCACAATTTGTTGATAAAACTGTACCACGTTTCATTTTCTCCGCAAATTCTAACGTTTCTCGGTAACGTGTAATGATTCAAATCGTTTGCGCGGCTGACGATGTGTATCGTTCCTCGATTCACAGTTTTATCCAGGCGTATGATTGAAAGAAAAAAGAAATCAGTACCGAAGAGTTTTCCCTGTTGGTTGAGGATGTATCGGCAGACCGTAGATATCGAAATCGCTGGTGAAGCTTAACCATTGTCTTTCGAGCAAGCGACCAACCGAACGTTCGACTATGAGCGGTGCATACGAATTGTCGAATATGACCAGGCACGGTCTATTCAGTCGCCTCGATATGCGAATAGTCGTAAAAGCCTCGTAAAAGCAGCGGAGAGGGGAAAAAAAAAGAAAAAAGAACAAGTGAACGCGGCAGGGCTACATCTTATTCAACCTCACCTACTCTACTGAATTAATCCGATAAGATTAGGTATCCATTGAAGTCGCGTAATCTTTTTTACCACCAACCCCTCTGCGATCCTACCGATTCGCCCGTTATGAATTAACCGTATCTCGAATGTACGATATTAATACGCACGTACAGTGTGCAACGGTGAGGGGAAGGGAATTATCCCGTAAAAGCTATCGTGTTAATAATTCGTATCTTTATCAGACACGGTAAAGTGTTTTTCTCGTTATAACGACCAGCTCTCTGTTTATTCATTACGAACAATAATTTATATCGTATCAGGATACGTATGAATTTCTCAACATTCTCTTCTTCCTTTTTTTTTTCTTTTTTACGAACAACGAAACAAAATCCGATCTATAGACAAAAGTGAACACGGGAGGGAAGCGGCTGAAATGCCGGAGCCACGAGGTGCCGGCTGCGCCGGTCGCGACGCGAAATCAAGATCCGGTAAACATGACCCCTCGTTAACCGTACTACTTTACTAAAGAACAAGCAAACGGAACATTTTCAACATTCTCGGATACTTACATGAGATATTTCATAACAAAGCCATGCGATCTCCACGAGAGACGCGGTACACGTTTCAACCTAGGTCCACACACTTGATCACCCACCAAGAAAAAAAATGAAACGACGACGACGTACCGGAAGAGCTTAGAGGCGTATATCTAACGAGCACCACGACACGACCAAACGACGACGAGGTTGTTCCCGCGAGGAAACGAGTTTTCACGCGCGTGAAACGGTTGAAACGCGGCTGAATAACGCCGAGATACCCTGTTATCCTTCCGAGATTTTTCGACGCGATCACCGCAATGGTAATCAACTATCCGCGGGAACTGGATGCAAGACGAGGAAGACAGAGGACTATATGTTTAGTAGATATGTCGTTACCCCTTGGCCGTCCGGGGTTGTACTGTGTTTTACCCCGTCGCCCCTTTCTTCGCGAACCCGGCTGCACGAGAACGTACCGAGCGCAAGCGCCGTTTCCACGCGCCAGCGAAAACCTCGTCGACCCTTCGCGGGGGTTGCTCCCGCGGTCAATGTCACCCGACATCCCTGACTCCGGCTCCTGACACGGAGATATAGCCACTTTACAGCCAGACGGCCCGAACCGGCCCATTTTCGACACCAACCCCATAACGATTTCAAAAATTCCGCCAGGATTCACCCTATATCGAAGACAGCATGCCTCTGAACAACGAACTTATGGCAGAGAAGCTGAAACGTTTGGGCAGTTCGATCTGATGCTTGGACATACATATGCTTATGGTGTTTGCAATGGATCCTATGTTTAGGGTGCTCTACATAAAAATGTTTCCTTTGGATGATTTATTTTATATAGTATTTAGAAGTTGCTTTAAAAGGAAGAGGATATTCTTCTTTCTGAGTAAATGAAGATCGAACCAGTAGGAATGCAACAGACGCAGAAAATTACTTATCGCGATAATATAAACAGAAATGTATTTTTACCAAATTCGTGGCAAATTGTATGTGTACACGTGTATATATGTTAAATTGAAAAAAAAAATAGAAAAAAGGAATTCAACACATGAATATTTAAGGGTGCCATAAAGATTAAGGTGATCCCTAACTTTCGACCAACAGTGTATCAATATTTCAGGGTGATTTTTTTTTTTGCCTTTCCACGTAAGACAGGTATACGACTTGTTACGAAGATTTTACGAGTTAAAGTCGCGAATTGGTTAAGAACACACGAGCCTAGTAAAAAATTGAACGATAAGATCCACACGGGAGAAAGTACGCTTGGCAAGAAAAAACCTGAGACTAGAATCAATGTTCTACAAGTGTACGAAAGTGTACTTCTGCCCTGCCACAAGTACAATAAGAGTCTTCGAGTACTTCGGTGAATCAATAATATTCTTCGAACTTCTTTTTTCCCTTCCCTATTTTTTTTTTTCCTCGAATCGAAGCAAGTTTCTCCGTTGAATGTAACTTTTAACTCCTCGCGGATATCAGAAACTTTCTTCTCTTAAAAACTTAATTTCACGTTATCTAAAATTCATCCGTCCCTTTCGTCTGTTTCTCTTCATCCAAGGGTAACGAGATTTCTGTTTAAAGAAACTCGCCGTGTTATACTTCGAGAATAACGAAACTCAACTTCCTGTCGGTTGAGATATTTTCTTCTTCTCTGCGCGTTAAATAATTCAATTATCCGATCGGTAGCACAGAACGTAATAAGAGAAACAGCCATCTGCCTAAGTATCATAAATCGCGTGTAACGCGAACTAATGATCGAGTACTAACGCCGTTTCGACGTGGGAACAGGTGAAACGAACGTAGGTAACGTCGTTATTTCAAAACGTTAATCCGCACATTTAATATCAACGACTTGAAGTTGAAGTAATTAATTCCATCCTCGGAACAGACTATTAGACATTAATTCGCCGGACCGTGGCGAACTCAATTTGCGGAGCATTTCTAGCGGAAATGATCCCAGTCGGAACGAAGTGCTTGCACTCGATTAACGGGATCGACATCGCCCTGGCATTTCTCATTCGTTTTAACTTTGGTGACAACAACGCCGTTTATGCATGCAATATACATGAATTATAACCCATAGGCATCCCACGACTATATATATATGCAGACTATATTCTAGAAGTTTATAGTTCTAGCTTCTATCCCCCTCGCAGATAACATTTGCTCTAACAACTTTTGAACAAGTTTTCCCCGAAAAAAAAAAAAGAAATGGAGGCAGTAAAAATTTTTAATTGCCACTCTTATTGAAAAGAGAGTGCGTTAACCTTCCATCAAAGTTTGTTCGATCAACCGAGTCGCGATATGCAATTTTCTGTTCAAAGAGACCAGATATTGAACTCCTTTTCAATAACTCCATACACAGTTGCTTGCGTTTCCTCCTCTTCATTTTTTTTCTCTCTCTCTGTTTCCTGTTTTTCTTCCCTTTTTTATTTGTTTTATTTTTTATTTTTTTGCAACAATGATAGAGTGGATCAGGTTAAATTTGTATCAAACAATGGTCAATATTCTGTAGTATCCAACAACGATACACGCGCGACCCAGATTACACGATCCTCAATGAGAAATTCGATTCCGCTGCACTGTTGAAGCTGTCTTCGTATCGGAGACACCGACTATTTTTTCACGATCAATATTTGCAAAAGAAAGCAGACGTAGCACGGTCGTCGAAATTCCTACGAGCACACATGCTTCCCGAATGTGTCCAAAAAACACATACAACTTCGAAACCGTTCTTCTTTACTTTCTTTCTTTTTTACATTTTTCCTTCTTTCCTTCGCCGTGGTTATATCCTGTCCAAATATTGCGATCGTCTGAAAATCGACTGCGCGTCAAGATGATGAGAAAGACAAAGCGCGAAGAGTATGAACAAGAGTGAACAAAAAAAAAAGAAAAAGAAAGAAATGAAACACGAGCTTTGTAATCTAGCAACGCCGAAAAAGAGCGTAGAAAAGCTTTCTCCTGATGGAGGAAAGCTCGTTCCTGTCACGAAGCGGAGAGCAACTAAACGTGGCATCGAAGACGGAATAATTCGCGAGTGTCGAAATCTGATGCTTCTCGCACAGAAACAGTCAACAGTGAAAAAATATATCAAGAGAGAAAGCAACAGAAAGAGAACAGAAACAAATAAAAAGTCATTCAACTCTTCCTCATAGATTCCTCTTTCAAAGAAAATAAATTTTCCGCAGAGTAAAAAAAAAGAAAAAGGTGTATCGTTTCGATCACGAACAGCTTTACGGTGTATAGCCTTCTCTTGTACTCGAAAGCAAAGAAGCTATAGGGAGGAAGCTGGCCTTCGTGAAGAAAAGGATTCGAGAAAAAAAATCACCAACGCCACTGTCCGCTTTTTATCGTCGCCGATAATTCCGCAAGAAATGATCGTCGTATTTCAGGCTCCGTTGTAAAAATTTACCGGTTGATGGAAAAGCGAGGAAAGGAAACTAAAGGATGGAAAAGGAGAACGCGAGAAAGGAATAAAACTCGCGATGCTATACACAGTTCTGGCCGTGCAAGAATACTTCGCCCCAAGCGTTCTAAAGTCTCCTCTCTCTCGTTTTCTCTCCTTCTTTCTCTGTCCTTTCTGTTACGGCTTCTGTTTCACGGGTTAGCGATAACGCGATTTTTCTCGGATTTCCCCGGATTTCGTGGGTGAGAGAGGCAAAGGGACACGAGGCGAAGAGAGAAAGGGGAAAGATGCAGAGAGGGGCAAAGGGACAACGCGAGGGGGGAGAGGTGGCACGTGGAAAGGCGCCAACAACGGAGCACACGATTTACGAGGTGTCCCCAGGGAACGCACTGATTTCAAATGTTTCCAACGTCTCACCTTTACCTTCCTCCCACTACTGCACCCGTGCCAATATCGAGAACGCTCCTCCGCGCCAAGAATATATCGTGTTATGAGCGAGAACCCGGCGCACCTCGTGCGTAAAGTTCCATCGACCGTGCAGGAAGCGCTTCTTCTTCATTGGCGAGACGAATGCTAAACGGATCGTTCGTTCAACTTGTGACAATTTTTCGATTTGATTTATTACTTAGTGTAAACGTTTTTCTTTTTCTTTTCTTTTATGGGCGTTTGAAAAATAATTTTCATATTAAACAACACGTTACGAAGTAAGTTCTGTTGAAGCATCACGCTCTATTCTACGTATTATTTTTGTTTAAACTCTCTCCACCTACATTTTTATCAGTTTCACGTAACAGAATTCAAGGTTGCACTTGTGCACACGTAATCTGTGTTAAATATGTAATACTGTGCATTTGGTATGATTATTGATGTAAATAATGGCGGTCTATTGTGAAAATTGATGCGTCACATATGTGTGACGATAGTAACGAACATATTAAGAAGATCAAAATGGTAAAGATTAGAATTTGAAATTTAAAATAGGCCCTTGATCCTAAATTTGTCACTCTGCTATTACAAAACAGCGACACCGTAATACGAACTGTTTAAACTATTCATTCAAAGACGTATTTATGTGATACATCTTTAAACTTCAGATTTAAGGTAGAAATTAGCCAATCAAATTCGAAATTGAATTTCGTAATTTCTAATTAATTAAATTTCTACAACATAAGGTTCCATTTCTAAAATAAGTTTAACTACCTTTGTCCGCACAATAAGATTTTCATTCCACGACGAACGTCTGAGGATTAGACCTTCCTATATTCAGAATAAATATCATTTACGAAAGTATGCATGTAATCACATATTTATCTCCTTATAGAATTTGTAAAAAGCTATCCCCTTACAATGTAAATACCTAGTTCGCTCAAAAGGAATATTAGTATACAAGGTAACTAGAATTCACAGTTATCAGAATAAGCTAAGGAAATCGATCATCCCCGGAAAAAGAGGGCAGAATATCTCGATACCGACTGCCCCCGAGGCGAAAGATTATCGTTCACTGACCGAGGGGTGAACTTTTTCGGTCGATTCAAATCACAAGCAACGCTCATAAGTCGAGCTTCTTCTCTGCGATAAATTCACATGGCGCACCTGCTACCATTCGTGGCACCCTCGCACGCATTCATCCTCAGTTAGTAGCAGACGAGAAACGAAGAGTAAGAAAGGAGGGAAGAAGCAAGGATAGGGTAGTAGCATGTCAATGTAACGTGGGGATTTTTCAATATCCTATTCTCTGGTTCGTCCTAAGTGTAAGAACCACGACGTCGTTCTCCGCGTATGTCCTCGAACAAACCAACATGCACAGAAAATTGGGATCGTAATTTCTTTCCGGTTCTTCCTTCTCTCTTTCTCTCCTCTCCCATTTTAGACTGCTTCGTTTATAAATTTTTTAATCATTCAGAAATTAATACGCGATTCCTTGTGCAACGCGCTAGGTAATAAAATGCAAGAATTTCCCGCACTTAAAAATTAAATAAATTTTTATTACGATATATTTGTTATTTTTATTTTTATTTAAAATAAAATAAATGTTTTACATTACAGTTTCACTACAAAAGAATAAATGTTCAATTTACACCGTTTTCCAAAGAAATTTAGATAGTATTTTGTTTTTTCACCTGTTCTCAAAAATACCAGTCACACAGATCGGCACACGATTGTTTGTGCACGAGAAAATTTACGTGATCGATTAAGGGGTTAACCTTTTCCTTCGTTTTTCCCTTTAATCTGTAAATCAATTCGTCGACGGGATTTTTTATCGTTGAACCACGATGAAGAACGACGAAAAACGGACGACGATCGGCCGGAGAAATTATAGCCTCCTATTAGAATTCTCGATTTGCGGGGGCTGGATTGCATTTAGAGCGAACCACCGGGCACACCGCCATCGATATCGACAAATGGCTTTTCAACCGTGCGGATAAAACGAACGTCAATCTCACGCGATCTATTTCCGCGTTTCTCGCGGCTCAAGGAAAGTAAATGGGAAATCAGAACTTTTTTCGATAGTCCATTTTAAGCATGAACGTGATACGCGAGAAGAAACAATGCAACTCTGTGCGTAACCTCGAACTGAGAGCAAGCCGATACGTAAACAACAGGAATACGAAATACACGGCAATTTCCCGTTGTCCCTTGCCACGACGAACTAATATCCTATGCCGTTCTTTTTAATCTCGATCGGGAAATGCGTGAACATGGACGAGATTCGAGAGAGAATTTGCTCTAGGGGGCTAAAGATTCGGTGGATTAAATTGTCGTTCCAATAGCGAAGTTACGAAACTGTAATTTGTCAACGACGTATGACATAATCGAATTTCGAAAGTGTACAGTTATAGTGTACAGTGTTGTGTTGCACGATTGGTAGATAAAGTCAGTTCAAATTTGATTTTTCATCAATTGACGAAATGGTTTTTTCCTCTTTTAGCTTTTCGCCTGTGGTAAATATCAAACCAAATAACCAATACCTGTACCTCCGTTTCCCTTCCAAAAATCCTGGTTAGAATATCAAACATGAACATTAAAAATTCAAGAGTGAAGGTTCTGCCATTTTTTAATAAACCTACTCACGTCTCTGAATCCTACAATATTGAACGCGTGTTTAAATTGATCCATTCAACTGGTCTATTCCATTGGAAAAAGTAGCCGGCACAACAAATACGTTTAATTAAATCGCTCCTTTGTCTCCCAAACACTCTCGAAGCATAGATTAAATCACGGACTGCATAAATCATTCACTGGTCGCGATATCGGACAGCGTTCGAACCCAAAAATCCCAACAGCCGTTGTTGAATGAAATATGCCACTAAAATACGAAGAGAGGGAACGAGGATTTTTCAAACTGAATACAAAGATCCAGCTGTGATATCCAATTCTCTTCGTAAATGTTCCAATAATCCGGCGTCGCGATGCTTCTCAGCAACACCGCAAGACAGATTATGCAAGACCGACCTCTCGTTATGCTTGTGTTAGGATCCTCAGAACTGGCTGCAAGCTCACGCCATTTGCCATTAATCTTGTCCATTGTTCCCGGCGTGCGAAACTCTGAATTCTGGAACGCTCGCGTATTATTCCCCCGTGCCGTCCTTCTCTCGCCATGCTCTTGTCCCTTGCCGCGGCACAATCGCGCCCAACTTCAACCGAGAAGCGTCGCGATATTCGACGAGGGAAGGGTTCTTCAAAAATTAGAAGAAATCGTTCAGCCATCGACGAGTACGCCGAACGACGCCTTCGAAGTACTTAGAAGCGATATAGTACTGAATGTCTACAGGATACTGTCGAAAAGAATATAGGGATTTCTAACCATTTGAAGAGGAGACGTAAGAAGATTTACAAAGACCATTTTTCTCTGGGATCATCAACGTGTTTGGAAAAGAGTAGGAAAATTTCTATATCTTTGAAGAATTTTCATTTAAAATCAATCGAACGATACTTTGGAAAGTGTACGCTATGCAATAAAGTCAGGAAGCTTTTTATACTACAATTTGCTTCCTCTTGAAGTAAGGCTTCTAAGTTCTTTCGCTACTTCTCAATTTGTCTCCTTTCGTTAAGAACTTAATGTCAGAACCAATGAAATTACAGAGGTATTACAAAAATGTAATGAATCTATGTAACTGGTATATCATTAAATTTCTCCCTTTTCTTTTTATGTAATAATTATTAATTTTTGCGAATGATATATTGCTTTATATTAATAAAGGTTTATTTCTGTATTTTTTTTTTTTTTTCAATTCCCTCAATATACGTATGTCGAATATGTTAAGTAGACGAATTCTTCTGCGGCTGACTGTATTTCAGTCATTTGAGAACCGTCAAATTTACACACGAAACGAGATTTCTTCTAACTGATTGCCCAAGTAACTCTCATGTCGTTAATTGAATACGAAAACCATTGTCATTTAATCGTCACGATTTAACGTCGATGATACGATGTACACAAAAATTTAGAGGAATGATATTGCTCTAAGACTGAATCAGAAGGAAGAAGGAAGTCCGTGATAATCATGATCGATAATTACGTGCCTTTAGAAGCGAAGCTGAGGCTGATCTCCGCCACAGACAAGAATTCTAATTCCATGGAGCAACCTGTTCGATGACGAAACAGCCCCTGGCGCAAACCGGCGTACCGCAGTCTCGTGCAAAAGCGGTCGCGTGCAAGTCAAATCAAAGTTTCCCTCTAACCCGATGCTGCCTCATCGGGAAATATCCTTTTCCATCCCTCGCCGCCCCGGAACTTGCTGCAGGAAGTTCACTCTCAACGGACACGAGCGTCGCGAATTAATTACGTCGTCGGTTTGAATAACGGAACGAAACTATGCGACTAAGGAAGATTGGAACGAAATAAATTTCCGCGAGAAGATCGAACACAAATGCACGTTCCCCGCGATAGAATCTCGACAGGGCGGAAAAAAACACGAACTGACAATCGGGCAATGTCGATTAATTTGAACTAGCGTTGCTTGAACATGAAACGTCGACGAGTCTACTGCACGTTGTATCGTCACGTCATATCGACATTACCGTCCATTCAAAGCCATAAAGGTTATTACCGTTTCGGTGATCTAACGAGCACCGAAGAGGCTCCACCACCATGCTCGAAGGTACACGTGGTTCACGTTATGAAATTTCTGTGACGATTTAACGATCGCGGTGTCTTCCGCGTTGAAGGGAATAGAATGGTTCAAAGGAAATCGAGGAACTGGTCACAAAGGTAGCCAGAGACGATGTTATGTCTTTTTAACGCAGCTATGAAAGGCTCGTTTTCCGTGTAACGAGGCTCGTCTATCAGGGTGGACGTTTCGCACGGTTGGAAACGTTTACACAAGGGTCCATTTAAAAACACGATGTTACCGGTACGTAGGTATTCGCACATCTTGCGGAACTAACATAAAACTATTGTCACTGGAACTTTCGCAAACGGAAGAACGAATAAAACTGTAGTAGAGGAGTTGTAAAAGATGTAACAACGATTCGAAGGTAATTTCCTTCAAAGGAAATTCCTCTCGCGATAGCTAAAGGAATACCTAAAGGAATACCAGAGAGTACGGGCGCAACGAAAGGGCAGCAAAACGAAGCCTTACATACCGCGAATTATTTCACGAACAAACCTGAGGACGGGCAAGAGCAAGTTCAAGGAGAGCCACGCGAATCCTAACGTCGGTGAAGTAACAACCAGAGGATGTATCGAGTTTGTTAGGAACCGGTACGTATTGCACTTGTATCGTGGTGGCCCCACAGTGAAAACAGTAATCAAACTTTGGTTCGTGAAGGCAAAGCTACTCCCCCCGAAACCGACGTGCGCGTTTAAGAGGGTTCTTCCCTTCGCATCGGTAACTTCTGCTTACCCGTCCTTCCACGCGTGCACCCGGATATCCGTGCGTGCGTGCGTGCGTGCGTGCGAGGAACGCGCGCGTGTAATTTGCCGGAGTATATATAAAGTACATACCGATAACATCGTCAAACACGATGTCCAAACGCGCGTTTAAATTGCACCGGGCAGCTAAACTTTCCTTGGACGTGTAACACGTGTAAAAGAGGTGATACACGAAGGAAATGGTATGAAAACGTCGAGACCGTTAATTCGCCGTTAGGGAATGTGTTTTGTCTGACGATATCCGAGCCGGCCTGTCTAAATGCCTCGTAATGCAGCTGGAGATACTGTACTACAATACTACCAGCTTAACATACTGTTACGTGAAGTTTAACTTTTGTCTGAAGCGAAGTCGAAATTACCATGGTACAGAATGGTCCTCGTGGAAAATTATTCGGACGAATCAGTTGGATAATAGTATGGTACATGGGTACCGTGGTTATCTTTATTCATGTTACTCAGGATGGTCTTTTGAAGTACAATGTTACGCGTAATTGCAGCTGGTAACACGTTATCAGCTTATTAGCATAGAAGCTTTGTATAAATTTATCAAAGCGTTATTAATAATTTTGATGATTTTGAATAATTTTAAAAAACCATTTGGTTGGTTGAATTAAAGCTGCGAAAAATCGTGAGAATAGTAACTGACAATAATGACGATCATTTTCTCATTAATCAACAACTATACACAGCTACGAAACCGAGAAGTATTCACGCAACGGACAACGATACTTTTATTCCCTGTAACCTTTTAATAAATCATTTCCGTCTACTTAATCTCCTGAATACACTATCAATATAACACCAACCTATTGAAACATCCTGTATATTACACATTACCACTGGAAACAGAGTTAATACGATTTAAAGCGACGATTCTTTCGACCAGAATAAACAAACCGAACCCCACCAATAGTACACCAAATACTCCACCCTACACCGGTCAAAGATAATACACTCGCATCCCCCGATTATTCCAGTCTATGGAAGACAAATATATCCTGTGGACGGCGTTAGATACGTTACAATCGATCACAAGGCCAAACAGAAGAGGGGCCAGCTGGACGCATCACTTTTGTTCTGTTTGCAGAAAACTGGGGAAAAGCGAGCTAACGAAATCCAAGTTTCACCAAGGCGAAATCAGCCCCCGTGGCTGACCTGGGTAACGGCCCTTACGGGGATGGCCCTAGGTCTGGCATTAGTAAGCTGGCTGCTTCCTATAGCATAGCCACTAACTGCTACCCGGTCTTAATGGACCGTTTTACCCCGACCAACCGAACGACCCACCACCGTCAGATTACAAGCCTGACCGCCGTGGCTACACTCGCTTAAACCATCCCTAGCTCGCCTCCTGTATACCCCCTGTCACCCCTCAACCATCCTTTCTCGCTCTCTTGACCGTAGAGCAGTCTGATTGTCGGTACAGTAATGAACGCAGCTTAGACGACGACGAGGACGACGAAACTCGAAGGGCAGCGTTACGTAGCCTCTTCTTCAAACCATGGGCTTGCCGCTAATTGTTATGGCTCTTTCTCTCTCTCACGTTGGATCCACGCGATGTGAATCGCCACGGTTATCTCCTCGCTGCACTAACTCCGCGCCAAGATATTCGGCTTAACGCGAGAACAATCTCCGCCAGGACACAATTCGCACGTTCACGGATTCAACGTCGATTCCCTCAGCTTTCTCTCTCTCTCTTTGTCTTTCTCTCTCTTGAGTTGAATTGCTCACGAACAATTTGCATGGAGAACACGGTAGACACGTGATGGAAAAGAAACGAGCACTGGTAGGTAGTTGGAACAAAAGAGGAACGTCGAGTGGCGTCAAAATTTTACCGTGACGAGCTGACATTCTTCGAAGAATAAATTTCGAATTGGAACATCAAATTTTTAGGTAAATCTGATGAAATGTGACTTCTTTTTTGGTTAACAAACATGGGAACTTTTATGTTAACGTTGGTGAAAAGAAATTGGGAATATGTAAGAAATGTATGAAATCGTTACACCTAACCTCGTAAAAGTCATCGTTACGAAATAGAAAATTTCTGTATAGTACAACTTGAAGTATACCGCGCTCACCGTAGCAATTCCGCGCGCGGTATCACTATCATTGTCCACGGCAAACAGAACGATGAAGGCATTTAAAATCGTGGAAGCGTTATTATCATTGAAGTTACGTTAATGAGGGAACCACATCCATTGTTTATGAAGCAGCTGACGATTCACTAATGAATTGCAAGAATAAGGGAGGGTGAAAGAATAGCTGTGGTGGGGGGTCACGGTGGTGCATGAATTGAAACGTGTAAGCGTCAGTAACTCTATAGATTCACATTAAGTCTCTTCGCTTCGTTGGGTGAGAGGTTAAAGATGAGAAAAAATGAAGAAATAAAACAAAAAAAAAGAAAAAATAAATAAAAAAAGAAGTTCATTCATGAGATTAAAATAAAATTACGAGAAAATTCGATGCTCGAATCGTGAAAATTCCCTGTTGAAAATTTGAAAGTTTCAGTTCATAAAGGTGAGCGTAGAGGTAACGATCCCTTCCCCTACTGCTGGTTGGCTGTTTGCAAATCGTTCTTCAAGCGTTATCCAAATCCTTACGCGGTTCACGTTTCGTCAGATGGCACACGCTGCAACGAGAGATTAAAGATGGTATGTTCCTGAGCAGAAGAATATTCTACGAGGCCACAAGCTACCCTCGTTGCCCAATTGGTCGATGAAACTCGTGAAGAAATCTCAGGTACTGACTCTCGTACTTCGATAGAATGTAACCTCTCTTTCTCTCCCTCGGCTGTGGGATGAAAAGCAACCCCTTTTTCAATTCGGGACCGAATTAACAGGAACTGATACTCGAGGAGGCCATCATCGACCTCTGCGCGAAACGTTTGATCTCGTTAACGAGGAACCTCGAGCACAACGAGCTTGCGGTCGCATCGGAGACGACCGTGTACATGCCAAGCAACTTCGATCCGAATAAAACTGTGATGACGTGGTACACGACCATCCGATCACCCCTGAAAGGTCTCACGGGTCGAATGATCGAGAGAGTTGCCGCAACCAGACAGTCTAAGAGGGTGGTATAAGTGTGGAAATAAAAGTAACCGAATGTTCAGAGTTAAATGTAAATGATTCCGACGATTGTTCAAGAGATAAACATAATTTTTAACGACACCATTCTAGGAATTCTCGTGTATTCTTAGCCGAGACAATGGAAGAAACTCTGGAAGGTAAGATATCAGCTTCGGTCGACTTTATAATATGGCTCTACGTGATTTATGGAATATTACACTTCTTAGTATTTTTATTCGACTATTTTTTATGGAGGAGTAATTATCAAAGTAATTTATATTTATATTGTCATGTATTATTATTATTATTATAGTCATGTGTTATTGCGAATGAAATCGTGTATAAGAGGAAAATTGTCATTCATTTCGCATGAATAAAATTGTGAGGAAGTAATCTTAAAGCGATTTAGATACGCGATGCACTCGTTTCGAAAGTGAAGTTTCTTGTTCAAAAGCCGAGCAGAGTATATCCAGCGGATGGAATGGAGGCGAATAGGTATAAGAGGAATGCAAAGCCCCCTCACCCACCCACCCTCTCTCTCTCTCTCACCCTTCACTTTCCAGACCAACCTGTCCCAATCGGTTGACGGTGAAAGAATCTATGCAAGTTCATCCCGTTCTAGACAAGAAATTGTATTTCTATGTTCGATCGAATTCACCTGCCCTTTGTGAGAACACGCTAGATAAAGTCACGTATCGAACCAACGTAAGATATCAAACCATTCGTAATACACAAGCAACGATTTGCAGAAACAACAATAACAACAATCGAAATTGCATAGAAATCTCATCAGAAAAGCTATTTCGCAACGTTTCCGCATGAAAAAGGTCGAATGGCACCTTGTTAATACCGCAAATTGATATTGAAAAGGAAGCAACGTAAAGAGAATTTAAATAACAATTTCGCATTAGCCTTTAATACGAAATCTCATTCCCGATAATGCGTGGTCACCGACAAGTTACATATTTCAGCGTCCAACACAGCCCCAAAAAACCATTATTTCACTCATCCGTCCGCCCCTCGTCATTCGTCCTTTACATGTAGTACGCGGTGTTGTGTAGGACCACCACCGTTGTCCTATATTACGCATCACCCATACACGTGGCCATCCTACGAGCATTCATGCGTAGCAGTAACGTATGGCAGGACCGAAACCACCTCCCCATCAGCACTGGAAGCTTTTTCGTAGTACAATAAAATTTCACGGCTAAGCTGACTCTTATTAGATCTCGGAGAAGTGCCCCTTCGTCTTACTTTCAACGTAAATCCCTGGCAACCCCCTTGGATTTTTCTTTTTTCTTTTCCATATTTTTTTTTTTTTTTTTTTTTTTATACCTTCTTGGTGAGCATCCGGATTTCGGTTGTTTCATATAGATTGAAATCGAACAATAACTTCGCCTTCAATTTAGACTAAATCTTGCCGAGAACTTTAGACGAATTCTTCAAACTTTTCTCTTTCTCTTTTTTTTTTTTTTCAAACACAAGTGGTTAACGCTTCGCCGAATAACGAAACGATATGAATAAATAATTCCTTAGTTATTCGAGCGGCACATTCGACCCTGTTGGTCGTCTTAACTGGTCTCGAAACGGACGAATCGTGAAAATTAACCAAGCACCGAGTGTTTAAACAATATTCTACTTTCCTCCCCTTGAAACCAGAGGACACTCTAGCTGTCGCGAAGTTTCCACGAAAGCAAACCCCATGGAACAATCGAGTTGAACAAAGAACACTATAATTCGGTGCACGTCGAAAAGCGGTTTTCATCTCGAGATTCATTGCTCAGTCAAGAGTTCGAAGGAATTATTACCTGGAAGCAGGGACGCCTGGCCGGCATTTATGATGAAAGGGGCTGAATGCACGCTTTGATATGCGAAATTCGAAATTCAGGGCAAGATAAATACGCCCGGGTTCTCCTGCCGAGAGGATTTTGTTCGATAGGAAAGCGCCAGTGAGAAATAATAGAGGGTCAGCTGCGCGGGGCGGATGTCATTACCAGTCGCGGCATAAAAAGCTGTCTCTCGTAGAACAGTGTGCTGCAATTAGCACAACGTCATACAGTACAATCCCTGTGTCAGCACAACAGCAGAACATCCGATATTTCTCGTCCCTGCCCACGTGTCCACGGTCGCGCTTGAAAATTTTATCCGTTTTTTATTGTCGCCACCGGCATACCGCGAACAGCAAACACTACACCTTCGAATTGCTCGATTTTTCAATGTTGGATAAAAATAAATAAAAAAGGAACCCTGCAGAATGTCCTAGGTGCGTTACTCAAGTCTTGCAAATTATTTAACATCATTTTGCATACCAAGAATAATACAATCACTTGAATATTTCATTTTAAAGTTGGAACAAAAATACCACGTTAATAGAAATTCTCCTTCGTTTACATTTTGGTGCAAGGAGTAAAAATAAAGCAAATTAACAGAAGAAGTGAAACTAAGTAAATTCGTAAACATTAAAAAAATTTTCCTCTGAAAACAAAATTATTATTTGTCGAAAGTTTGATTGTGAAAGTCTATCGATGTTGATCGGTCGCGTCAAAAAATGCTCAGGACACAGAAGAGTCGAAAATAAAACGAGTGATATTAGTGATATTAGTTCGATAGTACGAACGGTTATGTATTAATAAAACTTTCGATCTTTAATGTATCAGCAAACGTGTATATTCGTCAAATTCACATTTGGACCCGTAACGAAAAATAAAGTGAAACGAGGACCGAGTATCTCTCGCGTTGATGATGGATGCTAAAAGGCATACTGTACAACGAAAGTTTCATGCGTTTCCCTCTTCTCTCCCTCTCCACCTTTTTTTCTTTTTTTTCTCCTTTTCAATCCATGCTGCTACGCTAGGCAAAAACGTGACCACAGGAACATGAAAGTCTTAATGAGCTCTCTCGCTAACGAGGAACGAGTTTGTTCAGGTGAACATCTGTTCCTTGTCGTCGGCTTGCACACGCCACGCTCGTTGAAAGCAGCTTTTCTGGGATCGACGTAAATTCAGCGTTAACGTGATCACCGCTCACAATATATTCCGCTAATCGCGTCAGACCGAATCAACCTCGAATCCGCTTTCCCATTTGAACGAGGATATATTATGATGCGCAAAAGCTATCCAGGAGTCCATTGTAGTAATCAGCTTTATCTCGCGACGTGTTGTCTGCGCGTGCCATAGCGCGTCACTCAATTATTCGTTAATACACGAGTTAATGAACATCTGAATATTCATTGATTAACAACGAGTTCGGTAAATTTCTACGATTCACGCCTGTACACGATACATAGACGAATGCATACGCACATCGTAATGTTCAAACTAGTTTATGAGACGTTTGAAAATGAAAAATCGAAAACAGAAATTCTTCAAACCAATCAAGAGGAATGACTAAATATCGATACACACATCTAGAAACTTATAAACGAGCCAGAGAATCAGTCGACTAATGCTACATATTTAATCACGATAAGGGGCGAGCCTCTTTTTCTTTGAAAGTGATTCGATATAGGAACTGGAACACGGACAGACTAACCACCCCATGTTCTCCTTGGAGAAACATAAAAAGAGACCGCCTAGATTTTTTCTCTCTAATCGACCGGGTATAAAGAAACTGTCTATTCCCTACCAGCGACCTATAAACACGCAACTTCCCCCAAGGTATTATACAGAAAATTCACACTGTCATATGTTCACGATAACGACACGATGGAAGTGATATGAAAAACGATCGACGCTAATGTAAAATTCACAGGAATAATATTATTCCAATGGATGGATCAAAGCACGAAGTATAATCCGTTTGTATGGCCCTCCCCACCCCCCGAAACTTTCGTCAAACGAGTTTGATTTCATCTTGATGTAACGCCGCTTTAACAGAACTGAAAGGCAATGAAGGAAGAAAGGAAGTACCGGAAACAAACGAAGAAAGACGAAGAAGGACGGAGAAGGACGGAGAACAACGAAGCCTTAGCCTATCTTCAGTCCGTCCCGGTGTTCTACCACGACTACATTAGACGGCTTATCCGCTCATTATGCGACCCGACGATCGCGCTTATACTACAAACCCTCGACCTTTCCGTTAAGCTCTCCGCTTTTGGATCAACAATCTCACGTTCTTCCTTCCTGAACCCGCGATTAACCCAATATGATTCTGAATCATGTGCTCCGTCGCAAAATTTTAATTCAACGCGTTAATAGTTCAAGACACAGCGAGCTTAATTCTCCGCGAGAAAGAGCACAAGAGAGGACGTGCGCGAGACAGAGTGCGAGAGAAAAAGAGAGCGTGCAAGAGCGAAAGAGAAAGAGAGAGAGAGCGTGCAAGAAAAAGCGCTAGAGAGAGAGGAAGAGATGTTAGGTTTGAAAAGATTTTAGCGATTGTAACACGCGCTAAATTAACGTTTCCATGGTTACAAAGCAACAGTTTGTGATGCTTTTAATGAACAAACTTCAAAAGAGATTACAATACACTAGGGTCGTGGAAGTTTTTAAAGTCGATTCGTTTTCTGTCAAAGCATTCGGTCTTGAATGTCGTTCGAAAGAGTTCCGATTAAAAGCACGACGACTCAGCTAAATTTATCGCCATCGGCGATTCTGAATGCATAGATCGATCGAGGGGCGAAAGTAAAAGAAAGGAGGCCCGCTACACGGTGAAAAGGCTGCACTTAACGTGACAGATATATATCGTTCCGCAGGATGGAGTGGAAGTGATATGTGGCCACGCTTACCGGCCCGGCTAAACGTACTATTTATTGTTCAGTTGCCGTCTTTCCTACGAAAAACCTCCGACTGTTCCAAGGACACGTAGTTAGCAAGAGTTAGAATTGCTTTCGATACTTCTGAATTTTTAACAATAAATCGATACACGTAACTGCAGTTTTTTACCAATTACCGAGATCCTTAACGCGAAGCTCGAAATATACTCTTCCAATGTTGGTTCGATATATTATTAATTTAACAAATTTTCAAGTAAACATTTACGTTGAAAATTCAAGTTTGAAATTTAAACCGTTCCAGTTTCCAAGTATTAAATGTTGGGAATTATTAACAAAATTATCTGAAAACATTTTTGAATATTTTTGTCGAAATAAAAAAAATTATTTCAATTAAATCGTCGTTGGAAATTAA
The DNA here is from genome assembly GCA_951804975.1 of Anthophora plumipes. Taxonomy (NCBI): domain Eukaryota; kingdom Metazoa; phylum Arthropoda; class Insecta; order Hymenoptera; family Apidae; genus Anthophora; species Anthophora plumipes. The sequence goes on along the minus strand of OX638116.1, from coordinate 16,854,142 downwards.
TTTCATAGGATACTACTTTGTATAAATAAATATTTTTACAGCTATGAGAGATGTTTCTGTCAGTAATGAACGACTCGCCATCTCGCGACAATAGTCGCAACTACATGAACCTTTTCAAATTGAATTTCATTCCCGCCTAACGGAATCCGTTAATATAACGCGAAAAAGGAACTTAAAGAAAACTATCGTTAACGTTAATTATCGTTAATCATTGAAAACTCTACGCTTAGCATAGCGCTTTAATGTAAATCATTGAAAATGTGGTATTTCTGATAATATTTTTGTATTTCGACAGTTTGTACAAGAAAAAAAAACTTACCGATTCCTTGCGTTGTGGGTCCAACTGCCGCTGCAGATTTAACTTCATGACCGTGCGATTCTCCATTACTTTTCACAAATTGCCAATCTTCCCTTAACTTTTTCAACTTTTCCTGTTAAAAAATTACGAAACATGCAACAATACTAAACACAAAACTAAAAGTAAAAATTGTTAACGAACTCCCGCACGCACAGTTCGTTGGTTCGAATAAGACTGAAGCATCAGAGCACCACCTTTCAAAATAGATTTTTATTTTTACTTTTTACACAGTTGATACCACGCCATAATGGAATATTTAAATATTTAAAAATTAAATTTTTTATGTAGAGATTATGAAAGAAATAATGAGAACTTTAAAGTTATAAAAAAATGTATTTCGATAAAAAAAAAGCGTCGCAATTTAGTTTTTACAGAAAATAAAAGTACTCGATTTTATTAAACTGCGCTAAATTAGAAATTTGTATTGTCACATGAGAATAAAAACTAATTTTGATTCTACTTACTTGTAATTCTACAGAAATAGGTTGTTTTGCAGACTCGCATTCTTTTTCTAAATTAGTGTAATTTTCTAATACATCCTTCACCTCCATTTCTCGATCTTCAACTTTTGTCTGTCGTACAAAATATTGATACTTAATTTTCTACTTAACCCTTTTATTGCAATATATCGTCATACTTACCATTACGTTACTAATAATTTCAGCCCGCTCTTGTTGATGTAATTCTCGAGATATATTTATTCTCGTTCGAGTTTCCATGACCCACGCCATAACGGCATCTAAAGTACAAATATATTTTTTAAGAGACGCAAATTTATTTTCAACATATTCCCGGTGACTGGAAAGACTCGTATTAGCCTAGAAGAAACAATTTAAAACATTTTATTAAATTTTAATCATTCTATAATTTATATAATTAAGTCCTACATTCTTTCGATTTATTTAAAATAAATTCTCTATAGTACCTTGTCCATATCGCCAAGTAATTTGTTACATTCATCTTCTCCTGGGGGAATACCATTTTGATTTATTAAGTTCTGTAATGCCCTTTTACGAGACGAAAGTTCTTCTTGTCTTGCCTAAAAAATTTTAATTACTTTATATTAACGTCTTTATAAAATGTACTATAGATAAAGAAACAGTAGTTTGTATTTAATAAGAAAAGAAGCGAAAAGTAAGAGTTCATAGCTATTTATGTCTTGGCACACTTCAGTTTGTGCAGTCATGACATGGAAGGTATTATTAGGTTCCGATTCAGTTTATTTAATAATGTTATAGCGGTCATTGCCTCAAGAAAATTCAAATAAAAACTTCAATTCGGTAACACCAAATTTCTTAATTCTCTTTATATAATAATATTATACTATGACGTTATAAATTAAGCTAATTAGTCGAGTAATTCAAAATATATAAGTTAACTTCCTGACGTAAATATTAATGCATAATAGACGTGTAACTCTTCCTGTAAAATTTCAGATGTTTGAAAAGTACATAAACTTACCTTAATTAAAGACAATCTTATTGATAAGGAGGTCTCATCTGAAGGATTTGCTGCTGACACTAATAATGAATTTATTTGTTCCAAAATATTATAAGCACTTTCTAGAATTCTACCTTCATTATTCACTTTCTTCTCCATAGCAAAATTCCTTTTAAAAAAGAAAAGAAATTATTAGATACGGTGAAAGAAGAAATTAGAAAATAATAATAATATACACATGGCGTTAAGAGTTTAAAAACAACTTTGAATATTAAAACATAGAAAAAATTACGTACTTAAAAAAATTGAATTACACTATAATTTAAACTCTAACTAATACGTGCGTCTTTATTATATAGAGGTTATTCTGAGTTGATCACTACAGTAGCAAAGGCAAATCACAACTGAAATAGCTCAATAGGAGAAAGAGCTTAGCTTTCCATGTTACGTGTTCGTCAAAAAAATTTTAATTATTCTACATATTATATCATATAATACTAATAAAATCTATGAATAATTTATTGAATAAAATAGTATAAATCATAATTGACACATACTTTTCTTTTCGTGTATTTAAATCAGCTATAATATTTTGCCAACGACGTTTTATCGTTTCAATAATTTCTCTTAATTCCATCATATCTTCGGCTTTAGCGCGAGTTAAAATACTAGCACTCGAAACGTTAATATTATTCATGGTCCTCTGCATTCTGGAAATCTCTTGTTCCAATTCAAATATTTTCGTTTTTGATGTTTTCGAATGACTAAAAGAACTGATTTTTTTGAACGACTCTTCCGTTTTATCCAGCCAATCGGAAAATGTACGACAAGTATTACAAAGTTCTTTCCACTTTTCGTAACATTTACTCCAACGATTGTGTCTGTCTACGTAACACTGATTGACGTTTATCCATTCATCCCGTAATTTATCGCTTAAACGTCTAATTTGTTCAGCTTGCTCTCTTCTTAACTGAGAGGCAACGTTCTCGAAGACAGTGTTAATTTCTTCAATGCTTGGTTTAAGAATATTTAACGCATTGCTAATTTTTTTCAGGCATTCCTCTTGGCTCGAGAACATTTCATAATCATCACCGTTCAGTGGCACTGAATTTAAAGATCTTGTCACAGTCACGACAGCTTCTCTAATCTTATTGACTCTTGTAGTAAACTCTTGCATATCAACTCCTCCCACATCCTAAAAATCATAAAATTAACGTAAAATATATTTAACAAATACCATTTTTAATGAAAGCATATAAACATACCACTTCAACTTTTTTATCTGTTACATGCTTGTCCTTATCCTTACTACCACTGTATCTTTTAAATTGTGAACTAACTTCTTGCCATCTACTGTTAATGCTGTAACGTATAGTTTCGGAATATCCAATATTCAATCTTTTCAATTCAATAGCCAAGTCGTTTAATTTATGAACTTGCTCTTGCTTCGCGTCAAATTCAACAGTAAATGATTCTAATTGACCCTCATAGTTGTTTACTTGTTCAAGTTTCAATGGCACATCTCTAAACCAATCTTCAAATTCTGCTACTATATTATTATACTGTCGCAACAGTTCTTCTCCTCGTTGCGCTTGTATACGTCTTGTTTCTATTTCTGACATAACTTGGTGCCATTTACTTCTTAATTTATCTTGATGTTCATTTTTTATTTTTTCAGCTCTAACAGGATCAGATGTATGCACTGTCATGACTAGACCGTCGCCTTTACTAATCAAAGCTGCTGCATCTGGCGCGAGAGTACTAACTTCACTCTTTAGTACCTGAAAACATCGAAACGTTTATTAAACATATAGTATATTTATTATAATACCATAATAAAATTATAGTAATAAGCAGAAACCTCGAGACGCTTAGTAGGATCTTTTTCATTACTGATACCACTGATGCTCATCAACATAACATCCATTCTATGTAACATTAGTTGAGCAGCTTGTTCAAATTCTAAAATATTCTTCTCCAAACCTGTTCTAGATAAACTGGTTGAAACTTTAAATAGTCTTTTCTCGCTGGAAATCTTTGTCTCTGCTTTATGTTGCATTTCCTGTGATAATTTTTCAGCCTGTATCTATATGTAACAAAGTTATAAAAAAAAAAATCGAAAAAATATTAAACTTCCTTATGTGTATGTTAACCTTCACCCTATCATTATGTATCTACTATCATTATTGTGATTGTTACAATTAGAAAATTGTATTATTAATAGCACACGACATAAATAATAGAACTTACAATGGCAAGATAAGTGCTATTAGAATTACCTTGCCCAAGAGGTGCTCAACATGTTCTCCTAAATTTGGATCTTCTCCGTCTGAACTGGAACTTCCAACATCAATTTCTGTATCATCGGAAAAAATTAAAACGTCGTCGGTTTCTTTATCGCTCCCGTAAAAACTTTCACAATCCTCTAGGGTATCATCTTTCGATACACTTCTTGTACGTCTGAATATCAACAATTTTGTACTTTTCTCAGAATCACCGTTATGGCTTTCACCATTACGAGACTTTGGAAAATCTGTATCCCTTGCGGATGTAGATTCTCTATCGTTACTATGCTCTGTTCTTCTCTTTGTTAGAGTGATTGGCGATGGGAAAGAAGGACCGGTAGTAGTACTTTTTGAGTTTAACTTTATTTTCGTTTCATTATCTTCAAGTATAAGATATTCAGCAATGCTATCCTTATCTTTCCACATAGAAGCTTTTCTACTCGACAATTGCGAATTCATTGGAATAGGTTGTGAGACATTATCTTTTACCGATTTACTATTTGAAATTTGATTAACCGATGATACATCCTCAACGTCTAATTTAAGTGTTAATTTCTTAAGACTTTTCGTAGAATATGGCTCTATCGTTCTTTTCTTCTTTAAAATAGGAATGAGTTCTCTTTTTTTCGTAACAACTTGATTTCCATTATTAATCGCACTACAAATTTTCGCCCTAGATTCTTTATCTTCCGTATCGGTATCTACTGATTCCGGTTCTGTTTCCGTATCCTCAATAATCTCTACTCTTTCAACAACCTGGGGCATTAATCCTACACTGACATTTGCACTTGGTAATATTACATGATCTTCGGGAGATGCAACTGACTTTACTATTTCCATTTCTTTCACTTCTACGATGCAGAAGGGATTCGTCTGTGTGTTATACATGTTGAACGGTTTCGAGTCTGTTGTAGTTAGTGTATTAGAAGAAACTTGGGAAAATAATTTACTATTTTTGGACAAAAAGAATTCCTCATCGGCCATGTACACGTCTGTATCAGGAGATGAGGAAGGTATATCGTCGTCGATATGAACGACTTGTGGTTGAGAGGTTTGAACAACATCGGGTACAGAACTCATATCTAATTTCCGTCTAACGGTTCTACTAACATCTACGATTTTAGCCTTTACTTTCTCAGATTTTACAGAAGACTTCCGACTTCGATGAACAATATCAATTGGTGAACTTTCAGGTGTACGTATAATGTTACATTGACTTTCGTCAAACGCAGGATTAAGATATCCTATACCGTATATCTCCTCATTCTCATCTATTAATTTATTTTCTTTTTTAGCTAGTTGCACCGAAGTTTGATCCGGCTGTCTAGACAATTTAGTGCGTCCATAATTGTCTCTCCCCTTAGTTTCTCCCACCTTACTTTTTATTAATAAACTGTCTGTGATTTTGTGGATCCATTCCTGTGAAAATATGATAGGTAACAGAATATTCATGGACAGGCGACGGTTAATTGAAAGAGCAATGTTAATAGTGTGACAATATCAAGCATGGCCAAAATGAAAGTGACAATGCATCTCATTGTGCGAACAAAGCTTTCTCTTTGCGTGTATCCATCACCAGTACAAAAACTCGGAGCACATTTCTGTTCATTCCTTATTCATTCTGCTTTGCAAATCATGTTCAGACTTCTGTATGAAAATCTATACAAGGGGAGAGACAATGTCATAAATGATTGATCAATAACAGGTCTTTTTCCATCCACCAAATTTATATCTGCTTTCTATTGATTATGACAGTATTATTTACATAGATAGAGACACCTCTTGGACAGGATCAAAATACTTCATTATACAAAGTATACTAATGTTCCAATGTAACTTATATATAATCCCCATACAATTAAGTGTTAACTGTATACATAATAATAGTTATCAAACATAAGAAGTATAAATATATATATATATATATATAATTTATTTAAAAGTTTTCTATAAAAATAAATTGTGTTATTTCAACAAACTAGAAAATAAATATGCGGTAATTAAATATGTATAACAATTGAATAAAAAAAAAAGATATCAGAAATAAATCTGATTTCTAAATTAATAACTTACACATTATCGGTTGTTAATAAAATATAATCACATAATACTTTAAAGAATCAAACATAAAAGTATGATATATAATACAAATTATAATTTTTAGTGGAATTGAAATATTAGTTTATAAACAACTTGCTGGCGACATAATCATATTGCAATGTATAAAAAATCAAAAAATTATGCGATATTTATATTACAGAACTTTTTTTATGAGATATACGTAATGGTACTATAAAGCACAAGCATTACATATACCAGATGTTAAGTTAAAGAACAAGCAATACAAGCAATGAGAAAACAAGCAATGAATGATACTTAAATTTATTACATAAATATACGTACCTGTATTTTACTGGACATATCTTCCCATTTCTTACAGACATCCGCTACTTTCGGGTAATAGGTATAACGTTGCAATTCGTTAACTTTCGGTTTTGCTGCAATCATTTCGCTTTGAACAGCCTAAAAATAAACACAAAACATTAAAGAAATATTTAAAGAAATATAAAATATCAAATGATGCGGTATATATTTAAACGATCAATTACTTTGCATTGTTCAAAATGATTTTCGGTCAACTGATCAACCGGAACACCATCTAATTTATTCAGTTTCTCTTCGATTTGTAAAAGCCACGCATTTATTTCATCGACATTAGGTTCTTCCTGAAAGTACGAAAAAAAATGTTTTTTTTTTTGTATGTTATAGCAATCTTTTTGTATGTTATAAATTTACCTCTGAAGCATTGCAAAGTCTTAATCTCTTTTCAGTATTTGCTAGTCGGATAACAACATCCGACAGCTTATCTTTAAGTTGCTCCAAATACATTGGATCACAAAGTTTAGAAAATTGTTCTTGTGAATGTAATAACTTATCTTTCACAACGTTTAACCGTGGTACTACTTCCGTTAAAGTTTCCTATTTAAGCAATTTATCATTCATTTTTATGAAAAAGAAATGTTGTAAATAAAATTTGAATTTACTTATTGTGTAATATCGATGTACTTACTCGTACATAGATCGCGTTAACAGGAAGATCAGGCATATTTTTCTGCGTATCTAATTCTTTGTTAATACTGTCTATAGACATGTTAATGTAGGACATACTTTTATACATTTCACGTGATAAATCCAAGGCTGTCTCCAAACACGATTTTGATTCAGTTATATGTAATCCGAGCTACAATAAATTAATACATATATGATTGTATATAGATGATAATAATTAATGAAAGAATCGTATTTAATAATACGGATGTATTACCTTATTGTACAATTCTTTTAACATATCTATTCGTCTCGAAAATTTATCTGGTTCACCGACATTTTTTTCTTCGACTAATTTTCTGCCAGAGACTATAATATTTTCTATTTCACTCTTAATTTCACTTAACGTTTGATAAAAGCGCTGTATGGCATAAATATATCATAAACATTAATCTAGCTTACGATTCTATGAAAAAATAAAATATAAGCCTTAAATGATTAATTACCAAACAGTGTTTAAGTTGTCCTTCAATAGTCTCTGGATCTTCTGATGATAATTCCAATAAGCAAGTTGCTTCTTCTATCCCTCGAAGTTCGCGTAAAGCTCTAGATAGTCTAGGTTCTAAATTTGTTGGACATCGGAAACGCTGAAATTTCTTTTGAACTTCCGAAAATTTTTGTTCAATAAGAGTCAGTTGTTCTTGTAACCTGAGTGCAGCTTCTTGTTTTCCAGAAGCTTTGTACGATTCAATTTGTAATGCCATCTCGTGAAGTGTTGAACGTTGATGTTCCATTTCTTCCATTAATTTCTAAATTGCAAATATGTTACAGTTAATGACACCACAAAATTTACGATAAGTATTAAAAGTATATCACACGTTATACATTAATTCATATCTTCACAGAATATACAAATAACAATCATTGTCATGTTTCTTCATTACAATGCTTCATATACAAAGTTCATGAAAGCAAAAATTGAATTCAACACATGTACTAAGTTTACATTTTTATGTACTTATTTACAGCTGAATTTCTTATGACAAACGTTTAGTAGAACAAAACAAAGAAGTTCCTCTAACAGACCTGATAATCATGAGGCAAATCATCAGCAGTAAGGTCGCAGTCAAGACGTGCAGTTAGTACAGAATCTATTTGCGTTAAGGAGTGTTGAAGAGCGAGAATACGTCCTTCTGATTGTTGTGCTTGCTTCACTGATCCTTCCAGCAGCTTTGCTCGCTGCCCTGCCTACTCAAAATATAATTCTAATTTTCCGAAGCAGTGTAAAAAGTAACATTGATATTTTTCTATAGATTGATCTAACAAGTACTTAAAACTTCTTTAGCAATAATGCATGCAGTTAAAAACAAGTACAATTTTTTGTTATAAACAACATTTGAAGAAAAAGAAAACATATTTCAAGCTTTTGCGATGTACATATTACATAAGAATATCAAAACATAAAATATAATAGTTACATACCTGATTGTTTAAAGTTTCCCAGCGACTTGTCAAGTTCTCCACATCTGCTTGAATGGATTGTGTCATGATATTACTTTCAACTAACTGTTTCCCAATTTCCTGAATTTTTTCAAGTCTTAATTCTGGATGATTCCGTATATAATTCTCCAAATCCTTTCAAGATGAAAATTCATTATTTCTTGAACAAACTATACCAGTTTTCCTAGTACTACAAAGTTTATACTTACATCAAGTTCTTCTGATATTTCTTCAGCATCTGCAGCAGTTTCTGTTGATTTCTTCAATCTCTTATCTAATTTATCCAACCAATCACTTTCTTGTGCAACCAAAGCACGAAATTCACCGTACTCGTGACTAGCATTTTGTAAATGCCTATATCGTTCATAAATGCGATCTGTCACGTCTGTCCATCGAGCATTCAAGAACGTAAACCGTCTTCCAAGTTCTTGCACGGAAGAACCTTCGGAACTTAACAATTTATCATTGCCCATTTCGTTAAGATTTCTAAATTCTTCTACTCGTTTATCTATTTTTTCTTTTAACGATTGATATCGGCCACGAACTTGAAATAATTCAACAGACGACGTTATTTTCGTTTCAACTGGTATCTCTTTCTCCAAAGCTGATAACCACTTTGTAAAGTCTTCTATCCCGTTTATGATCTGTTATAATATAGAATGGTATATTAAAAAACACTATTTAAAGTTTATAAAAATTCCATCAACTTACTTCGTCGTTTCTTTTCAAAGTATCTTCATACTTATCATTCAAACTTTTAGCACCGTCGACGATAGCATTCCATTTATGCGATACAACTTCCAATTTATTATTCAACACGTTCGCGAATTTTGGTTCAGAATTTTCAAGTAGTCTATTCGTAGATGTTTGCAATTTTTCTATTCTCGGTTTTGTTTGATTTATATCTTCGCAGAAAGATTGAATTTGCTTCAATTTGAGTTCCATAGTTTCGATATCATTTGATGCACTATCCTTTGACAATTCTTCTAGATATCGATACGATTTTTCAAGCCAATTTTCAAGATCCGAAAGTTCATTATTAAATACCTTTAAAGACTGTATATCTACGCACAGATAATATAATATAAAATAATATAAAATAAAATTATATAAAACAATTTTGAAAAAGGAAATTAAAGAGTACCCTTTAAAAGATTTTGTTGACGTTCTTCTAATATTATAGGCATGTCACTCCATTTGGTATTAAGATCTTGTAGTACATCTTTAAGCCTTTGTCCCTGAGAGTCTCCGCTAGTTTTCATTATTAACTCATGTCCAACACTGTTTACATAATTAAAAGTCTCTTGATGTTCTTTTAAAGAATTTTGAAGATCGCTAAACTTTTTTAATTGTTCTGCCATTGTCTTATCGTCTGACACGACTATATGTTCCGACAATAACACGCTTTCCACATTATTAATGAAAGAAGTAAGATTTGCAACTGCATCTGTGTATTTCTTTGGTGGTGTTTTATCAATAGCATCATTTAATTCAGCTAACCTTTCGGAAAGTCTAAAATTTAAAAAAAATTTCCTTCAATGATATATAAATGTATCTTTTAGAAATTAATAAAAAGAAATGATTTACATTTTATACAACTTTTCCCAACTACAAACAAATGTTTGTACATCTGCATTTACATTAACAATTTCACTGATACCAGTTTGATTTTCTGATAATTCTTTGGCTTTTTCTAACAATTTTTTAATACGTTCTTCGTGAGACTTCATTGACTTCAATTTTACCTAAATACGAATTATATTTAAATCAACGGTTTGTTTAGATGTTTGCATAAAATATTTACAATCTGCGAAATTAAGAAAAAATTACCCCAAATGGTTCCACTTGACTATTTCCTTTATTTGAATCAAACCATTTCGAATAGCTATCCAACATTAAATTTAAACTTGCCAATTCCGTTCGAAATCTTTTCACTTCTTCTAGATATTCTATACGAGTCTTTATTTCTTCAAGCCGATTATTTGTTGCCATCCAGCAATTCTGTATGTCTTTAAGTTTTGATTCTTCTGTCTCCACTGATTCATTAACATTCCTCAATTCACCAAGAAGTTGTTTTCCCAATTCTAAAACTCTATTATAATCATCCCTGTGTGCTTCTATATCAGCTATTGTATCATTGTAAACTACTTTCTTCTCTTCGACGCTTAATTCGTCGAACACTCCCTCAGATCGTCCAATTTCTAAATCGACGTAATCAAGCCATTTATATAGATTGTGTAATGCAGATTCGAATTCATGCCTAGTTGTATTGTCCATCCGACGTTTCTTGGAATCGCTATGGGGTGTAGACTGAAAAAAAGCAAAAACATAGATGTCAACATATCACGTAGTAAGTTAAATAGACAATCCCATGAAATATTTTACAAGCATACCGTTGCAGCGATTTCTTCCTTATAAGCGATACTCGTTACTGTTTCAGTCATCCATTCATTGCCTGTAATCACTGTGGTTTCCCTCTCAGATTTTAGATCGAATTCAAATCCAGAACTAGTTATCTAATGTAAAGTAGAAAAAAACATTATTTCTTGGATAAAAACAGGAAATGTGTAATATTGTATTCAAAAAATTAAATATTGTATATTACCCTTTGTGACTGTACTTCCATTATTTGCCCCACTGCTTCCCATCGATCCTGCAAATATTCGATCTTTTCTAATATACTAGTACACTCTGACGAAGTACTTTGCCCTTCAAATTCTTGCACTGACTCTTGCAACGATGTTAACTTTCTTTGATTTGCATCCATTTCCATTTTCAAGAACTGCAATTTTTTTATTCTTTCGAGTACTTCGCCGAGCTCAGATGCCGGGTTTGCTTCCATTTGTTTCAACGTGATTTCAGTTTCGTTCAACCAAGATACCAATCTCTTGTAATCGTCGTTGACACTTTGCCAAAGCGAAGAAAAGGCTTGCAATCGTTGTCTCCTTTCTTCCTTCCATTGACAAATATGGGTCCATCGTTCTCCAAGAGCAGATAATTGATCTTCCATTTGAGCATAAACTGCTTCGGAATTTTCTTCATCTACAACAACCACCATATTTCTCATATCATCAACAACTCCTTGCTGCGCCTCAATATCTTGTTCTAGTTCGTTTAATTGTTTCAGTTGCTCATCTAAGGCAGATTGATTCAATTCAATGGCTGCCATTAGCGAAATCCTATCTTCCGTCCTTGTTAACCACCGCCGCAGCGCATCTAACTGGCCTTGCTGCATTTGCATAAGAACCTGTTGTCACGAAACAAAAATTACTAATGACGAGGGAAAAGAAAGCACGATTAACAATGACTTAAGGCACAAAGTGATTATATCCATAAACTTACGACAAATCGATCGTACCTCGTGAATTTTAGTTTGCCTCTTCATTGCACACATTCGTAAACCTTCCCATCGGGAGTTTAATAATGACATTTGAACACGAACTTCATGTTCTTCGTCTTTATGTAAACCACCTTCGGCGAGTAATCTCGCGCCTTCCTCCAACACAGCACCGACTCCATCCTGATGTCCAGATAGCTCCATCAAAAATGTTTCATGTTCGTGAAATTGTTGCATTAATATTTCCAAGCTTGACCCAGGCTCTGGAGCATGATCTAATTTATCCTCTGCCTCCAGGAGCCAGGTCAAAACTTCCTCAAGGGCAACTTGGTAACCACCAAGTTCTACCGATACGTTCGTTGCTAGACTCATTGGTCGTGAGGTCGGTGTTCCGAAATTTGAGAAAGATAATGTGTTCTGTGAACAAATATTTTTTTTTAACGATGCATATAGTTGTTAAAAGGCGTAAATTCTAATTAAATACCTCTGCACCCGGTGTTGGAACCGGACTACCATCGCTCGCTACTGAAAGATCTATGTCGCCTATGTCATCTCCGGAATGAGGTAACGATTGGAAGAGGCACATAACGTACATCATTATTGATTTTTTATCTGGCACAGATGTGTTCACATCTGAAAGCACGACGTACGTGAATCTTCAGTTCAATAAAATAATTAGAAATAACATTAATTTGAATTTGAATTTAATTTACCTTCTGGATCCAGCAAACGTTCAATGCCCAACTGTTCCTGAGCGATGCGAAATGCATGATCCAATCTAGCATTCGGATGTTTACGCGATATGTTACTAAAATCGAACAAATGAGGTTTCCATTTGTGGAGAATCGCATTGAACGCCAGACCGTCCGACCAGGACGTCGTGAAATTTTTAATATCAACTCCAGGATAATTCTGAAAGAAATATGATGTGTGAAATTTTTGATCAGTAACTTAAAAAAAAAAAATTGGTATTTTATTTTTCGAGCAAGATTTTACCTGTGAATTCTGACGACACCACGCTAAGAGTGTTTTCTCCAAATTTGTCTGCTGTAGTTCTGTCATTAAATCTTTCAAATGATAATGTACCTGAACAAACGTTTCGTTTAATTTTAAATGAAGGATACACATTAAAAAATACAATTAAACAGATGTATAGATGATAAAAAGGCACTCGATGTTTGCCGATAACTTGGATAAATTGACCCAACCATAAAACTGACCTGCCAGTGAAGGATAATACTCCATACTAATCCGAGTGTTAGCTTAGGATTCCCGTCGACGATATCGTTACTGCTAATATTTACGAGTTTTACCTAGAAGGATACCAGGTACCATTAAATTACGCTTACCAAGCTTTCCCTCTTAAAGACTATCACATAAACAACTCACGTTATTCTGCTCAAGAATTTGCAAAGCTTTATTGACGTTATTCAAATGATGAACTCTCATTCGACCCCGTTCTCTTTTCTGTAAATCAAGCACAATTAATCAACGTCGGAGTATCAGTGTAAATATTTAACAATAAACATCGTCTACTCGTAAATATGTTAACATCTTTGTAAACTTTCGAAATTTGTAAATAGATAACAAAATCACGAGGCGTGATCAAATTAAAACGAGCATTTCAATGAATCGAATCTTCAAGAATGGACAGAGACAGCCAATGAAACGGCACAAACACGCGGAACAACGCATAACTTTTCATCGTGGAATTCTCGTACGCCTACTGTGCATAGATAATCACCACTCTCATGCAAATATTCATAATACCCAATAGGCGCACCTGCTTGGAATTCTATTAGCACGCCTCATAATGTAAACACGAAACGCACCACTTCAAGAAGTAACGTTTAAAAAAAGAACAACTGTCCAACCGAATGTTTAATAGATTACATCAGATGTGAAATAGAAATATCGTCTGTGTCCCATAATGAGTTTTAAATATCTCACCGTATCCGTCACGATTATGCAATCGTTCGCATCTGTTGAAAATACTTACGTAGACTTTCGACGTGAGGACCTCCAAAAGCGACAACAATCGATTGCCGTCTCTTAGATCGACGAATAAATCGGAAATCGGTTCGTGATGATTCTGCGTGAAGGAATAATTTACTGAATACGCGTACTTCATTGTTCCATATGAAATTTACGTGAATTTCGCACATGTTTCTTCATTTTTTGATCGTGTAAAACGTACCTTAAGTAACTGCGAATTTATCCATTTTGCAAATGTTTTCTTCTGTACGTCTTCCCGCTCATCTGTAATACACGTACACGATCATTGTTGCAATCGTAAGATAATTGTTTCGAATCTAAGAGAGACGATCTATCATACTTATGTCGTTAAATACACGTAACACCGTGAAATAAGTTTAATCCCTACTGCGATGATGAAACACGTATATAAGTGTTAAGAATTTCGTTAATGCTCGGAACGATTGGGAAATAAACATTTGTGAACAATCAGGGAATATGAAACAAATGTTACATATAAGTGTAATGCGTTTATTACAAATTACAATGTACATCGTGCGATACATGTTAGATGGAATCTTCTGTGAGAGATTTATGATAAGTTCGAATTTCGATGTGATTCGAATTGAAGAAACGAAAGGAAAAAAAAACAGGTATCACGATGAGAATATCTCGTTTCTGCAGTAACAGCAGGCGGTTTCATTGTCATTTCGACACCACCGCGAAATTATTGTCGACGTGGCAACGACGGCTCGTCATCTATCGCGTTGACACTCATTGACCTCAGTAGATGCAGCAGTAAACTCTTGAAATTTAGGTCGGCCAACAGAAAGTCATAAGTAAGTGAGTACACAGAGAGCTTAAATACCTGTGGTCGGTTTTCTGCTGGAACAGCGATTTTTCATCATCGTTTCGCAAGATTTACATTTTCTAACTTTATAGACGATATCTAACTCGAAACGAGAGTTTCAGATCTTCCAGAAAATCTAGGAATACTCATGGCAAACATTTCACGCGATAATCATTCGAATGATTCACCGTACTTCGACCAAAATAATCTTCCACTCGTTCCCATCTCCTATCTTCACAGAGAGTCCTTCGAAACTTAATGCAACCGCATACATTAGCTCCATTTCTTTTTACAAGAAACCAGAATATTCAGATTCCAATCAGATTACCTTATTCCAGACCAGCCTTCCAACATCTCGCGATATCGATTTAAATAAAATTCATTAAAATTTCTCTGAACAATCTGCTATTACTATACACCTCCTCCTTCTACTAATCTCCTAGATCATTCATCTATCCTCTCTCCAACCTATCATCATTCATCACTGCCTTCGATTACATCTCCCCATCTGCCGCCGAATGCTCCGAATTATTGCCAAACGAAATATCTCGACATCATTAACTCCATCAACATCGTCGATGTTAATTAATCACCGCCAGTTATTCAGCTGGAGCTAAGCGATCCAGAACGTTATGCATTTTTCATCCTACATTTCAACAAATGTGGACTCAAATCGAAAAGAAACAGAAACCGACAAGCGTAAGTACGAACGTCACTGACCAGCGATGAATGAATGAACGAACAGCCGTGCTTATCTTACGTACGAAAGGGGCACATGATAGCAGAGGGGCAAACGAGGAGAGCTACAAGAGAGGGAGGAGGAGGTTCAGAAATTGCGAATGACGATCACGTAGCGAAAGAGAAGTATGCCGTAAGATACGCGTACGAGAGCGCGCGTCTTTCCTGGCCGGTCATCGGCCAACGTGGAGCTTTCCTTACGAAACCGTGCCGCTTCCGAATATGGTGCATCGAGTTCTTTTGCGCGCCTCTCTACACGATTGCCAGTTTTCTTCAACCGATGACCACGAACTCCTCCACTCCGGTATCCCGTCGTTTTCTGTCAAAAAACCGAATCGCGACACGTAACGCGCGACTTCCTGGCGCGCTTTCGATCCCCGGTCATCCTACGCGATCGAGAGCAACGACCACTGGAACGATTGTTCGATGGAGATGCACGTTAGCTGCTAATAGGATGGTATTTGCTGGTTAACTCGGTAGGATGAGTTAGCTCGTTGTTTAAAAATATCTTCTCACTCTTTGGAAGTCGAAGACTTATTACCAACCGGATGATTCATCGTGGAAATCGGTTCGAATTGGTTCACGGTTCAAATGGTTTATACGGTTTGGAAAGGAGTTTGTTTCAGTTGTTAATAAGCCTGACAACAGGATTAATCTGTTAGCATATCGTGGATCAATGCGCGTAGCTTGAAACGACCGAAATGACAGACGTTGATGAATGAAAAGTTAGGTTCAAAAAGGACTATTAGAATTTATATACTTTCTAGAATGATAATTTACTCGTTCTGTAACACTGAAATAAATTAAAATAAAAATAATTTAAATTGGTATGCATAATTTATTCGTTTCGTAAAATTTTTTAAAATTAACAAGCAGTTATTTTTTTTTTTCCAATATCCAAGTTTTAGTAGAAGGTACATAGTTCATTCTACCCGCATACAACTCTAGCATACTAGGCCCGATGAATTTTAAAAAGGCATTTCCTGTATCATTACGTTCCGGAAGGGTTGCCTGTTTTCGGGAATTTATTTCAGGAGAAAAAGAGCAGGATGGTTAGGTTGTAATTGACGACGAAACGGGAGATGGCTACACATGATAGACGTAACGGAATTTCATAGTTGAGGTCATCCAGCTTTCATGGGTATCATACGCGAAATGCGGATCTGAACATTGTCGCGCAGGCAGAAGCGCTTCTGTTAACCGGTACCGGTTATTTCTCTACTAACGGCAAAATGCAACCGGAGTTTCGTATGTTAACCGGTAGGATGGAATCGAATTAAGTGTGATTAAAGAAACAGGTAAGAACGTAGCTTATCTGGTCGAACACGTGGCCGTGGTTACGCTAATAGCGAGATAACTTGTTTAAATTGCAAGATCGATGAAGGAAACTGTCGATAAACATAAATAAAATATGTATAAATGAAGGAGAGACGACGGTTTAAAAGGACAGTAAAATCATTTTGATAGCTGTGTCATCGTTTGAAGAGCTACACTGTTTGCCAAGAGAAGTATCGTTTATAAGCGAATACGAAAGTTATCTATCGTCAGATATTTCGCATAACAGAGCCGCATGCGTATAAACGGTAACAGTAAAGTACGGACTATCGATCAAAAGTATGCATCTAACCCAGGGAACCGTTAAGTCGAATCATTCCCGAGCCTGTTGAATTTTCGAGCTACGATCGAAAATGTATCAGCCTGTTCTATCGGAACGAGCGTATCAACGGCGAAGTTAAAGGAAACTGAAACAGCTGTGTGCACACGTCGCCGTAACGAATTTCCTTTAACGTTTTCTAAAATCCAAACCTGGATGCAAGTGTTTATACGCGCGTGCACATCTGTTGGTTCACTTTCGAGGCAACTAACGTAAACAGCCAGTGGGCAAGTATGAAATACGGCGAAGAACTATGCGTATATACACATCAGACCAGTTTGCGATCCTGAATGGTGTGTAACATAGAAAATTAATTACACCTTTTAATAACGTTCAAACATCGTTTCCATAAGAGACGAAATAACCTCGTAGAGCAGAATAAGTGTACCCACTTATCGTTCAGACTATTTCATTCGTGCAAACATCTGAACCGATGCGAATGCTAGAAGTGTTGATACTCTCGCTCAGGTTGCTTTACAAAAGTAACCATCAATTCTAAAACAGCCTCCTTCCGTGATTCCGTGAGGGTTGAACGAACCGCAAGTTCGAAACGCGTAATGCTGTTAACGCCTCGATAATACGTCGTCGAGAAAACAGTGGCAGCCATCTGAAACCATCGCTAAACTTAGCTAAACACGCGCTAACACGCGGTTCTCTTCTCTACTATATAAGCGTGCATTCATTAGAGCAAATCAACGAAACAAATATTTCACGGCGGAGCGTCGTTGCGCTAACACCTACCACAACGAGCTTTCTAAAAAAAAAAGAAGAAAAAAAGAAAAAAACGATTCCCTATTCACACGTTCTTCTTGGTATTCGCAAAATCTATTACGAGTCGTTTTTCCTTCGAGTGAATCAACCGAGAATAATGCATTCCTTCCGATTACCTCATCCAATTGATCGCGTAACAAGTATTTCACCTGAAGGGTTGATCTAACACGTTCGCTACCAGAGCCACATATGCGTCACATATCAATCTTACGATAGATCACTGTTATCTACATACACACACACACATTACACAAAAGTCTGCGTATTTAATCCGCTTATGCCAGAATAAATTATGCATGAATTATGGGAATTATCAAATGAATATGAAAAATAATGATTATTTCTAATAAATAATGTTTTCGAAATTCTTTTCTTTCTTATATCAATTTCTATATCATATTTAACTCCTTGCCGTACGAATTTTTAGTATCTGCATTAGTTAATCTCGAATGTTTACTACTCCAATATAGTATTAAATAAAAAGAAGTTAAAATATTGCATACAGTCTCTATTTGGAAATCGTGAGTATTCGATTGAAATTTAAGTTAGAGCAAAAATACAAATTTGATAACCATATAATACTTCTTTTATCGCACCTTCACCATAATCGACAACACAAGTGTGACTTGTCATTATACGTCAAAGGGTTAAACGTGACTGTGAAATAAATTTTGAACAATTTTTCAACAAACATCGAAATACATTTTCCCTTTATTTCTCAACATATTCCATTTTCAATTTCGTAATTATCATTTAAAAGTGAATTTTTGTTCTTAAACCTTACCAAACTATATCAATTTGTTCAGCATTAAAAGGGTTAATGCATTTACGCGTGCATAAAAGAGTAAAATTAATGAAAATGTAAACATTAAGTGTGTAAGTGAGAATAATACAAAAGATGGCGGACGATACTTCAATAAAACGGTGGTAGCGAACATGTTAACCTGTGCGTATAGATATATGCATATCTATACGAGAAAGTAGCTGAATGTCTGAATCTAAAGATTTTCTGTTTACAATCATACTAATCTTCTGGTTACATCAGTGACCATTACGCCATCGATAGTGCGCTAGGTTTGCAGTATCGCTGTCACAGCGCGATCTCGAGTGTCGGTTACCTCAAGGACGTGGCATTTTTCGCGAGTCGGCTACCACTCGCGGGAGAAATGCTCTCCATCAAGGTATCTTTATACCTCGAGCTCGAATCTTGAAGGAGAATTATACGCATCGAGTTGTAATTCCACGTCAGCCTGGTGCTGTTAGACCTCTTACGCGCCTGTATCTTCGAACGAACGCCAACCGTTCACAAGCAAAAGTCGAATTAACGATCTCGAACCTGATTCTCTCCTGTCTTTCTTTTCGATATCGCTCTTTGTCCTACCCTGTCCTCGACACTCGGCCTCTCTCTTTTCCCCTACAATCGTTAAGCATCATCGAAAGGGCTTCCGAACGAGAGAGCCTCGAAAACCACTCGACGTCGCCTCTTCATTAAAAAGATGCAGATGTCGAGAAAATGAGGAGACGAGGAGAATCGAAAAAGATGCAATAAGGGCAAGCCATAAGATGGAGATCGCGCGTCGTTGTCGTTTTATGATAAATTACCACAATTTTGTCGTAAACACAGCGTTGCACGGTTGAAGAACTCTCGCAACGCTCGCAACGCCAGCGGAAAATTAGTTTACGAATATCCTTAATATGATGGCAAGGTTACTGTGGTATGATAACAATGAGATTCTATGGTCTGAAATCAATTTGGCTGCCGTAGTTCACTTCTTTTACCTTGAACCCTATCACGAATCATGGTCTCTCTCTTATCTCTATCTTATATGTACAAATGGAAAGTTTTTGAACGAAATACCAATCGAATGAAGATAAGAAAATGAATTCAGAGATCCTCCTTAACAAGTTTGACCACTTCGTCACCAATATTTGGGTAAGTATCTACGAAGAGCATCGTTATTCGTAGATAACACTTTCACTTTTCAAAAGTGATTTTATTAACGCTAGATTTACGAACTTTTCTT
The DNA here is from genome assembly GCA_951804975.1 of Anthophora plumipes. Lineage (NCBI taxonomy): Eukaryota > Metazoa > Arthropoda > Insecta > Hymenoptera > Apidae > Anthophora > Anthophora plumipes. The sequence goes on along the minus strand of OX638116.1, from coordinate 16,834,163 downwards.
GTGTACCTATCTTTACGGACGAAAATCCGAATTTTTTTTTTCAAAACGTCGAGTTATCTAATTTAAGGACGACCTAACTGCACACTGTTAATTTACTGACAAATTTCGATATATTTTCGCATCATTTTATTAATAAAAGTTAGCAAAAATAGTAATAGCTTCTGTACTTTTGCTCGTGAAATCTGAAATCAGTCAAACTGACGGATCCCTTAAATTTAGTGTCAAACATGATAAGCTATACCTAAATATAACTACTTTTTCATTCACCAATTAAATAAAGAAGACTTAATAAGAATAAAGAATACTTGGAACACAGTAGTTTATTTATTGAAAATTTATTAATTTCTAATTACACTTCGTGAAACATAAAATACATTATATTTATATTTCATTCATTTTCAATCATAAACCCAGTTTGTAAACCCAGCTAACATGTTAACTTGATTCATTGTAATCTAATTATGAAAGCTATCATTTTACAATATTAGACATCGAGAAATACATGTTGTAAATTAGTAATAAACTCGAAATGAATTAGCATATAATAAAAAAAAAAAAAAAATAGTCAGCCATTGAGAACCTGTAATGGGGCACAAAACGCGGGAAAACCGTATCTGGGCCAGCAACACGTTTATTCCCCAGATCCAACGCACTTTGTGTGTCTTTGGTTGTGGCATACAACTGTCGGCACAAAAGGCACAAAGCTTTTAAATGCTTTTCGGCTATAAGCTATTCGGTATCCCTTTTTCATTCATTGGTGCCAGGCTGAATGCAAGTAGAACACCGGCATGCACTTTGCAAACAAGCTAACCAGCTGGAATGGCCGTCAGCGTGGCGAACAATCATTTAAACGAGATGACAATACAGACTTCCAACCGCGAGGACTGCATCTACTCTAGCTCCTACATCGTATACACTGGAACGCGTGTCGTTGGCCCTAAACGCACCACCATCTGAAGTTCACAGGTCAAACGAACTGATGGGACCGCGTAATGTTCATGCCGCGGCGTCCTAGTATTCTATATGGATTAACAAACGGCGTGACCGTCTTAGCGGAGTTACATCAACTTAACGTTGATGTAACAGAACACGAAAGAAAGTTACATCAACGCAAGTTTATGGATTATTTTCATATTTACCGGTCGTGCTCGTTCTGATTAAATCAGCGACTAGATATATTCATATATAGAGTAACTCTCGTTAATATTATTTATTAATATTACATTGATAAATACTCGTTAAAACAGAATAACTTTTTTTTAAATTGGACCAAAGTACTTAAGGTTTTTCGAGATATTAAAAATGATGGGTTTAATAAAATTTTCGAGAAAATTACGTTAAAAAGAAACAGCAAAGGTTACTTTCTATAACTTTTTCATCTGTGCCTGTGATGGAATCGGTTAATGGGGAAATAAACGACAGGCATTGAAAGATGTAAGAATCGTTAGATTTATTACAGCTGTAGCTCGAAAGTCGTGGAAAACTGCAATTTTCACCATCTTTAATCGTTTGTGGCTCGTAGAAACGTTAACCGGTTTCGATGAAATTTTCAGCGTCCACGTAACTGACATGAATCTGCAAAACATATTTTCTTAATATTCATTACAAGCTGAAATAAAAAGAAGCTTGTAAAAAGCGATCTTTACTTTCTTCACAATTCCGATTAATTGTAATTTCTTCAAAAACTGTTTTTACACGTCATCCAGTAAAATAATCCTTCTAACTTCTCAAAAAACTTCAAATTCTTTAGTCGAATATTAATAAGAGTCGCTACATGTACATTTCTAATTAGAATAAATTTATATCAAATTTATGAAATGAAATGTAACACTTTAATCATTGTTTACCGACGATTTATCTCAAAAAGTATTTTTAATCCAAGAGTAACAAGTGTCCGCAGATGGCCTTACGAACGATATTTAAATCAGATGAAAGATTAATGAAGGAGATTTTAATAGGATCTTTTAACAGATCTGCTGCGTAAGTTGTACTAATATAGAGAGCATTCGACAAACATGATCGAGATATTCTCGTATAAATCGTATAAACTTAGTAACGATTAGAATTTCTGATATTTCAATGGGACTCGTCAAATATCAAATACTGGTTAATAGGCAAGATGATAAAAATTTTCGAACGTTCGAACGCGAACGATATTAATCGCTACTTGAATCGGATCAGTTACGTGGATTATGCCAGGCTAATCCGTTCTGAAATTACCGATCTGTTTACAGATACAATGTAATAAAGTACTTAAGTCTCGTGAATCCGCGGTGTACTATCGTGAAAGCCAATGTCTCGTTAATTGTACGCATCTATTCATACTTTTCTATAAGTGTACTACCTCATATTAAATTACATGCTTGAAATATAAACCCGGTGTATTTTCCTAAATACTAAGAATATCCGTACAAGCAAGATTTGAATCACAGTTCAAAAGCCTAATTAAAAAGTGATCTAATCGCAACGGATGGAGTTGAGAGCCAGGTTGAAACGAGATAAAATGGATCAGATCGATTCGAATTAGGTCAAATGAAATCGGGTCGAAGAAAATTAGGAAGCATCGAACCAATTTAGAACATGTTGCTTTCAGTTGAATCGATTTGGAACCAACCGGATCGAGTTAAATCGGTTTGGTTCAGGTTGGATTGAGTTAAGCGTGAGATCTATCGTTAAGAACGTTTTGGACAGTAGATAAACTTGCATCGTAGAATTATAACCTTTGATAAACATCTTGAGGCACGTTCCAAAAATCACATAACACCGAACGATGATCACACAATCTTTTTTTACAATCCTTACTTTTAGTCATGCGGATATTACGTATTCTTTCGGTTTAAGCTTCAATAAGAAAGAAATACGTTTTTTACAACGAAGATACGCGAGCGGTTTCTATATACTGTTAAAATAGCTTCATTGAAATCCGAGGAATAAAGAGTTCCATTATTTTAACAAATGTGTACAATGAATCATCCATCCCACAATAATAATTGATAATTCTTGGAAAGTAATTCTTCTAGATATGTTGGGAAAGGTCTGTATGTTAAGCTCATTCATAAAAGGAAATGGACATAAATAAATTCATAAAAAAAAAAGAAAAAAAAAGTTAAGTGTATCACTGATATTAAACGTTAAATATTTCACGCCTTGCGCAATAACATGAGCAAAGAGGTAAAAAGTGACAACTTCAATTATCATAATTACGTGATTACTTAGGTGTTAATGAGCCAATTAATGGAATTGATCTTGCGCGAATTATTTAACGAATGAGATCTGAGTTTAACAAATGAGTCCGCGAAAATGCACTATTGTTCTCGTATTTGATAATTATAGATGTTAACGATAAAAACGTGTTACAGTATAGTTACCATAACAGATTGAGCGCAATAGAAAAGTGAATTATTTTGCCTCTAATCAACCAAAGCAAAATGTGTGAAAATTTGTCAAATTTAAAACATAAGATCTGTCAATTTCTCGCGGATATACAATGTACGAGACTTAATTGATGAGTATGGTGGATGGAAACAAGATTGGATTAAATTTACGTGTACGGTTTCTTTAAATCGTTTAGCTAATAGTACGTTCACCGAACCTTCCACACGAAGCGCGCGTTCTAATCTAAATGACGCCACTTACGCAGCCCAGTTATCATTCTTGACGTGCACGTGTACCATACCTCTTTCTTGACGTATACATGCGTTTCGCGTACACGATGAATAAATATTTCGAAGATTAGATAAAGCATACCTTAGAACACAGATAACCTCATTGCCTACTGACGGTGAGAGTAGAAAAATACATAGGTAGCCAATAAAATGACACAGTTTGAGCTAAATACGTTTTCAACTCACAGAATACGTAGAAATAATGAATGCTTTATTATACATTCCGATACTTTTTCTATACGGCACGATGAACACGGAAAATTATCATCGAAGTTGTAATCTACACGAATAATAAAATTCGTCTCGATAGTTTGTTTGTGTGATCAATTTTAAAATGTTGCTTCGAATGAATAATCCTAAACACAGTTGCGAACCAATCAAATTGAAAAGGAAAAGAAGAAAAATGAATGCCGGCTCGCCTACATCCAGATAAAATACCCAATGCCTGACGTATACTTAGCCAATATCCTGATATCAAGTCGTGAGATATAAGAGACCATTGCGAGGTAAAAGTAAATTAGGATGTCGAGTGATATGGTGTAAATAACGAAAACCAAGTGAAAGTAACAATGATCGAGCAATTCTGCGTGCAATAAAGTCATAATTGCAGGCTGACGTACCTATGTAAACGACTTCCATCTTGAGACGTTGCAGAGACGCAGCCACCGGATCGGCGACGTAATATCCAAGGGCACGTTAGAGGAATGCACGAAATATCACATCGAATACGATTGCCGCACCGTGTGTCAAAGATCACGTAAACGAAACGCGAACAGTAAAAATTGCAACTGATCGCAAACTGACAAATTGAATCGAGCCAAACCTCGAGCCGATCGCAACGATGAGGTTAGAATCACGCGCGCACAACGCACGACAATGACGATCCGTACGCGACACTTGTTGATTCCACACTGTCAAGAAGAGCACTGCACCCGTATGTGCTCAAACACGTCGTCACTTACACACATGGGCTTTTAATGCTCTCTCTGTTTTTCACGCGTTCTCTTTCTCTTTTCCTCGTTCTTTTTTTTCCTCTCTCCGTTGTTTGCTTCGTTCTCACCGACGATGGCGTTTCTTTCGAGCCTTCACGATCTTTACCGCGATCGAAACTCGAACGACGTGAAACCACGGTGTCGTAGCTTGTTGGCGCGGTGGACACGCATCGGAGCGCAACCAAAAAGACAAAGAGAACGGAGTATTCGGCGACAATAAGATCGAAAGAACACAAACGAACGGTAGATGATTCGCGAGCCGAAAATACAACAAGAGAAGAAAAACTGACAGACGTTCTCACTTTCATGCGAACGTCAATGGACCGCCAAACGAACTGCACACCGGCCGAGCCTCGAACGAACTGGCAACCTCGGAGTTCGGACAAGTAAGGCCCAACTTCTCCCACCCGGCCCGCCTTCTAGCAATGCACACTTCTTTTCTCTCTCACTTTTTCCTTATAAATAGTCTCAGTCCTCTCCTTTCCCCATGGATGGGCTCTCCCTTTCCCTAACATATCGTGGGACTTTATTGATGTCCACGTAGGGAAACAATGAAAGAAATGAGAAAATTTAGACTTTACTGATTGAAAACAAAAGTTACTTAATAATCTATCCCAAAAAAATTACGAATTTAAATATCATTTGCATGTTAAAAAATAGTTTAACGTTTGTCAACTGTATAAACAATCGCGTAATATTTGAATAATTTATAAACAATTTAAGGAAGGCAAGAAATTGTTTATCGAGAAAATAGCCGTTTATTAATGGCTATAAAATATTTCAAAGAATTGATCATTGTCTTCAATTTCTAAAGAGCATAGAAATATTACGATCTACGGGCACTGAAAGGCCCTCAGGCTCCTCTTTGCAGACCATAAGGCCCAATGTATCACAGGTAAACAGGATCTCAGAAATCGAAAGAAGTAGTCTCTCTCGAATGGAACAGGTAGAGAGAGGTGTGGGTCGCACAGCTCCGCAATACGAATTTCAGATTTTACTCATTGTCAGCGTTTGCTATTTTATTAGGTTCAATTTTCTCTGTTAATATAATTAGTACCAATAAAGTATAACATAATCTAAATGAAAATTCATTAATACAATGTATATTCGATACAATACAACGTAAATATTTTAATGAGTATCTGTTATGATATTACACGTGTCCATTTTTCTTGTACACTTGCACAAGAAAATAAAAGTTTATATCCCGGAATTCGTAAGTTTAAAAGCCATGGTGAATCGAGACGTAACAAGATTAGTGCAATTCTTGGAAATGCGTCTACAGCTCTGTATCAGAGACCTCCCACAGCGTCAGGTCTTCAATTCTTCAGCTAATTCGATCAATTTCAGACATAGGTACATTATCATACAACGAATCTAAATGGGCAATCACGTCTACAGCATCGTGATTATTTCTACAACTGAAAGAACAGAACGATCGTGCAATTTTATCATTTGGTATACTTACAAATATCATCGTCCATACTTGGCTTTGTTTAGATCCGTGTTCGATGTCGCTGAATATTTTACATGTGTGTATCTCGTCGAATTGAAAGCACAGTTTGTCACACGCGCACGATTGCTGCTGAACACATTATACATTACACCGTCCACCAGGTTCAGAAATATCACGTGATAAATCTTTTCCAATATTGAAAAATGCCAATAATACCTTATTATTTACAATGTCGAAATATTGAATACTTCGGTGCAAAACGCACAATACACTTCACTTTTCCTGCAACATTTTATCAATACCGGATAACGTATTTAAAAGTTTAATACTTGTAAACAACTTTGAAATGTCGGTAATCGTTCAAAAGACTTCGTGTCATATTTTTGTGAAACATCTTTTCAATTTTTCACGCTCTAAACTGTCGTTTCTGTTTTTTTCTTTTTTTTTTATTCCATTAATAACGAATACACAGTTTAGAGAAATTTCTTTAAGAGCAAACTTGTCCCGATCTATGCATCCACGTGGTTCGATCTGTTTCAATCAGATTCTAATGAATAGCACCACACAGCGTGATTACATATGGGTTTCGTTAACAAGGAACAACCTCATTCGGTGCAGTCTGTCGCGACACTGTAAGGTGTTGGGAACCTCGCCTCGTAGGCGATCTTCTTTCCAGAAGTCAGCGCCGACGCATCAAATATCAAATTTATTCGAACACCGAATAATAATGTTGATCATTCGCATTTAGTAATAAAATCGACACAAGAAATTTGTTAGGTATACACAAAGCTGTTTATCATTTACCGATAAATGTCGGTAACGGTACACCGAATGCAGAAAATATATATATATATATATATATATATATATATGTATATATCTGTATAAAATTGTAGGGATGTATAAAATTGTCATTCACATTTTAACGGAAAAAATGTTGCAATGCTCGTCGAAGTTTAAACAAAAAAAAAAAGTCAAAAATTAGAAGAACATGCAATTAACGTGCCCGATCTGAAGGTGTACGTGCATCCAACACTGTTCCTACCCGAAATGCACTTACCAGAAATACCGTACGTGCTCTAAAAATATCGTCACGTGCAAATTATAAGCAAGGAAAATGGACAAAGGATGAATGGTTGCCGATAATGAAAGTCATGCACAGAATGACACGCGTACGCTTGCCAGATATTTAAATTATATCGTTAACGATTGTAGTAATCTTGGGTATACTTAAAAAAAGAAAAAGAAATTAACTTGAAAAAAATAAAACACTCGTAGATTGAAATACGTTTGGTTAACTTATGTCCGTGAAAAGTTTTCAACTGAAAACATGTTAGTTAGCCGAATTATTAAATTACACGTTCGGAAATAAAAGATCAGAAGTACTTGCTCGAGAAGCTCTCGAGCTGAATACTTTAAAGTTTCGTTATGTGATAAGGCACATCATCGATGACATTCAGCAACTTCGCTTTACCTTCGATCATTAAGTAAAAAAGAAAGAAAAAACGCGATTTAAATCCGCATTATGTTCGAAAATATGTAGCGATAAATAATTATGGATAACAGTTTTTTTCTGTACGTTACAGGGCAAGGTAAAACGTGGTGTGAAACGTGATCACGTTGATCACTTCTATTTATAATTACGTAAATGACATCTAACGTCAGTAACGAACGTGCTTCTCCAGTAAATGAATGAAATTATACTACTAAAACGCGCGTTACATTAATACTATTAAACTTTACGAGGAAAACAGACAGGGCTTTAATACTATTAAGTAACCCGTTTATTATTTGTATCGATAGATATATCTATTTGATACAATCGTAAAATTGTGAAAATACCAATGTTTTATTTACACGACACAAAAAGGTACAGTTTACCATAAAAAAATAAATATTTTCGTAATTTTTTAATTACCTTTGATACTAGAAATTTGATCCTCGACGGTTTCACCTTGCCACGGATCTCCCTCGACTTGAATTATCCAACGAATTTTTCTCGATTGCATCTGGAATCATCGTAATATTTATTTACAAAAGGAACAAATTTATTCGTAGTGAATTGTTGCTTTTACAATATCGAACTACAACGGATCAGTAGTTCACGTTAGTTTTGAAGTGGATATATCGATATCGGTGCACGATTATTTTTGTGGATATGTTTGCAGATAATGCGAGTAGAAATGAGTTTCCTCTATCGTAATTTTAACCTCTATATACATTACATTCTATCCAATTCTCCTTTCTATTTCTGATGTATTTTAATTGTTACAAAAAGTACTCGGACGCGGGTTTTAGAAATTCAATGATATTGTAATCTGTTACTTCGTATTAAAATTAATAAATTATCTGTTTGTAAGGAACAATGGTAAAACATAATGAAATTTATCATATGAAAGCTACACAATTCTCTATAGAATTCTCTATAGAATTCTCTATGCTGGATTTCACTGTTCATTGTGAATTAATAAAAGTATTATTAATATAAAAGTAGTGTACAATAGGTTGTAATCAAGTATGATGTTTAATAATAGTAAATTAAATCAAAACGTAAATTATAATTACGCTCGAATAAATTTATGGTCGTGCAAATAGCGTAAGAACTAATTACCTTAAATAACATTGACGAACATTAGAAAACTGTTTGTAAACGCGTACGTTCATAGATCAGCATCTGTATACACTGTTGCGGGCAATTCTCGTTCCACACTGACAATGATTTGCCTGTCAACGGAAGTAACACTCTGTATTGTGACTATCTGCTGGTTCGTTGCATCGACCATGCGTACTTGAATGTCGACTTTGCTAAGAAGAATTGTCAGAACTACACCCACGGGTTTGTCACTTACATATGTGGACGATCAAAGCTTTCGTCCACGAGATATTTCAACACGAACACGAATCCCTCTTAAATTCTCCTCTGTTATTAACTGAGGAACACCATTCATTCCTAAATCGCTTTAACACGCATAATATACCAGTATTACGAGGACGACTAAAGTTCAAAATACTTCACTTCAAAATTCGACATCAACATTTGGTGTATCCAAATATAGAGAAAAAAAAAAAAAAAGAGTAGAACAGATTTTTGATGAACTCAAGATTTTATTGATATTTCGGGTACAAATCGTTACGTGTAAAAAAATTGTATTACAATTAAATAGTAATTTGTAAGTGAATATTAAACGACGTTTAACCGTTAAAATTTTTAAATATTAAGCATACAAAATTCATATTTAATTTAAGATTGAAATCGAACATTTTTTTTTTTATATTTAAAGGATATTTGCTATCGTTCTACATTATTTTATACACAAAGTTTCTTTTCGAATTGTTACACTTTACTCGTTTCATCAATTATAACTAAAGTTTTAAAATTTAAAGTTGTACAAATCGATTTGTTGGATCGATCGAGTTGTTCTGAAACCACGCATGCGCCAAAAATATCTGGAACAAACGATTAACCACGAGGTAGAAATCAGAAATAAACGTAAAACATAACCTGCGTGAAACTGTAATAAGCAAGTGTAAAAACTAAAACACAAAAATGTATTTAATGTATTATTTAAACGAAAATGGAGATCGAGTGTACACATTGAAGGTAACAAATATAAGATATTTATTTTAAATCGTAAAATATACATTTAACATTGAGACACAAAAAAACTGTTTGATAGTATATAAATTATATTTTGCGTTCAAGTATTATATTTTACACAAAGACAAGCTTCTATATTTATTTCGAAATAAATATATACAAAGATATCTTTATTTTTCTTTTTATTTGTTCGTGTACTTCATATAGAAAATGGATCCAAATGGAAAACCAACGCTATCTGCACATCCAGGTAAATACGAAAGTGTATTTTGCATTATAAAATATTGCAGTTAATTAACGTGAAGAATTATTCTAGCTCGATTTTCTCCAGAAGATAAGTATTCAAGGGAAAGAATAACATTGAAACGAAGATTTGGTCTATTGCTTACACAACAGCCATTACCTATTTATTAATAATTCTTTATTATTTATAGTTAAATGTATTTTACATAAAAATTAAATTAAATTTAACATAAAGATTACAGAAACATGTGTGTATATGATGTACATGTTCCACTACTTATTGTTCTTGTACACATATGTAAGTAAACTTTTAACACCTACAACTTCCCCTTTTGATAATCTATATATAAACTTCCTAATAAGCTCCACTTCTGTTGGGGCATTTATGGTATTTATAATTACATCAAAAAGTTCTATTTGAAATACAATAGATATTTCACATGTGATGGATTAATTTATTCATTTGATTTAATAAAATCGTTTTTTATTCAGAATTCAGTTCATCTTTAACATGTACATATAAAAAATAAAAGTCATATTTTTATTTATCATACAATATCTAATCATTTTGAGTAGGATACAGTTTTATCAAATAATGTATTAATAAGATTACATAAAGTCAACTATACTTAAGAATTTTATGAACAAATGTTTATACTATTCATAAAATTAAAACTTATTGAATTGGTGCAGACAATAAAACTATAATTGCAAACTGAAAACTTGTACCAACAATTCATGACACTTGTACTTTTTGTTAGATACATTATGTTTAACTTAAAATGAAGAATAACAATAAGTATACTATTGGATACACTTAAATATTTCTGATATATGTACATACATATATTATGCGCATTTTTTTGTCATTTAAAAACGACACAACATTTCGAGTGAAAAATAATATTCCAAACAGTATTTAAATATTATTTCAATTGTAAATAAACGAAGAAATATGTCTAATTGTTCATTTATTATATTTTATCACCTATCTAGTAATTAATAAATAATATAGAAATAAACATTTTATTTATTGTATTCTTCTAAAATACGTCTAATGTTATCTAAAAATATTATTTTATTTTATAAATTCCCAACTGAGGCATTTTTCTAATATATAAATGTCATATTGAGTATTCTAATTACTTATTTACACGATGAGCGAAAATAACCACTAAAATCATACAATGATCTTCTAATTAACATGGCAATATGACGATACTTTTCGCAATATTCATCCTTTAAATAATGAAACTAAAAAATAAATGTAACATAAATAATATTTATCTTATTCTTTTTACATATACTTACATTTTTCACAAATATTTATTACAAAACACAACAGTATTTATCCTTGAGATGTCGATTTTTTTTTGTGATGTTCGTGTACAAACTATATAATTTCAAATCCTTATTCAATGCTATGAGTATATTCTTCACGTACATTTGTACAAATATTACAGAATTGTACCCAACAAAAAAAATTAAACATTCAATCACCTTAGTACTAAAATAACACAATCTATAAAAGTTTTAAAATTGTATGAAATTATCATGAATTCTATTATCATGAATTTAATTACGGAATATATTATATTTTCAAACAATTAAACATTTGAAAAATAAAAAAAAAACAGTTTAAAGCAGTTATACTATTATATATGTACATAATGTAAAAATTATAAGTACATACTTTAAAATAAATGTAACAAATTTTTTACAACTTATTTCAAACGAAATGGAACAGAAAGATATGTTTGTTAAATTTTACACGTGGACTGTACAACAATATCAAAAAATGAATATTGTTCAATAAGTTCACTAGAATATAAATCACATTACTGCATAAGAAAAAACATTATATTGTAGCAGTATTATTCCAACTATGCTCGTATTTTTTTCAATTAGAAAACTTCTGAGTTCTTTTTTTTTACCTACTGCTCACATATTGTCATATAATTTCTCTGCTTTTAATGGCAAAACATAAATTAGGAATTACTTATTATTACTATAAATAAGCGACGATGCGAATTAAAATTTGACCTTTGAACAAACATTGTATAAACATATATATATATATATATATATATATATATATATATAAATCCTTTTGTTCAAAGTTCAAATTTCAATTAAGTAGTATAAAAACAAACAAACCAAGTATAGTGGTGATTGATAAACTAATTAGTAAATGATATTATTACTCAGTATTAATAAAATTATACCAAATAACGTAAAAATGGTCTTGATCAATGTGCATACAATTTGCATTCTATAATGTCATAGATGTATTATATATACGTTTTTTTAAATATCAATGTCTTTGTATTCAGTTTGCTTCTGAAGGTGCTGCTGGTAGAACGTGAACTTGCTGTGCTTTACTAGCATTATAAACTTGGCCAGGACTGAATGGTTCTAGTCTTGAACTAGAAGCTATTTCACTTTTACGAATCATATCTTAAAAGAATTAACAAATATTATCAATATGAATAAATGGAAAAATCTAAAAGAGTCAGTGTTAAAATTTAAAGAATTGTGTAAAAACTAGCGATAGATTAAACGAATGATAAAATGTAAATGAACCTTCAATATCTGCAATGTTCTTTTTTGATACTAAAGAACTTACCATTTTTTAATTCTGATGCTGGAATGTATCGGGACAATCTAACAACAGGAAGAGGTAAATAACCACTGGTTAATGGCATCACGTCCAATGTGACGCTTTGTTTTTCTAAAACTTCCAAAGTCACAATACCAGCAGTACGACCACATACAGCCCACATGGCTTGATCAGCAAGAACCTCATACATTAATTGCGGTGAAGGATATGGATAAGGACTAGGTAACATTCGTGTTACTGTAAGATAAAGATGGCACATGCTACCAGCACGACAAAATTCACCTCCGTTTCCAGCAGCTTCAACTTTCGAGGACACTGTAAATAAAGTCTGGAAAATGATATTATAAATAGAAATCCACGTTTTTAAAACATTTTTAAAATAAATATTATATTTTATATTTAATCACAATTAAATAATTACTAACAAAGAAAACTATTACATCAACTATTCAAATACATTTCACTAATTTATATACATTAAATAAAATAGAATAGTCATAGAAGTAATTTATTCCCTTACCACATAATCTGTAATATCGAAATTGCATCTATAAAGACTGGACGCTTCTTCCATTCTTTGTAAATTATAAATTTGCAGAGGATCATCATTGGTATGTAAGTAGTTTAGTTCTTCAGTATCATTAATAGGTATGTATTTTACACGAAAATCAGTCTTTATTGGCATCAAATACTTCTCATCCTTACCAATTTCAAGTTCCCACATAAATGATACATTTATTCCATTACCTACTACTAATCTTTGACCAGCGATTGGATTCAAGCTTTTAAATTTAACATCGATCGACGTTATTGTTGTTAATTCTGGTTCGATCAGTTGTAGTTGTTGATTTGTTAATCCTGTTACAATTATTTGAACGAATTTCCTTTGTTTTGCCGTATGAAGTTTCATATTTGACATAAGAGGTGGACCAAAATGTAGCGGTATACTTTCTTCTAAGCCCCATGGACATTGTATATTCAACTACAGAAATGTTAATAACCATAAATATTTAAAAATTATACTGTTTTTACTGTGTATACTATCTTAATTGTTATTGATATATGATACGTGAGAAAAAATACCTTATGTTCCATTGATAAAGCATCTTTCTTTGGTGGTAATTCAGCTAAAACTTTAAACTTCAACCGTATTTTTTGAAATGGTTCACAAAGTGGCAGTGGTATTTCTAGTTCTTTAGACATTGCTTCTTGAGTACCATGCACTTGTACTACCAATCCTCTAGACGTACGTAATTTAAGTTTCATATCTTCCGTTTTTTTTATACTCCCACTCATAATAATTAATTCTATATCTTGAACAAGGCCCGCCAATAAGTCTCTACCGCATTTCAAGAAAATTGTAGGCTGGGTTTTAGCTACTTCATAGCATAATCGAGGATTTAAGATAGGCGATAAAAATTCCAATTTCTCTTCAATAATTAATGATAATTGACCAACTTTGTAAAAACCAGGCTGTTCAACACTTCTGGATAATTTGAACGTGTTCATACCCGGTTTCATTACAAATTCGTCACACGATAACGCTTTACTGAAATCACCTTTCGCATTTATAGATGCTTTCCTATGTTTTGTACTGTCTGAACGTCTCACGACAGGTTTAATGTTTCTGTGTACAACACTAGCAGAACCAAGACTTTTATCTTCTTTATAATCTAAATACGAATATACTTGTAATTGGAGTAAACTTGGATCAAATGGTTTCATATCTTCTATCGTACATTTTGATAATAATGGAATTGACGATTCAGGTGGTAATTTTGAACCCTTTTTCTTACTAGGTAATAAAGGCTTCTGAATTTCTTCAACGGATATAGACGCTTTAGTACATTTCACCTCTCTAGGAAATAAACTTTGTATACAAATTTCAATATTGACCACGCAATCTTGCACTACTTTATCCATCACTTTAACTTCCATACTAAATATCAGAAAAGCACATCCAAGTTCTATGAGTAACGGTTGTGGTGATGAAAGCATTTTCATATATCCAAACATTTCTTCAAAGTAAATATTACGAACGGTAATATGCAATACGTTTAAACAAGCTATAGCTGCACAAACTTTTGTATATTTCTCAACATCGTCCATCCTTTTGTAGCATTGTGCCAATTCCGAATAAGTTTGTGCTGCTAAATGATTCCATCCTTCGTCGGTGTAAGTTTTCAATGCATCAGATAAAAATACAACAGCTTTTTGGTTCTCTCCAAGCTTACTATAAAATTGTGCTAATTCTTTTCCTATTAATCTGGCTAATCGAATTCGGCCTACATGTTTGTAAGTACCCATAGCTAATTCCGCATGTTCAAGATATTGTTTTTTAAATGCTTCCTTTGACGAAAGTGCTTCTTTTAATTTATCAGTAGGCGTTAATTTACCCTCTATTTGTGATTCAGAATCTCCCATACCAGCTATAAGATAAACAACTGTGTGTAACTGTTCGCTAGAGGGTTCATTTCCGGGCATTAAACCGCATAGTTTTCCTAAATTTTTCAACTAAAATAAATTATAATAAAATTACATTAAAAATTATTTTTCAATTTATACTGCATTCGATAATTTGAAATATTACTCGATTAATATATTTTACAACTTACTTTATCTCTGGCAAGAGCCCACAAACTGGCTGTATGTAAGGAGCAAAGGTCTAGTTGTTGATTGTTGTCGATATTATAAGAGGATAATTCACAAGCTTGCAATACCTCTAATGCACAAAGAAACGTCCAACATTCGATTGATCCTTCTGGTCGTTGAATTTCTAGTATGCGTAATTCGTTTAATGTATTATGAATAAATGACAAGCACCTTTCTGCAACCTAAATTAACATAAAATTATATATTTAATTCGTAATAAAATAAAATAGCCAACAGCAGGTACTTTTTTTATAACTATTAAATAATCTTGTTATACAAACCTCCCATGGTTTGTTAAGTGCTAGTAACATGGCACACTGTCTACTGAATAAATAACTTCTAAGATCTAGTAATGATGCTTTACATTCAGCCAGAAGGTTTCTTAGATGATGATTTGTACCATTGTTTAAATTAACACCTTTCCAATTATTTAACGGTGTTTGAAATAAATTCAACCATATCGGAGTCTCTACGAATTTTTCGAGAAGAGATAAGATTTGTACCTCTAAAGGACAAGGCTACTGTGAAAAAGAAAGCTAACATACCTCCCACATTGGAGTTAAGCACAAACTGTGTAAAGAGAGCATCTAATTCATCATACTGTACTAATGCTTCATCATACAAACCTAACATTTCTAAAACAAATGCAAGCTCCTCCTGAAAAATGAATTATAATTTGAAAATTATATATACTTTTACTGTACAATTACACAGAAGTCGAATATATGTAAAAATAATAACTGAAAACAGAACTTAACTTACCTGTAGTAAGAAATAATGACAAAAATTCCAATTAGGATGAATTCTATTGTCTCTTTGCTCTCTGATAATATCTTCGAAATGTGATAGCTTCTTGTCATATGCAACAAGCATTAAATGACGTATGCGATTAATTAAACTTCTCCATGTTTCAGCTGAACGCATCTCTGATTTTATTGGATTTATTACAGCACAACATCTGTTTAACATATTATATATAATACATAGCAGAAAAGTAATATATATAAAAGTAAATATTAAAAACATTTATCAATTTAATTATTACTTCACCTATCACCATTCTTAGAAGCAAAATCACTGCGAATTTTGTCTAAAACTGTTGTTCTAGGTAATAATTTATTAGTCTTTTTTATATCATAAGTTTCTACTATAACAATCATCCAATCTTGGATATGATATTGTGTTAATGTCTTTAGCCAGTTATCTATATCCTCTCTGATACTTGTTTTATAAGTGTCTACATCCTGCAATCCCATTAATTATGTTTTAAAAAATCCAAAACGAATATATGCTTATATCATAATTAACTCATAAAATAATAAAATTGACAAAAATATCAATTTACTTACAGAACATTCAGTCCAATAAATGTGAAATATTGGTTGTTTTATCAAATGCCGATCTTTTTCATTTGGGAGAATGTCCTTGGAAAATGGCACAAAAGTTGCCCCAAGTTTAACTTGTTTAATTGGTCTACTAAATGATCTACGCCATTCCACCATATCAGCAGATATGGCTTGAAGCAAACTATTTGCCAATGCAGAAAATAACTTGTCATCTCCTGCATCTATATTGAAAATGTAAACAGAGTATACTGAGATGATATAAATAAAATTTATTCTTATCAAACAATATGTTATATATACATATATAATACCAAATATGTGTGCATAAAAGATTTATAATGTATTTTATAAAAATTAAATGTAAATAAATTATTTTACATGAAGACATTTTTCTATATAAATGTAATTAACCTATTTAAAATAACATATGTTCATTAAGGATGAATGCCAATTATTACAAAAATTCTAACTGTAAAACAAATTATTATTAGATATTATATTTCATGAAACATAGAATATCGTATCAGCGATAACTTCAATTGCGCTGAAAGGAAAAGAGAAATGTCATGAAGATTGACAGTTCATCGAGGGCGTAAATAACAATGCTTAACACTAGTGTCAGCGCTAGAAAGAGGTTAAATAAATGAATATCTCGATTAATGAACTTACATGTGATAATTGGTTTAATATCCATAAAGGTATTTGATCTGCGTTCACCACCCAAAGACGACCCCCCATTGCAATTCATTTCTAAAGATTGGCAGTTGCTTCGCGAACTTGCTTTCAATCATTACAACTTTACGTCACTTTTGTTACTTTGTACAAAAATTATTTTTTCGATTTATCTCGAAATAAATAACGTACTCAACGTTTTCGCCGTTCTTTTCAAATTAAACAGAAGGCAAATGTTTTATTCGTTACGAATGAATAAGAATACAGCATAGTACGATAAATCTAATACTTTATTTTAGTCGTTCAGATAAGTTCCATTGAGGTTGGAATTGAAGATCTTCGTTTAACACATCGTGTAATATCGATATTCTCAGGAATCTCGATAGCTCGTATCCAACTTTATGTATGTCTACATTATTGTTTGTTGAAATTTTTTGGTCAATTAAAATTGGTATGGTTTTTGTTTCAGTTAGTGTATATAAATTTGTAATTGAAAAGCATATAATAATCGATTTATAACTGTAGATTTAATATAATTGTACACACTGAAATATACAATATTAATTCGTATCGACCAAAATGTATCACCGTGATTGTCAGAATATTATTTGTTAGTAGGTTAATTTAAGTACGATATTTTCAATATTATATTTACAATTTTATGATTTCAGTAATATCTAACTCTAACTGCATTTAACAAAATTTAACTTTCCATCTTCTAGATTTGTTCTAAATGTAACTGTTTAATGTAAAAAATTTACGCATAGAGTAACCCATCAGAAAGAAAGACAAATGTATCAGAAAAAAGTAATTAATAAAATACCAGGCAATTTGCCACCCGTAACGAAAAGAGAAAAACAAGGTTACATTGAAAATTTAGCAAAGATGCAGAAATTTGAATTAGAAGAATTGTTAGAAAGGCAAAATAAAATTCTTAGTAATAAGTAGGTAAGGTCTGAAGTACAGGTTACATTATCAAATTAGCCTTTCGTAATATAGATCCTTTTCTTTCTAGAACATTAATATTAAAACTTCCAGACAAGGGAGAAAAAATTAAAGCTTTCCGTGATAAGATATTGAAAGAACTAAAACATAAAAATGAAATAGAAAATGCAGCTAATCTTTTATCAAGGTTAAATTTAGCATCTGAGGGTAAAGCTGCTATGAATGAATTAGAATGGACAGGCAAATATAATGAATCAGAAAATGTTGTTAAAGTTGAACTTGATAGCGATGATGAAGAAGATCCTTTGAAAATATTAGCTCAAGTTAGTTTTATATTTCTATAAACTATATTGTATTTTATACAATGTATTTTAATATTTATTGTTTACTATCATTAGCCTACAGGATCTGGTGTTCATAAAAAGAAAGTAGTACATTTACTACCAGAAGAAAGTTTAATTAGGGCAGAAGATTTAGCAGAAATAGAATCTTCTGAAGCACAATCTACTGAACATATTACATATATTATTAACAAAATAGAAAAACTTCCAGAAGAGGAAACTAAAACAAGGGAACCATTTAAGCCATATAAAACAACTAAATCCAATGTACATGATCCAGAAAGAGAAAAACAAAGAAAGCAGAATAAACACTGGGAAGTTACAGCAGCAACACCTCCACTTATAGTCCATGGTGCAACAAAAGTTATAAATTTAAACGAATCTCTGAAGTTACAAAAGGAACAGGCTACAGTTTTTCAGGTAGGTAGCTCTTGTAATACATAATGTGATTAATATCATGTAATACATAAAAATTGGTCAAAAATTGCGTTGTTATTGCTCAGGAAATTCAAACAAAACATGCAGCAGAAAGATTAGCTGAACAGCTTGGGTTACACAATATTGGTGGCACTATACCTAAAAATATAGTTAATTATCGTCTCCAAGATGAAAAAGAATCAGACTCTTCTACCTCAGAAGATGAAGAAAACGAAGTACACGACGAGGAAGATAACGATAAAGGAGGAACTGTTGTTTTTACAGTAGATAGTATTGAAAATTAATTTAGTTTATAATACATACATGCATGAATATTGTGTAAATATATTTATGAGTTAAATAATCGCCTTCAAAAAGACTGTAGCGTACTTATTGCACATATAAGAATGATATTAATTCAAAATATAATAACTCAGAGTAAAATGTTTATGGAACTTTATTATTTTTACAATGTTTATTTATATCCAAAATTATTAATAATTGCTGTGTATGGTGCTGCAGCTTTGGTAATCTTTTGCCCAGCTAGGTTGGTAAGTTTCTGAAATAAAACAAGAAAAAAAAGATTGTAAAATATTTTTGGTCAAATCTAGTTTTGATATCTCCAAAATTACCTTGAGTTTGTCTCTCTGTTGAATCTTAAGAATGGATTTGACACGTCTCTTGTTCTCTAGCGTGCGCACAACGGCCTTGTATTTCCATCCAACTTCATGAGATAATCTACCTACATGACAGTACTAAAAAGGAACAAGTTACCATTAATATCATATAACACTTTAGTATGTATTATACATCTTTCTATCATATTTACTCAGTTAAATATAACATCACAAAGTATAAAACAAATTATACTCAGGCGCAAATTACCATTCCATCATTGTGAAAAACATTAAATAATTGCAAATATTTATAACTATATTTCATCTTACCTTCCTACCAGGTTTCAAACACATAACTCTCATTGCTCCTGGTACAACAACACGTTTCCTGCGATCATACGGTGGTGGACATCCTTCATAAACCTTCAACCTCCTGAGAGCATCCTTTCCCCTTTGTGTTTTATGTGGGATCATTCCTACAAAATTAAACTATGTTTTGAATACAGTAATATGTATCATACAGTGATTTTTAATGTTTCTATGACAAGTAATCTCATATTAATATTTGTTTCATTGATCTATCAAATAATGTAGGTAAGATATATATATATAATCATTGATTAATGTGAACTATAAAATACTTTGGTTAAATAAATAATATCTGAACATACCACGAACTGTTTTCCATAGTATTTTACTGGGAGCACGGAAATGAAAAGGTCCACGAGCAGGGTTTACATTACATCTTTTACGTAAAAATGACATATACTTCAACTTGTTCCTAAAATGAAAATTTCGTGTATTAACAAATTGAAACGAACATACAGTGTCTTTCAAAAAAATGTTCTATGTAAAACTGAACTCTTAAGTATCTACGTATATAACATGATTATAAATATTAATATATGCATTTTTGCTAACCTGAAGAAGTTACCAGAGATATTAAGTTGTTCACTGCGAACAACGATTACTTTATTACCTTGTAAAATCGTTTTGGCAATAACTGCTGCCAAACGACCGAGTAAATGGCCACAGCCATCAATTAATATTGGCTGAAAGCATATAATTATAGGAATTAAAATATTTATCATATATAACGCATAGTACAAAAAAAAAATACTTATAAGATTATATTTTCAGTTTTTTTTTCCCGTAAATTTCGACTGTACCAGTTAACTGTATGATGTTATCAATAACAAATAACACGTGTCAATTGACATTTACAAAGAAAATAATCATTTCATTCAAATATCACGCAATACGTACTATTTTAACACAAAAAGAGTAGTAATGTATGAAATATATACAATTTTATGACAAGAAAAGAACAAATATGATAACAAGAAAACACGTGTATACGACATAGAAAATGGTTTAATGAATTAGTATATTTTCAAGTAATTCGTATTAACTAATTCTATAGAATATTTATCAGATTCTTGTACACAGAGTGCAGATTAAAATAAACATTTCTACCGAATAATTTATATTATACGATCGTAAAATAATTAAAGTTAACATACGTACCTTATTACCGAAGCCAGTCATTTTGTTACCCTACCGGAAAAGGATCCATGAACGTTGAGAAGTATGCGACCTCTTACCGGAAGATATTGTGTTATAGCTACAGTGCATCCAACATTATATTTTCCTAAATAAAAAGCATCCATTATTCTTTATTAAAATGTTTATCTATGAATATCACTGCAATTACTTTTCATATACATTTCATAATCCTTTTTAAGTAATGAATTTCGATACATAAAATTTTGATTATTTTATGTATTGTAATAAACAGAATAAATTTATTTATGGAATAATTGTATGAAATATTTTCACTAAAAGTTCTTGCAATTGCTTTAAAATAGGAAGTTATTCTATGAAAAATTATTGTATTATTGCGAAAAAATATAACTATTTTTATATAAAAATCTTGGAAATTGCTAACACAGCAGAAAGTAAATGAACCTGCCATCTGGTGTCAAAATAATACTTCAGATCGAACTTTATTGTACCGTACTCGTAGCACAATATTTAAAAAATTACTTTCAAATTTCATCAATCTCGAAAAGTTTTCATTCAAATTAATAAGAAGTAAATATGAAACAATTTAATATTTTTTTTTATTGGTGACGGTGGGTTTCGATAAACTAAGTATGCAACAGAGTACATTGATTTCACAACTAAAGTTTTAAACTTTACATAAATCGAAACTATCGATGTTGTGTTAAGTTTTGTTATTTAACAATATTTATGTACACAAAATTATATTAATTCTGCAGATTAGGATAAGAAACAAGTTAATTGTAATATAATTAATTAAATGATCAAATATAACGGCGGTATTAAATTAATATAACCAGATATTTGACTTCTTTCGAGTCCGTATGATATGACTCCTCTTTTTTCAAGGCGTTATTAAAAAAATATCCGTTATACTTCTAATTATTAATATTTATATCATTTTATGTTTAATATTCTTAAGCTAATATCACAATGGCTCGAGACAGTCAAGACTTCCAATATTTGTGCACATATTCTTATGCTATGTTAGTTTGCCGGTTGCGTAACTGTCTTGAAAAACTTGTATCCCTATTGTATAGTAAGTGAATTAATTTTTATGCTATACAAATCTGAAAAATGTCTATTTCTATATATGAAAAATTCCTAAAATCGCACGAGCATTGGTTCTTAATCTTCTAACGGACATACAAATTACATGTAAAAAGTTACTACTTGATACTACAGATCATGTAAAGCACATGTTTTACACATCTTTAAAAAAAAAGAAAAAAAATTGCAATCATTTTACATTACATTTGTATTTACAAATAATATATATTTTAAGTATGGTTGTAAAAAGCGAAAACAGTGCCATTATTAAATTAATTTAATTAAAAGGTGTTCAATTTCTGTTGTATTTTTTTTTTCAATAAACAAAAAGAAAAAAGGTGTACTACTCTTGTTTTCTTTAAATAAATAATCATATTTATAAAGGCACTGCCTCATTCGATACAATTTACAAAATATAGATGATAAGTACAATTTTCTTCTCAATGTACAAACACTTGATATAATCGATGAATATTAAAACTATGCACGTGATAAAATCTAACATACCACGCATTATGTGCAATTCAAAGGATGTGAAATCAATTTTAGTTTTTATTAAGATATATGAAACATTATCTTACTAGAAAAATGTACAAATATGCAAATACTAAATTCATTAAGTAAATGTCAGTATTATTAAAAGAATTTACATCGTAATTTCATTTGCATAATTTTCATGAAATACAAAACAAACACTGATACAGATCATTTCTATTAATTGCATATATGATTAGATAATGCCTTCCTTTAATATTTTTAAGATCTTAGCATGAAAGTAGATTTTCACTTGTCAATTAACTTTGATCAAAAAAGCAGAAGTTTAAGTTATTAAGCAAAGCTTAAAGTTATCTGTCTCTGAATAAGATGGGTTAACTTTTCTTCATGGCATTCCAGGTACAATAACATATTTTCAACAATGTAATACAAACACTATCATATGTCACTTCATTTTTGTTGCCATTTTGTTTTTATAGACATTCAGGATTTGTAAAGAACACTTTCCTATTTATATTTTTAAACAATATGTATCCATAATATTTAAGAATATTTTGTAAAAATAATTATATAACGAATTTGTTCGTTATTCCGTTTTTAAATAGTGGGAATGATATATAATAAATACTTCATAAGCAAATAACTAGTGGTATCGTAAACTTCGAAAAAATACATAAAAAGGATATCAATGAAACAAAACGTGTTATAGAACGATTACACTGTTTCCGCTTGTCTACTAAACTGCCAGATATACAGTGTAAACATAAAAAATAACATTATCAATGTGCTTCATAATAATGGAAGTACTTTGTAGCAGTGTTTACCATGAATTTCTATGACAATCTCAAGTGTTTATACGTACAGTCTATCTATAATTTTATCCTAATGTTTTCAGGCAATAATATCCTGGGCATAACACAAATTTAGTGTAATGCTACAATATGGATACAGTCGCATGTTTTCTGAATAAACATTATCAAATAACATTTTAAATTTTTACATTATTTTTAAACGCTTGTAAGAATTAATTGGAAGATAATAATTTACATTTTTATTACTAGCATGAAAGATGCTGTTAGGGTGAATCTAGAAGAAAAGCCCGTGCTCGTTCCGTCATTCTACGTACACGTCCTCTACTACTTATACTAATGCCTGGTACATTTTCAGGTTCTAAACTTTCATCGCTTTCTTCTGCATAATATCGACGTTTAATTTTACGTCGATTTCTAACTGGCACTGTACTGCTCTCATCACTTTCTTCATTATAGCGAGGTCGCTTCCCAGTTCTCCTTGAATTTTGTATAATTTCTTGACTTTGTATTTCTCTCGTTCCACGTACTCTTCTCTGAGACCTTGACGATAGAAAACCTTTGTCTGATTCTTCGCTATCTGAGTCTTGATTATTGATTTCATGTTGAGAGTGTTCTTCTTCTTCCTCCTCTTCTTCCTCTTCTTCTTCCTCACTCTGACTTTCAATGTTATTTCTTCCACTTCTTGTTGTGCTTTTTATGCTATCCTCGTGTTCAGATGTAGATGCTAATTTTCTAGATCTTGTTCTACTTCTATTGATAACTTCCTCTTCACTTTCATCTGATAACTCATTTGCAGTAAACGGTTCATCGTCCTCGTACTCGTCATTTTTTACATTTTCGTAACAGTTCAATTTGGACTTTGATTTTACTTGCTTAGTATTTCTGCCATTCTTTGCACGATTCTTTCGAGTTTGTTTTCCACGACCACTAGGTGTGTATATATCTCCAGAATCACTATCAGCACTAACACTAGGTACCGGTTTTCTTGCTCGTGTCCTTCTTACAGGTACACTACCACTACTTTCACTTTCTGTGGAAGCTTCTGAATCACTAGCTTCACTCTCACTTTCTTTTGGCTTTTTAGATACGGTAGATCTAGATATTCGGAGTTTTAACGTTGGTCGTGTTGTATTACCAGAACGTTTTGTATGTCCATTTGTCATACGCGATGGTCCTATCAAATGAAGGAAATAATAATCAATTTCTTTACTTTTTTACGAAAAAAATTCACAACATAACTTATCAGTTTATATACTTTCACTTATAAAGTATATTGCAAACTTTTTCTTTGCATATTTCATAATGAAGTGAGTTAAATACAATTTGTATATATGTATATATCTACCTGGTGCAAACACATTCGAATTGTTCTTTTCTATTTCATCTAAATCAACATCATCGCTATTCATATCGTCATCATCTGAACAGGCAGGTTTTGATTTTGGAGGTCCTATATACATACATTTAAAATCTTTAAAATTATATTTATCGATTTATTTTACTAAATATTTAAAAATTATAAAAGTAAAACGTACCGGTGCCATTTGGTAATCGAACTTTACCTCTTCTACCTTTTGCTTTAGTATTTGTTTTGTTGTTATTGAGTCTTCTTGCAGACTTCCAATTTGAAATAACTTTTCGCATGTGTTCTTCAAACATGGCTGATAATCTTATTGTCATCGAATATATCTGCAAAAAATTTATAGTTTTCTACAGTGCATTCGATGTTTCTTATATACTATAATAAATTACATACCCTCGACCGTTTGTTAGTGTTATAATTTCTGCTATTTGTAAATATTAATCGCATATCTTTGGCAAATTCTAAAGGAGTTTCGTAATTTCCTCCTAATAAATCTTCTTTTACCGTACGGAAATCCATTGGTGTATCTATAATTTGATGATAATCTGGATGTTCTAATCTATCAACTGGTTCTCTGCAAAATAAATGTTAAATTTGCTTTTCAATTAAAATTAAATTGTTTATAAAGTTTTACTGTGTAATAATACTCCAGTATTTTTATCATGATTTGTGCTGCGTGTAGCATAAGGTGCTTTTGCAGCACCATTGTTGAAGTTGCTCCACGCACGTAGCGTATTATAGTCGGCTATACTATCTGCACCTTAATACGATTGAGCCGCGTTGAAATTACGATACGAATTACACTCAGAGAAATTGAATTCTTCGCACGTATTCGATACTATGTTTGATAATCTTGGTATATAATTATTGTCAGCAACGATTAAATCAATATTGTGCTTAGCGTTGATTGTAATGGAACTATTTGGAACGGCGTCTTGAAGACGCGTATTTTTTTGGAGTAAATTTTATTGGTTAATTGGTTGAAGTGTAAAAAATTATCAATGAGTAAGGGCGAATTAGCAACAGTCTAGAGTTATGAGATTGAAAGAAGAGGTAGAAGTCCGAGTATTTGTCAAAATGACATGTCCGAGCCCTTACCATACAGTAGCTGCTTAAACTAAGGTTCCATCTATTGTTTGTTAGGTTGAATTTTAGAAAGTACAATTTTGAAGTACAATAATGGAACCTTGTCCGGTGTATGCGATGGAAAATTTGATATAATGTATGATTATCATACTTATGAATGTTCAATAAAATTTAACATACTGAATTTAATTTCTTTTACCTGAAAGGAATAGAATCCTCGCATTGCCATAATGTTTCTAATAATTGTCGACATGCTATTTTCCAAGCACTTAATGCTTCTTGTGTTCGTGAATTTCTACTTGAGGTTGCTCTTTGAGTGCTGGTTGAAGGTTTGTCTTTTGCATCTTCCACATCAATTTCTGATTCAGAAGAATGGTATGTATCAACTAGCTGATGATAAAGAGCTGGTACATCCAATTCTGTAGTTTCTCTACATAATATAGTAAATAATCTAGTTTTATTATATCATAATAAAATTAAATATAAAAGAAAATATAAATGATATAAAACTTTCATGAGTAGATAAACTGTATCTTACTTTATAATACGCAGGCAAAGATCGGTAACTATTCTTGCATGTCTTACTATTTGACTATGTGGTTCGTTAAATTGTTCTGCATTTGTTGCTAAATATCTAACATCAAACTGTGCTGATGTTATTCTTCGATAAAAATGATTTTCAAAACGAGCTTTTATAGTTGACAAATCAATGGGATATTCCACAACAAATGCATACGCAGGATATATATTGAGATCAACAGGTGCCACAAACGGTTCTGCAATTGCAAGACTCATCACTTGATCTAATCCACGTATTATTCTGCGACACGTTGCTTCTCTATCTCCCAGAGGCCATTCCTCTGCCTGTGGTTGATACAGTATTGTTCTTATCTCTTCTGGAAGCACAGGAACTGCACCTCCAAGTTCTGCAGGAAGTCCTATGATAAATTAAAGAATATTTTATATTTATTTAGTCTCAACTAATACTTTCAAATAACAGACGAATGTTAAAAATTGAACTGATAAAAATTTTAAACGTACTATTCTCATCGATTGGTTCAAGATCCCAAGGACTCATTCTTTCGTATTCGCCGTTATCCCATCTAACACGAAAACACATAAAAAAAGATTCTGGGAAATCTTCATCTAAAGGCTCCATTGATTGTATTTGACCCATCCACCACCCATCGTCAATCATGCAACGAAATCGATCTCCTTCGGACCAACTACGCGCCAAAGCTGTATCAAATGTTTGACGTAAAACTAGAAAATCCAACACATCAGCCATATCGTGATATTTAATCGTAAAATTTTCTCCTGTTAATCTTCCATCTTCGTCCATTAGTGCCAATTTCAAGCAACACAATCGAGGAGGACGTATTTCATACTTAATACCTACTACTTTTACAAACTCCTGAGCCTGTGGAAATATCGATTGCCTTATATAAATATTTAGTAGTAAAGATATAACATTCATAGAATAATTGAAAAATAAAAATCTTACTCTTATATTGACTTTACTCCACGGTTCACATCGTGGACCAAGCTCATATACTTTTTTATTTCTTACAGCATCTAAATAGAACTGATGACCTTGTCGAAAGTACACTATTTCATCACCCATTTGAGGGTAATAAGGAGCTTTTCTTGGTATTATTTCAGTAAGCCATTCTGAAGGTCTAAATACTTCTGGGATATCATCACCATTAGGCAGCGGAATATCCTTTCAATCAGAAGAGAGTGTTAAAACAAGAAAAAAACCACCACACACACACAAAACATTTAATTACCTTTTTTCTAGGACGCCTACTACGTCTCCTATCTGTATCACTTGGTGGAGTAAGAGACCGCTTTTTTACAGGTTTACGTTTACTCCGTTTTGGCGGTTCTAGATTTAAACCATGATCGGCAATCCAATCTGAATATTCTGTACTAGATTCTGAAGTTGAACTATCAGAACACAAGTCTTCTTCATGAGCAGTGGAATCATTACTATTGCTACTGGCTGAACTTCCTGTCGTTCCTGCATTATCCGGATTCTGCAAGTATATGCAAGTTGTTAGAAATTTATTAAGTGTACACGATTTATAAAAAAAATACGGCTCTTTTCATATCCATTAAACTTAAATATAAAATACCTCAAATTCATCTTCTTCTTGTTCTTCACCACGTGTAGCTCTAGTTCTATAACCATGCCTAGTAGTTCTATTGCGTTTCCGATTCGCTAATCGACTACCTATATTACCCTCAGTATTGGCAGTATTTGATACTGGTTGTGGTTTTTTTCGCATTTCGCGTCTAAAATCTTCAAATTCCATTTCAGCTGTCTCAATTCTATAAATATAATTTAGTTTATATGTAAATTTAAACAATTTATAAATATATTAATAAAAAATAAAATTGTCGACGTAATTTGTAATATAGTTATGTGAAACGTACAAAGCTTTAAATTGTGTTTCCCTAACAGCTGGATTCATGGGTCGAACAAGAATAGGTTTATTCCAAGGTGTAGTATTATCTCTTTGCCAATTACCACTACTTTGTCGTACACCTTCAACATCTCCAGCTCTTCTTAAACCAGATCTGCTCCCCCGAGGACTAGCCATCTGACGAACCGGTTGTTCTGCCGCGTTTTCTTCTCCATCAGCTGCACTTTCTCCATCAATATTGATATTTTGTCTCTGAGCTAGAGCTTCTATTAATTGATCGATATTGGACCGTGGTTCTTGAGATGGAAGACCTTCTATAACTTCTTGCATTCCTACATAAGATATATTTTTTTTAAATCTTGTAAGTATATCGAATTTTCATATAAAATAAAAGAGAAACAATATGAGAAAATAGTAAAAATTAAATATTTTACATACCTCCAGCACCTACTGCAATATTTGGTACCAATTGTTCTCCTCTACAATTTTCTCTTCCAGGAACCAATCTTTGTAACGACGGTGGATAAGGATTTCCATCAACATCCACCAAAAATGGTGGAGGCATTAAATGAGGAGCTGTTTGTGTTTGCTCGTCCAAAACATAATTATTTCCATCTCGTATCAGAGGTCTATAATCCGTATGGAAAAATAACTCTTTGGGTACCTAAATAAAAAGAGAAATACACAATTTTTGATATGTTCATGAATACGATATATAGAGAACTAAATAAAAAGAATAAACACATTGTAATTATATACAAACAATATTACTTACTATTTTAAGTTTTTCAACACCAGATCCAAATCCATATAATAAAAGGTGACCATGAGAATCCGTTGCTGCTAACATTGTTCCATCTGGAGACCATTTTGCATCAAAAACAGCACCATTACCTTGTCCTTCGATAAAGTTTTGAAAGCATGCTATTGGCTCAGTGTTTAGGACATCCCAAATTATAAGTTGCCCATCATGTCCAGCACTTAATATGACACGAGGATCTATCGGATGAGATTCTAACACAAAGACTTCATCTTTATGTCCGCGCAAAATTTTCATCAATTCACCTGATTTTGCATTCCATACTTTGAGCGAACTATCGTTTACAGCTGTAATAACCCATTCATCGCTTACATCCCAACTAACCATAGTCACCTTAGCTTTTTTATTAGAATCATCTTCTGCCTCGGATTCTCTAAGAATGATAACAAATAACATTTAATTGTATAGATACATATTTGACAATCATTTCATAAAGTTTTTAATTACCCAGGAAGTTTTGTAGTCATTAACAGACGTTTGTCCATCCATTGTTCTCGTTCAAAATGCCAAACATTTGCAGTACCATCTTTAGAACCAGAAATAAACTTTAAACCATTATGTGCCCATTGAATACTGTCAACTGTATCAGAATGTGCTTCCACCTCTAAAATTCTACATGGGCCTTCCTCTCCTAACATTGCATATACCCTAACATGATGATCTGCTGAACCAGCTGCCATAAATGTTCCACCAGGACTAAATGAAGCACATATCATTTGTGCCTGACCAGGTCGCATTTTTTCATGGTACTGAATTGGTTTTGGTCTACAATAAGCATAAAATAACAATTTCTGTCCATATATACATATATAAAGATTTCAGTAACTATAATAATATCTAGAAAATATTTTAATCATATTATGTTAAAAAAAATATATAAGCATTGTTTTACTAAAACTTACTGAAAAACTGCTCTTTCATTGCCTTCTTTTGTGTGAGACCAAAAAGCAACTGATCCATCTGTACTTGTTGAAACCAAGTAGTATACACCATTACAAGATATAGGACAAAAATTGACAGATGTAATCATACCAGAGTGTCCAGATAAAACTGCAACCTAAGAAGAAATAATGTAAATTAACATTTGTACATTAGAACATAATATTACAAATAAGTAACTTACAGGAGACATTGTTTGGAAACACCAAACTCTTAATATTCGATCTAAGCTTCCAGCAGCAAGTAAAGTATTATCAAAATTTACTGCAATGTCCATAATTTCAGCAGATGCTCCTCGAAAAGTTGCTAATAATCGTCCGTCAATAGAACTCCATACTTTAACAAGTAAATCATCTGCACCAGTTATTATATATTTTCCAGTACGATCAAAAAGAACACAATATACTGCAGATAAGTGTCCTAATGTGTGTCTATACAACTGCATTTTATTGTAAAACTTTGTTGGTATTGCCTCTCTTCTACTTAGAGGACCTGAATTCTCCCGTCCCTGCAGTACATGAACTATATAAAAGGGAAACATTATGAGAAAATAGTAAAAATAAAAAATTAGCATTATCGAAAATATTTATTTCTTAAAATTTAAATAAACAAATGTTTCCCTTACCTATATTAGGCACTAATAAACTATAAGGGGTATTCAGGAAAGGTTTTCCACCTAGTCTGCCAGAATATGAAGTAATGCCATGCACTTGTCTTTGAACATCTGCAAAAAATCAAAAATATTTAGAGAAAATCAAATAATCATTTGAACATGTTTTACATCTATAGTTTCATTCTTACCTTCTTGTGTACGTAACAAAGATTGTCTGCCAGCTCCCAGAAGCGATATTGCACCTGGTATACATGGAGGTACTTCTTTTTCTAATACTGGACCAATTCTGGCACATATTTGTAACAAATGATTTGATCCAATATGAGAATACTTCTTTTCCTAGAATATTATAATTATATGACTGTTTCTCTATATTCTTTATTATATACTATAAGTGACAGGCATTATATATGTATATTTAAAAATAAAATATCGTCGAATAGCTGTAATATTATAATTATGAATAAGTTCAAGATATTAAAGAAAATGTTTAAAATTATATTTTATTACACAATTGATTTGCGCTAATAATTAAAATTTAAGTAATGTAAAGTAGTCCCTATTTGTAGCCAATCAGAGAACAAACAAGCAAACGCGACCAATCTGAATAGCCTACTCGTCAGACATGATACTAGTTTCTATAAATAAGGTCTGAGCGTGAGATATATTCATTGATCAGCACACGCAAGATGGCCGGAAGTTAATGCTTATTGGTTGAAAGTAATATGGTGGGGGAATCTTGTGCAACAGCAACATAGGATCACGGAGTAGGAGAAGGGTTGAGGAGTGGGACAGAAAAGGGGGTAGCACCCTATTAGGGGTACTTCATACATTGGCATTTGTAGACTAGCTTACGACGCAACAAAACAATATTTGTCATAATATTATTCTAAAAATAAGCTATTTATTTAAACCTACACGATGAATTTTTATACACGAAATTAAATTTTTCCCAAAAATATGAATTCTACTTACCAATTCTTCGAATGTTTGATTATGTACATGCCCTTCCCAATCAAGTCTTTGTGGCAAAACCTAAGAAAAAGTAAAAAATCATAAAAACAAGTCGATCGATGGATCGATCATACTCGAGATAAAATTGTGCCAATTTGTCGAACATCAAGGTCGCCGACCTTGAAATTCTAATGTTTTGACAAGCAGAAACCACGTGCAAACCATGTGGAGCCGATGGGTATGTATAGTGTCACCCCGGCAAAACGTCAAGTCAGACCAATCGTCTTACCTTAGCTCGCTCCAATTCACGCTTCAGCACCTAGAACATACATTTTCCGTCACGATGTGTTACAGCAAAATTTTACTGTTTTTTATTTGAAAATACTTACGTCCGCGGCTTCGCGACAAGGTCCCGCCGCTAAGAATTTAGCAATTAGGAAGTACAGCTCTGTAAGAAAGAACGCTGCTTAGGAACGAACCGCACGCCTCGCTTCGTTGCGGATGGTAAGGGCGCTTATCGCTCCCATTCTTTACCTGGTGCTATTGCAGTCTCGTTCTTGGACACGCTTCCCTCCATTTCGCCTGACCAATCGTTTATTATTCACTCACAGACAAAGAGAAACATTTGCTTTTTAGGGTCATAGCGCGGCAGTAACCATTTCAGATTTCATTTTCTCTCTCGCGAGGTCTCGACCGCGAGACGCACACGCACGCTCACCTCCTCAACGGAAAGTAGTCCCCCCCTACCCGATTGTCGACACAACGTACCGTATTATTCAGGGACGTAACTTGTATCTCAAAACCCTGTATAATTTTATTTTCATTCATACCCTTTTCAAACAAGGAAGCATTGAGAACTTTTCCTTTTATGTTTTAATAGGGAATATATTGGATACCTAATTTTTACATTAATATTATACACTGTAATTATCTATTATTGCATTATTTGTGTCGTAAAGTATACTAGCGAATGATATCTGAACTATGCAACGCGGCTTATTTGAAATTAAAAATACAGTGATAGAAAACCGCAATTGTAAGAAATACGATCAAATTGACAATTTTGATTTAAGATTAGTTATTAATTAAGACCGCTTATAAAATGAAGTTTCTTATAATTATAATTGTCATATACTGAAGAATATGAATTAATCATGATTATTATAATTTTTACTACAGACTCGAAAGAAATTTTTATTTGAAAAAACATGTTTATAGTTCGAAAACTATTCGCGTTAAGCAACAAATAACGATTCTGAAAATTATGAATAAAAGGACATTAGTATCCTTATATCATTTTCTAATACTTTTTTATCAAAATTCTGCTCATTATTTTGAGATATAAATATGTCAAATTAATTTTTAATTTCAATCGTATGAATGTTTCAATAGTATAATATTTTCATTTATTTTGTAATATGATATAATAGAAATTTTCGTAGATAATAAGATTAATTTCTAGCTGTATCTTTCATAAATATGTATTTAAAAATGATTAAAACTATCATTATTTGATATTATTTTGCATATTTAAATACTTACGTATGTTTATGAGGAATAAAAACATAATGTGCATTTTTTCACAAAAGCTAAAACTTCAAGATGGACGCTAGGTAACTCGAATAAACTCGAAATATCGATGTGTAACGATACATATATATACAGTGTGTTCACCACGAGTTGGCTAGTGAGGTTATGTGCTCTCACTCTGTTCCACCTCTCATTTCAATTTGTCTGGATATGCTTGTCGTCATTCTTTGTCGCTGGCTGTAGCCAATAACGACAACGCGTGTGGTAACAGGAGAGGTGGAACTAAGTGAGAACGTAAACATTTTCACTAGTCAATTCCTGGTAGACACACTGTATTTGGTACTTGATTCCTTTAGATAACATTTGTAAGGAGTATGCCGTTGATGAATGAAATTGTTGCAGTTGAAAATTTTCTGTCACTGAAGTCTTTCTTTACATCTCTTGACATATATTTTCTTCTTGTGTAACTGAATGTTGAGCAGTCTTAGAGAATATACTTAATTGTTATATCAGTACTGCAGTGGTTGCACCTCTTTGGAGAATCATTTGACATCAAGTGGCCATGGGTTATTTATGTGTTTTGTTCTCAAACGGGTTAGGATTGTTTAATCACGCCTGTTTAGTTCCATCAATGAGGTGATTTTATAAATGTTGCTTCTTACAGAAAGAATTTTTAAAGAGGCATGAGTCTTCTAATAATTATTCCATTTTTCAAATTTTTTTAAAATCTCTATGTGAAATTAGAGTAATTTGGTTACACATCTTTCATTATCTGTAATGCCCACATGAGATGGAATCCATACAAATACAACCTCCTTACTAGATTTCCTCACAGATGATAGCCTGTTTCAAATTTCTTGGATTATTGGTTCGGTAGTTGTTTGGTATTTTAAACTGTCTATTCCGCTTCTGAAGTCTGTGAGTAGGATGTATTTAGTTGAATTTGTCAGTTTCGATAATTTGGAGAGCTGATCTTATGGCATACGTCTCATAAAAGAAAGTAGAGCAGGTTTCGTCTAACAATAAGCTATATTTAAGAACTTTATTACTGTATATAACTATACAACCATTGTCTTTATCAGAGCAGAAACCATCAGAGTATATCTTGATATAATTGGCAAATTCATTAATCTTTTTTAGACAGGTTGATTTATAATATAAAGAGTTTATGGATGATTTGGTACAAGTATTAAAAAATTCTACTATATTAGGAGAATCTACTAGCTATTTTCTGGAGTTTGGTAAGTTATTACATTTGGATGTTTTGTAGTTAGTTCTTTTAGGAAAGCATTTTAGCATTCTCATTCTTTTTCAGATGATGAGACATGGTGTGGAGTAATTCATGGATGAAACAAATGATGCATATGAACTTCGTTTACTCTCTTTAAATATTCTTGTAATTTCAGCTCTAGATTTTATTGTATATACGATCTATAGTTACTAAATACTCATTTCAATTACTATAAAAGTAGTCAAAAAATTTTATGACAACAGCAATATGTTTTTGTACATATATATGTACACTATATAGATACAGTGTTATGTCTTCATACTTGATATGTCTCTATTACATATACTGTATGAAGTAAATAATAATAAAAAAAGAAAATGATTTAATAGCATAAAATCTTCCATAATACAGTTCTCGTGAAAATTCAATACAACAGGTTGCTGTTTATTGCTGTCTGTTGCTGTTTATTACTGCCCATTGTTGCCTATTGTTGATAATTTCTTGCTGATTATGCCTGCCTGTTGCAACCTGTTGCTAGTTATTGGTGTAAAGTTGATTGATCAATCAATTAATTAATTAATTGTTTCCCTCATTCCATCATTCCTTCATGCCTTCGTTCACTCATTCCTTCGTTCCCTCATTTCCTCGTTCTCCCATTCTCTCATTCCTTCATTTCCTAATTCCCTCATTCTATCTTTTGCTCATGCCTTTATCAATTCCATCATTCTCTCCTACTTCATCAGTTCCTTCATTCTGTATTTATTTATCAAGTCCTTCATTCGCTATCCATTTATAAAGTCCTTCATTCCCACCGGACTAGAAATACTAACCACCAGGTGTAATCTATTAACCATCGGGTATGGTCTACTAACCACTGGGTATAGCAGATTTCTTAAATAACACTTTCGTGGTGGTTAGCAGATTGTACCTGCTGGTCCGTATATTTAGCCCGTGGTAAGTAAATTATACTACTTACAATATCCGACCATAAAAATTCCTGCCGACCTATACTACTTAAAATATGTCTGGTCATAAAAGTTCCCGCCGACCTATACTACTTAAAATTTGTCGAAGGAACACGGGAATGAGGAAACAAAGGAATGAAATAAGTAGCGAATGAAGGAATGAACAATAGAAATGAGGGAATAAAGGAATAGGGAAGCGAAGGCATGGAGGAACGAGGGAATGAAGGAATGAGGGAATGAACGAATGAGGGAACGAAGGAATGAAGGAATGGCGGATTGAGGGAATGATGGAATGAAGGAATGAGGAAATAATCTCACACAGGCACTTTAAAAAACTTTAATTAATCAAAGAATTGAGAAATGAAACGATTATTGGAAGACTTAAGCCTCTTCAGAAATTCTTTCTGCAAGAAGCAACAATTACAAAATCGCCCCATCGATGGAACTAAACAGGGTGCGATCAAACAATCTTAGCCCGTTTGAGAACAAAACACACAAAATTAACCCATGGTCACTTGCTGTCAAATGATCCCCCGAAGAAGTGCAATTAGTGCAATACTGATATAATAATTAAGCATGTTCTCCAAGACTGCTCGACATTCAGTTATACAAGAAGAAAATATAATATGTTAGACAGAAAGCTTTCAATTGCAACAATTTCGTTTATCAATAGCATACACCTTAGAAATCTTATCTAAAGGAATCCAGTACCAAGTATGTATATATATGCATGCATTCACATGTGCATATAAATAATGTACATGTATGCGATATCGTGGATGTAACTTTTGCATAATTTTATTATTTCTCCCAAAAATATTATCGATGTATATACACAGTTGTATTAATATAAGTTACAAATAAAAAAATATGTAATAAATTGTTATAATTTCTTCAAACAATGAATGTGTTTCGAACTCTTAATAAGGTTAAATGTCGACGTGGCGGTAGGATAATGACTTTGATAGTTTTTTCATAGTGCATGACATGCTGAAAGGTATCATTTGTCAGTATTGTTAGAAATTGTACGATTGTAAATTTACTTTAAATTATAAACATCCTTTTAATAACAAAATATCTTATTAAGACAATAAAGAATTAGTAAATGTTTAAAATTAATTTATTAAATTATATACAAAGTAAAGATAGAAGTTGTATGAAAACGTTTTAAATATTGTTTGTTAAGTTTCATATATACAAATCAATTCGCAATATATTTATTTTTAAATATTGACTTCAAAATATTTGTGAATAATGTCATGGTTAAGAGATAACACTATGAGCTGGTTTCAACTCTTGGCTATAAGAATTTTAAGAACTGGTCATATTCCTAAACATGTAGCATTTATAATGGATGGTAATAGACGTTATGCAACTAAAAATGGAATGGAAAAAATAGAAGGACATACAAAGGGGTATGTACCAATAAAGTAGATATTACACATCTTTACATTATTCTAATTTTTTTTCCATACGATCTTATATGTTTTATGTATTTTATATTAAATACAAATTGCAATTTTTAAGATTTGATAAGTTCGCCGAAACTTTGCAATGGTGCAGAGATCTTGGTATACAAGAAGTAACATTTTATGCATTTAGTATTGAAAATTTTAAAAGAAAAAGAGAAGAGGTAAATGGACTTTTAAATCTTGCAGAACAAAAGTTTCAACGCTTATTAGCTGAAAAGTATGTTGAAACTTATTTATAATTATAAAACAGTTTATGTTAATATGATACTTATTGAACTTATGCAAACATAAACATTTTAATATAGAGATAAAATACGAAAGCATGGATTATGTGTGCGTATAATTGGTAATTTTTCATTACTACCACAAAAGATACAAGAATTAATAGCAGAAACTATGATTTTTACTAAAGAACACAATAATGGATTTATTAATATTGCATTTGCTTATACATGTAAGTATATTGAAAAAACAAGTTTGTATAATTAAAAAATCAATTCTCCTGTTATAATTAACCATATAAAGTAATAGTAAGATTGTAAAATATTATTTAATATATAAATTGAAATTTTTCATTTTTGTATTTTCTTCATTATATGATGTTTGCAGCAAGAGATGAAATTACAAATGCTATTAAAGATGTAATTAAAGGTGTTCAGAGTGGTGATATTCTTTCAGAAGATATTGATGAAAATCTAATTTCTCACAGTTTGTATACCAATAAATCACCAAATCCTGATTTATTAATTCGTACTTCAGGAGAAGTTAGATTTAGTGATTTTCTTATGTGGCAAGTAAGTTAAAAATCAACTTTATTTCTTCTACATTTTTTAAATTATTATTTAATCAATTTTAGATATCAAATACATGTGTTTACTTCACTAATATATTATGGCCAGAGTTTAGTCTGTGGGAATTCCTTAATGCAATATTTTATTATCAGAGATGTTATTCTGATATACAAAAGGTAATGAAAATGCAAAACGTGAAACCTATGATGCAAAATAATAGACAATCAATATACATGGACAAATTGCAACATGAAAGGCAAATCATACTTGAAAGAATATGTGTGGCAAATATTTAAATATATATAAAAACAATGCATTTTATTGATTAATTATAATTATCAAATAAGGTTTAAACATATTACATGGTATATTTATGTCAATGTCGTTCTTCTTAAAATTTTGCATATATATTTTGAATATATATTTTGCATGTATATATATATTATAATATTCTTGTACATTTCTTTTCGAATAGTATCAGACTATTAAAATATATACAACTATAAGTATTGTAAATTTGGAAGGCTTAGTTTATTCTTGTATAAAGAAGAATGTATTACAGTTTTATTTTTGTTAGGTGGATGAGTGTTTTTTAAAATGAATATAATATATAAAATGTTAAAACATGTGGAAACAAAATAAAAGTACTTGCATATACATAAATTCATACGTTTTATGTGTTTACAAATTTTTATATATTTATTTCATATGTGTGTGTATATACGTTTATAAAATGTAAAATTAACATATTTTCTTTAAATATCCTTACTATATCAGTTTTTTGCAATATATTAAATATTTGGCTTACTTTTAATACTTTTCCTTTTTCAAATATATTATTTTCATACATTATGTTTAATAGTCTTTAGTTAATAAAATATTTGTTTTACAATATTTAAAATCAAAATCTCCAGTTTGCTTGTAGTAGTATAAAGTATATATTTACTAAATAAATATAACATCACATAAAATTACTAGGCACATTAATATTACTATAAATTCTTTTGAGATAGAAACATGCAAAGATATCACTCTATTTTAATATTCATATATTCTGCAAACACATTATACTTTGTTATTATGTTTCAAAAGCATAAAGATAAATAGTATACATATACAGTATATACAATAACTTGTATATTTATAATTGTATGATACATTTATTAAAAGAATAAGTTATTAAAAGACTTCAAATTCATTTCTAATAAATATTGCAAATTATTAAAGGAGCAATGAATTATTCATATATATCGTATTGCAAAATAAATAAAAATTACTATTATAACTTCAAGCTATTTAAATAACACAGCATTGAATCTAAGAAAACCATAATTCGTGTTTGTATAATTATTATTTGTTTAAAATTTAATTAAAATAAAGTTATGGAATATAAACAATTTTTTATTAGCTGTTATTTAGAATTATAAGGCGGATGACGTCTTGCAGATGGTTGCCTTTGTCTGGCTAAGAAGGATTGTCCTTGACCTGAACTTAAAGCTGCAAGACGTTGATCTATTGCTTCTCTATGACAAGTTAAACCTAGGCGATAGAATGCGGATATCATTAGTTTCTCTTCCATTTCTTTAATTAACTTCGATTCTTTTAAGGAGCGCTCTATATCTTCCATGATTTTACGTTGTTCCAAAATTTGATTCCGTAAAACGGCTACCTCATTAGGAGACGAATTATTTTGTTTAGGATCTAAACTTTTAATAACACTTTTTGCTTTCTCTACATATTTCCTATAGCGTTCTTCAAGTGCTGCATTATCATATTCTCGACGCGTTAATTTTTCTTGAAGAGCAAAAGCTTTCTGTTTTTGAGCTTGCAACGCATTTTCTCGCTCTTCAACTTGTAATATTAAACGTTCCTTTTCCACTTGTACTTTCC
The DNA here is from genome assembly GCA_951804975.1 of Anthophora plumipes. Taxonomy (NCBI): domain Eukaryota; kingdom Metazoa; phylum Arthropoda; class Insecta; order Hymenoptera; family Apidae; genus Anthophora; species Anthophora plumipes. The sequence continues at coordinate 16,794,596 of OX638116.1, read as the reverse complement.
TCAATTCATCTTGCAGCTGTGTTATCTTTTGTCCTAAATTGATATTATCAGTTTTATTGTCTCCATTAGATTGACTTCCTAAAGCTTCCTCCAACTTATTTTCTAGTTCAATTATTCTTTGATTAGCTTTACGATTTTTACCTCTAAGTATATTTAATCTTTCCTCTGAATCTTCTAACAGAGCTTGAACTGTTGGTAATTTATCTTCATTTCCTTTTTGTTTGAGTTTCAACATTTTATTTTCATGTTGCAAGCATAATAACTTTTCTTTGATTTCAAGAGGAATATTTTCTGTATTTGTAACAGTACTATCAGTACTAGGTTTTGCCATATTTTCTGCTGCTTGTAATTGTGTACATTTCAACTCCTCGTTTGTTTCTTTTAAAGCATCTCTCTCTACAATTAATCTATCTCTTTCTCGTTGTAAAGTACTCAATTTTGCTTCAATCTTTTTCCCTTCAAACTCAAGTTTATCACATTTATTTGTTTGTTCATCTAATTTATGATGTGCTTCAGTAAGTTGCTGTTTACAAACTTCTAAATGATTTCTTAACATTGCAGTCCGTTTTGATTCCTCTTCATAGTCTATTTTAGATTGTAAATATTCTAAATTCTTATCTTCTAATATTTTAACTTGTCTTCTTAAATCACTCATATCTTCCATTTTTTTTTTATATGATTCTATTGTAAGCTCATATTTAGCAACTTTATCTGCAGTTTCTCTTAATGCATCTATTTCATCTTTCAAATGATTAGCTTCATCTGCTGCTTTTTGTAAGTCCTCTTGCCTAGATTGTAATTCCAATACTTCCTTCTCTAGTAGTTCTACTTTTAATCTGTAATCATCCCTTGATGTTTCTACTTTAAATATTTCATCTTTCAATGCTTCCACTTGTTTCCTAAGACCTGAATATTTTAAAATAGATCCAGATTCTTCTGGATTTTCAAATTCATCTAATCTCTCTTGAAGCTTTTTGTTTTCTGCTACCAATGCTGCTTTTTCTTCTTGTAAAAGTGAAAGCTGTTGATCAAGTTCATGACATTTCTGCGCTAATTGTTCTTTCATATCAACAGCTATTTGAAGTTCTGCCAATAATCTTTGCTGAGTACCATCAGCTACATCTAAAGATTCAAAATTGAGACTAGTACCTAAACTTAGTCTTGGTCCATGCATATTACTCTCCAATTCTTGAATATTTTGCATAATTGCTTGCTGAACAGTTTCTTCCATACCCATGATTTTTGTAATATACTGTTGTTTTTGATTGCAATTAACTGCACATCCAAGAATTAATTGTAATAAACGGCGCAATTCATAATTATCACAATGTTCACCAATTTTATTTGCATCTGGTTTAATGTAACCTGATAACTGCTGATTCAAACATTCTATGTAATATTCCATTATAGCTTCGACTATTTTTTTGAGGTTACTAACTTTCAATCGCCAGTTAGAACTGACATCAGTTTTAATTTTTGCTCTCCAAGCAGCAGTAAACCATTCAGGAGCAATTTGAGCCAAGACATCTGCTAAAGCAACACCATCACTTATATCCTCTGCTGTTGAATGAGGAGTTTGAAGTTCAAACGTATCTAACCACTTAATTAAGTTGTTTAATTGATGATCTTCCATTATTATCTTAAATTAGAAATTTATGGATTGAAATGTAAAAAACGTCTATATATATTGTCATATATAATAATTTTGACAGATGTCAATTCTTTTAAAAATCTTATCTTATAATTTATTCAATTTTGTATGTTCGGTATACAAATTTGAAAAAATTCTACTATTTCTCCATAGTTTGTAAATATCTTTCTTTAACTTATTTTCAATAGAAATACCTTAAATATTATGAAAAAATGCTACTTTGACATTACTTTAGGAAGATCAGAAGTAGAACAAATACTAGGCTACCGCGAGTTACTTTCCCTTTTAGTTAGTTTTATTGTAAACTTACAGAAACTATACTTTATCTTTACGGAAATAAATGTTGGTAGCAGTTGTTCACAATATATGTTTGTTAACTGTTACCAATCACGTAGTACAGAAGAATCTGTTGATCGAGGTATGTATTTATTGGTACCTACCTTAATGAAAGGTCGAGTTGTGTATAAAAAAAATCTGCCAATATAATATGTGAATGAATGTCAGCGTATATGCATAAAAACACTTTGTATGTTGTATTATATATGCATTTTTTTAAAGCATAAATATATAAAGTCGTTTTTTTTATTAAATCATTAAATAATATGTTTAAATCATTTAATTCTACCACAAAAATATTCTAAAGAGGTTTGTGTGAAATTTTACGTTACCTAAGGAAAAGATTAAACATAAAAATCTACATTACAAATAAATATATATAGAAAATATTATTTCTATTATTACAAAACAACATGGTATTATAATAAACAGATTTATTTTCTTTTTCTATAATTTAGTTTCATTAAGAAAGTGCATACAATCATGGCAACTCAGATAAAGGATAATTTAACAACTATAAATGAAAAAGAAAATAGCAATCCACGTGCTATATTTTATAAGAAACCTATTAGAAGAGATAATTATAACTTGGATATAGATAATATTGATACTCCTCAAGAAATAAGACGTCAGAGGTTACTACAATTTCAGAAAAAGTATGTCATATTAATTTATTGTTATGTTAATTATAAAGATAATAATAATATGAATTATTAGATGTAGAGACATTGCATTTAACGTGGGAAGAGGAATATTAGAGGAAGCATTTAATTCTGAAGAAGATGAATGTGAGGAAGACATGGAAATTGAGGAAACTGAAAAAAAGAAGTTTCATTCATCTAAGCGGCATAAGTATTATGCAAATCAATTAATGATGTCTGAATGGATGTTAGAAGTACCTCAAGATTTTTTGGACAAGTGGATTATAGTTCCATGTCCTCAAGGAAAAAGAACTTTAGTAGTTGCATGTAAAGTATGTTAAAAAGAAACGTTTTTTTTCTTTTTTCTTTCATTTTATTATATTAATTCACTTTTCAGGGTATAACTAAAGCATACAACAAACGGGGTAATCGACTTGGTAAATTTTATTCAGCACTTCCAGGTGGTAACCCATCAGAGCACAGAAGTAGTTGTACTATTATTGATTGTTTATGGATAAAACAACAAAAGGCATATTTTGTCTTGGATGTACTTGCATGGTCTAACCAGTCTTTGATGAATTGTGATGTAAGTTCTTATCCTCAAATGTGACAGTATGATTCTTAAATTTTTGTGTGTATTGTAATGATTCTAAAGTAAATTTTCTTTTTCTTAGACGGAATTTAGATTTTTCTGGTTAAAATCACAATTACAAGAAATTGAGGAATTGCAAAAAAGAGATACATACAGAAATACATATCCCATGTTACCTTTACCTAATATTAATTGCAATACCGATATAAGTTTAGCATTAGCAAATCTTTCAAACATATATCCTTTAGATGGATTACTATTTTATCATCGCGATGGAAAATATACTAAAGGTCGTACGCCACTTGTAACATGGTTGAAACCATTCATGTTACCTGAAGTACTTGGTATTTCTACTCCACCACCACTTGATGAGAAACCTGATGGGTATATAGATTTCAAATATTACATTCTTAATAGTAGGGCTAAAAAGAGAAAGGAAAAATTAGAAAATCAGGTAAGTTTAAATATTTTAAAAATGAATATTATTTAAATAATGAAGTTACTTTTCAAGTCTGTTTATAGATGGATATTGGAGATGAAAATTCCTGAAATTCTATTCTATTTTATTTATACAAACGAGCTTCTTGGAGAAGTGAACCATAACTGACATGTTAAAAATGTTAATAGTATTTTATTTTATTCATTTAACTTATTCATTGATAATAATATTTGAATTCTAACAACAATATTACATGCAATCTGTGATATCCAAAACAATTATACCAAATATAAATAAATATGTATCATATAAAATATAAAATTATTGCAAAGTATGCAAATTATACTATTGCAATGTATTATATTACAATTTTTTTTATAATTATTACAATATATATATATATTACAAACGATTAAAATGTTTTTTTTTTAAGTTAAAGCTCTAAGCTTAATGTGTGTAATGTATCAAGAGCTTTTTCATTTAAATATAACAAAACACGATTCATGGCATCTGTTTTCATTACTTTCATCTAGAAAAAAAGAAAAAGAAAAAGATCTGTTTTACAAATAATGAAAAGTTATGTGCATAAAATTAACAATGGTATTTGTTTACTCTGTTCTCCATTATTGTAAGTGCAGGATGATTAATTTTGTATAATGTACAGAATCCCAATTGTAAACCAGCAACATCTAATATCTGAGAATGTAAAACATCACGAAATTGTTCTATATGTTCTGAACTTAAAAAGATTTCTGTACTTGCTTCATCACTTTGATTCTTTACAATTCTGAAAAAGTTAATGTACCCATAAAATTAATATTTTATTAGTTTTATATGTACTGTACAATATTTTGATTAATTGTATCACACTTTTCATAGAATAATTATATTTATAACTTTGTAAAAATTATGAACATACATTTTTAATATTTTTATTAAATCTAAAATTGGGAACTTTATTGTAATGGTATCTGTATTTGGTAGTTCTGGTATTTTATATTCCATATGGATTTCATCTGTACTTTTTGGTTGTTGTTCATTAATTGGAGTAATTACAATTGGAACTAGCCATATCAAGTCATCTTCTTGAATGGGTAATGCGATAATCATGCAATCAAACATGCGACTTAATATATTATGAACACTTCTCATAGCACTTTTTGTACCACGACATAACAATAGGGGTAATCTTATAGAATTAGCTGTCGTTAATACATTTTTAGTAGTTCTCCATGATAAAAATATCCCTTCATAAATGCATTTCTTTAAACTTTCTTCGTTGTCTCTACGTTTAGCATATACCTCAATCTGTAATTATTTCACTTGTTACATATGTATCCATGAGAAATTACAAAATAAAAGATAAATTTTCATATTAAAGAAATATAATTTTCATTGTTGTTTATTAAATTCTTGATCTCTTCTTATTGATACAACCTTTAGTGGTGGTGGATCCATTGGACTAGGTCTGAGACTTATACTTTCCACAACACGAAATTTTGTGTTATATGCAACATCTTCTTTTGTTAAACTATTTGCAACTTCTTCCCTTAATCTTTTTGCATACTGTTTTAAATACACTTCCTCTTGATAAAAATTAAATAAAGTAGATACACCAAAAACTGTCCATGTTTTAAATAATAATTCTATAAAATATAAAGTAAAATTAGACTTGCAGTTTTGAGAGTTGAAAAATTTATAAATAATATTGCCAATAAATATTAAATTGAACGTATGTCGATAATAATGTATGCTGATTAATTTGTAATTTACATTGGTTTTAATTTCATTAAGTTTAATTATTTAAATTATAAAATTAAAAATCCCATTTCAATAATTTAAATATAAATTTTATCCTTATTTATACAACGTGATATTTTACCTAGTATATCTTGTAACGTGTCAACGGCTTCAATATTTTCAGCCAACACAGAAGTGGTTCCTAAACTAAATCGTTGTCTTCCTCTAGTTTGAAATGTACACGTATGAATTGTTTGATTGGTATTCGGAGGGATATTTTCTACATTATTTTCCATAGTATAGAAGAACAAAATCATAAACTGAAGTTTTATTTATAAGATTTATATTCACTTCCACTCTAAAAGTGTTTGAAAGCTAGTTTAATTTCGGACTGAAACATGTAGAAAACTTTGTAATACTAATATGCAAGAGGGCTTGCACTAGGGAAATTTCGTATTATATACGACAATTAAAATAACATGTAATTACGTACCGAAGAAATTAAAGAATTTCTCGTGTTATATTGCTGTTAAATAATGTTGAAATTTATAAATTGTTGTGGCAAGTTTTTCTTCAATACATAGAATTATTTGCCTAGTAACATATAATATGATGTTCAGATTAATAATTGATGTATTTATTTAATATCTTTAGGAAAAGAGTTACTTGTTATTTATTTTCCTGTATTAAATTTTACGTTATATTAATAATATCTTTAAATTTATTCCGATTTTCATTAATACAAGTAAAAGGTACTATTCAACCACCAAACTAAAAAAATCTTCACATTCTTTGTAACGAGATATATATCATGTACATTTGTGTGTGTTCATTGGTGTCGAGAAGTTTAGTATCAGTGTATGTTTATGTCATCTCCCGCGCAAAAACGTTAAAAGTTTAATGACATTGACTATTTAATTTTCTCGATAATAGATAACATTCTAGCGTCTGAATGTTTGCTATTAAAAAATTATGGGTACAATAGAGATCCAGTTTCCATTTGGTGGACAAGCAGGAAAAATATTGAAATGGAGAGTTCGAGTGGATACGATGGTTGCAGCGGGTAGAGTGTTGTTTTTATATCAAAATGTTACTCCAGGAACAGAAGATAGCAAAGGTCCTGAGAAAAAATATCGAGCCACAAGATTTGGCCGTGTTACGAAGTTATTGGCGAAAGAAGGAGATGTCGTTCAACCTGGGTATATAATTTCTTCTTAACCTATTAATCAATAAATTGTATAAATAAAACTTCAATTTATACGTTTCTATATTAAAATAGAAAGTTTAATTAAGGAAGTGATTTTTCTTAATAAGATTATCTTTTTATACTTTTGTTTTTAAATTTATGTTACTGATTAGAGTAATTAATATTACAGGCAAGTAATAATGACATTAGAAGGATGTAAACATCCTACTGTAATGAAAGATTTGTGTGCTGAATGTGGAGTAGATTTAAGAGTTGAAGGAATAGGTAAAGAAAATGAAAGTACAAAAATTTCACAAGCTAGTGTACCAATGGTACATAGTGTGCCAGAATTAAAAGTATGCCCAGAATTGGCTGAGAAAATTGGAAAAGAAGATGAGCAACGTCTTTTAAATGATCGCAAGTTAGCATTACTTGTGGATCTTGATCAAACAATTGTTCATACAACAAATGATAATGTTCCTCCTAATATGAAGGTATATATACACATATTATAATAATAATGACATGATTAACACTACTAACATACCTTTTGCAGGATGTTTATCATTATCAACTTTATGGACCAAATTCTCCATGGTATCATACACGTTTAAGGCCTAATACACGACACTTTCTTTCTGAAATGAGTCGTTTATACGAACTGCATATATGTACATTTGGAGCAAGAAACTATGCACATACCGTAGCAGCATTGTTGGATAAAGATGGAACTTTATTTTCTCATAGAATACTTTCAAGAGATGAATGTTTTGATCCTGCATCAAAAACAGCCAATCTCAAGTATGATTATCAAAAAATTTTATCTAATTTAACTTTTATACTTGTAATGTTCTTTAAGGTAACTTTAAAAAGAAATAAATTCTTCAAATGTACGAAATTTTTCATTCGAATTATTTAACAATTAAGCAACTTGCTGTAGGGCTTTGTTTCCTTGTGGAGATGATCTAGTATGCATTATAGACGACAGAGAAGATGTATGGCAAGGATGCGGAAATTTAGTTCAAGTAAAACCTTATCACTTTTTTCGTCATACCGGTGATATACATGCACCACCGGGACTAGAGAAAAGTGATGTGTCAATTTTACCTGAATTACAAAATACAGATGAGTTTTGTAATGATAATAATCCAAATGAATCAGAGAAAAATGGTGCACCTGAGTTATCAATTGAAGGAAGTGCAACTGATGAAAATTCTAAAAAAGAAATTCAGAAAACAATTGAGAATAAGGAAAATGAATGTGAATCTGCTGAAACAAGTAATGAGAATACTAAAGATGACACCAAGAATAGCATTGATGTAAATCCTAATCCTAGTGGTGAAAATAATAAACTATTGGATGAAACAAAAGAAAATTTAACTTCAACTGAATCAGTACAAGATATTAAAAGTGGAGATAAAAGTTTTGATGAAAATAATGTTATAGACGAAGACGATGATGATTACTTATTATATTTAGAGGATATTCTTCGAAGGATTCACACGGAATTTTATGCTACTATGGAAAAAGAAACAGGACGCAAGTCGTTAAGAGACATTATTCCACGAGTGCGAGCTCAAGTATTGAAAGGAGTACATTTAACTTTTAGTGGATTAATACCTACTCATCAAAAACTTCATCAAAGTCGAGCATATAAAGTTGCTAGAGCATTTGGAGCAGAAGTGTCACAAGTAATATGTTAGTTTATTTTTTCTACTCGTACCTATTGTTTTTATTTTAATAAATCATTATGTTTCAGGATTTAACAGATAAAACTACTCATTTAGTTGCCATAAGACCTGGCACAGCTAAAGCTAATGCAGCAAAGAAAAATTTAAATATACAAATTGTAAATCCAGATTGGCTTTGGACTTGTGCAGAACGTTGGGAACATGTTGACGAACGTTTATTTCCACTTACTGCAAAGGTAAAGGTATTATAAAAATAATTCTTTAATAGAGAGATTAACATTATTAGTTAAGATTTGATTTGACGATTTATCCTATGTGTAATAAGTGATATATATTCTTAGGCTCGTGCTTCTAGAATACCACCTCCACATTGCAGCAGTCCAGAACGTATAGAAGAACAAGAAAATAATATGAAAGACAATTTTGCGGATAGTATTAATCCGTTAATGTCATTTACGCCAGAAGAAATAGAAATCATGGATAAAGAAGTTGAAGAGGATATGGATGATCAAGAATTCGATGCACCTGTTTTTGATACAGAGGACATAGATGACACAGGAGAATGCGATAAAAAATCCCGTTATAGAGATTCCGATTCTGATGATTCTATGGAATATGATCGTATGTGTAATTGATATATTTTAATATATAAATAAGAAATTAAATACGAATGAAAGTGTAAATTTAATTAAAAATATGAATTTTGTCTGATCAATTTTTTGTTTTAATTTCTTAACAGGAAGTAATATAAATGAACCGACAAGAAAGAGGAAGAAGTTAGCTAACGAAAGTTCAGAAGAGGATAGTTCGTCAAGTGGAAAGGATGATACTGTAGATGACGACGACGACGATGATCCTGTTACACGTTTTAGAAGAGGAGAAAGTTTACCCGATGATTTAGATTTAGGCGATAATTCACAAGATTCAGTTGAAGATCTTGAAATAATGGATAATGAAGATGATCGAAAATGGAATGAAATGGGAGCTGCGCTCGAAAGAGAATTTCTTTCTGAATGATTCATTAAAAAATTGCGCTGTTTGTTTCTGTGAATTAATCAAATTAATTTGTACATTTGAAATTAAACAATTTTTAATTACTGATAATATTTAAAATAATATGTTTGTAGAATTCTGATTCAAGTAGCTTGATACGATTTTATATATAAAAAAAAAAAGTACTGTACAAGTTTAATAAGCAAAAATACAAAAGAACTTTTTGTATTTAAATACTGAATTTAAAATATATGCACAAAAACCATACATAAAATTAATATCATTTTTAATAAATTATAATTTTAGTAATATTCATTTTATTATTATCAAACAAAGTGCTGATTGTACATTAATGTGTGTAAATATTGAATGTATAAAGAAAGTACTTCATTTATATTTAAAAATGTTTTTGTCTTAAGAATGAATTTTTAAATTAAGTAAACACATGTCTTTTCCTTAGATCTATATTTTAATGTGAAATACATTAATATTCTTTCAACAATCTTTCTCAATACATCTTTACCTGCTAATTTCTAAATCTAAAATTCTAAATTACCGTGGATTCACAGCATATGGATCAGAATTTTGTAAGTCTTTATCATACTTAACATAAACCTTTCTGCTTGAGAAATCTCGTTTGTTTTCCATACTTCCTCTTTGTGGCGCTTCATCATATCTATACATAGAGTCTAATTCTCCATAAAGTTTGGCATCTTCGTGTATGGTCTCCCTAATTTTACACAAATATATATTTATTTTTTAATAAATTTCAAAATATAAGTTAAATACTTCTAAGAAAAAAATATATGTACCTATACTTTCCTGCAACAATCGTTTTACCAGATACAGGATCTACAATGTCTCCCAGTGGAAAAACGACATCAACAACCTACAAGTGTAAGTAGAACGTATAAAAAGAACATTAAACTTTTGCGAAAATACTAGTGAAATACAAATCTATTTTTTCGGAATATACTTACTTTATGAGTGATGATACGTGTTAATTTTTCCGGTAAATTTTGTATTAAAACAGTATCACCTGTTTTACAACGCTTTTCAGGATCGACAGCATAAACAAATTCATATTTACTGAAATACTGCAATGTGATAAATAAATACATAACCTCAATTATGTGTTTAACATAGATATTAAAATATTACGTACCGTAAGAAGGTGTTCATCAAAATCCATTCGAGATATACGTATTTTAGTAGCATTTCGTTTAAAAGAAGGTACACATACTCCTAATAAATAAGTAAATGTTTGTTTCGTTAGAGTATTCGCTGCCATTTCTACTAGTGCTGTTTATAACCATAGAGTGCATAGTAACTTTGATCATAATATTAGGAAGATAATTTGTACTGCAATCTATTTTGTTACAATACTAGTGACATTTTTGTTTAATACTTTTCGTTAGTTCCGATATCTCAACAAGTTTGCAGTTAACAATATTGTTTGAAATTATATATATTTTTACAAATTGTAAATTTTATAACTTATAATTCGAAAAAAGTGACAACTATGAAAATAGTACACGTTTTATTTTTTTGGTGGAACTTTTTAATGGTTATGAGCTTATAAAATTATGCTATTTACATTCGAAAATTGTACTTGAAAATATAATATTTATACAATTTTGTATACAGGGTGTGCCAGAAAATTTGTAACATCCGGAAATGGGGGGTAACTGAGGTGATTCTGAACAACCTTTTCCTTTACCAAAATGTTGTTTGAAGCTTCGTTTTTGAGTTATTAACGAAAAACACTGGCCAATCAGAGCACCCAGAGACCGCGCGCTCAACCGCGTATGCATGGCTCACAGCATGGGTATCGCAGAAAATGTTATGTCATTTTAAATTAAGAACAATGTGAAATTATTCGTTATCCATGAATAACAAATAAACTAATAAGTCGTTTAATAACTGTGCTCGATACTTTTATTCGTTATCCGAAAGGAATAAAATGTTTTATTACTTATGAAAAAATGTTTTTTTTTTTAACACTGACGTCAGCACCAAGCACGGCAGCTTTCCGTCAGAGAAGCGCACCGAAGGCATGAAGAATAAACAAAATCGGCGGTCTCTAAAAAGTCACCGAAAATTATCGATCGTGCAGTGAAGTGAGTTCACCGACCCGGCCGTAACATCAGCTGTTGAGGATTGCCTGATAGGATCCTCGACACGAGGATCCAGTGTTAACGATCCATTTCCGTCGAAGCAGGTTATTTCGTGGACGAATGGGTAAGTTTAATTATTTTTTTCTAACATTAGTTATACAAATCGTTTTTCTTAAAACAATTTATTTACCTGAAAATGTGCTGTTAACACTATGCCGTCCGGTGACACCACGTTGGTGTCGCATGCAAAGCTATCGAAAAAATGCCGGTGACTCCACGTTGGTGTCGCGCAGAAATATTTCTATTGTAATAAAAAAGCTTACACCTATTTCTACAGATCCTCGAAATTTCGTGTAAATCAGGTGACAGGATCAAGTAAGAGTTATTAAAATTTTCATGCCCTGATACGGTACATTGTAATTACAATATGAAGAACGATCGTGCGAAAAAGGCTAGTAACGGATAGTAGAATCTACGCGAGACATACCGGCGGCAGACGAAAGATTTTCTATCACACGTGCAGACGTCAAAGCGTTAAAAAAAAATATTTTTTCATAAGTAATAAAACGTTTTATTCCTTTCGGATAACGAATAAAAGTATCGAACACAGTTATTAAACGACTTATTAGTTTATTTGTTATTCATGGATAACGAATAATTTCACATTGTTCTTAATTTAAAATGACATAACATTTTCCGCGATACCTATGCTGTGCCAGTATGTGTGCCAGGAGCCCGACCGAGCGCCCGTGTATAAGAGCCGTGCATACGTGGTTGTGCGCGCGGTCTCTGGGCGCTGTGATTGGCCAGTGTTTTTCGTTAATAACTCAAAAACGAAGCTTCAAACAACATTTTGGTAAAGGAAAAGGTTGTTCAGAATCACCTCAGCTACCCCCCATTTCCGGATGTTACACTTTTTCTGGCACACCCTGTATATTGGGTATTAGGTCTATTTTGTACTTCTTTGTAATGATGTTTACTTGAAATATTCCACAAAATATGAATGATACACGTCCCGGAAAACACTAAATTTAAACAATCGATCTATCCGTGTTGCTAGTGACTAGTAAACCATTGTTCGCGTAATTCGTTGAATTATTTTGAATCGATTCGGTGCGTTGTCCTTTCACAAATGGTAAACAACTAATGCGGTCCTCTTTAAGGTTAGTTTTTACTTGATGCTTTGAGATTTAAATCCGTCCAGAGGATTTACTAAGGTAAGAGAAAAAAAAGGCACTCGACGGTTTCGTCAATGATCGAATAATTTACATCGTAAAGTTATTTCAGGATGAAACGTAGTTATTTATGTATGCAAAAAATGTGTTCGATCTTTGTATAATTACCAATAAATCACTGGTATCGCTGAAGTACACTGAAGATAGAAAATAACATGAAACAAACGAAAAACCATCGAAGGAGATTTAATTTCTGACAAAATGAACATCGTACACAAGAGAACAAGTAAAATACTGATGCAAGTATGTCACCAGGTGATCACGTAAATGATAAGCGTCACATCAGATACTATGTATAAATTACTGACGTGAGCGTGTGTATCATCGATTAGTCACGTAAATAATGAATATCGTTTGAAGAATTATTTTATCCCTAAGAACTTTACTATTTCACTTGGTACATATAGAAGTAATTATCGCGAAGTGATATGTAGGTATACATATATAACGTTAATTTCCTGTATGAATTCGAGATAATCTCGAACAACTATCGTGACGACCTAAATTACAGTTTATCACAATCAAGGACAGCGATTTAACTGGGGAGATACGAAGTTAACGGTAGTTTAAAAATCACAATGCAATTTCATTAGACGTATCATGGTGAAGTACGAATAAATCAGCGAATCTTCGAATGACCTTGACAGTTGCTTGGAAATTAGAACGTACGACTGGTAAATTAAGCCACTTTGTATCGATCAACCATACTGATCTTTTTATTAGTCTAAAAAATGAAACATTCAACGAAAGTGAATGAAAATACCAGACCAACTTATACGGACAATGTTAAATATATTACCTGAAACGTATTTTTTTAAAAAGACAACAAACAATACGGTTATTTTAATAAAAAACGTATCTGCTGTATTATCATCGTAATATAATACAATTACTTCCACAATCAATAGTTGATAATAGAGATAGAACGTGCATGACGGCGTATATCTACATCGCTAAATTATCGCTTAGATTTAAGGTCCAAAATTAAAAAAAAAAAGCAGAAAAAGAAAGAAAGAAAGAAAGTAGTAAGGAAACAAATAATTGCGTTAAATAAGGGGGGGGGGAGGAAAGGAACAGTCTTTCAAGGTATGGTGACTTAATGACGATTGCGATGTGAGATGCAATTAATGTTTTTACGCACGCATAGAACGATCGGTCAACTTATACTAAACTTATATTACCTGAGAAAGGAATACTGATACGTAAGGATAATTTTACAAAATGCCCCCGAAACGCGGTAATACACATTCGAAAGTATATAATTCTCCCGCCTCGTTTACATTAACAGTCATATGTTATAAATATTACATTACACGTAAAACACAAAATTAACGTTCGCCATCAGACCTACGTTGCGTAATGGCGAAATAATGGTTCTTTTTCTGGCAAGTTTCATACGTGACACTATCTGCAGATATGATATAGTAGTCGACGCTCAATTATTTGAGAGAAGATTATTCGATCCTTTATAATCTACTAACCCGAGTATAATCAACTATCATTTATGACCTAATTATAGTTTCAGCGTATAAGTTTCGCCATTTTTTCTGATCAAATTTCCCGACAAACGATTACAGGCCGGTATTCCATATTGGAAGTGTTTACACTATTAACAATCATTAGAATTCAATTGACGTTTAAATATTCAACAGTACGATTAATCACCTGTGTACATCGAACTTACACACGTACATCGGTGTACTTGCATTTTAGCAAGTAAGATTAAAAACCAATGAACTCACAATCAGTTTGATGATCGGATAAATCGTGTGGCCAAGATATTCGAAAAAAGGTTTCCTCTTCAAGAATTGAAAAATTGCGTTTCGTTTACATTTGTGGCAGATCATCTATCGTATCTTCGTAATTTAAAAATAGTCATTATCCGATCAAAAAACTCGCGAAATTAAACGTATCGTCCTTGCATAGAGGAAATCTCCTCCAACGATTTTAAAACCTTCTCGATGTTACTGGACATAAAATATTCCTTTATAATCGTGTTCTTTTGTTAGTTAGATTCTTAGAGTGAAAGTAATACCGTCGATAATAATGAGAGAGAAGCACGGAAAATTCCGCGCGCTATCGCAATCACGGTGGTATCGAGTTCAGTTTGTGAAACTTTCTCTACAATATCCCCGAGGTTTTGCGTGACGTCATCGTTTCCTGAATGTCTCTCTACTACTCTACGACAGAACCATACTCGTGAAATCTTCGTCCGCTATTATCTCTTTCTCTAAAATTCATTCTCGAAATCAACAGAGTAAATGTACTTTTATCGATAACATACAATCTATAAAAATCAATCCAATGAAATCAATCCAACGAAAGGACATGTCGAAGTGGTCATTTTTGAGATTAGGTTTGTTAGGCAAAATATTCAAAAAAGAATTCAGACGTGTTACAGCTGCTTCCAGACAGGTCACAGTGTACAAAATTGCATTGTACAGTTTGCAGGAAAAGGCATCGTTCATTGTTGCACCAGGAGAATTAGCCATAAGGCCAAGGAGGCAGATGGTACATGGGATATCGTGACGAAACACCGTCTCGAGTGTTCCGATCTGGCTGAGGTTAAAGCGTACGCGGATAAACACGCGAATAGTAGGATTAAGCAAGAATTACTATGAATATTAATAAGATATCAGCGACTGCAAACATTAGGACACTTGTTACGGAAATAATGCAGAAATGTAGGGTTGTAAACAGAAAATGCTACACGGTTTGTACAAATCAATCAGATCAAACCTTGGTGTTTTATCAATAGAGGAGGCATATCCTCCCTTCGATTTTTTTATCGATCTGGTATCCCGCGAAAAATGAGATTAAATCCCCAACAAAATCGTTATCGTAGGTTGCACATCATCGACGGATTACTGTTGCTCGTCTCAATGATTTGGTCTCTTTCAAACGATCGATCACACGTCTCTTCGCGTATGAACAAATTGTTCCAACGTTCTTTCTTCACGGTGACCATCGTGTTATCGAAAACTATTCTAACTATCCTTCACTCTCTTCTGTTTTCGTGCAGACTCAAAATCCCGCCGTCTCACAAAGAAATCAAAATCGTCGGTATTCTGAGTGTATTCATCCCATTCAGCCACATTGGCTGATAGCGTCTAATTAACCGAAGGTAATTCGGCTCTCATCGTCTGCTCTTCAAGTCTCCTCTCGGTTGCTCTCGAGTACTTTTGTGGTGTCGATCCATACGACACGCGATGTTCCACTTAGGAATTCCCCTTAATCCGCTGGGTAGAAACGTAGAATCGCACGGCCTTGGATCTCTGAGTGACACAACTTGCGCACTACGTCAAGCACATCTTCCGCTGGATAGACGGTGTGAGGTGGAGGCTCGATCTTGCCAGAAGCTACCAATTCTACCAGCTCGCATAACTGTTCCAATGTTCCTGGCTCGACAGACTTGATGCTTTGCTCTGATTCCTCGGCACGTTTGCTGAATTTCGGGAAAAGACGATCAGCCACTTCTTTGATCACGAACACCACGCCACCCTTATTTAAACACTGCATGCTGCGATGAAGGCTACGCGAAGTGGTACCAAAATCGATAACCACGTCCACGTGGCCTTGACAGGCGTCCATGGTACGCTCGATCAACAATTTCTCGTATACGTCCTCGTTCCATTGTACCACGTTCACCCTGTATGGGAAAAGGAGACTGTGAGTGAATAAATCGAATGGACTATTGAGTGGACACGGATGCAATGGGAATTATAAACTAGCTACTCTGATTTGCTTAAAATGAGGAATTATCAAAGGGTGTTTTAGTACAGATAACCTTCTGTATAACAAGATTTTGGTAGAACACTAAAAATTTCGAGAATCCCGATGCAACACGATATTTTTAGATCATTTAGATGAAGTTTTATTTAACCTGTTAACTAAATTCGCCTCTCGAATAAAAATTTTCTATCTGTTAAAATAAGGAAAAATTACGATCGGTTATTTTATTTGTATTCTTGCAAATGTGATCCTATGTTGAATATAAGCATAACGATACAATTGAAAAATGAATAATTCCTCGATGCATAAACAGACATGTTCTAAATATTGATGAATGAATGAGTTAACTCGTCTTCCTCAGTTAACAGTTTCAAATCGTTCCAATATAACACTGTACGAATTTTTGTGCTATACAAAAGTTATCTGCATAATGGTCTGCAGAGAGAAAGAAAGAATTGGTTGTGCTTGATTTGCTAGATCTAAATTTCGAGAAAGAATCGTTCAATTATTGAATGGCTGGTTAGGCTGATCTATTAATTCGGATATGTAGGTCAGATTCTTTGTCCCTCTCTGAGCGTAATATCGAGAAATAACTATATACAGTATGTACAATTACTACTGCTTCTGAACAGTGCTGGCAGTGTACTTAAAACTGTTACATGCGAACGAAATACACAAACGTGCAACACGGAAGTGCATTGATAACGAGAAAAAAACAAGATTGCATATGAATCGTAGAATTTTTTTGGTTTATCAAATAAGATAATATTAAAACGCTTAACACATCATGGAGGTAGAAGAGTGCAAAAAAAAAGATGCGAGATACGAATTCACGTAATACTAATTGCGGAGGAGATAAAACAACAGAACCGTCATGTAGTTATTTCAGTAAGCCTTATCGTCGATGCCTCGATACGGTCAATTTACTCTGGTAACGAAAACAGGATAATTTTCATGTTAGCATAGATTCTGGTCAATTTTTCATTTCAAATAAACAACAGACGTGATTCAACTTAGCGCGCGTTGTGAATCTACTGATATACTAAGAAAACCCTAGTTAGGGACATACGATCAAGAGAAAATCAAATCTCAATTTAAACTTACAAATCATTCATTTCATATATGTATATATACTGTGTGAATCATTTGTACGAAAAACTTCTGAATATTTCCACCGTTCATTTATCTCGAGAATATCTCCTCCGTAGAACACATTTACAAAAACTCTTCCCAACGCAGAACAATATTTACAAAAACCTAATTCTACCATCTACCATTTACCATCTACCATCTAACATCAATTTCATATCAGCCGAGCGGTTAAAATAACTCACCGTTGGTATTCCTGCGCCATAGTCAATCCACCATCCTTCAGCGAAGCGATCGTAATGGTAACACGATCTTTCATGTTACTAAAGTGATACGCTGCGATTCTAAGTGCCCAAAGTGCGAGGCCACCGGTTCCAACGATTAAAATTTTGCAGACGCTCTTCTCACCCCTTTCTTTCAGCAAAGCTTGGACGTGTTCATGTGCAGCGAAGACTGTATTCATAGCCAACAGTGCACCAGCTGGTAGCATCGCGGCTACGTCCAAGCTAATGTTGTCCGGAATCTTTATTAAATACTTCAGATCATGCACGACCAAGTATTCAACGTATCCGTTTGGTATTCCCTCGTAGGGATAAAGGATTACTCGATCTCCAACTGTGTAATCACAATCTTCAGGCACGTTAGCACCAAGTGACTCGATTACACCTGCAACCTCGTATCCAGGGAATAGAGCTGCGTTACGTATTCCATGATGCGGCAAGGAGACGGGTAAATCACCCTCCAACGAGGCATCCGTGGTCAAACTGCTACCACTGGAGACAGAGGTCAAACTCGACAGGCTTGGCGAGCGACGAGGATGGTAACAAGCACCAGCACACATCACCCGGATACGAGCTCCTTGTGCTGGAACATCCGGAACAGGAACGTCGAAACTAAACACCCATTCACGGCCCGTTACGCTCGGATTCTCGATGGACACCTGCTTGCACAGCTTGTTCATTTTCTTCTCTCTGAAATAACCGAACAAATTTTAATTAAATAAACTAGAAAAACGGAAACTATGGATGTCAGATATTTTTTTAACAAATTTTCTGATTGCTCCGAGTATATATTGGGCCGTGTAGTATGAAACATCAAATTTCTCTGCAGTTTATAATTAAAAATCAACAAAACTGATAAGAAATTGTATTATTTTAGTTTTCGCAAAAGTTTTTGCAAATATAACCAAACAATTAAAAAAGGAATAATTATTAATAAACAAATTATTGAGGTTCTAAATATTATTGAACCAATGACGAGTTAATTTGTCATCCGCAGTTAACAGATTATGGAGAGAAATGATTAAATAAAAGTTTCTGGCACGAGTAGCGTATTAGAAGTTTCACGAAAACAATCACAAGGATCTATACAGACGAGAGAAAAGGATTCTATGAATGGAAAGAAATAAATGTCAAAATTATAGACCTGGAGCGAATATTTGACTATAAGTTTAACAAGCGTAATTACGAAAATCTAAATAATCGAAAACTATTTTAAACGAGAAATTTTTAACGTCAGAAACGCACTGCTAACAAGGATACCGTTACAAGCGTCGATTATTGCTTGACTTCACCGAGATACTTTGTATAACAAGATAACTAGGCCAAATTTGCACTCGTACATATTCAATGAGAAAAACCTCAACGGATCTATCGTTCAAATTAAAACACATACCCATTGCAAGGTGAATGCAGCTGGTGCGTGTTAATCGGCGCTACTGACACCAATTCAATAGGCATTCTGTACAATACTTTTTCTTCCCTCACAATTTTCAATTATCAATTATCAACTACTTCTCCCCTTCGAAACTTTCCTTGTGATACGAAAATCTCGTTGTTAATAAACACGAAATTCAATGTCCGTCGTGAATCTACGAACTCTTCGATCGTGATACACACTTGATTTGAAGTTTCAAATTACGTGAAATAACAAAGTGAAGTTATAATAAAGGAGATAAAAATAAAACGAGAAATAAACGCTCGTAAAACACAACAATTCTGATCGACCGCGTGAAACGCACTAAACGAACGCGCTGACGCTCCTTCACTTTTATACCGTCACGGGCTTCGTTGTTCAAGCTGCGTTAGTCACGGGTAGGCAGAAAAGGGGCCATGGTAGGGGCTAGAAGAAACAGAGAACGTGAACAGGTACAGAGCATTCACGCACCACGTGCAACCTCTGTGTTTCACATGTAGCGACGCCCGGTCGTTCGTCCAGTACGTCGTGATAGACGCATGAATGAGGCGCGGATGGCACGTGCTTTTTTTTTATTTCGTTGCCGACTCCGGGGGATCTACTCTTGGAAAGTGTATTTCGGGAACCTGCACTCGGAACCTGGATTTTCATTTCGAGCGTTCCTTGAACGACTATTCCGAATGGGGGAAAGATGTAGAAAATCAATTCGCGTTTTATTGACACGTTGTGCATCGTTTGCTTAACACATTACGTGATGAAGAAAAAAAAAAAAAGAGAAAAGAAAAAGACTTACAAGTGATGATTAATAACAAGTCATATTCTAATTATTAATGACAAGTCACATTCGAAATGATCGGTTTATTTGAAAATTTCAAGTGAAACGTAAAAATTGATCTATTAGATTAAACTCATTTCGGGGATGAAAGTGGAACATTTTTATATTTTCTTTTATTCTTCTTTTTTCCAAACAGTTCGAGAAACTTGAGTGCGTGAAATCGTGCATTATTCATCTTCGTACAGATATAACACGTTGATCTTTGTTTAAGGTTTATGTTCGTGAGAAAACATCTGACAACATCACGCTTCTTTGTTTTTGTTTTTTTTTTATATGTGAATAGATAACATGAAATACGTACGGTCTGTTGGAAAAACTAGATTTCAGAGAAATAGTGATAGGAAAACCCACGCGAGTAACCCTTTTAATAGGAAAAAGCTGTATTGTTACAAAAGGAAGAATATACTGATTTAACCGCGTATAGTATCCTCACTATTTATTTGTCGGAAAGAGACATGCCAAATGAAGAATTGGAAAAACAAATGAAGTGTGGAAGTACAGATCGGCTAATGTTTCTTACAGAATAAATGTTGCTTGCAATTCGTGTCGTTACTGGAGTACTCCAATACATTCGATATCGATTACAAAACGAATGCAAGGTGTTCTGAAATAGTGGAGCTACCTATACAAATTATCACTTCATTCTCCTCGATCTGTGGTTGTTTCACATTAAACATAAATAATATTTATTAAATCATCATTTTATCGATGAGAGATGATATACTCCGTGTTTTTGAAACATTGCTTTGCTGAACAAGTGATTGATTTACCGTGAAATATGGTTATTTATACGGCACAGTGTATAAAATTGACAGAGGGTTGTCTCGAATGACGTAACTACTATTTTCAGAGTTTTCATCTTAAAAAAAGAAAGGAAAGCCCAGAAAAAAAGACCAAAATAAAAATAAAGATATTTTTTATTACACTTCGATTTAAATTCCTCACACCGAATTGGAAAAGATTCGGTTCGTTTTTTTTATTATATAATCCAAACTCTGAATACCAGAGAATGTCAGTTCGTTTAGAGTTGCATAGAAAGCGATAAATATGAGCAAGTGTCAATTTTATATGTATCATATGGCACGCATGCATGCCCAGATATTTCCACTTGCAAAGTTTCGTATTGCTTTGTTTCGATGGGAATAGTGCATGTCTGCACGTAGTCATGTTTACTACGAATGGTTAACGTCACACTTATCAATTCGCTCGTGAACCTTCGAACGTTCAGTTTATTTTTATCACAAGTCGTACAACACTGTCAACAAATTAGCACTGAATAATTCTGATAAGATTCCCATTAATGCATTCTAAATAAATCTAACATCAGAAGGTGAATAGCTCGAAATAGACAAGACTTGATTCTTACGCTTTAAATTGCACAGACTTATTACCGATATCGGTATAATCGGAGATAACAATCGATTCATAATATTTACAAGAAATTGAACACAGCATGTGTCGTACACGTGGAATAGAATGGAAAACATGTTTATAAAATAAAGAGAATAGTTTTGCTTAAAGACAAAGAATATTTTCGATTGTAACTTACTTGTACGACTAACTATCGACAGTGACGCTAAATTACAAATTCTTCGCGTTTCTCAATGTTTACATCTTAATAGACAGTCAATCATTACTGGCAAATTACGAAAATGTACTTTAAGTATTCGTTAAGAAAAAGCTTCTACACAAAGTTGCTCAATACTCGATAACGGTTAAAAACACTTTAAAGCACACTTATCGGTAATTCATTCTTTTACTATATGCTTTATATACTTATATAAAGTAGGGGGACATCTACGTGGCCTATTATCGTACATAGGAGTGCATTTTATAAGAAACCAGAATTTTTTTTCACACGGTTAACAACTATCTGAGCCAAAACATAAAACAAAAAATGCAATCAGACTCTGTAATCGTAATATCAGCAACAGTAACGTTTCAACGCGAGTAACATGCTTGGTAACAACGATAAGAAGCCCGCGTCTCTGTTTAATCACGAATCGTAACAAACTGGTAATCACCAGAAGGCTAATTAGAAGGAATTCGTTAAATATACAGTCGTGATAATGCAACCTAGTCGGAATCATTTCTATCGATCTATTATTTGTCGTTAAGCAAACCTTATTCGATGATAATGCTGGATGATAATACTGATACACACATTCCCTCGATTACCTAACTAATTCAATTTATTATCATTCATCCGTCGTGTCATACTCAACCATAGCAGACTGGCATCGTTATTATTGCGCGAACAAAATTTGCAGTCACCTCAAATACGCGGAAACAAGTCACGGCAGACAGTTTGTCTAGATCCTGGAAACGGTTGCTCTCGAACAACACTGAAAATAACTTGAAACGAGACTAGTTATACGATGTCGCAGGTGCTTGGTATTATTTTAAGCATAGCCTAGAATCATCCTTGAATGGTTCACGCGATCCATCAAACTCACACACATTTTCGATCAAGATTAAAGGAAAATGTGAACTTAGTTTTTACCCTTTCGTTACTGTTGGAAATAAGATTTGTTCATACTCTTCTGTTGCCGCCTAATTTCACCCTAATTTAATCTTTAATCTTTTCCTTTGCGCTCTTCTGTTTCAATTACCGAAAGGAATTTAGAATTATTTAATATTTCAAAACCATTTTACAAATTACGCAATTAAGAATTACACGCCTACTTTTCACCATACACATTTGTCGTAGCGAAAGGATTAATCTCGAAACATCCATGGGAATTATTTTCATCTTTTTTTCACTCTGAACTATTCACTTCTAAACCACTTGAAAAATGTTAAGCTTATACACTTAGTGTAAACTAAAACATTGTATCGTATTGAATTAATAGAATTTCAAACGATACGTGAAATTAAGAAGAGAATTAAGTGCAATACAGTTGATTTCTTTCTTGTGGAAATAAGAAACAACAGAAAAAGAAAAATTTACTGTTGTATTACGATACCGACCTTGGTTTCACGGAAGAGCAGAGTATGTTATGCAGCTCTTGTAGTGTAAGGAAATGTTTGTTATCCGCAAGAAAGAAAAACCCGTTATTATTCCTGTCTCGTACTTCAATCGTTTGTTGATCTTAATCGAAATAAAGTACAGTCCCTTCTTGTTTCTAATCGTTCCCTTTGAAGAATTCTAGTTGTTGCTGATCAACCTATTTATCTACTATGTAAACAGAAGCTTCTACTTCGAGCGTTAGTTACGCAACACATGTTTGACAAACTGTTTGTCTAAGCAATTCTCTGTTATGCAATCAAATAGTTCAACGATTCAAGCGTCGGATAGTGAAGTATATCTCGTCAATATAACAGTTTCGTAAGTAACCAGAGCAAGAACGATAAGCTTTTGCATTAGTCAGCTGAGTAAACTTTTTAACGAAATTTCAAGTTATATACGCCTATTTTTATTAAGATCTCGATTAAGGCGCCACTCCTTCGACTAATATTTAACATTTGTTTGGTCAATACGCGCTCTGAAATTGATCTTATTGATAAATTAATGTATTATCTCTATGATATCTTTTTAACAATTAATTATTTAGTTACTGTCAAATTCTCACACACGAAGATCTTTTACTTAACGTACACTTTCTATCTTCGTATATTTAATCTGTCACCGTTACACGCGCGCGTGTGAATTTTTTTGAAAGTTAAATGATAAAGATCGTATCGTGCGAAGATTCACCGATATATTGGAAGCATCAATCTCTTGGAAACAAAGTCCGTGATTAACCAGAGGAGATTACGTTTTGAAATAAATACATTTTTAATTCATTTTATAAAGAGTTCCTCTTGTTGTTCAGAAATACTTTATCGATACTTGAGATAAATTTGATAGGAGGTGCAATTTATTTGTGCTATTTCTTTTTTTTTTTCTCGCTATTAGAATAATTTCGATCGAAATTACGCCCGTTTGTCTTTCACCGTTAAGGTTAACGATTGTTCTTAGAATAGGAATTACGAAGTATCTTGTGAAACAACTGCTGGCATTTTTATCGTACGCTGCTGCATCATTTTATCCAACCATGTTTCTATTGCATGATCAGTTCAACGGAAAATATCGATTACTCTAGTCGAAAGAATTTATACACTCGAGGAGTCTTGTTTCAACTGGCAAGATGCTCTTGCAAAGTCAATAACCTGCAGCACAGAACATCCTCTATGATAAACAAACGCGCAAACGTGAACGGAATTGATGAATGTATGAAATATTTTATATAATAATAAGAAAAAGAAAAGATGTTATAAAATATTTAAATTGAAATTTCAGAATAATAATAAATAAGTTAATTTATTCAAAGTAAGCTGATACGATAGGAAAATACAAAATCATTTTTGTCAAAGTTACCATTGTAATTGGTATTATTGTAAAGGGGACCGTTCATAACAAAAATACGTATTCACTTTTACCATCTGCATACTGTGAACAAACTAATCACAGCTCGGCGCATTTTCAAAGGACAAAGAGATTCTTACGATGCGTTCAATGCCATTCGAAAACAAAGAAATTGCATGGTATAATGTGATTTATCATTTTGCAGAGCACCGGTGCATCATTATCGTCGCTTTAAAAATAGATGCAATCCAGGCGATTATCGATAAACGTTAAAAATATCTAATAGTGCGTACTAGAATCGTGTTTACTGTTATATCTTTGAATTGATTTATTTCTTTATTTTATAGTTCTATTTCTTTACCTGCGCTATCAGTAAAAACATGTTTACGCTATTTCTCGTTTAATAATTTTTCAAATACCGTAATAACATTTGTT
Organism: Anthophora plumipes; assembly: GCA_951804975.1. Lineage (NCBI taxonomy): Eukaryota > Metazoa > Arthropoda > Insecta > Hymenoptera > Apidae > Anthophora > Anthophora plumipes. The sequence continues at coordinate 16,769,841 of OX638116.1, read as the reverse complement.
TTTAAAGATAAACACGTGTCTTCGATTTAAGTCTATGAACTACAGGCTAAATAATTTTTTCCCAATGGAACACCTGCGTTCACACCTACCACGGACTTTTGTTTTTCAATGCAATCGTGTTTGTTACAAAACTTCTGTGAAATAATAGAGTGTATATACGACGAACAGAATGAAGAATTGTAATTTTCGAAGAAACAATGTGTCACTGTAAATTCCACTATTTTGATACAAATGTAACTCAACCTGTTTATCCACAAAAAATTCTCCGGGAATTTCCAGATATAGTTTATTCGAGTGGGCTTTATTTTTCGCAAAATACGCGATTTCCGGTGCATATTAATTTACCCCCGTTGTACAGACAGTTCACTTCTTGGTCTCTGGTATCGTGAACATACGAAAATAGATGTGGAACACGCAGTCACCTTCCTAAATTTGCACGTGATATTCTTATGCTCTCTTGATACACATGCATAAATCAATCACACGAAGAATAACAAATCGTAACATCTCACTTTCGAGCTACCGTCGGGAGATGCAGCTTTAATCAGAATCAATTGTATATTTTATCGAGGAAACAAACAGAACGTATAAAAACAACAAGTAATTTGTTGAAATTATCATCATTCTATAAAAAGTTATCATGCGTTTTAAAAAACTTCCAGATTGTAAAATCACGTCCCTCTATAACCTTTATTTCTATATAAAACTTCTATACTGTCAAATATATATGTAAGTCATATTTTTCCCGTGAAACGAACGGGATTACAAAGATGTTCATCACATTCTTACGGTACTCGTAAAAATCGTATGTTATTGCAATTCTATGTATTTCGACGTGAAAGTCTTCCACAGTGGAAGACAGTATATTTTTACCCGAACCTAACCTTTATTATTACTTATCGTAAAAAATCGTTCATCCTTATTTAGTCTCCTTTCGTATAAAACTCTGTCTTAAACAAAGTAAGAAACTGGAAGATGAAATATAAAAAAAAGAAAACAATCTACGTAAATATTTATAATTTTAATTCTAGTGGAGATGTTTGTGAAAATTGTACCGATCTCCGCTACGTTTTTACACACAAATTTTCCGATCACCGAAGAGAAGAAAACGGAGCTTTCACCGTGAAACCGATGTACAAAGTACATATATACATAAATAGCGTGGCACAAGTTGGTGTGACTGCATCAGCGGAACTCGTGGAGGGGGAAGTCGATCGATGCCATAAAAGCGTGGCACGCTGGAATCACGTGCACATCAGGAGGCATGCCCGTGCTCGGCCGACCCGCTTTGCTCGACACGCTCTCGCCTTCTCGAATACAATACCCATGGTGTTTTGGACCATTTATACCACCTCGGACGAACAGTTTAAAAACCGTTAGAAAATGTTCTACGAATTCTTATTGCGCGCAACAAAAGATCGAGTCAATATCGAAACCGTGTTTTGAACGTTGGGAAAATTTACGATGTAACTCTTATCTCGTAAATGACCATTGGAAAAAAAGACAAGCGTGTAAAAAAATATGAAATACGGAAGGCACTCTTTGCATCATCATTGTGAAAGTAAACCTACGATGATTCTGGCAGGTATTTTTAAGCGTTTTAAAAGTTCTTATAAATTGATTGTTTGTATCGATGTAGAAGATATGAGGGAAATTTAGATTTCGATAATGTTTGTTTGTTTGAAAGATATTTTTGTAAGTGAGAAATTGAATGTTACTTTTCTAATGTAAGATTCGTATCGTGAGAAAGTTATACGATTTAACGATTAATGAAATTTAATCAAACAATCAGATAATTTTGACAGCTGAAAACGATCTAATAGATTAATAGATTTTTAATAACACTTTAATAGCCGTATCCATTACCTTCAGGTTAGGAAGTATTCTTAGTAGGGTTTATATCTCAACAGAACGTATGTAATTGTAACGAAACTGCGTCCTCTACGAATTGATTTTTAAGGGCTCTGTTGCAACCCGTTTCTCTATCTCGTTGCATAACATTACACACCTGGCTAGTATACAATTTAAATTTCAGGCAATTATTTCAAAATATTATTCAGACGGTATATTACAAGTTCCGTTAAATACAAACTCAGTCTTCGTTAAATGCGATTTAAATAATACGTAATATAACTATGATATAGCTCACAATTTGAATTATATTTCAAAACATTATCCAAACGGTAGAGATTAATTCACATTTAGAATGATAAATCTATTTAAGTAGTGAGACATCGATGCAGGGGTAAATAAACCTAAGGAAGAAGCGTTAAAAGGAATTATGCGCAACTGGTTCAGATGTGATGATGTATCAGTAGCATCCAGAATGGCAACTCTGAGCAAGGAGAAACGAATTATACACGTGTCCTTGCGTGTATTCCCTGAAAGGTGACATTAGTCCCGCACGTCACAATTGTTTGGCGGATATTTTCATACAGTACGCGACGATTCTCCACGAAAGAAAGTTCGTGAGCGAAGAAGACAATCCGGTTTTCTCTCGTAAAAATGAAACACATATTGACGCCTATCTTTCGGTGATAAATAAAGCGTATTATACTTCCCGTTATGCAAAGCTCCGCGTGTTTACTCGTTGCGAAATGATGTAACATCCCTAATCAAATAATAGATTAAGTTTGTTATTTCATAGGAGCATGCTCCAAGCGGAACACGTTTATGTGATGTGCTATTAAGATATTGGGAAAATTGTGTACTTTTTAATTTTGAAAAATAAGATGAATGACGAGATAAACAAACAAGAATTTTATTTGAACATGCGAGCAAATCAATCAGGAAAGCTGAAATAGTATGCTGGATGTTTCAAAAACAGGAACCGGCAATAAAATATTCATTTTCCAGATTTATTTCCAGATTTATAGAACCAGTCTGCCTGATCGTTGACACAAAAGAAAGCATCGTTTATCGTTAATCAATACAACAATATGTTTCCTATTGGAATTGCAAATTCACGCGTTGCAAGGAAAGAAAAAGAAACGGCACTATCAACAAAATAAATCAACCGAACGAGAATTGATGTACTCCGCCTGCGACAGTCATTCTAAATGACATCGACATTGTTTGCCTAATGCATAAGGCTTATATTGCCCAAAAGAAGTTAATTCTCGAATCATGTGTATCTTCCTACTTATTCTTTTTTTTCCACAAACATCATGGTGCCATTACATCTCGGCCATGAGATCAGAAGTAACGGAGATACGAAAAATAACAACTCCTTCAAGGTTTCTCTTAGTGCGAGGGACGTAGATCAATTCAGAAATTTATTTCTATCATAACAAGCATTTCATGTGTTTCTATTCGATTAGAGTTTTATGCAAATATATCAAAAAATTTTATAACATAATTTCCAAAACATTGAACAGATTCAAATGAGAAACAGGTTATTTGTGTCCAGCGTAATTTAAAGTTTTTCATTATTTATCGAGATACTCGAAACACGAAGACTTCGTACGATATCATTATCAGAAGATAACGGCAGATTATTCTGAATCACGAACCTGCAAAGTTATCGAACGAAAATCGACATTTTTTGCATTCATTATGTACTTACTAAACAAGTCGATGACCTGCCTCAACAACTAGAAAATTACGACGAGCTATTGGGACACTCCGGTTGCTAGAAATAATTAACGAGTCGTTAATGATTCGATTAAAGAAACAACACTAGTGTACGTACGTTCGCAGAAACCATTCGCGTGATTGCTTATTCATGGTCCTATGACAATGCGTCGTAACTTTAACTCCTTTCCTCTTATCGCTTCTTTCTTCTGCATGTTTTACATTAGGTCCGATATTTTCAGTAAAACTCAGGAGTGCAACAAGAGTTTATATTCAATAACAGATTTTAATGAACGAACACATTTGTATAAAGGAAAGAATGACAACACCCGTGAATTGACAATAAGAAAACCAACGTTGATGTGCATATCGAATAACAGCAAATCTTGAGTAACACGTGCATCGTGCTCGACATGAAGCAACAGATTTATTAAGCAGTCTCGGATGAATGACGTCATCTGTACCTAACAGTTTGAAATTTTACAATTTATGACCTCGTGCATTTCGAATCTCGTTACTGTCAATTCCTAATTGGGTTCACAACGACGTAACTCTATTGAATGCGAAATAGGCTACAGTAATATATGAATTTAAAGCCAGGAACGAAATACAAAAATGTTTATTTCACAAGTGAAAATTAAATATTAGACTAAAAGATACTAGCCTATCTATGGATTATCAATTTTCCGTGATTCCTTTGAAAAACAGGGACGTGTACAGGATAGATGTGCGGTCAAGTTCAATGAGCGGTAATTTTCCTTGTCACAACTGCGTACTTTTTGTACCCGCTGAAACGAACAGACTTGATGCCCAGGTTTACTACAGCGCAAACTCTACTCTTGTTTACACTGTCGCAGGTCGATGAATACATCTTTAAAACAGTGCTTTCTTGAACTAGCTTCATTACTCGAATGTTAATGTAGGTTAGACAAAAATTGCGAAATCGTTGAATTGAATATTCAGCTAAACAATGATAAAGTAAAACTAATATTTTTCTATCATCGTGAATAATTTACTTACAAATAAATTTGCAATCATCGTAATGTTATATCGTTAAAAATTGTACCTGTGCAATGCTCTGTATTGTGCATCAGTATTATTAATCACAAAAAAATTTGCAAGGCGACTGATATTTGAAAAACGTCAGCGAAATTCACGAGAGGTTACAGTCTTGTAATAAAAAGACTGATCAAAATATATTTGTCATCAGATAATTACACAGGAACATTTTCAACGTTGTTCATCCATTCTCTTAATGTTAAAAAGAAAAGTAATCTAATTTTTTCAACATCTACTCGCTCGTGTATCAAATAAACAAATTTACAAACACTAGATCACTACAAAATTTAAGCACTTTATATAACCGCGATGCCGTACCTAACGCCTACGATCGTCCTTCGCGAAGGGAATATCAATCTGTCCTCGAACTTAACTACAGATTTATAAATGACTATTACAAAGTACGAATCAGGATTGCCTGCTCACCTTACGTCTTGATCGTTTTGACAGTAGCTGTTGACGACGTGTGACAACAGCGTTTTTCACGCGTGAAACGATCAATTGAAACTATCACGAAACGTGAATACGGTAACACTAACGATCCCACGTCAAGCCTTCGTAATATTCTGATAGATTTCCGATGGACATTCGTGTCCAACGAGGGCGCTTTAAGGGAAACCACCACCGCGCCGACTCCGAAAAGTCTGCAAATTCAGTATTAAACTACAATCTGTGGAAGAGATGTTATCGATCGTATGTACATCTTTTGACGTGTGTTGCTTCTTATACTGTAGCTGTTAACTGTCCAATTCACTTTTTTTCGTCTGTTAATTTTCGTTACCTTAAGTAGCACAGTGAATAATACAATTTACATGTAATTTTTGGTAAGGGGGTAATTGAATTGGAAATTTTAAAATGTTGAATGTAATGATTTCTAATTTACCTACAGTGTGTTACGTTTATTGTCGCGTATTATTTATTTTTATAGAAAGAAGATTGCGCTGTTATCAAATGTTGGTATTATTCTAATAAACAGATTTGTGTTTTATATATTGATGCTTATGGTTTTTTTTACATTGAGCGACAAACAAGTCATGGATAAGATAAGATATGATGTTTTTGGACAAATTTATGATGGGAAAATAAAGGATATGTGTGTAAAATAAAAGGAACGATAGTAATTTGATGTTCATTCAAATATCTTCAGTTATCATTAAAAAGAAATAAAATTGTATTTATTAAACATTAAACATGCAAATATTAAAGTAATTCGTGTTGGACAACCCAAATAGATCTCCTTTTTTGCAATATATTATTTTATAATGGGATTTATTTCTTTACTTTCCACTTGTAAACGTGTTTTGTTCAATACTGTTTAATGCCGATGAGAAATTCTGTTAACGTGAATCTCACATAGACGTTAATAAAATTCTGAAAATATTTATACTCATATCATCAACATTGTATCACTTAAAAGTAATAATTTATTATTCATATCGAATGCTATAATTCTACGTACTGATCATTCTTTTTCGCCTTCAAGTCGATAATGATAGCGTCGTAAAGCAGCTAAGCGTAATCGTTCAGTCTCCAAAGCCTGCTCTAATTCCAGCACACGAACTTGTGCTTCCATTTCTAGTCGTTTGGCTTGGTGCAAAGTTAGTCCAGTAACATCTAAATCATCTGTGAAATATAAAAAATATTAATTTCTACCTTTGGTAAAAAAAAAAATATTAGTAAATCATAGGTAACACAATTACCATTTTCTTCAACAAGTTGACTACAATTTTTAGCAGTTGCAACAACGCTTCCTGTTGCTTGTGTTACATCCCTTGATGCTTCGGAAAGTGCAGCCAAATTGCTACTATTTCTGTTGGCTTTGACTCTGCTCGCAACTACCAATTGAGCAGTAGTTGCAGCAATTCCTTGCGATGCCACCACTAATTGTTCAAATTTACCCTTTCCGGAAACAACTTTATCCGCAGCTTCCCTATTAACGTAAACACGTTTTCGAAAACAAGTCACAAATTAGAATAAAGTATTTGTACTTACAACAAGAGATTAGCACCCATTGCTACTGCTTTTGCGGCCGATATAAGTCCTTCGGACCATTGATGGTTACGCTTATAAAATTCAGTTGCGGAGGCAGTGCCCTAAAATAAAACAAATGTTTCATTTTCCGAAATAGTAAGTTAAATAATAGCATAAAGAGTTTACCTTTCCTTGGTCTACGATTTCTGCTTGAAGTAATCGCGATTTTTTAACTAACTGCCTTATACATTTCATTAGTTCTGTACAAGAGTCTAAAATTTTTCCATTCACTTCCAATTTTAAACCTGAATCCGCTGCACGTGATTTCGCCAACATGTCCTAATTTATCATTATACAATATATACACATATATCAAATGATTATTTCAATAAAATTGAATGAAAAATCATTACCTGTATTCTATTTGCTGCTTCTTCAATTGCTTTATCCATACTTAACAGTTCCGCTTCTACCAAAGTTCCGACAACTTCAACATTGCCCTGTGCATTAGACAACGTAGCGGCAAGTTCACACACTTTTTTAAATTGCTGTTTTACTTCGTTGATTTGGCCCACAGTGACAGGCGATTTTTCTCTTATACAATTAAACATCGTTAATGATCGTAATCCTAATTGTTTGCACTCGTCAGTCAATTCTACGACACGATAAACATTCCAAATAATATATACTTTTCAAATCTTATTTGATGTTGTTAAATTCATTCCTAACTTACTATCACCCAATGCGATATCAATGGACGTATTTGACGTAGATTTTGCATGAATTATATAAAGTCCTAAAAGATAAGCAACATGTATTGCACTTTTAATGAGCACTTTTCCATTCGTTGTATCGCAAACATAGCCAGTGTACGATGAATCTAAAGTATCTAACCCTTTTAGAGTTGGTTCTTCTAGTCTTTCAAGATATTGCGGAGTGCAAGTTAAATCTGACATTGCTGGATTATCAACAGCGTTCAATGAATATTGCATAATATTTTCTGCTTCAGAAATGCAATTTACTGAAATAAAAATTCAACGTTGTTCGAGAAAGTTGCATACGAACTATTTTCTACTATCCAATAAGTAAAAACACTTACACAATAACTCATGCAACATGGTAACAGCATACGTATTTATTTCATTACGGCATCGATCAGCTTCAACTTCCAATTTTTCAATCTTTAAATCTAACTCTTCTTTCTGTGCTAATAAATCGTGTAGATCCCCTTCTAAAGCCGTTTTTTCAGAAGTTATAAAATCATTTTTGGCAATCAAAGCCTAAAATGTTACATCTTTACCGGAACGAAATAAAAACTAAACGTGAACTGAAGGAAAAAAGAAAAATATTAACCAAGTTTTCAACTTTCGCGTCATTCAATTGTTGCTTCACATCATCCAAATCATGCTGAGCTTCAACAGCTTTCTGCGCTTCTTGTTCCGTTATAGCTTGACCTTGTATTAATTCCTCGAGACGGCGTTCTGCTTCTACTGTTCGCCGCTCAGATTGTTCTTGTGACATTTTCAGCATTCCTAATTGTTTATCCACCTCAACTTTCTAATATATAAAAGCAAAAAAAAATAAAATAAAATATAGCACTTAAAATTTTGCATTAATTTCCAGAAATTTAAAGCGATCTTACCTTTCTAATTAAATTGATATGTTCTTCTCTAAACTTTGAATATGCATCTTTCAATTTTTGAAATTTCTCCTCCAAAATTTTATACTTTCCTATAAACCAAACGAAAAATATAGGAATTACAAACGCTTTTCGTAATATTTTATACAATGCGAGGGAAAACATCCTCTAACCTTCACTTTCATGGACTTTCAACATCATATCTGCTTTCTGCTTGACAAAGTCTTGATTAACTTGTCTTTCCTGTTCAATTTCGTTGCACTAAAGAGTGAAAGATAAATATGCATATTAACAAATCATATTCACAATCAGAACATCAACAAACTAGTAAGAGATCTTTACTTTAACCAGTAGATCAGATTCAAGTTGTGTAACACGAATTTGAAGCTCGCCAACAATCTGCTGATGATCAGTTAGTACGCGATGTAATTCTTGCCTTTGACGATTGTTTTCTTGCTGTAAATGATCGATGAGACTTTCTCTACAACACAAACAACCGTTAGTCGTGCAACTTTCAAGTTTTAAACATTATTTCGTTAGTGTAGTAATTTCGAAATTTACCTTTCCGCTATTGCGTCGGGTGAAATCGAACCATTTCGCGTGGAATCTAGTTGATCACCTGGTAACGAACTTGTATCAGAAGTATCGATGAGACTATCGACAACAGTTTCGGAGTCTAAAGATTCTTCTGGTGGTAATACTACTATAGGCGTAACGTATGTTCGTAACTCGGATTGTATTAAAAAATTTGGTGGATTCTGAAATTAACAGGCAAATTTAAAATATTGATTTTTCAAGTTAAAAACAATTGTTTTCTATTTTTTTATATCAAAGAAACATAATTCACCTCAGGTAACGCGGGTATTGTTATAAGATGCTTAAAATACTGTCTTTGCTTAACGGTATTGTAAAATTTCTTCAGTTCTTGGAACTGTTTATTAAATCTGTCGCGATGACCGGCTAAGGTGTCCGCGGGTAGAGCACCATGAAGTTTAAATAAAATTTTTACACAATAATCATACAGCTGAGATGCATCTAGGACACACGGGATTAGCGGAGCCAACCGACACTGTCCACTGACAGTCATTGAATTAGAGGGTGTGTTCTTTAAAGAAGCGGTAACTGAAACGTTCCATTCGTATAAATTAACACTCATACAAATTAATATGTAATATCATCAACATAATTAAATTTTGAGGTAGATTTTGATTGGGAAGTGGTTGTTAAAAACGATACACTCCATCCTCGTGATACACACGAGACGATGGAGTGCATACATCTGGATCGATCGGTTTAATTATATTTAGTCACTCGAGCACCACAAGGTATCGCATCCTCTTTCTAGCAATTCGTATAATGTTGCATCTAATCGTAAAAAATGTCGAATATTCACGAAATAAAGAGAATTACCGTCGTGCAAATTGTTCTGTTCATCCGTCAATGACGCCCCCGTTCATTTATTCAGCATGCAAATCTCGATTTAACCGGTCTGCCTTCGGTTCGGTTCGATCTGGATAATCGAGATTCTAATAGATTAATTACGTCTAAATAGCGAAACCTAAACTGACACCGCGTTGCTTTCGTTTTAAAAGACACGCGAACGACACACGATAAAGCAATTATAGTACGATAGATCAAGATGATTTTCTTGAAAAACAAACAAAAAAACAAATGAAATACATCGAAGACTAATATTTGTACAAAGCGTTTTGTACTAGTAGAAAATTGGAAAAAGGGTATTTCGTCTCTTGTCAGTCAAGATGAAATCGAAGAAAATCAAGCGTTATAAAAATCACGACGATAAATGAGGATCTACTCCGTACCTACCTGCACGTTGTAAATTTAAAATATCGTCCATGTAATCGAACATTTCCACGGACATTTGGAAACTGAAAAGAAAAATGTCGGACGTAAAAAATACGAAGTGAAATTAAAAGTAAAAATTTAATTAAAGTAAAATACAAGAAAGAAAAACTTACTAAACATTGATATCGTTCTCCCCAATGGATTCCAGTTCCTCCGGTGTCACTTGAAGATTTCCTGGTATACGCGGGTTTCGCTTGTGAAAATCTAACTTGGTGATCAGTAATCTTATGTACAATTGAATCAACGGGCCGTATCCCTCTCGCAAATGTTGCCATAATTTCCCGAGATTTTCCAATCTTCCGCGATACTGTTGGGAGTCCGAGATCACCTTGTCGTGACCCTCGTGTAATATTTTGTGTAAAACATGACAAAATTTCCACGCGACGATTTGATTTTCTTGCAACGGTTGCCGTAACATGTACATCCAAAAAATGATTCCACCCTTCTCCTGATGGGTACCTATAATTGCACCTATATTTCTGTAAGGTATATACAACACTACAATTCTCCAAAAATTTCGCTAATCATAATCTTTCAACAATATTAAGATGTTCATCTGCTAAACTCTGTTAAAAAGGATACTTCGCACATGTTTCTCTTTTACGGGAGTTTCCGTAGGGTTTACAGCCTTCCCGATACTGATACTCTGAAAATTTGTAAGTAATTTTAATTATATGTAGCTTTTCTATGTTATTCCATGACAAATATTTCTAATAACTCCTTTCTATTGTAATGTTATCGACTATGATGTTACACGTTCGTATTCTTCGAACTTAATCAGACAAAAACGGGGGACGTGCTATTAAAAATCATTTACCAGCTGGTGGAGTTGTTTATCGGTGAGTGGAACAACACTCGTCATGATAAAAGCGTACAACAGCTGCGGTAGAAATTAAAGCACGTATAAATAGGAATCGTAAGTGGTCAGTCCATATGAAAAGTCATCATTTCACCAATTCGTCAGTCGTTTAGAGATCTCTGTTAAACGAACACACTCGGCATTGTTACGTTGTTCCGCATCGCCTGAAAAATTGTATACAACTGATCAAACGTTTCACGTACGACAAGGTTGTTCTTTAAACAAACTGTTGCATAAATAGCTTATCACTTGAACACAAACGTAACAAACCTATTATACATATGTGTAATACATATTACTGACGAAACAAAGAACAAATGCAAAAAATGCAGAGGAAGAAAACAAAAAGAAAAAGAAGTTAAAGATGTTACGTTACTTAGATAGAAAATCACCTGTTTAGGAACAGATGATTTTATTCTTCACTAACATGTCCACTATTATAGAAACTCCAATAATAAAATGCTTGAAGATTTCATGACTCCGGCTGAAATATACAGTATCAGTACGTTATCAGATATACGATCGAAGCTAACTTCAATACTGATAAAATGCTGGTACATTTTTTTTTCTTAAGGACAAATATAACATATAGGTGAAAACCTCGAGCAAGTTTAATCCTTAATCTCCGATATGCTGTACAAATTAAATAAATCCAACAGATATATATTGTTTTGACAATTATACTTTATAGATCTTTAAAAACAAACGTTCTAAATTACAACAGAAGGAAACGAGAAAAGAACATTTTATTTCTATTTCAAAATACAACGTACCATAGTATAAATAGAACTGAGATGTTTTTTTTTTACAGGTTGACTATGTTTGTCGCCGTTTTTACCACACTTCCGTTTTAAAAATAGTTCAGAACATGATTCTTTCGAACTATTCTACAATTTCTCCATTTCCAATAGCAAGTAACGCAATTAGAAGAAAATATGTAACAGTAATAAATTTGAAAGTGTATTAGAACGAATCGTGAAAGGCTAGAAGCCTTTCTGGGTCGTTGTTTTTCACGATTTATGCTTCGAAAATCGTTCGACGCCAATAAAAATCAATTTCCTTGTACTATTCGATAATTTCTCCATTTCCAATAATAAACAATGCAATCGGGAAAAAATGTAAAACGGTAATAAAATTGAAAGTGTGTTAGAACGAATCGTGAAAGGCTGAAAATCTTTCTGGGTCGTTGTTTTTTGCAATATATACTTCGATAATCGTTGAACTTCCGATGGAATACGTATTCCAAGTGTTCAATCTCGGAAGTCCAAATGATGGGTCTTTTATGTTCATTAACCCTCCGAGCGGTGTCACCGCACCGGTACGGTTAACGATGCCTGTGCCAGAAAGAGTGCCGCTATACTGTTACGTTCATTCAGAAAGTATTTCACTAGCTGCACTAGTGCATTTAGATGAATAGCCAAGATACAGTTCGTTATACCATGAGTCAAAGACCCGTATATATTGGAGCTACAAGGAAAACAAAGATAACGACCGAAATAGAAATAACATGGACGACACAGGATTCTGGCAACCGATCAACATCCACTTAGGATCATGAGCCAACATAAACATAAACAATGAATTAATAGCGCGTTGTATTACAATACATATAGATAAAAAAAAAGAAAAGAAAAAAGATGTAAATTATGTGTATCAGAGAGATAAAGATTATTCGAATAATTGATTTGTAACGGGGGCAAGATATTAACAATTATATACATAAGCGATTATTTTTTTTATTACAGGTATATATAATTATGTCGAGTTAAATGGTAATTGAACTTCAAGTTATTTGTGCCAGTAATCTTAGTTATTTATGTCAGCATACGTTAACTCGCGAAACGGCAGAAATATTTCCTTCATTGATGTAGAAATTTCTTTCCCAAGAATACGATTATATACTCTGATTCACCCGGATGTTTTTTCAACTCTATACTAGATAGTGACGCATTGTAAGTTGCGAATTTGTTCGAATTTGTGCAATTTAAATCATGACCTTGACCATTGTTCTATCATTTCGTTAATTATTTTACAAGATTTTGATTAAGGTTGTCAATACTAAACATTTATGCATATGCATATTTTTATGAGGAAATTTTCGTTCACTAAATCCAAGTAAACATTGAATTTTCACAAAAATGAAATAATTATTTTTTTCTACAAGGTAAATTAATAATGTAAAACAGAAATTATACATATCACATTGTATTTGTATACTTCGCAATTTTTCAATATTCCATTTTAATTTCATCGTAAATATATTAAAAACTGAAGTTTAGAAATTTAAGGTTGTATTAATTAAAACATATATTAATGTAAAAAATTATTATCCCCATTTTATTCATCGCGTAATAAAAGGAAATGAACTATACACTTTACATATCTATATATGTAGGTGTACAAGGATTAAGGAGGCGGTTTCCTGTTAACTGATGTCAAATTTTTCTTAGAACTATGTATACAATATCACATTGTAAGTGATATACATTTTTTTAAATATGATTGTTATAAACAAACGTTTTTAGTACGTAATAGATCTCAAAATTTATAAAACTGTAAAATAAAACAGCACTGTCAACAACATAACATTTTTAATATGTAAAATATCATAATAAACACATTTCCTAACCTATAAAAGGCATTGAAATGGTATACCGTGTTGGAATGAGGTCAAGAACCGCATTTTCATTGTATACGTCTAGTTTTAGCAGTTTGAAACAATTGTACACTTTAAAATCGTAATACATTTTTACAATACTTTCAGCTTGCGTGACAGGAATATAACCTTACGTTCATTTAAAAGACTTTTAACCATTGGAATGATTATTTCGCAAATATAACATGCATTTAAGTAGTGAAATTCGTATTACATACCTAAAACTCTTTCAATAGCCTATGCCATTAAATCCAGATCGCCTGTGCTTTGTTAGAAAACATGTAATAGCGTTAAACTCATTATTTCATCAATACACGAATTGTTTCAAAAGATTACGTAGCATAGATCCGGCTATCGTAAACGGGAACTTCATAAATGCGCACTAACACTCCTTTTGAAATATTAACACTAGTCTGGCTTTGAAAAATGCGGCAAATGACGGATCAATTATTCAAACAGATTTCTTTTAATTAAAGGCCGTATTAGAAGTGTATCGATATGTAACAACACAAATTCAACAATACAATATCAAATATGACGGATAAATGTTAAATACAGTAATAAGAGTGCTAAGTCACTACAGATGGATTGATTAATAAACAAATCGAAATTCGTACCAAATACAAAATAAATACGTGTTTCCCGTCGGCGCGTACGATGAAATACAGTGAATCGCTTGGAATATAGCAATAGGAGCAGCGTACATTCGGTATCAAACCGCTATTTCGAGCGCTCTTCCAATGGCGTAGCTGTCTTGTGAAACCTGCTGGCGCGTAAACTCGGTTTTACTGTAACATTTCCGTCTACGTTTGACGCTCATATTTAAACGTTTTGTTAAATTCTACTGTTTTTATTATCACATTTCACTTTTGTATTCATTAATGTCATTATCGATTCATTATCTATACATTATCTATCTTCTTCCGGTATAACGTTTCTAATCTTTCTTCCCTCTTTTAAGTTCTGTCAAAATATAGCAATGTATTCCCACCATAATTTGTTTCAAAAAACTTCAAAATTTCTGGCAAACCGACAATAAAATATTTAATAGAATTATTTAAAATTTTTTTTAACGATTCCGAAATAATTTGTAAGGCATTGATGAATTTTTTAATTTTCAATTATTTCTGTTTTCTATCCTGGCACTATTACATTAACATAAACCTTCATAAATCAACTGTTCAATCGATTGTTCATTGTAAATATTTTTTTTATATTTAAATTTCAATATATTGATCTCTATATTAAGATTCATAAAATTAAAATTTAAGCCATATAAATGCTTGTAAAGTAATTAAAATTATGTTAAATTATTAATCATATATTATGTTATTTTACTCATCGCAATTTTAATTGCTGTCTGTTAACTAAAGACATGATTAAAATAGATTTTATTATCACATATTAATATGATAATTAGATTTCCAGAACATGTTCATTTGATCTATCAGTAAAATAAATTTACATATAGAATCATAAAAAGTACAAATTAAATAAAAAATACAATGAAGGAAAAGAGTAATAAATAAATAGTACAAATAAAATACATGATGTGCACACATATATTTCAATCAAAAAATTTGTCCAATTTATATACAGATAGACAATAAATCATGCATTGACAGCATTCTATAATAACAGCTGAATAATAATCATATTTTTTAAAGCTAAGATACACATTTTTATTTTAACAATAGAGCAGCATAATAAATGTGGTGTCAAACGGGCGTAAAAATCAATGCATATCATACTCATTATTCATTTTTTTTATTTATCATAATGCAAGATATTAATATATTTTAATTTTTACATTCGTTTGACATTAAACTACATATATCTATATTTATCATATTTTAAGGAATTATAAAATATATCGGAAAAATGTCTATTGCCAATAGCAATAGATAAAAGACAATTGATAATAAATAAAAAAAATATCCCTTCCTCTTATGAAATATTATTTGCATTAGTAGTGTATCTAACTTGTTCCTGTATATATTCATACTTCCTTTTTATTTAGCATATCCAAAAATATTAAATTTTCAATCAAAACAAAAGTATATATATATGTGTATTATACTTATTTTTTTAATTTAAATGGACAAAATACACGTAACATCAGTATTTCCCTATTTCTTTGATTGGTATTACTACTCCTGGCTATAAATAGGGACTTTAAATACAAAAATTATAAAAATGTTTTTAGTATACATGTTGTAATGAGAACACTTCACTTTTTAAATATATTATACCAAAAATAACAATACCAACCGTAACTAATGAAGTATTAAGATTTTTTTGGTTAGATAGGCCTCACAATAAAATTGATTTATATGTTTTATATATTCGTCATTTCATACATTGATACATACATATACATGGTGTCGCCTTAGGTAGTCAAGTGTAAATCATTGACAAATTACTTCGATTCATATATATATCAATAATGATCGATTATTAAATTAAATCAAACTTCAAAGATTAGTGCATAATACATACAATATACAATGTGAACAAATACAAAACATTAAGTAGAATTGCCTATCCTCTCCCGCTTGATCAGTATCCAATAATATGTGATGGATTATTTCTTTAAATTTTCGATGTATTGTAATCAAAATTAAATTACCGGAAATGCAAATAAATGAAAATCTAATATATTACTATGTTAATAAAATAACATTTATTACTTTCGAGCGTATTTAAAAGTAAAATTATTTATATATACTAAGATCTTCGGCTATTTTATGAATATAATTAAGAAATTAGTATTACTATGTTGCTACAGAGGAATTAAATATATAAAGCATATATAGCAAATAATATTTAAAAATAATAAATTTACATCAGCTAAAATCTATAAATTAAAACTTTATTAAGATCGTAATTTAAGCAATATATAACATTTTACTGTATAATATTCCTATTCAATATGTATGTGTATATGTTTTTTTTTCTTTAGGTAATAGGTACACCAATAGTCACTTGTTACCTCATGATGCGACACGCGCAAAAGAATATACAAATTAACCAGTTGAGAATAAAATGAGGAGCAGGAGTAAAAAGATCAATTTAAATTGGAGAGGGATGAAGCGGTGGACAGGCAACCCCCAGCCCCTAGCAGCACCCACCACCTTGCGTGTTTCCTTGACCACCAGTACCTGCTAATCCACTTGGATTTGTTGGTGAATGTTGTGGTCCAATCTTAATACCATTTGCCTAAACAAATTAAGAATTTATTTATTAGTAGTATTCAAGAAAGATATATTACAGTCACAGTTTAACTACAGTAATGTTGATTCTACCTCATTATTTATGTCAAATACACCTTCTTGAATTTTTTCATAGATTACTTTTGCTGTATTGATAAATGCTTCTTCTACATTGATCGCTGTTTTTGCACTGGTTTCCATAAAAACAAGTCCATGTTCCCTTGCAAAAGCTTCACCTTCTTCCCTTTTTACTTCCCTTCTATTATCTAGATCACTTTTATTACCAATTAACATGATCACCATGTTGGAATTTGAATGTTGTCTTGCATCTTCTAACCAAGTTGTTAAATGATTGAAAGTTTCTCTACGTGTGATATCATATACTAATAAAGCTCCTGCTGCTCCTCGATAATATGATCGTGTAATGGAACGAAATGCTTCTTGACCTGCCTATAAATTCATTACAATTACATCACAACTGTTGGTCCTCAAAAGTTGTTATTATAAAAATTAATAAACTTATATAATACAGTAATTAATGCTTAATTAAATATACAAATATATTGAGAAAATAAATAATTACAGTATCCCAAATTTGGAGTTTTATTGGTTTTCCATCAATTGTAATCATACGAGCACCAAACTCAACACCTATTGTTAAATCATGAACCGGCTGGAATCTTTTATCCGTGAACTGAAGGAGTAGACAAGATTTGCCAACCCCTATTTAAAAAAACAAGAATTGTTACAATAAAAATTAACTTAAATTGCTAATGTTTCCATAAAATACAAATAAGAATAACATGAAGTAATAAAAATGGTTTCAACTGCATGTTATATAAGAATTAACAAAACAATAAATATTCATTTATATAAATTGGAAATAAACACAATCAAATTATATGTATACACTAGAATATATTTATTATTTCTCTACATTTGTCTATGAAAGCTTCATTTCATATACAATAAGTAGAAGTTCAACAATAAATTGCATTTATGTAATAAACAATATTAAGGTAAACAATGCAACATTCATACTGTAGAAATAATGTATACAAAAAATTCCCGATTATAATATATAACAACGCACTTTTTACTGATACTACATTTACCCTACAAGAAATCCGATGTGAAATCTGTTATTAACATAAATAAACGAATACATTTTTAAAGTTGACAAAGTTATCATACAATAAATGTTGAGCGCAAATAATTCATTGAGAAATATTTGATTTTTAATACTAAATACTATTGAATAATATGCGCGTTATAATTTTTCGGAGTACCGTAAAGTTTGCAAATCAAAAATATTATCGTCGAAAGAAACGAAAACAATAGGGTCTGTCACGGTCGACGTAGTAGAGAATGTAAGAACCATTTAACATCCACTTCTTAAGAAAGACCAGATAATTACCCGTATCTCCAATGATGATGTACTTGAAAAGGTATGCGTACGACATTTTTCAAAACCACGAAGTTAACAAAGTATCTACACGAGATGCAAATATATTAGAAAACAGAACTTTACTTTTTTGACCGTTTATCTCTTCTGCTTCAGCATGACGTCACTGAATCGCTTCGGCAATTCTCGGGATTTTTCGTATTATTCGTAATAAGTTCGGGTTTCCGATATCGCGCTGCCATCGCTTCAGTCATCGACGTATCTTTTAAGTGTTGGCTGTGTTCCAAAACCATGGAATTTTCTGACTTAATGATAGATACATTATTGAAATATATATTATACAATTATATACGATTGTAATACAATTAAACATTGTTTTTACTTTCAAAATTATTACGTCTATTTTCTTGTATCGTATAATTCTGCACTATTTTATGTTCAGTACATTTAACTATGTTACTAACAAATATTACCAAATTGTATAAATAGTGTCTTTCTGTTTATATTTTATTTAATGATAGAAAAGATAATAAAATACATGAAGTAATGAAAAACATTTTTGTAAAATAAGTATAATTCTAAATTTGTAAAATTTATATTGAAAATTGTATGCAGTTAAATCTTTATTTAATAATCACGTATATACATGGATTAAGCCTAAATGTTGACTACTTCTTCAAATAAATACGAATGTTTACAAGGGAATAAAATAAAAAAGGGAAACAAATAACAAAGAACATAGACTTTGGATGATGTTATCGGTCAACAAAACTGGTAGCCAATGAAATCTTTGTCCAAGAAATTCACTGTCCAATGAGAAAACAGAAATGACCCTGGTGGTAAGTAAAAGTAGTAAACAGTACGGTGCGAATCGAGCTATCGTCGACGTCGAAGCTGTCAAACATGGCGAGAATGTCGATCTTGAGTGCTGGTCAAAAATGTGAATAGGAGGTTCGCGTTGTGGTGAGATTCGTGAATCTCGGGTGTTCTCGTCGTCGGCAGAGGCCGGCGAGAGATGCGATCGAGCGTTAGACTGTCAGGCCGAAAGTGAATGTGCCGAGTGAACGGCCCCGGCAGTTTTGCGGCCGGGATTAATCTAAGGGCATGCCAATTCGGGAACTATGGGTGCTCAACAGACTAAGGAGAGAATTGTTCCTGCCGGCTCTGCTGTGCGACAGACGCGCAAACAGCCAAGGAACCTTAAAGAGTCCCGTCTTGTCGGCTCCAATATATTTACGGAGCACAGCGGTAATTCCTTCTCTTATTTTCCTACTCTCTCGCTTTTTATCTCCTATTTCTTTCTTACTTCCGCCCCTTTTTTCACATCTCTCCCTTGCACTTTCTTTCCCTCTCTCTTTTAGTTTCTCTCTTGCGTTCGTGTACTTTACTTGCTTTATACCAGGTTTCGAATATAAGTTTCTGTAAAATAAAACAAAAATTGCAAGTAATGATATGCAAAAAGACTAAGTTAAAGACTAATTTGGTTATATAATTTCTACATAACGTACACATATTTATATTTGTCTAATTTCTTTATTAATGACTAATTGCCAATTTTTAATTATAATATTGTTGACAAAGTAAATTTATTTGTTAAATTACTTGATACTTTGAGTTACTTTTCATTTGTTAGAGCTTGTTGTACTTACTAATAAAATCCATTTGTTTTGCATATTTGTTTCTGTTATTTAAAAAATAATTCAACAGCTGAGATTATATTTGTTAAGTTATGGTATTTAATTATTATATATGTAGGAGTATGTGGAATGATAAAAGAAATACTCCAAATATTTTCAATAGGCTTTATTAAAATAACATGTTAACATTATGTATTAACAGGCATTTCATAGCATATTTTGTTAGTGAAAACAAATTAAGTAAACATTCTTTTTTGAAGATAAAATGCAGAAGATAAAAATATTGATGTTAAGTTTTATTAATTAAGTTTCTTACATTAATTTGTAGTCATATGCATACAACAGTATTATGATGTTGTGCAGAAGCTCTTTTACAAAGCAGACCGCTACCTCACATTCCGGCATTACCAGACGGCGATCCTCCAAATGGGTCCGGCATTCAGCCAATTTCACAACAAGTGAATATTCAACAACATACTGGTGTTTCTTCTGCAGGACTTCTGGAAGCTGCAAACAGGTCAAATTTTATTTTATTTTTTTTTTTGTAATTATCATTAAACTTTTCCATTATGCATAATACATAAGCACAAGTATCAATGTTAAATGCAAAACTATATTTGAAATATAAACAAATATCATAATTTGTACACAGAAATTTACTATATAAATGAAAATGTAATATTTATATGTATTATACAGGTGGACCAGTAAGGAAAATCTATTAGCACAGGAAGAGGATGATCCCCAATTATTTGTGGCTCTATATGATTTTCAAGCAGGTGGAGAAAATCAACTCAGTCTTAAGAAAGGTAATTTCTTGATAGTGTAATATGTGTGTAAAAAACTGCATTGATATAAATGGTTACAATCTATATTGTATTGAAGAAGAATTTGTAACATTTATTAAACATTATTCAAATTCAGGAGAACAAGTTCGTATTCTAAGTTATAATAAAAGTGGAGAATGGTGTGAAGCTCATTCTAGTACTGGTCAAGTGGGATGGGTTCCTTCAAATTATGTCACCCCAGTAAATTCTCTTGAAAAACATTCTTGGTATCATGGAAGAATATCCAGGAATGCTGCAGAGTATCTTCTAAGTTCTGGTATAAACGGTAGCTTTTTGGTTCGTGAATCGGAAAGCAGTCCAGGTCAACGCAGTATTTCTCTGCGGTATGAGGGCAGAGTTTATCATTATAGAATTAATGAAGACAGCGAGGGAAAGGTATAAAACTTTATACATTATGCCAATGACAAAATTGTATAATGTGATGTAAGTATAGCATTATGAAACATTAATGTTTCAGATGTTTGTCACAACTGAGAGCAAATTTAACACTCTGGCAGAATTAGTACATCATCATTCAATGCTTGCTGATGGTCTAATCACACAACTACTTTATCCTGCACCAAAGCACAATAAACCTACTGTTTTTCCACTTAGTCCAGGTGTGTAAAAAATGATAAAGGCTTGAGAAATATAATGTTTGTAATTAAGTTTCAATGTGTAAAATTTAAATTAATAATTTACGACATTATTTGAAATTTATTAAAATTATTATGTTTTAGAACCAGATGAATGGGAAATTAATAGGACAGACATAGTAATGAGGCATAAATTAGGTGGAGGGCAATATGGAGACGTCTACGAAGCTGTGTGGAAGAGGTATAACATGACTGTTGCTGTAAAAACATTAAAGGTAAGAATTTTCAATATAGTAGGTATAATTTTGGTGTAGCAATATAAAATATGCAAATATATTAAATTCTTCTATGAACTTGAAAAGCAAATTGGATATTTTTACATTATATCACATAAGGAAATACTTATAATTCTTAATATATACCTCTTTATTTTTTAAAGAAAATATTATATTTTATAGGAGGATACAATGGCTCTAAAAGACTTTTTGGAGGAAGCTGCAATTATGAAGGAGATGAAGCACAGGAATCTAGTTCAGTTATTAGGCGTATGTACCCGAGAACCGCCTTTCTATATCATTACAGAGTTTATGAGTAAAGGAAACCTGCTAGATTATTTACGGAACGAAAGCAAACATCAAATCAATGCTGTCGTTCTGATGCACATGGCTACACAAATTGCCAGTGGAATGAGTTATTTGGAAAGCAGAAATTTCATTCACAGGTATCATTTTTAAACATTTTAGAATAAACGTCCTTCTTTATGTAGCATATATACAAACACGTTTTTCAACAAAAACGAAAGTATTTTAATTGATAATTTCCCGTTAAATAATTTTTGTTATACATTTCAATCGTTCTCATTATATATAAAAAATATGTTTTCATTCTTTGAAACGCCGATCTGATGCACTACAAGTATGGAATAAACTTATGTACACTAGTGACTACGGAACGGTTGTATACTTATTTCGTTAAAAATTTTATTGGGGATAACTTAGATATCTTTTGCAAAGGAAGCACTAAAAAGAAGTAACAAGCAAAGTACATAAAATGTAATGTTCACTTTTTCACATGATACATATCAAGAAATAACTAATTTTTTTCTAACTAGCGAACTATAACTACATATTTTAAAATAGTATAGTTTCGCAACTAGTGAAGAATTAGCTTTAAAATATGATATGTGTTATACCGAAAAGTAATACGTTACACTTAAAGTACTTTTCTTGTAAGTAGCTGTTTTTAGGGGGCGATTTGTAGTGTCACAAGGATCATTGAAGAAGAGTAATGGCAGATTACAGTGATGATAACGAAAAAATATATTCAGTTTAGTTAGGAGAAATTTTTTAAATTTCTTCGTCCTCTCCTCTTAAGAAACGAGCTCGCGTTAACATCGCGACTTTCGAAACAGAGATCTAGCGGCTCGAAACTGCCTAGTGGGTGAAAATCATCTGGTGAAGGTCGCAGACTTTGGCTTGGCACGGTTGATGAGAGATGATACGTACACGGCTCATGCTGGAGCGAAGTTCCCTATAAAATGGACTGCTCCAGAAGGACTAGCATATAATAAATTCTCCACAAAGGTAAAATAACATTTTATTTATTATAATTTTTTACGATGTTTCATTCCTTAAATTGATCATATTATATTTGTAGTCCGATGTATGGGCATTTGGTATCTTACTCTGGGAAATAGCAACGTATGGCATGTCTCCATACCCAGGCGTGGAGCTGACGGACGTCTATCACATGCTGGAAAAAGGTTACAGAATGGAATGTCCTCCTGGATGTCCACCGAAAGTATATGAATTGATGCGCCAATGTTGGCAGTGGTCTGCTGCCGACAGGCCCACTTTTAAAGAGATTCATCATTCTCTTGAAAATATGTTTCAAGAATCTAGTATTACAGAAGGTAAAATGACGTATTAATTTCGGTGTAAGCATTTAAAGTAAAAATATCGTGTTATGTATATAAATAATGCACATAAACATGGTTATTGCAGAAGTTGAAAAACAATTACAAGGAGGAGGAGAAATTCCGTTACTTTCATACAAGAAATCTCAAACTGGTAGTACAGGAAATATCCATGGGCTTGTTCTAGTCTCTGAACCATTACCCTCTTCAGGTACATATGTAGGGGATTTGTAGAATATTATCTTGTAATAACATAGTTAGTGTTAGTTTTAGAGATACTTATCTCAAATTAGGTCATGCTTTATTTCACTTTATTTAAAAAAATTTAATTTCTGATAATGAAGATAACTGCTTCCTATATGTGTTATAGATACAACTAGCTCGATAACAAAGCTAAGTACATTCACAGGCGGTCTTTCAAACAAGAACAATAGTAGTATCGTGCAAATGAGGCGTTCTACGAATAAAAAAGGGAAACAAGCTCCAGCACCTCCAAAAAGGACGAGGTATGACATTTTGTTACTTCCGGTGTGACGAAATCTCGATTATTGCATATTTATTATGTAATATTGTTACATATGCATAAATTAACTATTCAATATTGATTTAATATACTCTATACATACGTGAAAAATGTTTTAATTATGATATTATTATATAAGTCTGCTTTAAATGAAGTTTTATTGCATAAACGTGGTTTCGGACACCAACAAATAATGATTATATGGTGATACGATAACATAACGATTGGGTAACAGCTTGCTGTCGTCGTGCAGTTCGTTCCGCGACTCTGCCTATCAAGAGCAGGATACTCAAAACATTGAAACGAACACCATGACTCTCGACGATGCCACGGATCTAAATGGTATTGATAAGATTCTCGAAGGTATTTTCATTCTACTTTAATAGAGCGTACTGATACGTGCACGTACTGCTTCAGTTTCCTACCGTAAGCTCTACATTCAGCTTTTTATGCTCGATTCTTTCTGCATCTATGTCCTTTCTTTATACTTAGTTGAAAGATTAAAATTGTATAATGAACCTAAAGGTTACAAGAACGAATTTATTTTGATACTTCCTTTTTTGTTATGTTCTTACTAATTTACTTTTATTAATCTAATAAATACATTGAAGATTAATGAAGTACTAACATGAAGAAAATTTAATATTTACAAAGGAAGACCTACTTTTAATTTTCAAAACATAGTGTTTGTATTTCGTTACTTGAGCTTACGGAACTTGTTCGCTCTCAGCGAAAGGACTCTAAGCAGAAAGAGAATATGTACCGGTACGGTTTGTTGTTAAATGGGAACTCAGGTATTGCGCGAGATCTCGCGACGATGGCTCAAGGAACGATTGCTGCAGGAGGCTGCGAAATCGAGGAGGATGGAGAGGGTTCTCAGGGTACGGCGGAACCAAATTTCATTTCTCAACCATCGACATCCCCGGAACCTATACCTGGCTTGGCCTGTTCTCAAAAGCAAATTAAGCCAAGACCTTATCCATCAAAAGAACCATTGCCGCAAAAGGTACGTTTCTTTACGAAAATTTTTCTACGTATGTTATTTTCTATAAAATTTATAAAATATGATTTATAGCTGGTACAAGTGGGTGCATTAGAAGTACAGAATGTGAAAAGAGCAATTAATCGTTATGGTACATTACCAAAAGGTGCTAGGATTGGCGCGTATTTGGAATCTTTGCGTCAAAGTGGTATGCCATCTAATCAAGAAACTACCACAGTAGCTTCTTCCATGACACCTGGCACCGTGGAACAACATGAAGTATCGATTGATAATTCGCAACATAGATCCCTTTCTCCTCGTCAAAGCAATTTACGAAATCAACCTCAAATGACTCGCAGTAATTCTTCAAGCGGTGTTGTGAATACCTATCAACCTCCAAATTCACCCCGTGGCCGAGTAGTAACTGTAAGAAAGGGTAATCAGTCTGACGGTGTTGGTCTAAGAACTTTCCGGGTTTCAAGTAACTCTAACTTTCGTACTGCCAGTCCATCAAGATCCGTTCAACCATCGTTAGCTGATTTAGAGTTTCCTCCTCCACCTGCGGATTTACCACCTCCTCCAGACGAAACATTTTCCGGCCCTGAACAGGCTGAACTTCCACCTCCTGTTTCTTGCGCTGAAATTTCTCAAATGAAAAATTCTCCTTTGTCGATAAGAAAAGCGAAAAGTACAGATTGGCGTGCGAAAGATGACGAAAGTGAACAAGAAGATAGAAATGACGTTAGTAACTCAGAACCTTCTGTAAAAGAAGCGTGCTCAAGGTTTGGAGTTAATCTAAGACGCAGGGAAGCTCAAGATAACTCATGTAGAAACACTGATAATAAAAGGACGGGGTTTAAGTCAAGGATAGAAACAATCGAACCCGCTGCACCGCCAGAGGAAGCGCCACCACCTCCTCCGCCTCCTCCACCACCAGTTTGTACAAATGTGCTCCCTGATAGCTTTGAACGCAAGCCTGGAATGAAAGAGATGTTGGAATTGAAACTAATAAATGAAATTAAACAGAGTGCAGAAACGAAGCACGGTACAACTACAAAGAAAACTGGAGTGACAAGTAATACTCCATCTGTACCTCTGGATCCAGCATCACAGCTACTTTCGGAACTTTGTGCCAGTTTCAACATGGATTCTGGACAAAGGTATGTAGTTTTAAAGTTGTACCGTGTATCGTGTGAAATTTTAATATTTATATGTCATGTAGGGTACAGTAAATGTTTGAAGTATTTTTAATTACGCTTTTTATTACTTTTCAAGGCATATATGTGTACTTTATATTCTTTTTACCGTGATAGACATGCTCAGAATGAATATGCTGTATCAACTTTAAAAACTAATGAAGCAACGCAAGATCAACAACATCAAATTCATAGTGCTCACAAGGATTCATCTGTCTCCTCCCCGGGGACCGAGTCCATACTCTCCAGTGGAAGTGTTGGTTTTAAGTTGAAGAGAGTAGATAAACGGAATAATCCGCAAAAGGAAGAGACATCTGATGGACAAATAATAGATTTCAAGGCAAGACTTCGGAAAGTTGAGAATGCGGAAAAAGAAAAATCTTTAGAAGAGAAAAGTACCGTCACCGAACAATCATCAGAGTCGGAAGAACAACAAGATGATAAGCGTAGAAGCACCGGTAGCATCAGCAGTTTAAAAAAGCTATGGGAAAATAAAGAATCCTGTGACAGTCAGCCTCATAGTCCAAAACTCAGTGTTAGAGGAAGTAGTGGGAAACAGGAAACCCTTGATCAAACAGAAGATTCACCAGAGGATCATAGTGGAGCTTCAACTCGTAGTCAGAGGTGCATAACATTATTTTTTATTCCATTTCATATTTTTTGTCTATTGATCGCTATATGATAATATTTTGAATCATCAATGTTTGTAGTTCTGGTAGTAAAAGTGATGTTAGACTATGGCCACCGCCTGAACCAGAGAAACCGGTCGTTCCAGCAAAACCACTAAAACCATTGTGTTCTTCGACGAAGCACTTTGGTTCTTCAATATATGCAACACCAAACTGTACGAAGTCTCAATATACCGAAGATGATCTAAGTAAACAGAACACAGACTCAAGAACCGCAAAACAGATCGTGTTGGAGCTTTCAACGTTAATCGAAAGCAGCGTATTAAATTTGAAAAGTAGCTCAACGATAGTAATGACCAGTTGGATCCAACTCTCAGACAAGGTAGGGCTGTTACACGGAATGTGTGCTAATCTCGCAGACAGTGGTATTGCACCACATGCGCGTTTTCAGTTTCGCGAACTTCTTGCTAGGTTAGAACTTCAAGCGCGTCAGCTTCGTGCAGCGGGCACTCGAAATGTCGCAGAGAATACAAGACTTCTCACTGACCTCCAAAACACGATAAAAGATGTCGTTAATACCGTGCAAAGATAAACCAGAGAAATTAACAACGTGTTTTCCGTCTCTACCCTTGGTCTCATCCTCATTTTCATCCGACACAATTTATAATGCTCGTGTCTATTATCCTGTCAAAAGATTTCGATATTCTTCGAAAACCTTTTACGAAGTCCCGCATTAAACTTGTGTTTATATTTTACTTTTTATGTTGAGTATTAAACAACATTGTGGTCCTTATCCCATTTTGTTTGAGATTCGTTTAAAATATTTTCCTTGTGTTGAACTTTTTTATGTTCTATTGCAATAATTTTCCTAAAGATGACTCGTTTAGTGTCCAAGTTTTGCTCCCAGAGAGAGTGCACGAAGCCAAGGATGTTTAAGAGCAAGGCCTCAAACCGAACACGGCCTCAATTCAATATCGGTTTGATGGAAAAAATAAGAATGAATCTAAAATTAAAAAAAAAAGTATTTCGAATTTTCATCGATACATTTCTTAATATAGACTGCGATTAGCCGTTTTCGTTCGAGTTTAAAGACGTTGTTGTAATAAAAGTATTATTCTTTTGATATGGAGAAAGAAAGATCATATAGTGCATAAATTCACTTATATTTTGTATGAATTGAGTTTTGCCAAAAAAAAAAAGATATATTAATTCTCAAAGATAAGGTGAATCTAGGAGTATAATAAGTACATAAGGATTAAATGTACTCTGGTTCCTTAAATTTTTTGAATAATAGTTTTAAACTGATAGCAAAAGGACGAAGTATCGCAGTTTATCGAAACGAAAGAACATATATTTACCTTATGAATACAAAAAGGAATACTTTTTGTACACTGGGCACTTGGTTCTTCTTTTTGTAAATTAATTATGATTATTTTTACGTCGATCCAACATGTATCTTGTATAAGTGAAACTCTACGTGAATTATACTCGTCCGATATACGATAAATGTGGTGATTATAGTTGTCGAGTAAAACGTCTCGGTGTTCTTTCATCGAACTTTCTTGCGCCGTGCTTCGTAATATTGTACGCAAAATCTTAGGCTAGATTATACATCATAAGTGCGAAAACTTTTAAGCGAGTAAACCATTTTAATGCGTGAGAGGATGTATCAATTTTTGTATTTGTATAGAGTAAGTCGAATAACAGGTATGCTTAAAGATACAGTAAAACTTTGATTAGAGAAACTGAATCAGAAGAATACTCTTTAAACTGATTGACTTTTCGATTAATCAACCCTCATTCATCTTATTTATGTGATGAAAATTTTAATATTATTTCTAATTTCAATTTATTATTTTATTATACTGTATTTTAAAAGTAATATATTTATCGATGTATTTCATTCTTAATGCACACGAAATTTTATTGCCTTTGTTTTTCATACTTAATGTAACTATTTCTGACGCAGTAACTATACTAAGTATGTATTACTATAACGTGTATTTTAGATGTATTACAATTTACCAGTCAGAAATTTAATACTTATC
Organism: Anthophora plumipes; assembly: GCA_951804975.1. NCBI lineage: Eukaryota > Metazoa > Arthropoda > Insecta > Hymenoptera > Apidae > Anthophora > Anthophora plumipes. The sequence continues at coordinate 16,741,248 of OX638116.1, read as the reverse complement.
AATCGCAAATGATAATTATATTAGTATAAGTATTTAATATTTGAATAATCGGAAGTTCGATGAAGTATTACAATAATCAAAAATCAAATTTATATGAATAATAACGTCAAAGTTTTACTGTATATATTTGTGTAAATCAGCGGGTGTAATTAATTAAATTTCGAAGCGTTTTGTTTTGTCTGCGTCAGGGCGTAGACGTTCTTCCACAGAGCGCTAATAGGAAACGAGGACTCCGGTTACTTTTTGAAGAACTTCTAAAGAAAAACAAAAACTGACGATTTTATAAGAACTTGTTTTAAATGAGTATTAATATTTATTTTACTTTACTTATCATTCTTTTATCATAGCGTAATTACATTCTAATTTACCATCCATTACGAATGAATGGATTAATTAAAGCTCAAATGGTTGCAATAAGCAATATCGATCGAATTCAAATTGCATTTACAATTTTAACAGTACTTTTAGCTTAGTTTTTAATTTCTGAATATCTTTTATTATATTTAAAAATATGAATTCAATATGGTATCCAATTTATTTTGGTAGTCTTCCATAGAAGGTTTCCGGAGTCTGATTTTTTTTTCATTCGATCACTTAAAAATAAGAAATATGCAACGAGAATGAAAATGTCACTCGATTCGTCAGTCAAGCCGTTTTTTCTTGTAACACTGCCTACATTATGGCTACTAGAATACATCGATCGACAACGCTAGTTACACGAACCGAAATTTCTCTCCTTTCGGTCCAATCACCCAATATTTTGTTTTTTGCATCGTTTGTACCTGTGATACACCGATCGACTTATATTATCTTCAAAGAAAAAGCTAGAACGAGAGAGAGAGAGAGAGAGAGAGAGAGAGAGAAAGAAAGAGAGAGAGAGGGTGAGAGGGAAAGAAAGACATGAACGATCGTACGAACGAATCTTGGGAAGTTCATGGTGTATATGTTTTTGATTGGAATTTTAATCAATTTTTAATTTGTTAAGTAAGAATATTCAATAAAATATTATCTGTAAAAAACATGATTTTCAAGGAATCACGCATAACATTGTATTTCGAATTTCGTATGTAATGTTTTAATAGAGTTTTAGCCCAATTGTGTATAATTTTTTTTTTTCTAATTTTACTATAAGAATAATGTATTATAAACACTGTTTTAATTTGTAGACGAATACTATAGACATAATTGTCTTACCATATAATTACGGAAATATGTTTTATTAATTGTAATACCTAATAGAAAATGGAATGCAATTAATATGAATAGCAAGTGTTATGTGTGATTTTTTCAAAATTACGTAATTATAGGCAATATTTATAGACTTTATTAAGGAGCGTTACGAACTAAGGTTGATACATATTTCACTCAAAAAATTGTACATCAAGAACTTCTCAGAACCTTATTAATCATTGGATGTTTAAGTTGATGAGCTGTCAAAGGATATGAAATCGATGTTTTATACGATATGTATCATAGTAATGTTTATGTCTAAGTATTTATATCTATATTTATTTTTAGTTCTTTCTCGTGTAAAGTTATTCCTAAATGATCGACCAACGTACTGATTCACTAATACGAAAATTTTAATATCGCTTTATACATTGATATAAGACCGACGATAGAAATAAAAAGGAATATTGAATCAACAACTTCTTTCAAAAATTCCGAAAACACATTTCTTATTTTACATTTTAATTTACATTTTCTAACACATCTTGTACTCTAAAACAATCACTTACAATTTTCCATTTATCCCCCAGTGCTGCAATTAGAAAGCTTTGATTAAATGGTTTTAATGCTTTATCATCATATTTTACTTGTCCTCCAACTTTCACAAGGAATGTAAGTTGGTCTGCCACCTCAGGGCCTGTAGTAATACATATAAATATATACACACAAATTTAAATTTAACATTCAATGTTAACTTGTATGCAAAATATAATTAAAATGGCCAGTAAATTAAGATTAAAGCAATTGCTGAAGCATTATGAAAAATAATATATTTATAACAAATATTTCTTTTGTTTATATAGAAAAATTCATAGGCCATTGCAAGAAACTATAAAAGTTCAAAGTATTTGAATAATATCTGTTAATTATATGTAACTGTTTACCTGTTATAGGCTGAGCATCTAAAGTAAAAACAGAATGATCTGAAGGTGGCAAATCTGTCCAAAACTTCTGTATATTATCTTTGCCTTCTATACCATTTCCATTCCATATTAATGTTGCAGTATCTAAGTATAATCTAGATATGAGCTGAAAAAAATTGGGAAAAAAATTTTAATTAACAATCTCAAATATTGTTTAAATTACTTACATATCTGCGTTTGTCTAAACTTTCATAATAAAGCTTTGTAAATTCTTCAGCCGTTCGGCAAGCTTGATCGATCTTTGTCTTTAAATCCTAAATGATACTAAATTATTATTATAACATTTTCATGATAGAAAAAATAATAATCTTCAAAATACCTGTTCCATATTTTTACGATTATCCATTAAAACAGTTTCAAAGGAAGTTTTAATTTATTCTTTGAATCGAATGTATATAAAACGTAAATATAACCTCCATAACATAAATATATACTTTACGGTGGAAATACAAAAGAAAGATTTGAATATTGTGCCAAATTTTCGTTACAATTTGATAATGTATTTAGTTCAAATTATTGTGAAGTAATTAAGAAATACAAATTGTTTTTTTAGGTTTTGCAAAATAAGGCAGTGAAAACAGTATTTTTCCCTGGAAAGACACTCCTGTTATCACTAGATCTCTATGTTAATACCCATTTGAATTCAAGAAGGATAAAAACTATCCTCAAAAATATTTGCAAAATTTTGCATACCAGAAAACATGTACATGTATCAGTAATATATAAATTACTCCAAACTAAAAATAAAAATTTTATATTTTATAACGAAACAAAAAAATTAAGTAAAATTTTACTTAAATTTAATTAAAACTTTGATGAAAATTGTGTAAATTAATACAGTTAATTTCCGTGCAAATTGATTTAAAACGACATAGAAAATAAATAAAATATTCCTTTACAAAGATAATTATACTTCAGATGCGAACATCAATGCATTAAATATATTTTATATAATTTTAGAAAACAGTCTTCCTGAAAACTTATTTTTATTAATATAAGTATAAATCTTATAATTTTTCACATATATTATACAATTTATTATAAAAATTGGTAATTATCAATGAAAGGCAAGTTAAGCATCCAAATCCCGTTTTTGAGATTTGCGGTACCACTAGTTATTTAAACGCAAAAATCCTAGATAACATAGTAATTTACTACGTAGAAAATTTTTCAGGAACAAATTGCATAAACAATAATATACTCCTTCCACTTTTTAAACGTTTTTTCTACCTCGATTTATTTGCTAAAGAAGAGAGATCAAAAATAAAATATACGAAAATAAGTAATGAATACAAATACATTGTTCAAAAAAATAGAAAATTACTATCTTTATAAAATACACATTTATTGTATCAAAAAGTTATGTTTTGTTCGTTTTTCCAACGTAGATTTAGGAAAACTAGAAGAGAGGTTTATTATAAATATGCACGTGGTGAAGATTCCACAGGTTCTTATTCTGCTCGGTTTCCAGAGCCCCTCGTGGCCTATGGATAAAAGCGATCGCGAGATCTCGCTATGTCGCGAGGTCACGTGACTCCGCGCTCAGACAGTTATTTTTTTAGGCATGATGGCGCCAAACAGCAGTATCCACATTAATGTAAATATAATATCGATTCGGTGCACCGCGCGAGGAAGAAAGCCATCGGGTGTCCTTACGGAGGCTATTTGAGGGCGTCGAGTGAGCTCGACAGAAGCCCTCGGCCCACGAAGTGAGTAAAACCGAGCTAGTCGCGGTTGCGACTCGAATTGCTAATGAGGACATCTTGGTTAGGCTGCCGTGACAGAGGCGTACTCGGACTACTGCCATCTCGGAGCTACCGATCGAAGAATAATTCGATCCTTCACGATCAGACGTACCGGCTATTATTTGTCACGTGCATCATCGCGCGCGAAATTACCCTCTCCGTCGATAGATCAATAATAAGGCATTTACTGCCTTCCGACCATCTCTATCTTTCTCTCTCTCTTTCGTTCTTGCTCTCTTTTGCGCGCGCGTGCGTGTTCATGTTTGCGTGTGCGTGTCGAACTTGTGCTCGCGTGTTCGTACCAACATCGTGTGCGTATACATTCACGTTCGTGCATACCTGTGTTTTCACGTCGCGTGTGCGTATTTACTTACACTCGTGTGCATGTGTATTCGAATTCAACTGCGTGTGCGTTCAGATGTGTATACGTGTGTGTCGAGATTCGTGTGCGAGTCGAGCCTGTCGCCATCTGTATTGTCAATGTTGTCGGCCAGCAGGAGCACCACCAGCCCAATGGACCCGTGAGCATTTTCGACTCTCCGCCCGATCTTCTTCTAGACGTCTATTCTCGACCGCGAGTCTCGACTTCCTCGTGTCGAGTCATCGAAAGTCTTACGGCGATCCTTCACGGTCGAGCCTCGGCGCCGCTCGAGCGTCGCCGCGGAGTTACTCCGTCGCAATGTTTACATGCCACCCGCCACGGCGACCAGTTTCTCGAAGATCATTGTGTTTTTGCAACTACTCAGGGCCTTATAACGTTACGGGAAAACGATTTCGTTCAAATTATAACTCTTCCTGCTGGACTGCCCCATTTATAACCTCTCCGCGGCGGCCATCGAGGATCAACGGCCGCAGACCCCCTGCAATACAATCGGTCTATACCATCAGTCCTTTTGTCCGATTTTTATGCTCTCAAACGTGTTTGCGTCATTATAATTCTGACATAAAGTTCTTACTCTGTGCTAATTCTTAGAATTGTGAATTTGTGTTATCAAATAGTTCTTATCTCAAGTGCTACCTTTATAAGTTCAGTTTGCGAAGGAATGTTTTGTGTCTTACGCTTGTGATCTCTGTGTAATAACAGTTGTTTACATATAATTTATACTTTTCCTCTGTGTAATAAGTTTCCAATTAGTTTTATAAACTTTGTTGCAGTGTGCATCGTATGAAATATGATTGAATGGTTGTATTCCACATATTTTTTTCCTACGTAGTTACCATTGTACATTACTGCTATGTTTATATATTACTTTCATTAGATTTGTTTCTTTTTTTTTTTTCAGTTATTTATTAGTGAATAGTCATTAATTTTAATTTACTTGATACAGTGCATAAATTGTTGATTTTACATATTATTTTGTTTTCATTTTGATTTGGTGTACTTCAATTATTGTATTAAAGCATGGAAGCTTTACTTTATGTAATATTTTTATTAAAATCGTATAATATTCTACAAATATTTCTTTATTTACAAAAAAACGATCAATTTTGCACAGGGAATCATATATAGTGTTAAGACAAATTTGTTAGTCATTTAAATTAATTTTAAATGAAACTTTTTCTTTTTTATTTGAAATTGGATAAAGCTGTAACTATATTTTTATTGTTACAGCTCCGAGAGGAATCCGCTTTCTAGATAATAAATACATGGACGACTATGTAGTGAGTAATAAAATAAATTTTATTTTTTATTTTTTTTATTTGTTTACTTAATTTACAACCAAATATTTTAGGGTGCGCGCGGCTCACCTGCACGTGCCACGTACCGCTAGCTCACTTGGTATAGTAGAATGGCACAGCGAGGCAAACGAATAAATAGAAACGACAATGATTTGGCGTCTTGCCCAGGCGCAATCAAAAGGCGCAAATGTAGGCTGGGTCCAGCGACGGGTTCGTCGTCGCTGGCAGCTACCATGGGGCCCTCAGAAGAGGAGGAGACGATGGCGTCGTCCAGTCAAGGAGGGGCATCCTGGACCCCCAGACCTCTTAGTGACATCAAAATCTCTAGTATATATAATCGCTCCTCTGCTGAGGCTCCTGCAGAATTATTTCGTAAGGATTTGATCAGCGCAATGAAATTACCTGACAGTGAGCCACTAAGTCCCAATGAATATTGGGTCATTACTGATCAATGGAAACAAGAATGGGAGAGAGGTGTTCAAGTACCTGTCAACCCAGACTCCCTTCCTGAACCAACAGTTACTATCACTCAAGCAACACCCATAAAGCAGCACAGTGAATTTAAACTGTAAGTTTGATTTAAAGCTTTTTCATGTTCAATGTATGTTCGAAGAATGGTTTAGAAACCTGAAAGTTTAGAATTCATCTGAACTCATTTATTAATTCCCTTTTAATAAGACTACATACTTTCAATTACAATTTACAAAATTATATTGATACTAACTGTGCTATTATAATTATCATGTTGAAAAAAATAATTGATATTTTGTACATCACTACATGATTCTACCTAACTGGATAATTAGATGTTATCAGTTCAAGAATAATAGAAAAACTGATCTATGGCACATATTGAGAAAATATTTTAGTAGAAAAATTTGTTGAGAAAAAGAAAAAAATTGTCTGCAAAGTTATCAAGTAGTTTTAGTAATTTGTTTTTTGGTAATAATATTTTTGTAGACCTAAAAAATTCGTAAGGATATCTCGTGACGATTATTTCAACCCTGAAGATCATCACTTAAGCACAACGCCGGCACGAGCAGAAAAAGCTTGTGCTTATGACCTTGATGATACTGATATTGCTTGGTTGGATGTATTAAATGGCGAACGTGCGCAGGTATATTTGAAATTTAAAAGTTTCCACTATGCAAAAATTCCTTAAGTGAACCTTAAATGGAGTAGAAAAATAATAAATTTCCCAATTAATAAAACAGTACTATTCCTTGAATTAAATACTATTTAAAGTTTTCATTTCATTTTATTAGCATATACAATTGAAAATCACTGAATTTCTAAATATAAATAATTATAATACTTGAAGTTCCTGTAAGCAATAATTATTAGCTATTGTATGTATCATTAGAAGTTTTACTTATAGGTGGAAATATAGAAATAGACATTTATTCAAAATTTTACTATTTTATTACATTATTGTATTACAATTTTAGGCTGGTCAATTGCCCATCACAGAATCGCAATTAGAACGTGTGATAGAAGAATTAGAAGTACGTTGTTGGGAAAGAATACAAACCATTGTAAAAAATGAAGAGGGTCTTGGTATTGAATATGATGAGAATGTGATCTGCGACGTTTGCAGATCTGTAAGTGTTACATTCCATAAAACATAATCAGTCATTTTCAACTTCAATAATTGTTGATTAATTTGAAAAAAAATTGTTTTACTAGCCTGATTCTGAAGAAGGAAACGAAATGGTATTTTGCGACTGCTGCAATATATGTGTGCACCAAGCATGTTATGGAATTACTTCAATACCAGATGGTTCATGGCTATGCAGAACTTGTTCTCTAAGTCAACGGCCAGATTGTGTTCTTTGTCCTAACAAAGGTGGTGCTATGAAATGTACTCGTAGTGGTCAAAAATGGGCTCATGTCTCGTGTGCTTTATGGATCCCAGAAGTCAGCATTGGCTGTGTTGAAAGAATGGAACCTATTACTAAAATATCCAGCATTCCGGTACATATGATATATCTATATTAATGCTATATTTATTATTTATTGGGAAGAAGGCATGTTAGTAAATTTGTATAATCTTTAATTATAGCAAAGTCGATGGGCTCTAATATGCGTGTTATGTCGGGAGAGGGTTGGAGCTTGTATCCAGTGCAGTATAAAGACGTGTAAAACAGCTTATCACGTAACGTGTGCCTTCAAATATGGCTTGGAGATGAAGGCAATTATTGAAGATGAAATGGCCGACGATGGAGTAAAATTAAGGGTATTAATCAATAAAGAATTATTTTGAATATTGTAGAATAAATGAAATATCTTTTAGGAATGTAAGCATAAGAGAGGAATAGGATTTATTCGTTAAATTGTATAAAAAATAATTTTAAAAATGTCAGAGCTATAAAAAAAAATTCATGCTTTGTTGAAACTCATTAGGATAAAAATGTATACATTAATTTACAGTCCTACTGCCAGAAACATAGTAGAACAAATACAAAAGATAAAGTTCAAGGCACTGGAAGTAGTATAGGGAGCGGAGCTGATAAAGCAGGATCGGATTCCGAAGATGCAGAATCTAGAAGACGCAAGAGAAAGGATATGACTTCTGAGGAGAAAAATCAAGCACGTGCTGCAAAGTATGTTTATTCATTAATTGGCTGAATTTGTACATATTTAACCCGAATATTATCATGAAAACGCGTGTCTCTTTATTATTAGACTACAAGAAATCGAAGCAGAATTCGACAAACATGTGAGTTTGAAGGATATTGCTTCGCAGCAATTGGACGTGGATCCCGACGGCATTGTCTACATTTATAACTATTGGAAACTCAAAAGAAGAGTAAGTGACGTTTGAAACTTCGTCATGTTGATTGGAACCAGAAATGGTCGGTCTTTCTTTATTTATCATCAGTTTACAATCATTTTATTTCAAATTATGAAGATAATTATAATTTAACCTACCAAAAAAAAAAAGTACTAACAATACTGTTTTGAAATACTTCTTCTATTACAATAACAAACAAGTTTTATTAGTACCCGAGTAAAACATCACTTTTATCGCATTTCACTATTAAACACCAAAGTCTATGGAAAGTAGTAAACATAATTGTTTGCACATAATTAAATTTTTGTTTTTGTTCATATTAAAATAAAAATAGCATTTAACTTGTTTCTATTCGATTGCATAGGCTGGTCATAATAAACCACTATTGGCACCGCGTTGTGGAGAACTTTCGGGTAGCGGATCGCGAAACCAAGGACAAGCAGCAGATCTCGAAAAGATGAGAACGTTTGTACAATTGCGGCAAGATCTCGAAAGGGTTCGGAACCTGTGCTATATGGTTGGCAGAAGGGAAAAGCTCTGTCGATCTTTCCTCAGATTACGAGAACAAACTTTCCACAAGCAAGCTTTGGTAATGTCCGGTCCACCTTTGCCACCAGCCGCAGCCGCTGCTGTAATGGAAGCTAATCATGGACCTTCAATATATGACCGATTATATTCTCATTCTAATTCGGAGGATCACACACACGACTTTGACACAATTGTTGCTAGAATCGCTGGTATAGACTCACCAACTAGTGACGAGAAGAAGACCCAACAACAACAGCAGCAACAACAACAGCCGCAGCAGCAACAGGACTTCAATGGTGCCTCTAGTAAAAAATTGTATTTCAATGGCTCCGTCCGAAGAAAGAACCTCTACGGCAGCGATTTATCATCTGTCAGTAGTAGTGAAACGGACGCGACGAAGGCGAAAACAACAGAGAAATCGAAGAACCTGAAACTGGAAAGTGAGTCGAGTACAGAAGAGGAAACCAACGTTTCGACGAAAGCTAAGTTATCACGAAGAAAGACTAAAAAGACTGCTCAATCGACAGATAAGTTACATTCAACGCTTAGGGAAAACAGTGAAAATGAAAAACTTGTGAATAGTAGATCGCATACGCTTGAACATATGGAAAAAGAGTTGGGAAGTGCTTCTGGCAGTGAAAGCGACGAACTATTAACGTTAAGTAGTGGAGCAACGAAACACCTTGTTGCATCGGCCATTTACTCAGACACCGATTCTGATTCTCAAGAACACGCATCTCATTCCGCGGTGTTAATCACTAAAGCAGCCGTCAAAGAGTTTTCCGCAGCAAATTTATCGAAAAATTCCCAGAAAAGCTTCGGCAAAGATTCCAGACACGCAGAAGCAACGTATCACAATACAGGACCGAAGAATAAAGAAAATCAAAGTAAAGCTAGCGCTAAGAAGAAAGAGTACATACCCTCTGCTTTGATCGTGCCACAAAGGCAAGCTGCAAAGAAAGCTTCGGAAATCATGCAGCGCACACAACAGGGGAAAAAAGACAATTCGGTGCCTGATACTACACCAGAGGTGATTAAATCTCCCGTCGAGGAAGTTCCAAAGTGTTCCTCTTCAAAACAATCAAAAGACAAGAGTCCTAATAAAAAACAGAGGGAGAACAAGTTGTCGAAGGAAGTTAAAAATAACGACGTATACGATTTCGATAAAGAATTCGGAGATGGAACAGAGATTTTGGCGTACGTTCCACAGAGGCAAGCTGCGAAGAAAGCCGCTGAACACATTAAAAGTGGCATGGGTACTAAAACGACGCAACAAATCGAACAGGAAGCACTCGATGGAAGATCGAAAAAGGAATCTCCGGAGACTGGAAAAAGGAAAGAGCTTAGGAAGGATGATTCTTCTAGGAAAGAAGAACTCCCTTCACGAAAGGAAGAAACATCGTCGTCGTCGTCATCGTCTTCGTCCTCTTCTTCATCCTCTTCATCTTCATCCTCGTCTTCATCTTCTTCCTCCTCGTCCTCTAGAAAAGAAGATCTTTCATCTAGAAAAGAAGATTTATCTTCGAAGAAGGAAGAATCTTCCTCAAGAAAGGAAGAAATCCTTTCGAAGGATAATCGTTCGAGAAGATCCAGGAAACCGAGCGAACGGAAGTCGATGCTTTCGAGTAACAGTGATAGTAGCAGTAGTAGCAACAGTTGTAGCAGTTCCTCCGAAAGCAGTAGCGATTCCGAGAATCCAGAACGTAGGAAACTTTCGGATGAGTTTATGGGTGGTTCTTCGTCCACCACCTCTTCCGAGAGTGATACTGGAAATAGATCGAAAAGCAAAACAATCACCACAACTGCGACTACGGCGAGCAGAAGACAACAGCCTAGCAAAACTTCACCAGAAAGACAAGAAGCTGAAAGGAAACCAGTCTCAGGGCGGAAACTCAAGAAGCTGCCCGAGAAGAAGCTTAAAACTTCCGACGGGCGGCGGGGACCTGAGTTTCAGCCGCCTACTGAGAGAGAGGAATCTCGTAGAACCTCTAAAGAACAACAGCAACAACAACAACAGTCACAACAACCGGAAGCAAGCGCCAAAAAGCAGGATCAAAGAGACAATAAAAAGCAACAACAACAACAACCACCACCACCACCAACAGCAGCAACAACAACAGCAGGAACGGAGGTTGATGAGGATATGCTCATTGGGTCTGGAGATCATGATGGGCCAAGAAGTCTTCCTGGGTCCAGACCTACCAAGAAGTCGGGTCAGGCTGCTAAGCAACAGCCCTTGCCACGAAAAGAAGATAAAAAGATCAAATCTGAAGGCAGGAAGCGAAAACCGAACGAATCTGTCGCGAAAGATGAGAAGAAAGAGACGTGCAAGAAACCGGAGAAACGGTTAACCGACAAACAGGCTGTTAAGGAAATAGAGAAGATAGAGGAAGAGGAGGAGGAGGAAGAAGAGGAGGAGGAGGAGGAGGAGGAAGAGGAAACTAAGAAAGAGGAAGAGCAGAAGATTGTGGATGAAGAGAAGGTTAACGTGAGCATAGAAATTTCTTCAAAGAACGACGAGAAGAAGATTAAAAAGTTCGGTGGAAAAGATGCGATCAACACCTTAGAGGAGGAAATGAAACAGCGTAGAGCAGAGAGAGATAGCCCGAAGAAATCATTGAGAGGATTAGATAAATTATTAGAAAAACGAGAACATCACGATAAGATGTCTAGGAATAAAAATTCGGAGGTGAAAGTCGAGAAAGTCGTTTGCGACGAGGAGAAGGAAGAGAAGGAGATCATAGAAGAAAGTCAACAGATAAGGGAAGCTGTGAAGAACGAAGATCGGAAGAATCATGTTAACGAAAGTGACGTACTTCTCGAGAAACCAAAACCGGAAGAACAAATGGAGGAAGAGCTAATAAAGAAGGATATTATTGAGGTGCCACAAATTGAAAAGGCTACAGCTGGGAAGAAAAAAGCGGAGAAAACTGTGGGAAAGAATTTGGAGAATACTGTTGAACAACAAAGTATCGAACCACAAATTATCGAACAGCAAATGCTTCCGGCAGAGGAAAATATTCAGAAGGAAAGCAATGAGGACGATAATGTTAAGTCTATTTCGGAGAGAGTGGAGAATGTTGAGAAGGAGCATCAGAAACGGCGAAAATCTGCAAATCGATCGATCTTTTCGCCGCAGCACGGTAAAGATGCAAGTGTATCGGAATTATTTGATTTCGATCAAGATATGCTAACGGAGGAAATGGTAAACGAAGACGGATTCGGTATACCAAGAGACGCGGAAGAACGCGGAGTGCCGTTAAGCTTCTCATTCAACAACGAACTGTGGTTTAAAGAAGACTCGAAAGAGGATAGCGCTAGAGAAACGTTGCATCTTGTCGAGAAATTGCGTATGGAACTCTCGAAGAAATCAAATTCTAGTCAGTTTGAATTAGAGGTAGTACCTGTAGACAGTGAAATAAAAAAAGAGGAACCATCGATGGAGAAGACGTTCGAGCAACAGCAACATTTACAACATCAGCAGCCATCACAGCAACTTCAACCATCATCGCAACCACAGCCGCCGCAACTTCAACAACCACCACAGCAGCAATCACTGAATCGACAATTAGAAAAAGAAGTGAAAATTCTTGAACCTATTGTAGAACCAATTATAAGCGTAAAGAATAATATTGAGATTTCTGAAGAAGAGGTAGCTACTAATGAACCCCGTCCTAGCAGCTGTAAGAGCACGATAGAGGAGAAGAGGAAAACTTGTTACTCTAGCGGTAATGATAGGTATGTGGCCTACGAGGAGGATCGCGAGGCGAATAAAGTAAGCTTGGTAGAAAGATCGAAGCTTGATCGAGCAGAAACTGACGAACGATGGGTTCCGCCGAGCTTCGAACCCAGTGATGTGCAACATCTGAACGCATTGATGGAGACGCAGAATCATCGATACGGCAACCATCAATTTCCTAATGAAACCATTCAAGAAAATGAATCCATTGTTCGTACTCATTTGACCGCGCCTAGTATACAGGAACAGTATCTTTTGCAACAACCACATTCAATTCTTCATAGTCAGCCAGAGCCACATGAGAGGACAATCCTTGATCAACAGATACCCGAGGAAAATCCTATGGAAATGGTGAACAGGCATTTAATCGGTTTGCCAGCATCGGAGGATGATCAGGCTGCGGAGATGATGGATAGGGTGCTCGAAAAAGAGGATGATGTCGTTAGGCAACAAGAATACGATCAAAATTCTCCGTACAATGAACTAAATGGTCGCCAAGACACCAGATGGGCGGAAAGTCAAGTTCTACCGTCCCGAAGGTCTACATCATCTTCGATTACATCTGCCTCCTCTGCGGAGGATCATTCCATTCCACCGTATAAGAACGTAGCGGGCATTCCGTTTCCACCGTGTTCTATGGAAGCAACGTATTACGCGGATTCGAGTTACGGCACCGGGCCAGTTTCGCTGTTTCCACCACAATCTTGCACAGCACCGTTACCCTACCCATCTCCTGGTCCGGCTCTTTTTCCACCAGCATTCGGAGCAGCTTTTCCGGGCGCGCAATCATTATTGCCGCACGTGAAACCATTGGAAGACTCGTTGAATTTACAAGCTTCACCGTGTACTGCCGCATTTACGTCTTCCTCGCACAATATGGCACTCACCGCAGCCATGGTCTCACCTACTAAAATAGTCACTCCACCACCGCCACCTCCTCCACCACCCTTGCAAGTCGCTGTTCCACCTGTAGAACCTATAGAAAGGACGCAACAGCAACTACAAACTCAGGTCGCCGATTCACCTTCTTTACCTATAAACTTCTTGAATACCGTAGCACCGGTAGAGAGTCATACCAGTGAGACTATTGTCGAAAGTCTACAGGAAGTTTTGGCTGATGGCAAGAGTCAACATTCTGGGAAAAAATCACCTTCCAAGCCTACCAGGACCTCTGCCCGTGTGACGTCGTTACAAGGCAAGTCTCCGGGAAAATCTCCAAGACAAGAAACGCAGAAGAGCGTGTCTGGAACACGGGGTCGTGGCAGAGGAGCCAAGAATTCGGCACAACACTCTGGATACAGAGGTCGTGGTCGTGGAAGGGGCAGGGGGCGAGGTAGAAGCGGACAAAATGCAGGTTTAGCTCTGGTCTCAGGATCAGGTGTTGGTCAACATGACGATTCTATTCAGAATAAACTAGTCGGCACGGTATACGACTTCGATTCCGACGAAGACTCTACCAGCGAAGCGAACATCGCTGACCTTCGTACCATGAGAGAACGGAAAAAGTCAACGGATGCAGCGGCGGCTGGTGTCGAGAGAAGAGACTCAGCCGTTATCGCTTCTGGGGAAAGTATTCATTCGAGACTCTCCAGTCCCGGAGGCACTAGAAAGTATCTGGAAGACAGGAGACTCTCTTGTTCTCCGGGTCACGATGATTCAGCTGTTGTGGAAAGCCAGTCGAACGCCGGACAAAGCTTCGATACCGTCCTACCACTTATACCCGGACCTGTCGACATGAGAACGTACAATTCCACCTTGGATGCCTCAAGTTCTTCCACGTTACACGGTCAGACTTACGAGAATCATTTCCTAGGCACGTTTACCGGTGTCTCGGCAAACGATCCTGCTCTTCCGGATATCGAGGAAGATCTTGAGAAAGAGTTAAGATCCGCGCTGATAGGGAAACAAGGGCAGGAAGATTGTTCGAAGCCAAGTTTCGATGCGAGCATCGACGCCTCATCCTCTGGCTTCGTAGACGCCAACAAGGTCTCTTTGACAGACTCGAGAAATCAGCTGAAAGTCAAGATCAAAGGTCCCTTCCTTGACGCGAACTATGTTCCTGCCTCGTCGGTACCACCGTTAGCTCAACAGGCGCCTGTAATAATTGCTCCAGCTGCTACCAGTGCTTCCGTCGCTTCTGGAACCTCTAATCTCAGACGAATGCGTAAGAAGGAATTGCTTAGACAATACTGTTCTCAGGACATGAATATGGACGAGCCAGGTTGCGGAAATCTCGCCACGTCCGCGCCAATCATCATGCCACCGATCAATCGCACAGTGATCACAATACCTAAAGCAGTCGCATCAATGACTAGCATACCTACCAGAGAAGATTATAAAGCTGTCGTCGACGCGAATATGGAGAAAAAGAGAAGAAAAGAGAGGCCTGCAGGTTTTCTGGATGCAAACGAGGAGGAGGGAAATGTCGAGAGAAGGCGAGGAAGTGCTACTAACGGTGCTAGTTCCAGTGGTAATGCTCCTGTTGGAAACGCTGATCGTAGGAGAGGAAGGCAAAGCAGCGGCGGTAGATCGACGACCACAACAACCACGACCACTACCACTAACAGTGGTCCACCTAAACTGAAGATCAAGATTGGTAATAGTATAATCGGTGGGCAAGAGAGCGGCCAGGATGATAGAACGAGGATTAGACCGCCGAAGAAACGGTTGAGCAGTATTCCTAGCAGTACACCGAGTATCGAAGAATTAAAGAGGGAGAGTATGAAATTCAGACGTATGATCATGGCTGGTTTCGATAACGACGAGAAATTAAGAGGGAAGAGTAAGAAGGATAAGAATGGTAAACGAAAGAAACGACAGTCGAGTAGAAAGGAAGCTAGGGTGAGAATTCTTGAAGGTGGAGCTGCTCCACCGAAATTGATCATCAGGCTTGGTAAAGGTAATGACTCTCCTGATGAGCTACCAATCTTACTCACGGATGAAGAAGAAGAGGAGGAGGAGGAACGGCATCCGACTGACAGTAGAGTAGGTCCTCCACCTCCAGAACCGGCCAAAGATGAACCGGTTTATCCAACAGTAGCTGCTAACATTGAAGAAAAGCAGCCTACCGACCCGGATACTGGCGGCAGCGCGCCGAGAAATGTTCGTTCGGCGAAAGTGACGCCGATTAGGTTAAAATTGACACGTTGCCAGGAGGGTTATGAGCTGAAGGGCCCGCCGGTCCATGGTGAGGAGCCCACTTTAACAACGGAGAAACCGCGAAGTCCCGATGTTTCGAACGAGGAGACGAGAAATCCACCGGTCAAGGGTCAAGAGGAAGAGTCCTCCAGGGAGGAGGAAGAAGAAGAGGAGGAGGAGAACAGTAGTTCCGTGCAAAGAGACTCCTCTGCGTGTCCTGCCGCGACAAGTATACCGCAGGGATGCCAAGTTAGGTGATAATTAATGATACTCGTGGAGTAACGGAGCAGAGGACACACACACATATACAACACAAACACACACGGTGCTTGTACGATTTTGCGATCGATAGAGAAAACGGACTCGATACATGCTTGCGGTTGCTAGCTGTGAAAGCACGTTGCCGTGATAAGGTGAAAAGCCGTTCCGCCAAGATACGGTCCAAGAAGATCGAGGTACTGCATATTCTTACAAGACAATTTTACCATATTTGTTGCAACGTATCGTTGGCTTAGTGGGAGAACAATTGCTTATTAAGAAAATATCGAGACTTTCGATTAACACGTTTGATGACGTAAGAGAACATGAGATTTTTAGTGAATGCTTTTTTTTTTGTTTCTTATTAAATTAGTCCGAAAAATTCTTGAAATATTACTAATTTAAATTTTACTTCAATCGTAGATTAGAACAATAATCAAGTGATTGGTAATTCAAAATTTTTGTTTTGCAGATAATTCCATATAGGTTCGAGAATATGAACTTGATTTTGGGTAAAAATATTGTGAACTTTATCGACTGTACCCATTAAGCCCATGATATGATACAGCTTTTGATACGACATTTTTACGATTTTGTGCAAGATTTTACAAAGTTGTACGTAAGAACTGCTTGCACTACGCTGTTGATAATATTTACAGACCTTTTTTTATTTTTATTATTATTATAATTACTACTATTATTATTACTATTATCGTTATTATTATTTTTTATGTATATACAATGATTATTCTTTGTTCATATTATTAACGAATTTCTTTTATGAACTTCACCTTTTCACGGCAACAGACACACAAAACGAAAACGCTCATTTTGGCGAGAGGGACAAGGTGGTCGCGACTTCTCAGATATACTCGTTTCGGACTCGCTTCAACGAACGTTCTCCAACGTTAAATGAGAAGATCCTATGCTCCTCGAGAAAACAAAAAAAAAAAGAAATATCCGGTTTTTATTCTTAAACACACAATACTCGAGAGACGAAAACGGGCGTGCCATTTCGCAGCAGCGACGAGGTGTCTATGTTTTTCCTTGAAAAAAAAGAAAGAAAAGATGAAAAGATAAAAGAAAGCAGATTGAAGAACCGTCGAGGCCGTTGACGAAGATCTCCATGGAATCTACTGTGAACTCGAGATGCTGATGTTGTAAGGAAGAAACATTTTGTCTCGTTTACAAATTCTGGAAAGGAGATTGCGTATGGATGCATGGGGTGCGTGGATTATGCGTGTGTATATTGTGCGTGTACGTGAAAGAGTAACGTGAAGAAAAAGAAAAAAAAAACGGGGAAAGAGACGATCAAAAAGATGAGGAGAAAGATTCTTGAGATTACTTCGTGTACGGCCTCGTCATTAACCTTCGCAGTAAGAAACCTAGTTAATTGTACATACTTGTAATCTACGATTGTATTTAGTTTAAGTCGAAGAGAAAGAATGTGTATGCGACGAGAGGATCGGTATGTATGAGAATGAAAGGGAGAGGGAGTGAAAGGGAGAATGTATGCATGAGATGGTGCGTGTGAGATTTTGTAATCAGTGCGAAGCTTACGTGATGGCTGTGTTTTACCACGCGGTCCGATCTTCCAGGCAAATTAATCCTGGACCGCGCAGAAACGTTCGGTATCCCCTACAACCGCTGGATCGCTCGAGTGTTTCCTCCTCCCCTAAACGAGGCCGTTGGTTGACATTATGATAGACATAGTATATTGAAAAAAAAAAAGAAAAAGCAGAAAAAAAAATATCAGTAAAAGAAGTAGTAAATGTTCAAGCGGAGAAATCCGAGAGAGAGAGCGAGAGAGAAAGTGTAATTTACTGAGTTATATACGAGGACAATCCTGCTGCACAGCAGCAGCTTCTTCGATGAATTAGATCAATTAATCGTATAGTCTATCGCAATAATTCAATTCGTCCACAATTACGCAGTTGTCTACGTTACACGAGCTACAGAGTGCCCGTTATTAGAAATATTCTATTCGCACTTAGCACTATACGTAATAACACGATTCATTTTTTTCTTTTTGTTTTTTATTTATTTATTTTTTTTTTGTTTTTAATCAAAGCAAATTCGTAAGAACTGTCGACACGCATTTCTCATCGTTTTTACGATTCATTTGATATTATATATATATATATATATATATATATATATATATAATATCAAGCATCGTTTTTATATATATATATATAATATATATTAAAGTATATTTTAAACCGAGTACAATGTTAATAATTTATTCTTTATTTAGTGTAAATAAGTTCTATACAGAATTGAAGTACGTTTTTTTATACGGCAGAATAGTTTATAATACGATAGTTAATTCGTTCTCGCTCCCCTCTGGTTTTTACGTTTTTACTTTGACACCGAGCAATTCCCATCTCTCTCTCTTCATCGAATCGCGGGACATAGAACTTTTCGTCTTCGGGACGGCTGCGTAATTTAGCGATGGATAAAATGCGTTCACTTAATGGACGTACATTAGAAAAGGACTATACGAGAAATAGTAATTGAAAATAATCGTCCATATCCCATATTCGGAATGCGTTGGGCGTTGAAAAGTGTTTGTCCTCGTTTTGGACCCTCCGCCGTAGCGCCAGTGACAGAGGAAGAATTTTCCTTTCTTGTGTGGAGAAAAAAAACGTAACTTCTTCGCTCGGAATCCGGGGTACGGAATTTCTCTGCGCGGGCCGGTGTAACTGACCCTAGATCCAGTCGGTCAAATCTCCTTACGTCCGCTTTTTCTGTACTTATTACTTTATTTTTGTTTTTTAACGCAAGAACTTTTGTTGCTGTTCTGCGAAACTTTAAATCGGACTTGCATCAGAATCGAGTATCGTATGCTACTTTTTAAAATGCAAAAATACTCTCCGATAGAAAGATAGTATCGTATGCTTTTTTTTTTAAATAGTTTCTGTTCTTTAACATTGTTTTTACGCGTACAGAGTGTCCCTTTTAGACGTAGCCGTATCCAATGCGCAAGAGATCCTTGAGCTAACAGTACGATGATTCTTAATGTTTTTAATTATTGTGTACTAAGTGTCTTCTTTTTTCTTCTTTTAAATTATTGACGAACAATGTCGAAGAACCTAAGAGCTCTAGCATACCGTACTTGTACGATGTTGTACCCGTGTACGAGATTTTTGTACGACTTTTGATACGATTTTGTACGACCGAACGAAGCATCTGTAAAAGAAATAACAAAAAAAAAAAGAAAAAAAAGAAGAAACAAACGTTCCTCGAACGTTTCCAAACAATTGTGACTCCGTGTGTCACTTATAAAGCTTGTTACTTGCTATTTATCGATTTTAAAAAGGATTTCATTTAATGAAATCGTCTTTGTGACAATGGAATTGTGATCCATGAAAACGTGCAAACGCAGAATAATTTATAAATGTTTTCCTATTTTTTTTTTTTTATCTGTAGCGTAATTGATTTCGAACAACTAATGACACCTTCTTATGATGATTCGATGCGTAAGAAGATTTTGGTCTAACTAGCATATTTTATGAATCAAAATAAATTATATGGAAATTGACGGTGCAATATGCTACAAATACCTAGACTCTGTTATATTCGACTATCTCTCTTGTACACGCATCGTTCATAAAGCTCCAAGAACATTTAAAATTGCCTTATTTCTAGCTCAAGAATCTCTTTACTTAAACCACACGATACAAATATATTCTATAATTTATGGAAAAGAATGGGGTACAATTAAATCATGTAGTTCGTTCTATTAATCAATGCTGTCACGAAGCAGAAAGTACAGGATTTATTTCGCTCAAAGACGACGATCTTTTTTGTTTTCAATTTTTGATATGTATATTACTTTTTTTTTGTTATTTGTATGATTGATTTTACATAGAATGTAGAAACTTACAGTTAATAATGCAATTAAACATGCGAGCTCGACGAAAGACTAAAGTTCAAACCTTGATAAATTTGTAAATAATATACAATCGCAAGAATCAGGAAAAAAATTCGAGATTTTAATCCTCTGAAGAGTGAATCAACTCGACTGGTTCTAGGGTCGAAAGAAATGTTAATATTAAATTAGTTAGAATCCTGAATTCTGAGAGGAGGAATAACGTTATACGCCCTGGAAGCCGGAGAAATGAAAACTCGTCGGCGATAAGCGGAGCCTTAGCGGAGCCTATTGCGTTGTACAGAGAAAAGGAGAGCCAAGGTGGAATCGTTTAATTTCGAATCGTTTCTTACTTACGCTAAGCATAGAAAAGAAGAAAACAAACCCGATAACGATGAATTTCTCATATTTTCGTTGTGCGTGTCCACATGTAAGATAAAATGCGGATACTTACAACGATTCAGAACACATACGTGCATATATAAATATATAAATATATAAATAGTTTTATTATATTTCAAAGTGAAATAATACAATATTTAGCTACTGTATATAATGTAAAAGAAAAGCTGGTCTTGTAAGATACGGATTAAGGTGTTTTAATGTGCACATAGCCGCGTCATTGTCAATAATCATATTATTACGATTAATAATAATTACAGTTTTTTAAAAAAAAAAAAAGAAAAGAATGATTGTTGAATTTCGTCGTATTTGATCCTTACGATCCTCTTGATCCTTGTGAATATGATGAGATGTCCCTTTTGGTAAAATTTCTTTTTATTTCTTTGATAATTCGAAAAAAGTAATTGCTTTATAATAACGAAAATAATTATAAATGCATTGCTTTCATAACTAGTTTTGAATTTTAAAAAGCTGTTCTTTTAAAATGCGCGGTTACATTAATTCGCTTATATTCACCAGATGGCGCTGATGGGAGAAAGATGGCGCTGGTTGTAGTAGTGTTAGATTATAGATTGTTGATACGTGAGTGTAACAAAACAACGTCAATTTTATAAAATATTCGGAGGATTTGTTTAAATCCCAATTTGTAACAAGATGAAACCTACTCTCGTGGCAGATGAAATGTTTCCCGAAGGTGTCGGTTCTTATATTGATCTAGAAGAGGTACATATCAATCTGACAAGGTTATGTTTACTTTAAAAGAAACTTTTGTCAGTTCTTAACATAAAATAAATTTCTTTTATTTTTAATTATACATCAATGAAAATAAATATACGACGAATTAATAAAAGAAATTATTTTAGGTCGGAGGTAGTCGTTTATTAGTTGATTTAACTGCAAGTGACAAAGCAGTACACGCAGATTTTTTTAATGGTAAATGAACATAATATTTACTCATAGATGTATATATCACCGACGTTACATTTACGAACAATTATCTGTTTTTAGATTTTGATGATTTGTATGATGATGATGACCTTGAATAAGTACATTTTGCAATATAAATACTATAGCCATAGGTATTTATTTAAAGTTGAAAAGAAAAAAAAATGACTAAACTCTGGAAATTATAAATTATATTCTGTAAATATTCAATTTAATGTTTTGTAAAACATGTAGAAGTTGAAGTAAAAAAAAAAAGAAAACACGAAATATTACTTTTGTAAATCCTTAGTATAAATCTATCTTAATCTTTTATTTAAATTTATCAGGTAACAATAACAGACTTCAAATGTGTATATATATATGATTTTTACAGAAATCTATAAAAAATGAAATTAAAATGATACTTCTTAATATTATATATTTATAGATTATTGTATTCTATTACAATTAAAACCTAAAACAAGCGAAAATTGCTATTGAATGAGAAAGCAAGTTAAACATATAAAGGTAGAAAAATTGATATACACAGTGCGTTAACATTATTACAATTTATTATTTTTAGTTCGAAATTGAATCAGACGTGCGCCCGTATCCAGAATACCATTTTATCTTGGTACATTAGCTTGGGCGATATTAATTATAAACGTGCCATAAGAAAATGGGTACTGGTCATAATGTCTCGTACACATTAATATCGATATCATTGTAAAGATTATAATTTACAATACATAGATGCTAGTCATATAAACCTGTTAAGATGATGCACAATTAAAATAGCACCCCGGGTTTCAGTCGCGCCACATAATCATGGATCCTGTCGATCGTCATGCATCGAGAGTCTCCTTTTCAGACGAGACGTTCTGAAGCTTTTTCAGTTTTATCCCCACAAGATTTATCTCTTGCTTTTTTTGTGTTTCTCCTTGGCCCCAATCGACATTTAATTCACTTTTTGACCATTCTCATTTCACATTAACAGACTTTTATCAACGATGGCAACGAGGTTCCATTTTTAAGAGACCCCCAATTACCGTTACTCGTTCGCATCTTCATTACGTACGAGAATGACGTTCTTGAGAGCGATATCGATGACGACCATGTCGAGTACGCTGCTAACAGTGACGAGTATCCTGTAAAATATAAAAACAATTTTTAATAATGGTAATGTTAAAGCAATTTTTAATAATAGCTGTATAATGACTATTTTTATGGTATATTACTGTTATACACGTATATATAAGTTACTTACCCTGAGTCCAGCCCCGAGAAAATCGTTCGGAGTGCTAGTTAACTTCGAGATCACTATCGGCTTGGTCATCTTGATCACTTTCTTCTTCTTCATCTTCCTCCTCGGAATAATACTGCGAGGGTGGCGATAGAACATCCTCTGAAAGCGAAGTGTGAGAAGATGAAGGAGGTCGAGAACCTTCCAACTTTATGTCCAGGTCTTCCATTGAAGTACTTGGTCCAGGAATGGTCACTGGGATGAATTTTTCCAAATCGCCCGATGCCAGCTCTAAATATAAATCATTAAAAGAATGATATTCGAATAACAATGCAACAGTGAAGTAAAAGAACTGTAAAATTATAAATAATACATACGTTCTACATATTTCTCCAGAGATTTTGGAACCATTAATTTAGCTTTTCGCAAATTTTCCTCAGTGCACTCTCCTTTTTCTAAACCTATTTAGAAATTGTTCCTTGGATTAATTAACCAGGTTGATACAGGCAAAAGAAAATATTAAATAAATATTATTTACCGAAAGCTAAACCCATTTGCTTTAGAACTTCAATATCATCGTGAATTTCGAACTTATCGTTAAAATTGAACAGGTACTCGGTTCTGCAATAATTATTTAATGCTATCAATAAAAATAGATAGACATAATAGCTAATGAACCACTTCTTATTATTAAATAGGTATCGTACTTGTCATTTGAAATGCTGCAATCTATAACAGTCTTTTTGCTAGTATTCACAATCAGGAATGGCAGCTGTATGGCAGAATTTGGTTTTGGTGGACCACGCAGACTCTCATTGGCACGATTACGCTCCACCAAATTTTTAAAAGAGATATGCGAGAGAATCAGTTGATGTAATTGTTGCGTTTTCGCTTTAATCCTCTCAATTTTCTTCTTTTTATCTTTTTCAAGTGCCACACATTCCTGAAGAGAGTTGGTAGGCAAACCTAACCACCTAATTTCTTTCTTTTCTTTTGAGATAATATTCATTGCCATTAAAACATTCAAAGCATCATAAACACGTCTTCTAATGTTTTTTTGATCGTATTGCTATACACAAAAAACATAATTTCATTATTTGGTTTCCTAATTGTGTTCATTTTTTAAACAAAACAAGAAAAAGGAGGAAAAATTATACCTGATCTGTTAAGGAGTTTATATGAGCAGGATTAGTAAATTCCCCAACAAGTTCGTCTGCAACCTCGTTGTACGACGTCGTTCCTTTCTTTTTTACTTTCTCACAAACCTTCATTGAAAAATGGCGTAATCCTTTACCTACTTTCTCCGTTTTTCTCCGTTTACTATAAATAAAATGATAAAGCATTAATTATAGAAAATCTTTAAAATAATTTCTATGTTAACAAGTTAATATTAATCATATACAACAAAAAAATGTGTCAAATAAATTCTTACTCTGGTACAAAATCACCACCCTCGACATCTTGTCTTTTCCTAGAACCACTGTGATCTAATATTGGACTGATATACGTTTTTCCACTTGCATCTTTTACAAGTTGTTGATTACTAGATTGTTGCTGTTGCTGTTGTTGCTGTTGTTGAGATACTATTGCCTGTTTTATATCACTCTATACAAAAGAGCAAACAAACCTTTTAATGAATATAATGTAAGATACATCATTATTTGTAGACAATTATTGTAAGATACTTTAAAAAACATCATACACTCTTCTGAATTTATAATAATATTATTAAATATTTATTAAAATCGTACCATTTGTGCAGATGTTAACTGTATTGTCTTGGTCAGTACAGGTTCACCAGCCTTAGTTGTTGCCAGTTTTGTATTTTGTAATGGTATTGTAACCAATCCTAGAATTTAAGTACATTAATTATCATTTACTTCAAAATGAAGCAATCAAATTGTATTTCTATAATAATTAAACATTGATAAATAAAATAAAAGTTAGTGTAAATAGAAGCAGTTACTAATTAAAATACTGATAAAATATTACATCTACATAAAATTTGAAATTCTGAAAATTTGATGAAGAATTCTTACTTTGGCCAGGAGTTGAAGGACTTTGCAGACTGATAGTTCTAAGAACTTGTGCGTTAGATGACAAAACCTAAAGAGTACAAAGATAAATGATTTAATTTAATAAAACAAAAAACTAACTTATCTTTATATAGATATTATTAGCAAAAAGAACAATCAAATATCGAATACAATTCTTATGAATATAATATACCTGAGATTCTTGGCTCGGAGTCTTAAAGACTTTAAGGCCACCTGCATTTGTTGTACTGACGATACCACCCAATGTCTTATTGGCTGTACTCTGTACTACTTTAATTACTTGTGGATGACCTAAAATCACATTTAGTTTATTATTGTTTAAATAATTAAAGAAACAGACAAAGTACCAACCGAACATAAATAAAGGCAATATATTTTATTTTTGTTTAAATCTTATAAAAAATATGTTAGTGTTTCATAATATAAGAAGGTCTATAAATTCAATATTGTTATTCCAAGAAAAATATAGAACTCATAACATTTAATGAAACATTTAATGTATTTGTTGAAATTATGCATCTAATACTAATGAAAGAAACAAATTGATATTCAAAATTGACATACTTTAATTAAATCAAAAGATCAAACTAAGCAGAATCTTTATATTTGAATAAAAGCATTAAGAAGTGAGTGTGATCTTTTCGATTGGACAATCTAGTGAAGCAGGAACATACATTGCTAAACAACCTATGATAACATAACTTGAAAGCAAATTAGTTTTACTGATTTAACAATGCAAAGTTAAGTAAAAACATATTTTGGTAGAAAATACAACGCAAAATGCATTGTAAAGAAACAGAGCAAAAGAGTAATGTAAATGTGGATAAAAGAAAAGATTTAACAGAAATTTGTATTTGACAGGAGTCGAGAAAAAAATAATAGAAACATGAGCTTGAAACCTGGAACAAGATAACACCGGTGTAACAAAGTGAACTTGAAGAAAATGAAAGAAAACCAAGACACCGTCATCGAAGTGAGGCATGCTGATAATTGGCGCGCACTCGGCATACTCACCGTTCGCGTCATGTATGAGAAAGTTCATCGTTTTGTTTTGTTGCGTCATCCTCGAGGTTAGAATTCCGTCCCGGCGTCACCGACGATCACGACGATCGACCGAATGCCGAGTGAAAATAAAAAGATCATAGGTACACTCGCTAATCTTGGCTCGGTCTATCACCAAAATGGCGACTATGATATAGAACCATTTGAGATCAGAATTCAACGATATACGGATCAAAGAATGTTTTAATGCACGCACGAAAGTGAAAACCAGCCGTTTCTTTATCGTACCAATGTAACCATTTTAAGAGAACGCTTATTTGCTTGGAAAAATATCGGACGAAAATCTAGCTTCCGCGTGCACAGTACAGAATAGAGACGAGCTTGGCGGCACGACAAAGTTAAACAGCTGATTGGTTGCTTTCTCAGTCACGTGGCCCCTCCTGTTCCACGTTTATGGGCACAGTAATCTCTATAAGAAAAACTTGTCTCTAGTGTTACAATATGTCGAACACTATTCTCGGGATTTTACTCTTAAAATTGGTAACATACATTTGTCAATTTTTATCCAATAGATATTTCAGTTAAATGAGAACGTATAGGAAACGATGAAAAATGTAGATACGTCGTAATTGGTTTTGCATATCTATGGATATAACGATAAACAAAGGAACAATTAATTTGAGTTAAATAACTCATCTTCTTTCAAGTTTAATATAGTTTCCAGAGAAGAATGAAATATTTCAAAATAGCTGTTACGTTGTAATAGTAATTTTGAAGGGAAGTAATCATTTCTTCATTTATTTACTTCATCATAAACTAATGGAATATATGTAACATTCAAATTAATATAAAAAGTTCCTTTATTCGTACATCAACTTGCATAAAATATATACCGAATTAAACACATAGCGTTTAAATTTGATTATTACTAATTTTATAATTAATTGAACCTTATGTGCTTTAAATTTTAAAAATACAATGTAGAACATACTAAATTTTCGCGCCATGATTCAACACATGATATAACGCGTACAAAGTAACTCTAAGGATATTTTTGATGTTTTTAGGCATGCAGAATAGTAACGCAGTTAAAAATAATGTTAGATACGGACTTCTTTAATATCTCTTAAGTTTAAGTATTTTCCAAACGCACTTTCTTGAGGAGTATAATTTAATTATATACATAAAGAAGCAGAATAAAAAATTAGTTCATTCAAATAGTAGGGTTTACGTCTTAATCAAGCAAATTAAATCGCGATTTTATTTTCAAAGCTTTCCAATTGGTTAAAACGAAAGTTTCTAGATAGTCAAGACCAATAATGTTTTTGCAGATTCGGCGTTAGTCGTGAAAGAATTTTGATAAGAGACGTCATAGGAATCGTGCAATTAGTCAAAAGTTTTCAAAGATAAATAACTTATTTGTAGCGTTCTTTAAAAAAAAAAAACTGTATCGTATTGCATAGTATCACATTCTGTTATTCATAAAGTTGTCGTAATACTACAAATTGTGTTTTTAATACGAAATATTGAATTGAAAAGTAGTTGCCTTATATGTGCGCTTTTAAAAGAATCGCATAGAATACTTCGAACCGAGGCTGAGGGTTCGTTTAGGGTCTGGCTGAATGGTAAGATTATTTTAAGGCTCTCGAAGCGGTTGAAACGCACAGGTTAAACGTTTGCTGCCTCTTTCAACGAACTCGTACTCCTGCAAGTTGCAACTTGACTTCTTCTTGTTTCCTGAAGTTGTTGAATTTTTATTTTGTACTACTCATCTTTCCTATAAAAACGTATGAATCTTGTGTCGTTTTGTTGATTTCTCTCTTTTTTCTTTTTTTTTTCACCTGAATATTCTATCGTCATCGTATCGTTGATCGACTTGATACACGACCTCCATTTTTGTTGCAACTATTTCATTCGGCATATTTCTTGCAGTATTTCTCAGTTCAATTACTTTTTCATATCATTCTCCGATTTCTTCACTGCAACTTTTCAGAAATCAAAATTTTTAGGTTAATACTAATGTATACCTTGTAAAAAAAAAAGAACAAATGTAAATTAGTATTTATAAAATCATGTTTGATGATAGTAGGTCGTAGTCTGCAACAAATCTGACATTTACATCTAGAGATATAACCTGAACGAATATGTTTAGCATCATTCGCTATAAACCTTGTATAATAGGAAAGAAACATTTGCAATGAATAATTATAGAATAAAATTATTTAGATAAATATATACGAAATATATGAAAATATTATAATTTTATAACATAACGAATTTTATATATGTTCTCTTTTAATTCAGAATTGGAGCACTTAACACTACATAAATTAAATCACATAAGTTGTTAATGCAAATCAATTTCTTTTCTTTTTTTTAAATTTATCTTGTACTGGATTTCATTATATTTCTCTATATAATGTATTAAAATATGTTTTTAAGACTTTTTATATTTATATAGTTATGCTCACTAATACTTCATAAAATTTAGCTGCATCAAATGTAATTTACAGATGTTTTTTTAAAATGAGGGACCTAACATTTTCTTTGTTGTTTTCATACATTCCACAAGGTCTGTACATTGTGAAAAACATGCCTCTGTTCGGAAAGTCTCAAAAGAGTCCGGCGGAGGTGGTGAAAGCTCTTAAGGAAGCAGTAAATGCATTGGAGCGTGGTGATAAGAAGGTAGAAAAGGTATGTTGTGAGGATATATTTCGGTTTCTATGACGCAATACATTGATTTTTAGGCTCAAGAGGATGTCAGTAAAAATTTGGTGCACATAAAAAATATGCTCTATGGAACTTCTGAAACAGAACCCCAAGCAGATATTGTTGTTGCCCAGTTGGCACAAGAATTGTATAATAGTAATTTGTTGCTTTTACTTGTGCAAAATCTTAGTCGTATAGACTTTGAGGTATGTGTAAATTTGTTTATGATAAGTACAATAAATAAATTATGTACTTACTAATAATATCTTTCAATATCAAATATTAAACTATATGTTATTAGGAGAGATAAATGTACACAGATTTTGTTAATTTTATTGTATGTCTATTTTTTTTATTTCTAAAGTATATTTATCATCTATTTGATATTCTAACATGTTTCAATAGGGGAAGAAAGATGTCGCTCAAGTATTTAATAATATATTGCGGAGACAAATTGGAACCAGATCACCAACAGTAGAATATATATGCACTAAACCAGAAATATTATTTACTCTTATGTCTGGGTAAGTTTGTGAATATGTACTTATTTTAATTTCACCTTTTACAAGATTATCTAATAATGTATAATTATAATTGCAGTTATGAACACCAAGACATTGCTTTAAATTGTGGCACTATGTTAAGAGAATGTGCAAGATACGAGGCCTTGGCAAAAATCATGATCTACTCGGACGACTTTTACAATTTTTTCAGATACGTTGAAGTGTCAACATTCGACATAGCTTCCGACGCGTTTTCTACGTTCAAAGTAAGCGATGATAAGCGCATGATATATCGTACTTAAAGTAAAGCATACTCTTGGTGCATCCGGTACGTTGATTTTTAGGAATTACTTACCAGGCATAAAATACTGAGCGCTGAGTTTTTAGAAATTAATTACGATAAAGTTTTCTCTCATTATCAAAGGTTATTAAATTCAGAAAACTATGTTACGCGACGACAGAGTTTGAAACTGCTAGGAGAACTTTTACTCGATAGACATAATTTTACCGTAAGTATAAACTTATAATAACGATTTAACGAATATACGTGAGTACATATTAAAGAAACATGGTAATTTAATAATCTTCAACATTTCAGGTAATGACACGATATATTTCAAATCCAGATAATCTCAAATTGATGATGAATATGCTCAAAGAAAAATCACGTAACATTCAATTTGAAGCGTTCCATGTTTTTAAGGTATATTTGCGTAGTTTTATAATCGTCGTTGTTACTTAGATTTATAAAATAATTAGAAATATTTGCTTGCTATTTATTTAGGTATTTGTCGCAAATCCAAACAAACCGAAACCAATCTTAGACATATTACTGCGCAACCAGGAGAAGTTAATCGAATTCTTGACGCGTTTCCACACTGATCGTTCTGAGGACGAACAGTTCAATGATGAAAAGGCGTACCTTATTAAGCAGATTAAAGAACTTAAATCTGTACATGAGAATTAAGTCCGAAATACAAGTTATTGCTACAGCTACCGTTAAACTACTACTATTGAAGTCTATTCAGCTGCTGTTGCTACTGTTACACCATCACAGTCACCGATGTAGCCAACTACCATTATTTTCTTCCTACCTTTCTGCCTTTTACTGTCCTTTTCTTTCACTTGTTATAGTTATCGTTGATCGATTCATACTGATTCGATTATTAATTATTATTATTATTATTATTATTATTATTATTATTATCGCTATTACTTTTATTTGCGAGTAGTTCTGTAAATAAAGTTTTCGTTTAATTATGCATTATTGTATATTTATACAAAAATAATTCTGTGCTACGTTCATATACTTCCAACTAATTACCCGATTAAATTAAAATGACATTAAAAGCGGAAAAATATCTCTTAAAGTTGATATTAATTTGTCGATATACTTATTATGCTGTTTGATACTATTGTAATTGTACTGCCTAATATTTATTATTGTACTTTATATTACACAATATTGTTAAAAAAAAAAAACGCGAATTTACCATCTTAGTTGCTTAAAATTTATGGCGATAAGGAAATTAAGTAGTTGCTACGGAAATTTCACGGTTATTAAGGTATGTTTACTATGTTAACAAATATTTCAGTATCGATAATTACAATGTTAATCGAAAAAGGTAAAATATAAATTTTTAATCATGAAAAAAAGTATGTGTTGAAGTAGGGGGGTGTCACGTGGTTATTCAGTGACAGCAATATCATGGCGGTCAGTTTAGGCTAGTCAATAGTGATTAGTATTGGTCAGAAAATTTTGTATTTGTGTTGATGTTTTAACATTATTTAGTGAAAAGAGTCAAGCATTTTTTTTGTAAATACATACCGACTTGCTATAACAGTGCAATCGTAAAATAAAAAAACACTTGAACTTAAATGGAGCTGATAAAAGTTGAATTCAATTCTTGTAATGTAAATTCAACGAAGAACGAAATTACATGAGATCGTTATAGTCTGTGATGATAGGTGATATATTTGCCAGTAGAAAGTATGGAATAAATAAAAATGTTCGTAAAGGACCCTTGCGGGATTGTGTGTATCATAGTTACGTATGTTGCTGTCTTCTATGCAGATTACGTCGTCGTACGTTGGGTTATTCTGCATAGTTTACAAGACAGGTGCATTTAATAATTTTCTTGTGTCTGTAATCATCATATTTATCTATGTAGTTTTATATTTATTTTGTACGAGATTGATTCTACATAAATTTATACCAATATATATGTGTGTTTGTCTATTTTAATTTTTACATAATATTTATTTATCTTTTAGTAAAGTAATTTTAATGGAATGTTTTTCTTCATTTTGTTACATTATTGCATCTTTACTGTAATTATGAATGCAACTTCAGCAAAAAAAAAATACACTTGTAACAACTGTGTATACCAATTTATAAATTAATCTCTTTGTATATTATTATGTACAGTTTATGGGGTCCCTTTCATGTAGTGGCTTTCAACACTATTGTATTACTGTTGATAATGTCACATTTGAAAGCAGTCTGCAGTGATCCTGGTGTTGTGCCACTGCTTCAAAATCGAATGGACTTTTCTGACATTCACACAGATAATTCAGAGACAAAAATTGAATTCGATGAAAGAGACAGTTGGACTGTTTGTACTAGATGTGAAATATATAGGCCTCCTAAAGCACGTCACTGTAGAATTTGTAAACGATGTGTTAGGAGAATGGATCATCATTGTCCATGGTATGGTATAATTTATAGGAACATAAACAATATTTACAGTTTTGTAGCAACCAAAAAAAAAATTAAATTCACTTGGAAGTTGTACAATTGTTATTGATATTATTGCAATCATATTAATAGTACTTTATTTAATTTTTCCTTTTATTTATTTTCTTTTGTGTTATAGCTATTGTGATACCTAAAGTTTGTGACATTTGTTTAGTATAATAAGTTGTTTGAAAAGTTTTTGATATTTTAATTCTAATGTTCTTTTTTTACATTTAAGAAGTATTTATCATTATATATAGTTATTTTAAACTAAAAACAAAGGCATAAATTTAATTTATATATATTTAAATGATATTTTTTATAATATATTTTGTTTGCCAATATATTAAATTTAATATAATGTTTTTAATAATAAGTTTATTTACAATGCTGCTGAAAGGATAAACAACTGTGTTGGAGAGCGAAATCAAAAATACTTTATTCAATTTCTGGTCTATGTTGGAATATTGGCCCTCTATGCACTAGGGTTGGTGATTACATCATGGATTTTAGATTGTTCTCGATGCAATAATGACATAGCTGTTAAACAGAGCCGCATGTATGTGTACTTTACATATTTCATTATTATATCAATGTTTTTTATATATCTACTTTATACATCTCTAAAGAATTGTTACAGTTTTAATTATATCTTTATTAAAATTAAACTTCCATTAATAAAAAGATATTAAAATACAGGAAGATAGCTTGATACAAAAGACTAAATACTTATGAATTGTTTTCTATGTGACATTTAATTTTACATACAAAAGTGTATTTTAACTTGAAAAAGTTATTTAACATGAACCCAAAAAGCGTGTCGAAAAAGAAAAAATTAATTAAGAAGTTTTTTCTGCAGCTTACACTGTGTTATATTGGTATTGGAATCAGCACTGTTTGGCATGTTTATCATCGCAATGCTGGTAGACCAATTTCAAGGTATCCTGGGAGAAGAAAATACAATGGAACATATGCAGAATAATCATCATTATAAAAAAAACAGTTCACGTACTTTGCTATTACTTTCTCAGGTTTGTGGTAAGAGTCATCCAATTCTCTGGATGTTTCCTTGCCAAAACCCTCCACGTTATGCTTTCCGAAGAGATGCGTACCTGATTTGATCACGAAGTTTAAACGAATATTTGATCACATTTTGAGAAGTGAGTGCTGCTTCTATGGCTTTATTTGCTATAAATACATCTTATGTATTCAAGGAGGATCCTATCATTTAATGTATATAAACGCCAATTTATATATCACACAATTTGGAAAGTGGGAAAGGAAAACTTACAGATACCTAAATGTGATTGAAAACTTATTATTTATAAGTAGACACCTCTTAGTATTAGGATTTTTTTTTTATTTACTTTGGGTCCTTTAAAATATGATTACAAATTTTTATTGAAACAATTTTAATCAAGTTACCAAAGGGAAAAGGGGAAAATGTAAGACTATTTTGAAGTTCAAACGTAAATGAATTTTGTTATTATTACTCGATTCTTTACGAAATCAGATTTAAACAATAGTTCAAAATGAATTATCGTATCGATACGTTTTTTAATATTAATTTATAGGTCATTCTATAACGTTAAATACATCTAAATGTACTTGCAAGTTTAATATTCATATAATTGAAATCCAGTATTTGTAATTGTATTGAATGTAACATTAATGAATGGGTATTCAAGAAAATCTTAGTAAAGCTTGCGAACAAATTATTCAATGTATCTTTCACAAAATTTTGTCATAAATGTATATCCAACGCAATTGACAAAATATTCCGATATGTATAAAGTTCAGTACTATCCTAGAGTTTTTCAAAGTGTCGATAAAATTTATTTGTATTCAATTTGCGCAAAATTAATATTATTTTTATATTTATATGTTATAAAATTATTCTATACAAGAAGTATTATTATACCATGAAAAGAAAGTAAGAGACGCGTATTTACTGCTTTATAAAAATTTATTCAAGGTACAGCTTTTAGAGACAAGCAGCCATTAAACCTGCAATATTTTCAAAGTCTATCTTCTCTGTAATATTTTTCGTTTTGATATTTTCATCTTGATTGGCGATAAAAATAATGGATTTGCTTTCTTCCTTCCATCCATACTTTTTTACCCAATGCTTTAAGGTAGTATCTAAAATAATTATTTTATCTTTAAATTTATATTTATACACATTTTAGGGTGGTTTAACAGATTACAACAGTTAATTATTTTTGAACTTTTACAAATGTTGTACAATGTATACTATACAAAGCATTAATAAAATTAATGTAAGTTTAGTTTATAAGTTCTTGTTAAACCACCTTAACAGATCAATTTTATTCAGAAGTAACTATTTTTCAAATTGAGTATTTTGAAAGAAAAAAAACAAAAATAAATATTTTCATACTGCTCCTTTGATATATTTGAAAAAAACTTCGATATATTAAAAAAAAAAAAAAAATGTAAAAAATAGAATTACCATCAACACCTCCAAGAAGTTGTGCTAATAGATTTTTATCTATTGTCTGAAATGTGATTCCCACTACATGACAAACAAATTTTCTTATTGAATCTTGAAATCCAACAATCCTATCACAAAGATCAGACATGGAAAGGACTCTATCCCAAAAATGTTGAAAGTCACATTGTTCTAATATATCTCCTAAATACATAATTTGATTAATAGGACTTTCCTGCATCTGTAAAATAATTTCAGCTTATTATTAAGACATATTATTAATTATAAATGGTCAGTGATGGTTAGTGAAATTTTTATTTATGTAACAAATATAAGTAAGAAATTATATCTTTTATATGAAATGTTTTATCATCTACTAAAACTGTGTCCATTTATTAAAACTATACTTAATCAACAAGTTATTCATAAAACTATCTATTTGTGAAAAAATATAGATTTGTAGATAAATAACTCACAATTCTTTCACTGAGGAGACATTTGCAAAGAACAAAATCAGTGTGAGGAAGATTTGTCAAAGCCTTTAGCAATATTTGACATGTAATATCCATGTTAAATCTGTGTGGATTTAATTGATACAATTTCAAAACTGCTAAGTTGGCTTCTAAATCATATGCATTTTCTCTCGATTGTATTTCTACGTATTTTTCGAGAGTTGCTAAATGATCTGGATTATACCTGAAATTTATTTCATTTGGTTAGGTTACTGAAAACAGCGTTTCAAATTGTTTTCTAACGCATGCGATGAGATATGTGATATATAAAAGATGTTCAGTGACAAAATTGTAACGAAAATTAGTAATTATGTTTAACAAAATTGTATATGTTATTTTCAGTTATTACTTTCATCGTTAAGAGGCATAATGATGGACCGAGTTGGTCAAACGTTTGGTTTAATAAGAATAACGTATACCTTTCAATGCCTTTCAACATTCCAGCCACGGTTTGACGCATAGCTTCAGCCATTGTGTCGAGAAAAGATTGTTTTCTTAATTTCTTTTTTATTGTTATCAAATAACAGATTGCTGCGCAATTTAAAAAGAGATGAATCGTGTTAGGTTAAAAAGCACAACTGTTCTGTGCACACGGTGACAGAACCTGCAAGGCTGCCAAATTTGGCAATACAAAATAATACCAACCTATAGGAATCCTTTTTGGAAAGAAAAAGAACAATTCAAATGCTTATCTGAGTACTTACTATGCTTTTAATTATACTTAAGATAATGATCAAACTATTGTATTAAATATGATCAGAATATTAACATAAGTACTTCACATTTGTATTGAATTAAAAAAGACTAACAATTCACAAGTTACTAATAAACTGCTCATTATCTATGCAAAGTTTTATTTCATGTACAATTCTAGGAAAAATTGAATTGTGTTGTAATTGCATATGCATGTTTTGCTATATTTAATTCAATGTTTCATGCAAATTACGATTTTAATAATAAATGTATTATTTTACCTGTATTTTAAGTGTATAACATACCGTTTACTTACAACCAGTTTTTCACCATTTTCTTATTTGTTACGCTATATTTTTTATCAGTGTTTACTGTATGCCAATCGATGTATAGGATTACTAAGTTTCAATGTATCTCGTGAAACCGAAGGTGGATTGACTCGTAAAAAAAAAAAGATATGACCCGCAAAGTAATTCTTAACGCGGTTCCCGCGCCACTTCCCGCACATCCTCTAGTCATTGGGGATGCTCCCCTCTGCCATGCTGATCGTTAACGAGCAATCAAACTACGTGCGCTCGCGCGCAATGTATAAAAATTAGTTAGAGCAGAAAATTTCCTGTTTCGTGTAAAAATTACAAAAAACTCGAACGACGTACGTTTGAATTTTTTTTCAGTGAAAGCTTTATCGACACCGATTTTCTTCGCTTTCGCTTAACGACGAAAATTTTTACCAACGCTGCATTTTATCTTCGAGATTAAAAAAATTGAACACAAGCTTTCACACGAGATTCCTATTGTTTCCGTTTCTAAGCACAAGTTCAATTTCATGGATCGAAAAGTAGTATCTATCTATAGTAGATGCTTCGGGATTTGTGTGAGTTAATGTCGATCATCCTGATGATCCATATTACGGAGTGTACCCAGAACGGATGTAGCGATAGATCGGTGTCACGTGAACCCTCCGGATATACTAGCTTCCTAGTCTTGCTCACCTACTTTATCGCACTCTTCCATTTCATCAGAAAGTACAGAAACTTTCTTGTTTCGTGTACAAAAGGCATAGTTTTCACGATAAGGATAATACCTAGGCAAAACTCGATATCATTACTTCTTCGACATTTGCAAAATGAATGTCCGGAAATATCGTTCGGATATGTACAATCGATCGTTGCTTTCGAAACGAGAAAATTCTTCAAACTGCGAGAACAATTACAATTTCTCTTATTATGAAGATTATCATCCTCGTTCGAGTAACAGAATCCTTACAATTAGTAACAAAAGCTATCATGTTACATTTTTAACGAATATCTATCTCTTCTCTATCGTATTACGAGAGCGCAAGTAGCATTTCTAACGTGTGAGAATCCGCGGAGTTAAGATCTCGACGAATTATCTGAGAAAATAATCTGCATAGGATAAGGGAAAATAGATGCACACACACACACACACACACACACACATATATATATATATATGAATAGTGACAATAAAGAGCACAAGCATCGTCGGGATAGCCGTCAACTTGATGATGATATACTGTTGCGATCTTGGTGACCCTCTTTCTCCTTATTTTCCTCGTCCCCTGTTGCCCCCGATGCGCGCGAAGCGAGCACGAGTGAGCGCGCGCGGAATAAACGCGTGACACCGATGTAAATGGCAAGGGTGGACCGAGGGAAAAAAAGGAAAAGGGGGATCCCCTGATTTCGTACCCCCGATTATTTCAGCTAGTCCGCCGTCGAAAGCGAACTCCCGATTCCAGTTCTGAGCGGGCCGGCTGAGTATTCGCATCGCTTTCGTCTCTTAGACATCGAGGATCGAGACAGGTGGAACAAAGAAAACAGGAAAAAGAGAAAAGAACAAAGTTGACAGAAAAAAGGGAAAAAGCAAGAGAGAAAAACATCGAACGTTTATAACGTTTTAATAGTTCGTGTAGATCGTACATAGTAATCGATGATCGTAACGTCGTTAGAACCGCCAGGATCAAGAGAGCTTGTTAACTCTTGATCGTTGATATAACTACATTTACCGGGAACGAGGTATCGTCGAGTCAAAGTGTCCGGTACCTCTTTTGCTATCAAGGACTCGTCTCAACATCTTGGAAATGCCGCCCGTTTATCCCGTTCGTCGAGCTGTTGCATGAAGGATCAAGAGTGTCCAGTGCAGTGCATACAATAAATTCGATCATTGAGAAAGTTCCAATAAATCGGCGTTTCTCTCACAATTTCCTTTCGCGGCGACAGGTTTCTTCAAACTTCCGTTCCTCTCACGAATTCGCTCGGAATTCACACGGGAGAAGGAGGAGGAGAGGGCACAACTGTGACAACCACGGAAGTAGAGCAACTTTTGAACATCTGCTGACACAGTGTCGTGAGATTGATAGTCGGTTACAGTTAGGTTTGTATAATGCTACTTTGTCCCGTGAAATTATCTACCTAATCGTTGATGAGGAAAAGGAAACGAATATGTTACGCGGTTAGGGAAGGGGGGAGGGAGTTACTGTAACACGTGCCGGGTAACTTGACATTCCTAGGCGCGTCATTGACCGAGAAAACTGCATCTGTGCACCTGTGAATGACGGATGAGAAAAATCGCTGGAAGATATCGCGAATCGTGGAACCTGGAGAAAAAGGTAGAGAGCGAGCGAGCGAGAGAGAGAGAGAGAGCGAGAGAGAGAGAGAGAGAAAGAGAGAGAAAGACTAATTAATAGTAAGGGAGGAATTCAAGATCATAGTAATGTCGGTTATGCGGAACAACGCATTCTCGGCTAATTAGAATATAGCTGTTTTTTATGAGCGTGGAAGAGGAAGAGGGAGCCGGGCAATAGATCGGCCGCGAAGGGGCCGGGGAAGGATGAGCTTTGGGGGAACGCGCACGGACTCGGATATTCATTACAGGGTTCCCTCAGCCGGACATTCGTATTTAACCGGATCGCATCGATGCTACTTTTACGCCTTAATTCTCTTCTTATTGATCTTGATGTCAGAAATTATGCTGTCCTTTCGGCTCTATTCACGATACGTTCTTGGTACCATGATGGGAGAAACAGTATGTCCGTCGAACATTAAGAAAGAACATTAAGAAATATATATATATATATCGGTCAACGATGTTCTCTAACTAAAACTGTTTACTCCTCAAATTTAATACAATCCTTAAAATAATAAAATGTAAAAATTCGATTATTTCTTCTCCTTCGCGAAATGTTCGAATTTAGAGTTCTCGCAATCTCTAATTTTCATGGCAACTGGTATCCTTGAATTTGAACGTGCAATAATAGCCTTCCGCAGATTTTCCAGGCGAGAAAACGCAAATCGTATCCGGGTCCCGGATAAAAGAACTCGGTCAAACTTGTTTTCTGCAAACTACATCCTTCTAGCGAACTTTGAAAAAAAAAAAATGTCGCGTACACGTAGAGAGACCATAGTTCGCGAATCTATACTAGCCGGGAACTCTTAACGAATAGAACGATTGAAACTTCGTGTATAGCAGAGAGAAACGTAGGGATACGAATTTGTGACATGTATCATTGTCAACAGAAACACTGTTATGTCTTCGCGGTAGTTCCGCGACCAGTAAAGGAACACGCAAGAGTGGTCATCGAAAGCGAGGGAACCTTTTCACGGCAAGCGGAATAGAACGATCAAAATGACAGAAGCGTCAAGAGAACCTGATCTCGCGGATCCTGAAAATCCTGACAAGACCACCTTGAATTTAACATCAGCGTCTAATAAAACGAAACCGCTACCAGAGCGTGGTACATGGAGTACCAAGCTAGATTTCATTCTGAGCGTGGTAATCTTTTTTCTTTAACGTATATGTTACTTAAAATGTTTTTTTTTTTGTTGCCCCGAGATGAATAAATCTTTCATAAGAATCGTTTGACGTTCTTAATTGAATTCCATCCGAAGGTTGGTCTAGCAATCGGTCTAGGAAATGTTTGGAGATTTCCGTACCTGTGTTACAAGAATGGCGGCGGTGCTTTCTTAATTCCATACTTTCTGACGTTGGTCCTCGCTGGGATACC
Source organism: Anthophora plumipes (assembly GCA_951804975.1). NCBI lineage: Eukaryota > Metazoa > Arthropoda > Insecta > Hymenoptera > Apidae > Anthophora > Anthophora plumipes. Next base: position 16,702,084 of record OX638116.1, on the reverse strand, counting down.
AATGTTTTTCATGGAATTGGCCCTTGGTCAGATGCTTACTGTTGGTGGCCTCGGTGTCTTCAAAATAGCACCTCTTTTTAAGGGTATCGGATACGCTGCCGCAGTCATGTCTTGTTGGATGAACGTTTACTACATCGTTATCCTTGCCTGGGCAATCTTCTACTTTTTTATGTCTATGCGGAGCGGTTAGTTCGATTATTCATTATACTTACGTAAAGAAAAAACAAAAAAAAAGGACAGATCTAGAAAATGGTACAACAAACACATTGATTCTTTTCTTTATTTTTCTTTTTCGTTTAATTAGAATTGCCATGGGGAAGTTGTAATAATTCTTGGAACACGAAAAACTGCGTGAACCCGTACGACAGAGATTCGTTGTTATGCTGGAATCACTATAACGCGCAATATAACGTTGTTACAATGTGTTTCGTTAATGACGTCAACATGACGATCAACGAACTTACTGACCCGGTGAAAGAATTTTGGGAGTAAGTTTGATCAGATAGTTAATAATACTATAGAAATGTTGTTCAATCACATAAGATATTATTTTATGTAGACGTCGAGCCCTTCAGATTAGCGACGGCGTGGAACACGTGGGGAATATCCGTTGGGAATTAGCCGGTACGCTTCTTTTAGTCTGGATTCTCTGTTACTTTTGCATTTGGAAAGGCGTCAAGTGGACTGGAAAAGTGGTGTACTTCACCTCTTTATTTCCGTACGTTTTGCTAACGATACTCTTGATTCGTGGGATCACTTTACCTGGAGCGATGGAAGGCATACGATTTTACATCAGTCCAAATCTATCCAAGTTAAAAGAATCAGAGGTGAATTTTATATCCCATATAAATACAATTATTTAATTGTTTCCCTTTTAATAATAACGTCCATTGAATTTTTTTACAGGTATGGATAGATGCGGTTACACAAATTTTCTTCTCGTACGGTTTAGGTTTGGGCACACTAGTAGCTCTTGGTAGCTACAACAAATTTACGAACAACGTTTATAAGGACGCTTTAATCGTTTGCTCGGTGAATTCTTCGACAAGTATGTTCGCCGGATTCGTCATATTCTCCGTGGTAGGATTTATGGCACACGAACAGCAAAAACCTGTCGCAGAAGTCGCCGCTTCCGGTCCGGGATTGGCTTTTCTAGCTTATCCATCCGCTGTTCTTCAACTTCCCGGAGCACCACTTTGGTCTTGCCTTTTCTTCTTTATGCTCCTTCTCATCGGTTTAGATTCACAGTTTTGTACCATGGAAGGGTTTGTCACTGCCATGGTGAGTAACCTCGTCTATAAAATGTCTGAATTGTTCGTTAAAAATTTTACGTTCAATTATCCGAAAATTCAAGGTGGACGAATGGCCGCAATTGCTTCGCCGACGTAAAGAACTCTTTATCGCCATCGTGTGTGTTCTCTCTTACATTATCGGATTGTCTTGCATCTCGCAAGGTGGCATGTATGTCTTTCAAATTCTGGACTCGTACGCAGTCTCTGGATTCTGTCTTCTTTTCTTAATTTTCTTCGAGTGCATCTCGATAAGCTGGGCATTCGGTGTGAATCGGTTCTACGATGCTATCAGGGATATGATAGGGTATTATCCTCTTATGTGGTGGAAACTTTGTTGGACCATTACCACTCCTATGATCTGCGTCGTAAGTTAATTTTAAAACTTTTATTTCATAACTCTAAGGTATTATCGTGTTTATTATGCTACGATATATACCTATTATTTAAACTGAATAGCTAGTAAAATTATTCTTTAAAGTCACCCTACTCCGTTTTCACCATTTCAGTATCAATTCGGTATTTCAATGTGAACGAAAAAAGCTTAACGTTTTTTCATTATCATTTTTTATTAATATTGCTTATTCGTCGAAAATCTTATTCTCGTTCTCCTGAAAATTTCACAGGGCGTCTTCATCTTCAATCTCGTACAGTGGACACCTGTAAAATATTTAGACTATGAATATCCATGGTGGTCACATGTGCTTGGCTGGATGACGGCCTTATCTTCGATGCTTTGCATACCTGGTTACATGATTTATGCCTGGATGACAACGCCAGGTGATAGGTCTACGGTAAGTAACAGATGTTTATCGTTTCTGTTTCCTCCTAAAGGGTTAATAAAATTTTTCGCTTAATAAAAAAGATATAATTATTATATCTGTTTTTGTTTTAGAAATACAAGTTGTTAGTACGAATAGAGGACGACGTGACAAGTCTGCGAATGAAAATGGGTCAGCCATCGGTCGAACTGACACCGCTTTAACTGCCACAGATTCATTTCAATCCTAAAAGGAATTTATCGTTCTAATCTCTACTATTCCCTGACTATTATAAATTTAACGAGTTAACGGAATGATAACATTCATTTAATGTTATCACTTTCGTGTATTTGTTCTGTTAAATTATTTTTATCGTCGCGTCAAAAAGAGTTTCTCTATGTGTTCCTGTTTACCGAAAAAAATTTATATTATTTAAATGAACTTTTTTTTAATGATATAGATTATTAAATTATCACCGCAAAATACAAGGCGACTAAAGTGTTCAAAAATCGCGTCTAGGCTTAGTTTAAGTATATCTAGAGTAATTTACCTAAGTACAAGAAATTATTTCGGCATACACGAATAGTTCACAATAATGTACCTCTATGATGGATGTCCTATTCGCTATTCTTAAAATCGGCGCTAAAATTTGAGATTCTAAGTACTTCGAAAAGTGTTGAAATTTTCTGAACTATTCGTATAAGCCTAGTCACAAATTTAGCTGCTAACTTATTTTAGCAATATCGGGCGTGTACCATAAACGAAAACTATTGCACACCTTGAATTTAATTACAGAATACACATATCTACGCTGCCATAAATATTATTGTTTCGCTATTCAATTGAACGTCGAGCTGAAATATTTTTTTTCTTTTTGTAATTCAAAAGTATGTTGGTGTACGTATAATTTTGCAGAAGATATATGTGTAAATTTTATTCTTAATAAAAATGGTAGATTTGCGTAGGAAAAGTATCATAGTAGACATCCGTTGCATTACCAATAGAAAAACTGTATATTCGATTAAGTTGATAACTATTTAAAATCTCTTTTTTTGACAAACTCCACTGCGTATTTAATTACAAAATTATTATGGCTAGTTATTTTATTAGTATGTGGTGTAGTTACATATGTTACGTGTGTTTTTTCCCATGTAGGAAATGGAACATGCGGAATCGAGGGTTTCACTCGATGTGAGAAAAGAACTGAACCAAAAAGAGAAATCTGTATGGCAAAGTTTTTGGTAAATAAAGATGACTATTAAAAATTCGTTTCTTAATAAATTATACATCTTTCGTATTTCGTCGTAGTTAATGAAATTATAATAGAAGTTCGATATTATTAATTTTATCGCTAACTATTTTTAAATTATCATAGTTATTTCTGCATACATGTAAAATACCATGGAATATGTGAAATATAGTAAGGATACATCGTTAGACTCGAATCTTTTTCTCATATTTCAAATTTTTTTAGATATTTCTTAATAAATCTTCGATTAACTGTATCATTCAATGTTTGTGCTATTTATGATGTTTACATTTTTTTAATATTTGTTACTTTGCTGTTATTGAAGAGAAATAAAAGGTTTTTGAACATCAAGATGGCAGATCAGTTAATATAACGGGTGTAAAATAATTAGAAGTTGAAATCTGTATGAGTATTTTTTGGAGAAAGCATTCAGGTGGTTTTCACGTGCATTGAAAAAAAAAAAATAGTAACTCAGTTTTCAATAACATTAATTTCGCCCTCAGTGATAAGGCTACACTAGAAAATTAACTATCTTATTAAAATCAGTAAACAAATAACATGATAGAAAAAAATGAAGAGAACGCTGATAATGACAACAATCTTGTCAGAATACGATTAATATCTGATAAAAGAACGTTTTTAGAAAAACAGTTTCTTCAGGTAATTCTACTTTGTTTACATTTCATTTTTCAGTTGTATTTATTTAATAACGATGTTAAGGTTATGACTTTTTAATTGTTTTCATGAGAATTTTTGTATATAATTCTATCTTCTTTCTTAACTTTATTTCTCTTTTTAATATAGATGTTTAATTCTTTTCATAATATTAAATGTTGTCACCATAATGTTGTCTGCTTCATAATGTTTCAAATTTTATATAATTTATTAGTTAATCACAGTTAAATGCTATGTATTTTTATTAAGGTAAATAAATAATTTCAAGGTTCAAGAGGAAATTAAAATATGCTTTGCTCAACTGGCACAAACATTGTATGCTAGAGAGAAACAACTTTTACGACAATCAGAAGCAATTTATAGGCAGCAAATATCATTGGCATTATCCAGTCAAGAAATTCTTCTTCCATCTATAGCAATATTAAATGAAAGAAGTGCTTTGGAAGAACAAATTAAACAGTTTGGAAGAATAGAACTCACAGGATCTAATACAACAGCGATAACTAATTTGGAACCCTATAAAATTGAAGAATATCAGGACATAAATAAAGATCATGTTTGTTTTGACAAGTCTATCAAAAGCACAGGAATTGTTTCCACCAATGCAGACATTGAATTTTCTTGTACAACAAAGGATAAAAATGCAGAAAATGTTTGTACTGGATTGAAGACATCCAGTGTAATGAATTTAACAGGAAAATCCAATCACATATCTAGCTTTTTGAAAAAAAGTTCAGAGGAAAGCGTTGATCATTCTTCAAAGACAAATATAGAATTACAAAAAGATATTAGTCTTGAAACCACCAGTGTAAATCAACAAGAGGATGTAAACAATTATAAAAATTCGACAAGAAACATTATGGAAGAGCAGTATAATTCTCAGGGACATACAGAACAAGTTCAACAATGGTTGGATCAAATACTTCTAGAGACAGAAATAGAACCAACCATTCACGAAGTGGAAAAATTACCAGATATATCAGATGCTTATGTCTGCACTAAGTTACAATTAGAAACATAAAACTCTATTTAATTGAATAATTTACTTTAGCCCACCGTGTAATTTTTCACAATGTATTTATTTCGAATTAATCTTAAGACAGGAGAACCTCAGTTGTGGAAGAAGTTTTTACTACAATTGAAGCATTCATATTATCTTTTACCCTTTATTTATTTGTACACTATAATAACGATTAGTTACAAAATGTTTTCTTTAGTAGCTAAAGATCAGAAACATTATTAGTTAGGCAAACAAGTTTATATCTTTGTTAATATTAAACAACTAGTAATTCATCTTTGAATGAACAATTGTAATTTTAATATCTGTGAAGTAAGGAAAAACAGTATTTTAATATTGTTTTAGTTGTACAACATGCATAAACGGTGATATTAAAATAATTTTAAATATATTAAGTGTGTTAAACGTTAGAACAATTTTTTTTAAACTAATTAATATTATTTATCTATCGATAATAAATATTTATGCTTATAATTTATATCTTCTTACTTACCAATGATTTTTTAAAATTATTTATAGCTTTTTTTTATCATGAAAAACAACTGTAAAGTTTGTTTCAGGCCACAAGTAATGGATAAAAAATAAAATCTGCTTTCTAATTGAATAGTAATTCTTTGTATATCCTTTTAACCTTTTTATTACTTGAAATATACCCCATGCAACACTTGGAGTTTTAATGTATATCTACAAAGTATTACTTCTTCAATATATATCGGTAAAAGCAGTTTAAATATGTGTTAAAAAATGTATAAGTTTGTGTCTAATACCGTTTAAGCCTATTTATGTTTTATTACATGTTTAATCACTAACATCATCGGGTAATTTAGTTTTGATTATTGACAGTTAGTAGAAAAAATAATTGAGCACCTTTGTATAGTTTATTAGTTACTAAACAATTAAATAAGTACAGATAACCACCACCTTTTGTATGTACAGACGCCAGCGTAGTAGTGTCAACTGGGATATCATGTCCAGCATCGGGATTGTTCTTTTCAGGAACCGATTTATTAACAAAAAATCTGCGACTAGGGTCGAATCTGGGTCATAAGGGAGAAGGTGGATTGTAAATATACCTCCCTTGAAACCTCACGGTAATAGGTTTAATCCATCATTTCAACGATACTTGGTAGAAAACCCAATCTTCAAAGAAAGAGGGTACAAAAGCACTATCTTTGGTAAATGTTACAGATACACAAAGCTGTGAAAGAACCTGTTCATACATTTCTAGTGATTGGGGGCAAGATGCTCCGTTTCCCTATCAAAATAAAACAAAAAAAGTCATGTAACATTATTAAATTATTTTTAAAAAACTGCGCAAGATATGTTTACATACATGTGTCATATATTTTCCCGTCGGTTTTAAAACTTTCATCGAAGAGTTTAAGATTAATCTAATAAAATCCCATGCATCGCCATGAGGAGTGGGACTAATTGGTATGTCTGTAAGATCACCGAAGACATAATCAAACTGTCGACCTTCTTCGATCATTTGTACCAAAGTTTTCGCACAATCTCCAACGATAATCTACAAATGTTTAATATTATATAAAAAAGAAAATTTGGCGATTCCCTTGCAACTATAAAAATAAATCGTGTTTATAACAACTTACCTCATAATTTTCTCCCTTTCTTTTATCCAAACAATCTCCGCATATGCTTCTCATATGCTGACTGCAAGCTTTTATTACAACATCATCAATCTAATAATAAAAAATTACTCTTTTTACTACAAAAATTCATAAACCATATGTATAATCTAATTTTCGTAAAATTAATTTAATGTACTTCTAGCATTGTAACGAATTTTGGCTTCTCTTTTAATAATTCCCAAAGTAAGCCACCATCTCCTCCACCTAAAATAACTATTTCTTTGCCTGTATAACTCTCTTTCCCACGTTGCATCAAAGTTTCTGTATATATCAGATCTGCTTCAGATATATCTAAAAATTAGAAAATTTAATTTTGGGAACTTCCTAATTCTAAATATAATTAAATACAGTTGAAGTATATAGAAAGTTGAAAATAATATAAAAATGTTCTCATACTTTGTAAATCATCAAGAATCAACAGATTTCCCAGTGACTTTGAGTGAATAATTTGCACTTTTTGATATGGAGAACGTGCTTCAAAAACCAACTTATCTATGTCATATTCAAGTAGTCTGTCATCTTAAAAAAAAAGGGATACTTTCATTAAAACTTTGAAATATTTATGAAATTTAAATAATCGCGTTAAGAAAGCATTTAATAGATGCATGCGATGCCAAGCACAAATCTGTAGAAAGAAAAAATCAATTTTAATGTTCAAAGTAAAATCAAGAAGAATGAAAATTATTGGAAAGATTTAGGAGTTTCATATATGGATTACTAAATCTATCACATTATTTGTATCTATTAATTGTATACATTTTTGGTATATAGCATATAAATTGGAGAAATAAATAACATCATTCATCAAGTACACTTATAACAATACTAAATCCCACAGAATTATAGCACTTACAATCATTTAAGATTTTAAAAATTTATTTATACAATTTTTTTTATATTTGCAGCTGTGATCAACAAATTATTATATTAGACATATACTGCAACAAAAAAATCTGATAAAGCGAATAAGGTAAAAATGTTTAAGTGGTTTTATTTTTTAAATTGAAAATAAAACTGATGCATGTAAGAATGGAAGTAAATGTATCAACAAATGAGAATAAAAAGAATGAAACGAATTGTACACCACTTTAATGAAAATTATAAGGTAATGAATATCGAAATTTTTTTCACGCTGTGAATACTGAAAAGAATGTTTAGTACGTAAATGTAAATTACATGTAACCGAAAGAATGAATCCAAAGCATTTTTCGTTAACGACGCAATGATGAGATTAAGAATTGTGCAGACACAACTGTTCCGCTTATTACCGTAAACAGAATAATAAATAAAAAACTCACCGGCGGTAGGAAAGTATCTCTCAAAAGGTCCGCCGCGTTTAATTGGTGAAAGCGAGTGCGAACGCGTAGAGGCTGCTGCCGCCTGCAACGCCGTCTCCAATTCTCTGGCCAACTAAAGGTGGCCGCGACAAGCGAACCGACGAATAAAAAAAAAACAGAACTATCTTGTTAAACCAATCGTAGCAACTTTTCTTTTACGTATGAATCACGAGTCATTTTGAAATCCCTTTTTTCCGGAAAAACTAAACAGAATTGCCGGGGGGTGGGGTTGGGGGTAGAAAGTACAGGTCGACCGGAAATAAAGTAATCAATCGGAGTTGTTGGCATTTTTCGAGTGCAACGAAAACGATTCGCACGTTTGTAAGATGCTATAAATAACTAAGAATAGGAACTAATTGGGGAAGTGGTTTCTACCTGATAGTGTCAGATAGAGGTCATATATGGTTCCTCGCCTTACTGGTGGCAGGCGCTTGCTGCGTTGGCTGTTCAGAGCCACCGCAACTTCCGCTTCCAGGTATTGCCACTGCTACAAGGTCCTCTTTGTTACGCGTGTTTCTTCCGCATATAGTAAAATTTTTACTTATTTCTATAATGGTATTCGTCAGGCGATGATCTTTTTAAAATATATCTATTCCGCATCTTTGACGTTCAATGGCAAAAAATCGGTAAACGAAAATCGCGGTTTCTTTTAATAAATGCATTTTTAACGCTTTCATAATTTTTTAAATTTTTCCCCAAAACGTATATGATACAGTTATTCCTTATGATATATTGTTAGTTTATATGTAACAAGATGTACCTTGCATGTTTTGAAAGATACAAAAGCTGATTTTGTATTCAATATCCATGAGAGGCAACTAAATATTATGAGATTTGCAACTAGATATTGCAAAATAATTTGTAAAAACTAATATAGGTGACTGTACCTCATAATCCAAAAGTGCTTCCTCTTCATCTCTTTTATAATATTCAACGTTAACAGTGATTAAGCCTTCAGTATATCCCCGAACTGTAATTAGACTACCTTTGGGACCAGTGTAGAGGACTAAAAAACTTCCATCAATATTGGATTCAGTTAATGGCTTTAGACCATCAAAATGTTCCTGTAGTACATTAGCAATTGCTAATTTTAGATTGGAACGTTTCTCCACATCTACTATTACATTTGATGCAACTGTGAAGTCAAGAAGCACAGTGTGGGCAACCATTGTATATAAACCTAAAATAATTTTAAATTGGTTATTAATTAATATTAGTAAACGTTATAAATATTTAACTCGAAATTAATAAAAAAAATATTGTATAATCGAAATGCTAACTTTAATTAAAATTAATTGTATTTTAGTCTGGTACTTATAAAATATATTTTTATATCTTAATAGAAAACTGATTTAACAATGAATTGTCAGTTGAATATTAATATTTGTATATTCGTATAAAATTATAGTAAAATCCAAAAGCACCTTGTTTGTAATTTCTACAAAAATATTGGAATTATAAATATAAAATAGTATATAAAAAAATTCTTATTTAAGCTTCTCATGAAAAACAGAGTTCTAACGTTATGTGTTACAACACGCTCGAAGGAAAATAGGTTAAATGGAGTTAAACGAATAGTTTAATTACAAGCAATGAAATAATGTCACGAAGCAATGCAATAGTAAACTAGCTTCTTTTTAAGATAAAGTTTAATTCACATAATGTTAAAAATGATATAAATTGTACTATATGATTTTTTATTAAAATTTATATATAAAAAATGATCGAACCATTAAAGTGTTTTATTTAATGAAATTAAGGCTTCGATACAATCAGAGATCACGTTTAAATTAATAATCTAAGAAATAAGCTAAAAAAAGTTTATGAAAATGTTTAATATATATGAAATCACATGTTTGGTTAACCTAACGATAAAAATGTACGTAATAAAGAAGAAAAGATATAATACTGATTAATTTATTCTGTAATTTATTTGCAAAAATCAGAATTATGCTAATTAATTAAAGTTTGTCACATTTTATATTATTATACACATTGATAAATGTAGTTAACACATATTAACGCGATTAGATAATACTATTAATGAAAACAAGAATTATACTCACAAATTGAAATATAATAATTCTCAACTACAAGAGTAGTAGTTCGTAAGATAAAAATGCTCTTGCGATTGAACGTCCCTGTATTAAGCTGTGTATGAATCAGGGCTACCAATTATTCACGTAAAAATATTTCTAGATTACTTAGGATTCGATAATATTAAATTGATTACGTTTTATTATTTAAGAAAATGAATAGCTTTGCAGACTATAAAATTAACTTCATTGTTTCGGATAAAATATTAATTTATTTCTTTATATTACAAAAACTGCTTATTTTAATAAACACATTGAAACTTCAGTCACTAGCGTTATCACCCTGATTATCATCTTCTCTGCCACTTTCCGAAGCACTTCCGGAATTTGATTCCTCGTCTGAATCCTTAAGAACTTTTCCTTTTATATTTTTCTTTGGTCTTAAGGTTTCAAAGTCCGAACCTTCTTCATCGGATGAATATATATTTGATGCTGAAAATATGAAAACACGTAAATATGCAAAAATAACTAAATAATTGTACTCATGGAAATTAATTATGAATAACCTTTAACAGGAATATTCATTCCTTTTTTATATTTATTCTTTATTGCTGCAAGAGAAATAGCACCCTCATCATCTGAACCGTCATCATGGTAAGTATCACCACCATATCCGCCCACAGGTCTTCCAGTTGTTCCTCTACCTGCAGAACTCTTTTTTGTTTTACTTTGAACTCGCATCGCCATACGCAATTTCTCCTCTTCTTTCTAAAAGTGATTGTAGCAAAGTTTGATGTTATGTTGAAATTATAATATAACGTTGTACATTAATATATTTCATTTTACATAAAATTAAACAAATATAAACTCACTTTGATCATCTCATATCTATTTTGATCTGGATTTGTCCCTACTTGTGACAAAACTTTTATACCAGAAGTTTTCTGTGACCTGTCTGCCAAAGACATTGTCATTTTTCTATGAGTGAAGGATTCTGTAGAATGTGGACGGAATGTTAACTTAGTTCTAAACACCGCTTGGCCTTGGAGACCGGTGCCTTGCCGGATATAAAGGTGATTATGATCGCCCTGTAGCGGCTGCTTATATACGTCAAAAATTTCAGAGCCCAAGTGTAAAGACATACTGCCATCAGACCATTTTACGAATCTGGCATTGCTTTCTTTGACGACCTTACCCTGTTCATCAAAGGTTTCCTTCCAACGAAGAGTGTTTTCAACCTTTAACTTTAGTCTAGCCCGACCTTCCTCATCTAAAGTTTCCTCTTCGTCAATTTCATCTTCGTAAGTTTCTGTATCAAACGGCCGTGTTTCTACTGAAAGAAAGTTTGGAAGTTTTACGAAATGTATTTCACGGCCTAAATCTGTGGTGATTTTTGGAATTTCTACATCGATCCTTGTCTCTGGTGGAGGCTCCGGTTCTTCCTCTTTTTCTTTATCTACATCCTGAAAACAATAAGTTATGATTAATTTTGTTCTTTGAAGATTTTTTAATTATCGTAATATTTTATTCACAATATCGATTGTGATAATTTGTACACACATCTTCAATAACTGGTTGACTAGGACCTTCACCACCGCTATCAGATCTGTCTGGGCTTCTACTCCTACTTCTACTCTTACTCCTGCTTTTGCTTCTACTTCTGCTCCTGCTTCTACTTCTACTCCTGCTGCGACTCTTTTCTTTCTTTTCATCTTCCTTATCCTTCTCATCATCTGTACTAATATCACTAGCATCTCCAAAAAGAGCATCTGCTGTTGGAGCTAAAGCTTCTTTCTCTGCTGTTTCGCTTTCTGAATCAGAATCTATTAATGGTTTTACTCTTTTCACTGCATCCTCTGCTTCAGAAGCAGAACCACTGTTATCTTCCTTTTGAGCTGGACTTGTTTCTCCATCAGTATCATTAGATTTTGTACTATCTGCAATACAATAACACAAATAAAATCACCTTTGTATTAGAATACTCACTTTCTATTTCTTTACTTTACAAACCCCTTGTCTTTAAGGATTTTTCAGATTCATTATCATCTTTATTTTCTTCAGGACTCTCTGGTTTTTGTTCGGATTCTGCTGGTTCATTTCTTGAAAAATCAGGAGAATGAACCATTCTAAACACATAAACATAATAATATTAAAGAAGTTATAATATTATTATTTTAATAATGTCAAGCACGAACACAGGCAAACAAAAAAGAAAAGTACTTAAACATTAAAAAACAAGCAAAAAAATATTTTTAATTGTTAATCCACTAACTCTGTAGATTTTGGACTTTCTGATGTCCTTTCTTGTGGAGAACATGATCTAGACCTTTGTGAGTCACTATTATTTGATGCAGCTGATTTTGGACTACCACTTTTGGATCTTTGAGAGCCAGATTTTTCACTGTGCACAGAACCTACACTTGAATGCCTGGAATCTGATCTAACTGGAGATGGACTCTTAGAATTTTGTCTAGAATCTACTTTCTCATCTGCAGATGGACTACTGGATCTAGAAGATCTTTCACTAACATTTGAACCTACTGAATGAGCATCATTTTCATCAGAATTTCTATCATGTGTAGAATTTGCAGCATTAGAGTTAGGTGTACCACTGTGACTTGATCTAGAAGATCCTGATTGATTGTTATCTGATTCTGAACCTAAATAAATTTAACATAAGTATTTTTAAAAAAGAGAAAATGTTGTTAATGTTAGATATAAAATATATATGTATATTCAAGTAAAATTGCTAGATTATTACCTGAATCCCAATTGGAATCCTGTAAGTTTTCTTTCGTTGGTGACATGTTTCTGTGTTTAAAGAAATATCATTTAAAAACACATGATCTCGAAGTGTTTCATAAAGTTAATAGACAGAAAGTTCAGTTGACATAAACAGTGTAGAAAATGTTCCAAATACATATCAAGAATCGTCCAAGTTACTATAGACAGCGATATAAAATAATTCTAGGGATTTTAGTTTTAGTCACTGAGAAAATGGTTGCAAGAATGGTGTCGCTATTTTCTGGCAATTGTTGTACTTGAGAATGCATGTTTCGTGACGATATATGTGTACCCCTTGATCACAACGAGTTGGCGTGCAAGATGATGTGCTCTCACTTTATTCCACCTCTCCTGCTATCAAATGCGTTGTCGTTATTGGCTACAGCCAATGATACAAGATGACGATGAGCACATCGAGACAAAGTGAAATTTAAATAATTAGTTAAAAAATGTCTGACCATAGAAGTTCCCAGAGACCTATACTACTTAAAAAATGTCTGACCAAAATAGTGTGTGTGGAAAATGTACATTTGGGAACCCTATAACTTATAAAAACTGCGATGAACAGGAATAAAAAATGCCTCATTCATTCCTAAGTAAAACAAACTTTATCTTTCATTTTCAATGTTCTGTTCATATTTATAAATTAAATGAAAAATGTAAATTTAATTTATCATTATTTGAAGATTATTTTATTCATTATTTAAGTCAGTATCAAATTGACTATTATCTGTATTAAATAATAAACAAATATAACTTTTTTAAAAGACCGGTCACAGTAGAAATAAGTAAATATAAATCGTTGGTAGTTAGTATTAATCGTTTTAGTATTAACTGGAAGGTTACGCCAGTGCTATGGAATCTTCTATTTCACTTTGTCTCGATGTGCTCATCGTCATCTTGTATCATTGGCTGTAGCCAATAATGACAACGCATTTGATAGCAGGAGAGGTAGAATAAAGTGAGAGCACATTACCTCGTTCGCCAACTCGTTCCGGACAAACTATAGCAGAAGAGATGGAACAGAGTGAGACCAAATAACCTCACTAGCTAAGTGGTGGCGGACGCACTATCGATATTGTTTATGTTGAATGGCGTAGGGATAGATCAATTATGTAATTGAGATTGTGAACGTTTTTTAGATTTAATTTTCAAATATGTTTATTACGTATTAGGATAAGCCTTCGTATCGTTTTGTCATTTCTTCAAGTATTCGAATAAGAACCAAAAATAAACCTTTATAAGATATTTGTTAACAAATTTCGTTTTTCTCTGTTTATTATTAATGTATTAAAAAAATTAAATTAAAACGTATTTCAAAGAAATTTTCTCAGTATCGAGTTACAAAACTGAGCAATAGATTGGAAATTTGAAGAGGAATTGAAATGTATTTTTATTGAAATGTAATACAGGTAAACAGAGTACATTATTAGTTAATTATTCGTCTTTGTCATTTAAAAATGTTGGATTATCATATACATAATATTTTGATAATTTGTTGTTATTTCTCGTCTTATTATGTACATTGTTTTGATGTTTGACTTCTTTTTGTCCTGTTAAAATATTTGAACGATTTTTTTCAAATGCTTCCATTACATGTTTCGGTATGCTTAAAGATAGTTTCTTAGAAAAATCTAAAATAATATATTTAACATGAAATATAAATTTATCTTGAAATACAATTTTTATTTTTATCGTTATATCTCATGATTAACTATATTAAAATATGATAAATAAAGTATAATGTACAAAAAATAAATACCAGATGTGTTTGGTCCTCTTAGTTTCTCATTAAAAAGTACTTCAAAATTAGGGAGCATTGTCTGAGAATTTTTAGTATCTTCTGTTAATTCTCTAATAGTTTTGTGTTTTCTTAAAGAATGTACTTTTTTTTTCATATTAAATATTACTTCTTTTTTTATTGTACTTTGAAGCTCATCAGCTATAGTTTTTGCATGTTTACTACTAATTAAATCATTTATCGAATGTTCATCCTTAAAAAAAAATAAAATATGAAATTAGCTGCACAATAAATTCATTTATCATATTACCTTGTCATTACAGTTTAACTTTACATTTGCAATTATATGAAGAAATGTATTGAATTGATGGACTAACATAGCCAAGAATTGAATAAATAATATAGAAACAAATGCAAGAATGAAAAGACATCCAATTGGTTCTAAATGCATATGGTTTTTATATACATGTGCCTATAAAGAATTATATTTATTGTAACAACTGTAAATTGTTTATAACAATTAATAGCAACAAATTAATAACACATTTCATAGAGAAAAACTTACTTCATACTCATCAATATAAGTAATCTGGTACGTAATGCCAAAGGGCCATTGAAAATGGAAAACATCTTTATTAATTTGCATTAAGAAAATTGCTACTATGAACAATATATTTATCATGAAGAATTTTAAAAGGCATTCATTACGTATATTTATCAGTCCCTTTGCAATTTGTATCTGCAACAAAAGTATAATTCGTGTCATAAATGTTTCATTTTTAACTTTTCAATGATGTATTCTTTTTAGAAATCATACCTGTTTTTCTGCATCATTCTCAATAGGATACAGATATTTTCTAATCAATTGTTTCCAAAATTGTTCCTCTGAACTAGAAAGAAAATCTACTTTTCCTGTTCCTAAACGTTCATCTTGAAGCCAATAAGGATTTATAAAATAATTTGAATATTCCTGTTGACCACTAGTAGATATCTGTTCTGTACTTTCACTTTCTGAATCTGTACTTGTATACAAGTCTTCAGTGACTTGTAATTTTATTTGCTCACTAGGTGTTTTGCTTTGTCCATTGCTTCTTTCTTCTATGTTGTCCTTTGGTGTGTAGTTAAGTTTGTAGTTGCTAAAAATTCTGATCAGTTCAAGTATAATATATTTATTACAGTATTTATATTTTTTTATCAATTCAATACCTTTCTATTTGACTTAAGCGAAGATTAATTTCATTTATAGAATTATAGATGGATTCTAAATATTTTTCTTCTTTCTCTGAGCTTCTATACATACAAAAGACACATCTAAATAAATTGGACAAAGGAATTTTTGTCCACTTACTTTCACCAGCTTCACCATGTTGTTCAGATTGTAATTTATTCATTTTTATATTTTGCTTTTCAGAAAGCTAAGAAAACCATTGAAATTAATAGTACATTAAAAATATTAATAAAAGAACAAATATATAATTTTATTGCAGAATTACCTGTCTCTCTGATTTGGATTCTCTAGTTCCCCATGTAATATTATGAACATTAAAGATAGAAAAAATAATAAGCAGCATATACATTGATGGTACAGTAATGTAATATATAACTGCATAAGGTAGGCAGGATATTTCCTGAGGATGTAAGAAAGCTGCTATGACAAATTGACCCATTACAGTGAAAAATAAGAGTGTAGTGGGTGCAAATTCTCCATCTGATGCTATTTGAAGCACCACACCAATTAGTACAACCATCATTACTAAACCATATAAAACTGTGATAATTTCTGCTACTACAAGCTGTAAAATGCATTACTTAAAATAAATAATTTTCTTCTATTAATAATTAGTACTTATAAATTGATAACTTATTTTATATTCTTTTTTGTTCTATTAAAGTATTAATTCAAATGATTACCTGAATGCGTACATTATAAAAGAAACACGTGAAAGTAAAAACTATTATTGGAATTAAGTTGAAGAAAAAGCTTGGCCAATTGTCTATATGAAAAGTAGTTACAAATGCCCCAACCATCATTAAGTAAATGAAAGATGGCCCTATAATTGTGCTACCTATAAAAAAATAATATGATAATACATGCGCTCACACACACACACACACACACACACACACACACACACACACCCACGCTGTGTAAATGCGTGTGCGCTCATATATGTTTTGAATGTTAAATATGTGAACAATTATTTTTATAGTATTATTAGTACTAGTGATAGTATAAATACTTCAATATAAAGCGTATATTACCTGTTAAAATCCATTGGTAAGTTACATAAAGCCATGAAATATTGTCATTTACTTTTCTAGTTCTACTTGAGGTACCCAGTAAATCAAAAAGATTAGCTACAGTTGATGGAATCCACCGTCGACGTTGAATATAAAACTCTTTGAATGATTCTGGTGCATGTGTATAAGCATCACTAGCTGCACAGTACTCTACCTAATCAAATGAAACAAAGATGTTTAACCCTTTGATTACTTTTGGCGCCTATAGGCGTTTTGAAAATTTCGCTCGTACTCTTCTATTACCGCCTTTTCGTCGGAATTTTATTCTTTGCGTACTTCCATTTTAATTTAAGGAAACAAATTTTACATATTTACAAATTTGAGAATTATTACTTTTTAAATTTTCTAAGACAATTTGGAAAATTTACGATTGAAAATGAAACATCTATCTTTCTGCTGAAATCTTCCATAGCGAAAGGGTTAAAAAGAGATTTCTAAGTCAAATTTCATTATTTTTCTATTTAAAATTTTTCTTACTTTACAACCAGCTTGCAAAATTAATGTACAAAGCCATCGATCTTCCCCTTGATCATACTGAATATAATGTTTGGGTTCAGTTGATTTTATTGCATACTTAGCAATGACATTATGCTGCATTAAAGCTTTCGCTCTGAAAAGGGAAAAGCAACCTGGACTGCAGAGAACAGAACCTATTGTATGCTCTGTTGATTTTTGAAGCCAATGTCCAACAGCATATTCAAATTTTTGTAACCAAATCATGAGACCTAATAAATAAAAATACAATATTTAAGTTACATTAGAAAATAATTCGATTTACTAATTTCTAATAAATTTATGAAACAAATTTAAAAAAAATAAAAATGTACATCATATGTTATAGTATATGGATATATTACAGATATTTCTGAAAGTACCTTTCCCTATGGGATGTATTCTTCCACAGGCTGCACCTAATTCCTTATCTTTCTTCATGAGATCTATCAATCCTTTAACAGCTGCTGGACGAAAATCAACATCACCATCCAATGTTAGAATGTAAGTATTATCTGCTAATATTTCTTTAGTATCAATATCTATTGATGTGCCCATTAAGCGGTAACCAAGAAGATAATACATATACATGACCTAAAAAATGTATTAAACTAAATTTATATAGATATATAATTTATTTTTTTTTATACATATTAGTAATAATAACATTGCTGTACCTGACTCCATCGTTTTCTATGCCGGATTTTATTTTTATCTTTAAGATGAACTGTTAAATGTGTATTTCCAGGTAAATTCCAAATTAGTTGGCCACCATAAGGTGTAGGACACTTAATTGGTGGTACATCAAGTATGCCAAGATTTCTTATATTTTCTTGCATTGTTTCTACAAATGTTGCTACATAGTTATTTATTTGTATTTCATTCTCATTATGATCACAGGGTCCAACACAGCCATGTATACAACAAAATGCATCATCAAAAGCTATATGAGCTAAAACAATTATTATGTTGTTTTTATTTTTAATTCGTTTAGGTCTAATATTTAAAAGCGTAAATTGAATTATTATTTACTTTCAAGTTCGTAGTAATCTTTGATAGAAATTTTATAGTATTTTTGTGTAACTCTCATAGCACATTGATCTTTATCTAGTCTGAAAATACTTCCAATCAGTTCATTCATTTCTTCTTTATTTTCATGCCACATAGTTGCACAAGCATAAATCTGAGGAACACAGCCCTTTTTGTTAACTATAGTACTGCTTGAAAGTGTTGAAGAATAATTATTGAAATTTTGTGATTCTTTTGAACTATCAGTCTACAATAAAAGCTTCGTTTTAAAATTAACGATTAAAACAAATTTTTACTTAAATATATTAGAAAAGACGAAACCTCGATATCTCCAATAAAAGAATCTGATAGTTCTTCTGCTTCAATTTTATAAAGCTTCTCATGTTTGCTCTTGTTTAATCCTAAGAACTGATCAGTTAAAAACGAGTCATAACTGAAATGATAGAAAATTTTTCCAACAGAAGCAAGTCTTTGATTTTCACCTAACCAGAGTTGCAATGTTATCCAAACTTGTGATAACCACCATATTATCCAGCACCAAATACGCCAACTTAAAAGAAACTCTGTCATACTGTTATACTTAGGTATTTTTAAAAATAAATAGTCTGGTACCAAATCATGAAAGGCACATGTATCTTGTTCTCTCATAGCACAGAACACGATTGTTAAAACAATTGTTACTGGAGTAACTAAATTTATCGGAAATGCAAAGCCAAATTTATGCATTTGCGTTTGGTATGCAAATATTGCTATAAAAATATTAAACAATTAATTTACTTCATATTTTTGTTTAAGTAAAATTCGTGTTTTACCTGCTTTGTATATTAAAAAAGCCCCAAATACTTGTATTAAAAAAGTATGCAAAGGTGTAGACTTATCTATACTAGTATCTACAATACCAGTTTCAAAATACTTGAATAGAGGTAGCACATCTGTCCTAGAAGAAGGATTTGATATTTCAACTAATTCTATACTATATTCACTTTGCCATATAAGTTCAAAAAATTCTTGTATCTGAATGTTCTTAAAGACTGAGATCACTATAGCAGTTGAAATGAAGATTAAACATCTCCAAAGTGCTATATATCCTTCCAATACATAACAGAGTTGTTTTAAATCCATTTTTACTGTTGCTAAATATTTCATAAAACCTATATAAAAATTAAAAATACTTTTAAATGATAAGAACAAAAAGTCATTATTGTATGTTACAAACAATTATATAAAAATATACCATTGTTATAGTGACTATAATGAGATACATAGTTACTCCACCAACGACAAGAAGATAATAAAAGTGCTACAGGAAGAATCCATGTTTGAGGATCTCTTAAATTGTAAACTAAAAAGGAGGGTAAAAATAATCCAACACCTTGACTAATAAGTGTTAAAATATTGCATAATAAAATTAGTATAAACATTTTTGTACTTCTATTCCTCTGGTATTGACAGAATAAATCTATAATAAAAGCATAGATTAATAAGTACCTTTTTCATTAATTTAATTTAAAGAAAGGCATTTACTTACTTAAAAGAGCTGGAATGAAACAAACACAACTTGAAATTGCTGCAGCATCTACAGAACTGAGTTTTGGGAAGCTGTAGAAAATTAAACATGCTACACCAATTGGATGAAGTGTTTCCAAAATCAAAAGAATTACAATACTTTGTTTTGTAGGTAATTTGATCTTCTTTTTGAAGAGAAAGTACCATATTGCACGGAATATAGTAAAGGACTCTGGTATAAGGAACATGTAAATAATATACCATGTCCAAATTATCCTGCTTTTTTTAGAGTTTGTTGCTTCTAATTGTTCATTATATTCTAAAATAGTAAGTTTTATAAGTTAAGTAAAATAATCCTAATAAAGATTAAAATTATAAATTTGTAATGAAGTTCTGCTATGCATGTAAATAATATTTATACATTACCTGAATGATAATCACAGAAATATACAGATTGGTTTTCTTCAAGTTGTGAGATAGCAAAAAGAACTACAAACTTAATAGTTAAACCACTACAAAGGACAATGCAGAAGAGGATAATATACACAAATACTTTAATAATACGTATTGAAGTATTTAACCATTTTTTATATTGCATGGATGCACTTTCTTTTTCCAGTGGTAAATATTTAAATATATCCCAAGATAGAGATTCTTTGAAAAGCCTGAAGTTAATTAAATTTGATTTAAACAATTATTAGCTGTTCAAATAGAGTTGGTTTAGTTTTCACGGAATTATAATATTAATTAATTGACATTTAAAACATTCATTAGATGATCATTTAAATTATACGAGAATCGATAGAGATTATAAAATAAATAAATTTGCTTACGAATTTTGTGTCATTGTATCGTTCATTTCGGAAAAATTGTCGTTAAAACTGTTTAAATCAACGAACGAGGAATTCAAATTATCTACATTTACGTTCGACATATTGAAAGAAGAGCGGAATAATGAAATGTTTTATTTATGTGTCATCAATAACCGAAATTTTGATTGACATATCTGGTTCATTGATAAAACTGATAAGATTTCGAACCTCTCATAAATCGTCGGTTATTAGTGAAGGTTTTAAAGAAATAAGAGCAGAAAAAAATGTATACAACTGTGAAGAAAATAAAACGATTTTATTTCGTCTAAAATAATACAGAGGTTTTAAAAAATATTTTAATTAAAAAAATTCTGTGGTAATATCATAAATTTATTTTTTATTGCATAAAAAAATTATAGTTATCCATCAATATACTTTATTAAAAAAAAAAAAGATTCACTATAAAGGTCGTCATTTTATTAGAAAAAAGAAAAATGTTGTATATGTACATTATTATCTATTATTTTAAATTAAGATTGTGTAAAGTTTATACAGAAACAAACAATAAAATTCGATAATCGTCAGTGGTAAAGAGTACAAAATTTGTTTGTAACTTTATCTTACATTTACATTAATTTTCTAACTTTATAGAATTACTTTATTACTTCTTAAATATTTTTATTTATAATGTAAATATTCAACGTAAGAAAATTAATTAATGTTTGTGTTCTTAAATAAAAAAATTATTTAATTTAACAATACATTTCTAGTGATACCTTTCTTTTTGTTACAACAAATATTTACAACATTTTGATTTGAATACAAAAGTTAAAGTTGCTGCATATTCATGAGTGGTACATTCCAGAATACAGGTAACTATGATTCGGGGTTTGATATTTGAAAGCAGGATGCGCAATAATAATATGTGTTTAAGAATGAACTATATCATACGTTTAGAAAAGTGGATATATGTATAATATAATAAAAAAAAGGCTGGTAATTAAATGGCATGGTAATTAAAGCCAAGCGTACGAATAATATATTCAAGCGAGATCAGTTTGCCGCTGCTTAAAGTCGAAATCGAATCGAGTTCTGAATCGTAACATTCGATATGAAATAATCGATAATAAATGATCTCGTAGCACCTTTCATGAGATAGGTTCCTATCTGTGAACTACGCTTTGTGCTTGATTTGTCAATAATCGAGGATAAAGTTAAATGCCGGATTAATTTGTTCGGCATAATTTAACTAAATTTGAAAGAGAAAAGAGGAATCTCAAAGCGATGCGGCGTGTCCCAAAGTTGGCTCTTCGGGCCGAAGCCTTTCTTGTTCAAATGAAAGTGTTAATACCGAAGGTTGAAACAGTTTAATCACGGAATACTTTCTCGGAGTACTTTTTAGTACTTTTTCCTGAAATTACACATCTTCGGGGGTTAATTCTCCCCGATAACGCGTTTTTTTCAAAAATGGCATCGCAGAGTCAAAATGCTATGAATGTAAGTTCAACTGTTTCACCGGCGAATGGATCATCCGGATTATCGACAACCATCTCAGTCTGCACTACAAAGGTGCAGTCTCTTACTTCAACACCATCCTCAGAATCTTATCAACAACACTCATCGCCATCGTCGTCACCATCGTCGTCGCCGTCACCGTCGCCGATACAGCAACAACAGCATGAACAGACTCTGCAACAGCTTAACAATGTTGAGGCAATTGACAAGAATTCCTCCAACACATTAAAAGTATGTGTTAGGAACTTTTTAATTTTTTTATTTTAATGTTTATCATTCAGATATATTCTAGCTAACAATTTTTGTTTATTGATATATCAGTGTGTATTTTCAATTTTATATCTGTTGGTAATAATTCTTTGAATTTGTTTTACAGCGTAATCCAAAAATGGAATTAAGCAAAACTGATTTATTAAAATTATTAGGACGTTTAGAAGGAGAATTACAAGCAAGAGATATTGTTATAGCAGTATTAAAGGTAATTATTTTTTTGTTGATTAACAAAAAGGAAACTTTTACATGTAATTGAAGAGATGATATTAAGTAATATTCTTGATTCTTATGGTGTTTCATAGTCAGAAAAATTGAAAGACCTGTTAAATACAAAATATCTGAGTGGAACTTCACCACATGCGGCACTTGCACGTGATGTATTATTAGTTGGTGGTGTAAGTGTACATGAACCAAATCAAGTAAAAGAACAAGCTGCTATTTTAGAAACACTTTTAACACAACAAAGATGTATGCAGCTTAAAATGGCTAAAGTTCTTAAAGAAACTGAACTTAGGCACAGAGCAGTATGTATTCTATATTTGATTAATTTCATATTAACACTTTGTGGTTCACCATCTATATTAAAATGTAATACCTTCTGACTGAAAGAAACAGGCTTTATAATGTGTATTTAACTCTACTTTTTGAAGTATGAATAAATGCTAATATAAAAACATCTTCTAAAGTTAAGCAATTATCACTTTTTAAATTGTAAAGTTTACACTGTTCTCTTATTGGTAAATACTATAAATTTTATAGTTTACATTTCGTTTTACTTCTCTATGCAGTTTAAAATAACAATTTATTTATAAATAAAAAAAAGTCAAACATAGATATATTGAATCATGCAATGTATATCACTTTCCAAGATTTTCATATAATGAAATAGATTACAGACTTTATTATTCAAAGCATATTTTTCTTTTATATAATAAACATTAAAACAATTGTCTAAATATGACATAACAAGTATGGGCCACTTGCACCATACATGTCCCCCCTTTCTAATTCGCGATTGCGGTTTTTTAATTATATCAATGATTGTTTAACCATTGCCAAACTTTTAGTATTATGTTATTATATTATTGCGACAGCGTTGTGTTGTCAGCGGGCCGCAAAGTGTACACTAAGTTTATAAAAAAATAACGCGTATTAAAATTTAATTTATTTTAGGTTGTCAAGGAATTGGAAGAAGAGAAACGAAAACACGAGCATGATACTGCCCAAGGGGATGATATTACATATGTACTTGAAAGGGAAAGAACACTATTGAAGAAAGAATTAGGATTAGAGAAACAAGAAAAAAAAAGACTGGAATTAGAATTAAAGAAAGCAAATGACACTTTAGAAGAAGAGAAAGCTCGGC
This sequence comes from Anthophora plumipes, assembly GCA_951804975.1. Lineage (NCBI taxonomy): Eukaryota > Metazoa > Arthropoda > Insecta > Hymenoptera > Apidae > Anthophora > Anthophora plumipes. Next base: position 16,678,251 of record OX638116.1, on the reverse strand, counting down.
AGAAGCAAATAGTACTTCTTTTACTGGCTGAACGTAAAAAGATAATTATGAAATACATAGAAGAAAGGAAGAGATCGGAAGATCTAGCACAGATACTAAACGAGGAAAAGGTGCGGATAGATTCTATGGCTGAAGGTCTCGAAGAAGAAAGTAAGAAATCACTGCAAATGGAAGCGGAATTGGAAAAGCAACTTGCACAATTCGACATGGAAAGGCAGCAGTATAAGCAAGCTTTAGCGAAGGAAGAGAAACGGGCTAAAGATCTCGAATTAGAATTAGATAAACTTAGAAGTGAAATGGATGTGTGGAAAGAGTCTCAAACAAGAGGTTCTCCAAGAGGAGTGGGTACAACTCCGCCGCCTCCTCCAGCCAAACCGGCTAATTTAGTTGCTATGCCTACAGTTAAGCCTGTTAATGCTCCACAGACAAGTATGTTATACATAATAATTATTGTATACTTACATATATAAATATAACATACTGTAATAGGCACCAGTAGCAAGAAAATAGTAATTTTGATGTACAATGCTGAATTTACTCATATAAAATAATTAATAAATTGAGTACTTTTGTAATTATATTTTGTATGCAGTTAAAGGCACAGTACTGGGCACTGGAACACCAATGGTTAGTAGTAAAGTTGTTCAACCCACTGCCACGGTATCTAGTGTTCCTGTCAGCGGTCCAAGTAAGAACAGCACGTCTTACTGTACAGTTGGAATAGGATATAGGCAATTAAAATATTTTGGATATATCTTCTCTAAGAGAATGTTCTCTTAACAATCTATATTTTGACAGTTAATTGAAAAATAAATGGTAATTGTAGGTTTGCTTATAAATTTATTGTAATACATCGGACGTTACTACAAATGCTTTATTTATATATTTACTTATTTAGTATTGGTTCGTACTATTGCAAGATTAACTAATAATCAATAACTGGTATTTAAAATATTTCTTTAACTATTATATAATACGGGAAATTGTGTTTAGATATATTTTTAACAAATTTATATGCTTGTTTATATAATATCGTCTTTCACGAAGGGAACTGTTTCATCGTTTTTTAGCATAGGTATATTAAAGTAACAATCAAATAGTAACACTTATAATCATTTCCTTGTAGCTACTGGGATTGCTAGGTCAGTAACTCCTGGACAAGCGTTACGCGGGGTTTCGTGCACGTCCAATATTACGTCTTCTGGTGGAGAAACTGCAGCACCTTCAGAAAATCAGGTAAACTACCCTCATTTTGCTCCTCATTCTACTTTAATTTGAAGATATACATTATATACATATATTTATAAAAAGAATTATTTTTCATAATATAGCTTTTATAACATTGAAAAATCTTCCCCATAGTTTATTTCAATATTTTATATTGATTTTTATTGCATTATTACTCTTTTTTTATGCATCTGTCTTATATGGAAAATTTCAAAGAGTAAATAAAATATGACAATAACATGTTCAAACTGGAAAGTAGGAGAGCATTAGAATAATATATTGCTTGTATGTTTTAAATAATATAGAATTTTAAAAAATTGCATTAAGTGCAAGATTGTTGATAAAGATAAATAAGGAAAAATCAGTATATTAATATACTGTTTGACAAATCGGTACAAGATTAGATTTTACCCTGAATAATAATATTTGTGAATATAAATATTATAAATATTTACCGAAACAAGCATACAAGTAATATTTTAAAGTTTAAAATATTATTATTAATGAAAGTGATTTTAAACATACTTGAAAATGACCAGATTAATTTATTAGGGATTGTAATGCTATTTAATATTATTTTATATGCACATTGTAAACAAAATAAAGTTTTCTAGTCTTATATTTTATTAAGTTGATTGTTACACAGAATACTTTTATTGACTACTTTTATATAGCTATTGCATGATAATGATAAATAGAAATATGTTTTACTACCCTGTTTTGGAAAGTACATTTATTGCGCATTTTTCTTACTTCTCTTAGTATTTTTAATGAATCAGTGCAACAAACAAACTGCTTTTGGGGTAAATTTGGTTCATTTCTTTCTCTAACACATGGGTATGCCAGTGATCATACTTATTGTGAAGATATACAAAAGAACAATCGGTATAATTGCTAAATTAGGAAGGAAAGGTTTATGTATATATTTAGAATAACAGTAGTTATTAAATACTTTCTATGTTTTTATACAAGAAATGAATGTAAAATGTAAAATAGATGAAATAATGTTAAAAACTTGAAATACAGGAAATAGTAGGTTATCATAATATGTTAATGCAAAATGCACACATCTTGCAGATGTGTTACATTTGCATAACTCCAATTGAATAGAGATTTTTTAATTATTATAGCAAAATTTTAATGAACATTTTATTGCTGAATTTCATTTGAATTATTATAACAAATTTATATCACATTGTACAGTTACAATTAAATGTTCTCTCTTCATTTAGATAACATAATTTATCTTTTTACTTCTAATTACACCTACACACACACGTATTTGTAATATTTAATTCACACTGATTATATCACATTGTATTATTTTGTATAAGTTAATACACCATTCAATTTTAAGTCTATATTGTATTATGCTGTTCTTATTTTGTACATAAGATTACTATTTAGTATGTACATTGATTATCTCCTTAATTAAAACTTGTATGCAACTCACTTTTTGAGCCTTATTTACAAATTTTTCCTGCTTGCCCTCCTAATTGCAAACCTGTACTTGCTATTGCTAACTTTACATGGTTTGGTTGTTCACTTATTATTTTTCTCAAGTTGTGTGATGTATTATTTTAACAAAGAAAGTAGATTTTCATACAATTTCTATGGTAGAATTTTACAATTCTTTCAATCATGTCCATTGCTATTACGTCTATATCTCGTTCTTTAAGGAAAATTCATTTCTACCTTTCAGCGATCTATTTTTTCATTAATTTTTCTTATCAAAGTAGGTCGTAATTTATAACGATACATTAAGCTGTTCATTATCGCTAGGAATCAACGCACTGTCATTGTAGCTTAACACGTTAAGCGCGGAGTTAATTTTTCTGTGCTTTTCGTTCAGGCGGCGACGATCATTTATCAAGCGTTGGATTACAGAGTATAGATAAATCTAATTATGGTCCGACGCCGCCCAAACGAAAAATTCACTGTCAGTCTTCAGGGACTGACGTCGCGCTTAACGTGTTAATAATCGTATAATATATATCAAACTGCTTAGGTGACAAGCTGATCCCTTTTTCCAAACATTTTCAATTGTTCTTTCTATGGCAATCAATTTACTCTTTCACTTTAAACTGGTGATTTGGTATAATTTCTTCTTATTGTTTCTTTTTTTTTCCTTTTTAATTATATCTCAAACATAATTAGATCATCTTCTACACGTTACTTATCTATCGGGATGTTACAAAGGGACAAGCCCGAACGTTAAATCGGTTCTCCTATGTATTCATTCCTCAGGCTGTAGATAAACGCGTGGTTGTACCTGCTCCTGTTAATCCTGGAGGCACGGTAAAACTTATGCCGCCGGCGCAAGCTACAGGAAAGCTTGGTTTTCATGTTGGCTCTGGGTCGGCGATTCAAGCATCTGGTATGCTGCCCTCGAAAAAGCCACCAATATCTCGCGGCGTTCCTCCTCCAGTGCCGCCAAATAAACCGGTAGTACCACCTAAAAAGGAGGCTGCTTATATTAGGAGGACTGACGCATCACAACCAACGCAGGATGCCATAAAACTTGGTAAACAAGCTGTGGTGCATCCTTCTAGTGGATCTATCGCTCCACAAATCCAGCAGACAATAGGAGCTTTTACACAAGCCTCCGACGAAGAGGTCAGTAATATGGCTCCTCTGCCGTACTCGTCCAAATTAACATGGACGAGTTAGCTTAACTTCATTTCAAGTGCCTGCATTATATATAAATATTCTCACATTCTTCTTTCCTTCTTTATCAATGATTTATTAAAAGTCTCATCGGGTTCGCAAAAAAGCTACCATTTCTATTTATACAAACAACTTCAACAAAAGAATATTTATGATGTTTCTTCGTCTAGGATGAAAAAGAATAATAATTTCTTTAACCTCTTGCTCTATAACAAGTTAGACTCGTGACACAGATTCTCGCTTAGATTCGACAAAAACAGTTATATTAGTAACAAACATTAATTTTAATTCTAACTTTCCTTTTAATTGACAAGACCAAGGATTGTTAATTATAATTACTCTATAATACGTTAGCGTTTCGTATGTAAAACTGTACTAAAATAATAAGTAGCTGATGCTTAAATGTTCAGTTAGGAAAATAAATCATAGGTTAAGGGGTTGATGTACTTTCGTGTTGTACTAGTTCACGAGTATTTTTTAAGGTTTTATTCAAGACCCGGTTTCACGTAGGATTGTACGTTCCATAACGAAAGAGTATATTATACTCGATAGATAGAGTTACATGTCGAACATTCGATAAAATAATTCGTTAAAATATTTTCGCAAGAATTTTCTCTGTTCCCGTTTTCTTCAATTATAACCGATTTCTACTTGTAAACGAACATCCTCGGCGTTGTTTAGAAGAATTCACAAAAACTTCGCGATAGTAACTTTTTTGGGTGCCCGATTAATTAGGATATTTTTGTACAGTGAACGAAATTCAGAGCTCGTGCATATGATTTCAGACAAAGCCACGTTGATTTAACGGCGGTTACAAAAAAACAAAAAAAAAAGAGAGAGAGAGTAAGCATTGCTAAATGTTTAAGAAAGTCTGAAAGCCGTGTTAACACGAGTAAAACTTTGGGGTAGCGTGTTTTGGAACTACGCAACGCGGGATTTCCATTAAACAACGTTTCTGTATCAACGAAAGAAACGTACGTGCCCCGAAACTACTTGTTCATCGATTGATTATACTTCGCGTACCATAAGATACCATTACCTATATCGCTAGATCTCGCAGTCGGGCGGATCTTATGGATCCGTAGGCGATACATCATCATCACCACTACTACCACCACCATCACCACCACCATCACGATCATCAACAATAAAAAAAAAAAAAAAAAAAAATAAAAATAAAAATAAAAATAAAAACTACCACGAATCATGCTTGTAACATTGTACTATAGCCGATGAGAATCAATCGAAAGCCGGATTATTTGAACTATTTAAGGTAGACACTGTAGATTCGTAGTTTATTATCCGCGATCTTTCCGAATTACGTTAAAAGTCATTAGATAAAATTAGTATCGTTGTAACGTGCTATTCGTAAGAAGGAATGATACTGTTATTAACAGTGGACGTGAATAATAAATGTTTATGCAACAGGGAGCTAGACCGTGTAATATGTTAATGAAACAAGTACTGTTTAGATAGGGAACGATATGGAAGGGTCATTTAACGTTAAATCATCTACGAAATATGAAACATTTTTCCATGATATTTCCTTTTTAATTAAGCGACAATCGACATGAATCAAATAGTCGAATATTGTGAATGTTCCTTTCTTTTTATTCTTTGACGAATATTCAACGAAGACTGTTGCTTTTTGATCATTTGTAAAAAGAAGAAAGAAAAGCGTAACGTTAAGGAAGTTTTATGGACGTGTATATAAATTCCAGTTAATTTTATATAAAAGAATAAAAAAAAAACATAATCGATCGAGTTAACGCGAGATGACCCAACAGTAAGTACATGCTATAATCACTGCCTTGCCTGACGTAATTGCGTGCATCGTCAATATACAGACGATATACCGACGATACAAGCATTTCCAATGAATTTATTCAAGAACGATTATAAAGGAGCGACCAGTGTTTTTGCATCGTGAACCTATCGATTACTCCGGAACAGGCATTTGAAGAGTTATAACCTGGAAAATCGATCAACCGCTGTCTTTTCGACAATACTTATGTGCAGAAGTAGTATTATTTGAAATTCACGCGACCATTATATCTATTGAAGGCTCTGAAAGGTATCGATAAAGAAGAAGAAAAAAGAAAGAACAAACAAATCGATGGGGTAGGAGGCAGTTTATTTTCTACGTGTTTCTATGAACGGTGTACCATTGATTTCAAGATAAACAAATTCAAAACAATATGGGTCAATCGTGTAATCATGTTGAGTAATAACAATTATCAACGATAGTTCTGCAGTGTTCCGTAAGATGTGTTATAAATAACGGGGCACTAGCGATTTCCAGAATAAAAAGAAAAGAATAAGCGAAGCATGAAATATTCTTAATATCCTTTTGCGACGCTCATCTGTCCACAATTCCTATTTATTAAACGTACGAACGGTGTAAATGTTCGCGTTATACCGTAACACGATCTCGTGTTTGTTGTGTGTAATTTAAAAAAAAAAGAAAAAAGAAGCTTCCAAGAGAGACCAAGGTGATCGTACGAAGATATTGAGAATAATTTTTGGCTTTAGAAATCCGTTTACTCGCCGCGTACAGTACATCTTACGAAATCCCTGTACAAATTTCGTTCCCACAATGCAGAGTTTATAACAAGGACATGAATAAAATTATTCATTTGTACACAGTTTCTCTTGTATAAATTATAAATGGATGAAATTACGTTCTCATAAACGTATGAAAGATGTATACAGACATACACATATTATAGATATACATATATGTATATTATATATACATATGTACACACACGTGTACATAAGAAATAAGAAAAACGGTATCGAGTTATTTGAAAACAAAAAAAAAAAATGTATCTTACTCTCCTTTCGTACACTTTACATGCGACCGTGATTTCATAAAACGTGTGAAAATATTCAATGTGCGCGCGCACGGTGTTCACGTGAATTGTCTTTACGTGTGTTTTATAGAGAACCACAGAGTATTTACCCGGTGCCAGCCACTTCTTAACCATTTCTTTTTCTTCTCTTTTTCTTTTCTTCCTTTTTTTTTTCTCCTCCATTTCGAGGATGTTCCAGTCAAACGCGTAAATGTTATGCCGCGTTTCGCAAGGAACACACGCGCAATCTCCCTAGTTTCTTCACACTTTGGGAATACCGTACAGAACGATTTATTCTAGACGAACGATTCACGTCTGAGGAGGGATGAAGAAGAGAAAAAAAGAAGAAAAGTAACGTTCGTCGATCAGGAGGGATATCAAAAATAGTGAAAAGAATTCTCTTGTGTTCACACATTCTAGTTCCGATTGTTCAGTTTAGAAAGGATCCGAGGAATGTGCATGCGTGCCTGCAGAGGCAAAAATTTTTATCTGGTTCCTCGCCACTTTTCTACCGTAATTTCAGAAGTTTTCATCCGTTGCGCAACATACGCCGCGTATCCTGTCTACTTTCTTCCGAGCTAACGAAAAAGTCTGTTTTAATAAGAGATAGCATCACGCGGTATCTTTCAGTTCGTGGATTTTTGCGCGGAACACGATTGAAACGAGGAAGAAATAGACTATCGTACACACAGAATAGATAAGTAAAAGGAACAAGTCAGTTTTGATAGAAAATATTCAATAGCTTGTATAAAAACCAGGATGAAAATGTCTCGTTCTCGCGACACCTGAGAAGAGACCTGAGGGTAATTAAAGAAAAAAAAACGGGGGGGGGGGCGGTGGAATCCTTCGAAAGAGAAGCGGCACGGTTCTCTCTCTCTCAAATATAAAAAGGTCAAGATGAAAAAGAAAGCGCTTAGAGCGACGTCTTAGTACTTAGAACAAGAAAAGAAGAAAAAGAAGAAGCATAATAAGATGAAGAACGAATTCAAAATTAAGGACGATTGAACCGTACGATACATCTTCACCCGTACACTTTGTTTAATCAACGTTAGGAACACACCTGGATACACTATAGATAAACATACATACATACACCTGGTAGAATCCATGTCAGCTATAAAACTATCTCGGGAACGAAGAAAAGAGAAAGCATTACAGATAGCATCGGGTCACATAGGAAGAAGATGACCAAGGAGCGTTCGCGAGGGGTTACAGAGGGAAAACGAAGACGAGGGAGACAGAAAGAGGAAACGGAGGGGGATCCATGGAGAAGGTGAGAGTGGGTGTGAGGTGATTCTCTCTGGCGAGGATGGTAAAAGGTAAGCAGCGCGTATAGCGCGTGCGCTCGCCGGCTAGCTTTTGCCCGATACACCTAGCGTTATACAGACACATATACATACTCACACACAGTATATGCAATTATATACGTATACACGTTAACACATAGAAACGAAGAGAACGCGGGTTAACATCAGAGGGAGGATCGTAAACTCTAACGAGGAAGCGAGGAAGCGAGAAAGTGAGGAAGTGAGCGGGGCGAGAGTAAGGGAGATGGGATAATAGTTGGAAATGTGAATGGAGGAGAGGAATAGAGATAGCTAGCCGTGACAGTCGATGGACAAAGAAGAGAGGATTCCGTGATCCTTGCGCGGTATGAGGTTTGCATGCTTAGCGGACGGCTCCTCAGTATCGTCCTACGTTCCGTTCGCGACGCGACCCTTCAACTTGTCCTCCGCGGGCCATCCCCAACTCGTCTGATGCGCACCGTTGCTCCGGTGTACCGGTGGTACTATTGTTATTCGTTTATGTCACACAGTGATACGATTTTTTAATTTGACGCTCTGAAAAGAAAAACAAAAACACAGCTTCGTCGTTAACGTCCCGTCACGGGTGATGTGTGCCGTTTATCGTATCCTCGTCCCGTTTCTGTAGGAATACGAGCAAGTGATTCTAGGTGACAGAGGGGGATATTTGGATGTTTCACACGTACGTACGTATATAGAATAATTGATTGACGATAGATCATTCTTCAACGTCTGATTGATTCCGAATTGTTGTCACTCGGTGCGCGTAATGATAAACGTGGGAGATTGTGCTTTTGCATTAATTTTAAGACGAACGGAGTATGAGAAAGAAAAAAAAAAAATGGAAAAAGAAAGCGATACTGAAGAATAATAAATTAGCGATACTCTTCCTGTTTTTCTTGTTAATCATTCTTATTTCTTTTCTTTGAAGTAAATAGGATAAGGTAGCCGATTAATGTAATTCTAGTGTATTGTTTACGTTCACGTTTCTCAGTTAGGAGGTACGAAGTGATATGATTTGGACGGTGATAATAAGTGATAAGTACAATCGTAGCGAACTATTAGTGATCATACCTGATACGAATAGAATTGTTCTATAATTTATGTATGTACAGCAAGATGTATTTGTATAGACGATAATATCGAGATTGTTTCGTTGAAATCCTAGCATTTATTAGCGGATCAGTTTTTCTCATTTCTTTGTTTTCTTTTTTTTTTTTTCACACTTGTATTAACGTCTGTTCTATCTCCCCGTAGAAATTTTTACCATTCACTAAACACACTTCCTTCGATTGAGTACTCTTGCAAACCGATCCGTTTCGTAGAATTGTATTATTCCGATCGAATAAATTTCACTTTTGCGGAAGCAATAACAATTATTATGTGTGTATATATATATATCATAAAGATGTTGTATATTATGAAAATCGTAAAATCGAAAACAAACAAACAATACGTAGCGGTAAATATAGTGCGGTATGTTCCTCGATTATGAAACGCACAAAAAAAGAACCCTTATTTTTTGGAATTCGAATGCATTATTGATATTAAGGACGTTGAATGTGTAGGTTTGAAAGAAAGAAAAAAAAATATGTACCGCTAAATTATAAGAATATACGATATTGATAGTATAAAAAGAAGAAAGAAAAAAAAAACAAAAAAAAAACACCGTGTTAATAAGTTTTGAAACCTCGTGTATCACTCTCTTCCATCCTTCTTTTCATCGCCGAACCAATTCCTCGAGACTTCCCCTTTTATTTCCCACTTTCATTGATATTCTTCTAACGGTACGGCGAGAATAAAAACTTCCTTGTTCCGCGCAAGAAAGACCCGAAGGAACTTTACGCGAACGATGGAGGATCGTAAAGGTGTCCTGCGGAAATTCCGTGCTATAATTAGGGCAATATCGACTTTGATGTGTGCGTTAACAGGATCTGATTACAGCAGACGTATTCGTATGTAAATTTCTCCTATGGTCGATTTAGAGAGATCTATTAAACGTGCAGTAACTGGAATAATGAGTTCCCTTGTCTTTATAGTAATATAGAAATTGGTAATCGTTATTTATTGCCAAGTAAATTCATATTTATCTTAGAGTTTAATGAACGATATTATTTATTACTATTACTTCGGATATAACAGACGATTGGATGTATTTTTTAAAATAAAAATTTGTTTGTTATTATTTTGACCCATTTTCGTGACATGACTGCCAGTATGATGTAAACAGCAGGTTTAAATAGCTAAAACAATATAACTCCGCCGAACAATATAATTATGACTGTGATTAATTAAACATAAAGAAAAGGGGTTCCCATGGTCGACATTGCGTTGTATCTCACGATGGAAGAAACACACATCTCCGTCGGTTTTACTCCTTGGCAACGTCACGCATTTCAGAACCTATAAATACGTCGAATACACTTCCGAGTTCCGGTTTCCACGCGAAAAAAAAGCTAAATCTATTTTTTTTTTCTATTTACCGTTGCATTATACTGCAATCACCGTACGGAGAAAGCCGTAGTTACAGATTAATAACGTAAGATCCATTACTATACTCAACGCGAACAGAGATAAATTACCATTCGAAGACGTAACATTTTACGTTCCTGAGAAATTAGCTGGATTGTTACCATGGATTACGTAGGAAGCATCATGTTCGTTGGGAAAAACGAGAGGTGCCTCTTTCTTTTTCTCATTTTTTTCCGTGGTTCAAAGTAGAAAGACCCGATATCCTTGACAATTAATTAATCGATGCTAAAGAGAAAAGATGCTTTCGTAAAAACTTCCCTTATCTATCCACCGTCATTTCTAAACTTGCGCGAAGTAATAAATTACAGAGTAACATTTAAACATGCAATGTGTTCTCCTTTCTAACGTGCATTCTGAACAATATAATAATTACAGTGACTTAAAGAAATGTTGTTCGACGTTGAACCATGAGATAAGGAGATACCTCGACGTTCCTCTCGTATCTACCTACTCGTCTACATCAGTTTCTTTTCCATTGAATATAATATTTCATAAGTATCCTAGAAAATCATCCTCATTATTTTATGATTACATCCGTAATGGATAATCGCGGCAGCGAGCGCGATAGAATCACGACGAAGACGGCGCAGAAAGTGTCTGACTTGTGCGTGTATGGTATACCGGTAGCACGTGTGTTCGTAATTTCACTTATGTCATAGCCGTGTTAGCGGCTCTGATGCGAGAGCCACCCTCTCTATTGCCTTGTCTTTGGTATCACGCGAGAAAACGGAGGACAATCAGTGTTTCACTGCGGTTGTCTGAAAGAGAGGTCGCGTAATCGCAATCGCATGTGTGAAGCGGGGCTAGAGTGTCCTATGAAGTCGTGGATAGCCTAATGTGTGTAATATAAGTAAATACAACACACTATTCTACCGGCGAAAGTGGGCTCGTCTTCCGGATCAACGGGTGCTCAATAAATCGTATAAGTCTCTCCCGTTGCACTTCCGTCTAAGGCCAATGATACGCAATGCAATAAGGCAATTGAATGCGTTAAGGTTGCTTTCAAATTCAAACAGGTGCTCGAATCTTCTTTTCTCCATTTCAAAGACAATCTCCTTTGAAAGATGACGCGAGATATCATCTCGTCCCCTTTCCCCTCTCTCTCTCTCTCTCACTAGATGTTATCGATTCAAGAGCGCAATTTGTCTCGCATTTCATTGCATATCTAATAGAGATTACTATTAATGTACCCTTACGAAAGCAGTGGTGGATTCGAGCATTGCGTCGACGAATCTCTCCGTTGATTGCGAACGAGTTTGTGGATAGGCAATCTAAAACCCCGTTAGGTTTACCGAGATATCTTCCAACTATATTTATTATTGACGAAATAAAGTGCTATTCTGTTTCGCGTTCGTGATAATCGTCGTTATTTCGACATTCCGCGTTTCGTGCGACAATCATACGAAAATTATACACTGTGCGGGCGGCAGAAATATCCCCATGGATATTACCAACCAGGCTGTAAAATGACGATTGTTAGTTAAACGTTTGCACTACGACGGGAAACGCAGCTTCTCTGACACGACAGTCGTTTTTCTCGATTCAGTCGTGAATGTGATCATCTCAACGTGACTCAATATCGGTTGTCTGTCGGTTCGCCACTTTCTAAGAGATCTCTTGCTACGAGGACGGTAATCAGATTCGTTCTGAAGATATCTGACGATCTTCCTCGCCGGTAAAGGCGTCGGTGAGTGGCCCCAAATGACCTTTCTTCTGCAGTCGGGATCGTAAACGCGGGCGGATTCTCCGTGGCTTAGGGTCAACGCCGACACGATACCACCGGTTACCACGAGACGGTAGGAGGTCTGTACTTCCGCTTCTCTCTCCGGCGGCATGCTTGTCTTCTCGTCGCCGGGAACTACAACCGAAAGTCTTGTACACCTCGTATGTGTCAGACATATATTCGTGAACAGGATGTTTCATAAGGCGCTGCTCTATAACGATCCCGAGCGTTGAACATTTCCTGAACCGAAAACACGCGCGTCTTCACGTTCTCATGCCGCTCTCGTGTATCACACGAGCGAAACGATTAAAGGAACATGGATCTTTTTTGTCCTTTTCCTTTTTTTTTTCTTTTTGGTTAGACATTCCGGTTACTGCACTTATAGGTAACTTTTATGTAATACTTACGAAAGTGGAAGTTATGGAATTCCATGGAAGACGGTAGTATTTGTAGGAAATTGATGGAACGAATTGATCGATGCATTAGTATCTCTATTAACATATAGAGTACCTTGTAATTTATTCTTTCTACACGTGAACGGGTGATTATTGATTTTGTAAGGAAAAGAAAGATAAGAGCGAATCGATGTAACGTGAAATAGAAGTTTCGATAGAACAGAGGGGTTTCACATCTCTGTTTCTGTTTCATCTATTTACATTTGTAGAATCTCACGTAGTTGGTAGAAGTGTGTGTTATCAAGCTGAAAGAAAACGAAAAAAAAAGAAGAAGAAGAAAAAACACAAAGTCAAATATCCTCGGTATGAAAGGATTATAGCACCAAAAGTCAGTCACGAAAGGAACAACCAGTTACAAGAATTCTCCCATAATGAACACAATGCTTTACGTAAGGTGGCACGCACACATGGGAAAAACTTCGAAAAACGTGGCGTTTCTTTAGCGAAGGTGTTAATCAAACGAAGTATAGCGTACTTTAATAAAAAGAAAAAAAGGAAGTAAATTAATAAGATAACTTCATCGTTGAAAATTCTACGTTGTTTCGCAAAGGAACATTAGAACAGTAGAAGATAAACTAAATAATGTTTACGGTCACCTTTATCTTCCGCAATTATAAATGGAAGGGAAAATTTCTTCTTTTACACCATAACAAAATGCTTCGAAAAAACGTTACGGCTGATTCATGTAATTAACTTCGCCATTACTCGCCTCGACGAAGCTGAACAAATGGTAGAAGGGAAAGATCTCGTTGCCCGTTTCAATTTTACAAATAGCCAGAACAAAGGACGCAGAAAAGAAGAAAAAAGAAAAAAAAAGGTGTCTTGAACGGTGCGAAATTGACAATAATCAGTAAGTGTAATAAATCTTCGAAAAGTCCTTATCAAATTTATCACAAAAGCAATAAGGAAGCGATAAAAAACGATTAAAGGTAAATCCCGAAAATTTTTCGAAACTTTTGATAGCCGATAACCGATAAAATATCGTTCTAATCTGGCCGTTAAACGAGCAATTGAAAAGTTGACTCTAAATTCAAGTCGGTAATTGCTCCTGAAAGTTCATTGCAAAACAGTCATTAAATGATTTCAACATCTTGATAAGATAATCGAGTGCAGCCTTCCAACTGACATGCCTCAGACTATTAGCTGTAATGCAAGTTTTTAGCGTTAAGATTAATAGTTGTAGTAGCGTAACTGTACGAGAAAGATTGGAGACAAGTATAAACAGTGGAGAAAAGAAAAAAACGCGAGAGAATCAACGCTATCTTTTTTTTCTCTCTCTTTCCAGATCTTACACGATTCTCCTTGTATCTATTGACTTTGTATCTTGGTCCGCAAGTCTACGGATAAAGATATTCATTTAATCAGCAAGTTTCGTCTCCTGTACCGACGTACAATCTCCACTTTCTCAATTCAACTTCATTGGGAAAAGTAATCTGTTTCTCGCAACACGCAGCCGGTATTCGCGATAATATCGGTCGGCTCGATTCGTTCATTGGATTGTTACCTTAACACGCTGCTACTCCCGTATCGCCTTGTTAGATTTCGAGCGTGCAAAGGTGTACAAAATAACCGGAAACGAACGTGTGACTCAATGGAAGAACCGTTGCTCTCCTTCCCGATTATTTAATCGCGATTATTAACTCTGATAGTGATTCATTTTATCGTGTACGCGTTAATTGTCGGCGTGTACTTCAGTTGATTTCATTAAGCGAAACTTCTTCGTACTAAATAATAAAAAATTAACGTATATTATTTTCACAATTAACGAATCACATTCACAGATGCTGCTGCTTATCCTTGACTTTAACAGCCGCTAGTAACAAAACATCATTCTTTAACTAATAATACAATTCTATTTTTAATAAATTTCCTTCAGAGTTGTATTGCTCAAAATACATTGCTCCTTTGTTTCACTTTGATTTTGAAATTATAATCATTCCCCGTTAATATCAACATCTTCCCATGAAACCCACGGAATTGTCATATTTAAAGAATAATTAATAAACTAATAAATAGTTTATAATTAAATGTTCAAATGATAAATAACTAATAAACCATATTAATCGTTAACAGTAACTTCCTCTCGTGAAACTAATACGAGCATAATACTCAGAAAATAATTAATAAACAGCGTAATAGAACTAACAGCATGTCAAAATAATCAAACGAGCTGATGGTATTCAGGAGTGTTTCATTTTTTTTTTTCCGCTGGTTGTTCGTTTGAGAAGTTTCACGGGAACCCCCGGCCGACTTTCGCGTGAAAAGTATCCTTCAGTTACTAAGGACGATACCCGGCCGGTCGGTGTCGTACGAGAAACTAGAAGGTTACCGGTTACTCCTGAAATAATTGCCTCCTTTGAATTAGCATTACAAAAGAGGAAGGCGGTACGTATGCGAGTACGCGCTCGTTAAGACGCCAAGTTTTGTTTCACTATCTGCCGGCTATTGTTTCAACATCGCTATCCGCCAGGCCCTGTGGCGGCAAGCTTCCCTTCTCCGTCGGCGAAGCCTTCAGGACCGATTGCTGGAAATTTGAAATACCCCTCTATTCACATCGACACAAAGAAATATATATATATCTTCAAAAGGTTATTATCAGACACTCGTCTTAAATCGAAACAAAACACTGTCAATAAAAAAAAAGGTAGCTGCATAATGCAATTTATCAATTATTTAATTAATTTTTCGAAATAACATTTTCAAAATAGCTTAAAACCACCGTACAATTGAAACAAAACGTAACCGATGAAATTCGAGTAATTAATTTCGCTTGATTGCAACGAGTAATGGAAAATTTTCCGTACCAATTGCGAAGATATATTTACTGCCGCATGAAAAATGTTATTTTCAATAATATAATTGAATAATTAATAAATTGTTTGATTTTAATTTCACAGTGTCACATAATAGTTCCTTGAAAATCGTCAGATTCTATAGCTCTACATGTTATAACATATATATGCACACACAGAGAATATGCTGGTTGAAATCGAAGTTTCGATGAAATTATGATAATTAGGAATTACCCAGGAGGACGGGTAATCGTTGCAAGACCGTGGACTCGTTCCATAATGCAGGGAACTTTTTACTAGAGCGAGATACTTGCAATAACCATTCTTCTTGTTTCGTTAGCGCAGGTACCATTTTAATAATAGAGTAACGAACAGTGATTGTGTTTAACGTTGAATACATAACCGGTTGTATGTACATTTTCCAAAAGAGAGTGCTCGTAATCCCTTTGTTGAATACGTCTGCATTACGTAAAACGAACATCAATTTCCCGAACTTCTCTCTAGATACTTGAAAGAAAAGGAACAAAAAAAAAAAAGAAAGAAAGAAGAAAGAAACAAATTACGATTCGTTAATAACGAGAGTAACAACTGTGAAAATTGAAATTGAAAATCAGGGAAAAACCGCAGCTTAACAATCAGAAGTTCGTTACATGTTAACACTTTGCGTCGTGTAACGACAAGAGTTCGTTAGCCAGGAAGGGAGAAAAAAAAAAGAATAAAAAAGAATGCGGTTCCCTGTACGTTCATATGGCAGTTCCACGGTTCGAGGGAACTGGAATTCCATAAAAAAAAAAAAAAAAAAAAAACGGGATTCACGACCGTGGCGATCGTTGAACAGCCAATATCAATCAACAGTTCGAGACAGTAATTCTCAGAGGCCGAGGTATCGATAGGACGAAGGACAACGAACGACAACCGGCAAAAGATGGAATCATATCGAACGAGAAGAGTTAGAGAGTTACAGCTGAGAGAGTGAAAGTACGTCATTATAATACTCATCGCGGTTTGCCCAAAGGATTAACCATAAATTGCGCGTCGCATCAAATGCCAACCGGCAACTTAATGACTACCGTAATCATTTTGAAAGTCCGGTGAATCGGTGAACCGTGAGAATGAACAAGATATTCTCTCTACCGTCTTCAGGATTGCGTCACATGGTACGACGACGACGACGACGACTAAGAGGACGCGATACAGCAGGCTATTTGTTTCTTCCGGCAACGAGACTGATCGCTTCATGTCCGATTGAATGTCACTGAGCCACGGACACACGGGTCTGATACGTGACGTACCGTTTCTACTCGTCGGATTGCCGTGGTAATAGAAACCCCATTACCACGGCCAGGGATTTGATTAGGATAATCGATTTCACGAGTAATCACGGGATACGTTCTAGCCGTTTGTATTATCGCGATCGAACGGATCGTTTCTTCGGTAAATTCAAATCGGCGGTCGTTTATCATTGATCAACATGTAGGTATGTCGAACGTGGGAGAGTATAATAAATCAACGAGGGGAATCCTGGAGATTTCTGTTTTTTTTTCTTTCTTTCTTTATTCATTTTCCTGTCCCTTTTTTTCCTCGTTCGATATATACGAGGGAAAGACTTGATTGATGCGTTGCTTTATATGTTTATATATTTCCCAGATTAGTATTGACGTAGCATAAATGATAATGAATCAGACAGGCGGAGAATTGTATTTCTTTTTTTTCAGTTACAATTACGCAGTAAATTCTTCGCATTCTTGCAATCGTAGCGAAGAAAAATTCAACGTCTAAAAGTTTCTCAGAGATTCTCTTGTCAAATTGTATTAGTCGGTTTCTTTATTTTTTTTTCTTTTTTCAACTTTTTCAAGGATTGTATTGTCTTTCCTAATATCGTTTGCCTTTCACCGAGTTTGATTGTAAATCCGAGTTCAACAAATCTTCATGTCAGCGTAATACAAAGGTGGTAATAAAATAGTAATTGACGATCCATTACCACGCTAGGAGATTTGATTAAGATAATCGACTTCACAGGTAATCGTTAGATACGTTTCCGCGTCAATTCAACGAGTCTATTATCATGATTGAAGTGTCTTTTATGTCCCTTTCTGTTTTAACGTTCTTTTTATGCTTATTAATGCTTTACAGGGCAGCTTAAGTATAGGTATAAATGGTCAAATGTCATCTTGGCAATTACTTTATTACGAAATATGATCATAGGTTAAACGGTTAGATCACGTTAATAGATGATTTTTATTTAAATGCATACAATAAGGAACGTTAACTGGAATAAGTGAAAGATCCTTCATTTATCCTTGCTGAAAGGATTCTTCCACCAGCCGAAATAGCTCAGCTGGGAGAGCGTTGGACTGAAGATCCAGAAGTCCCTGGTTCGATCCCGGGTTTCGGCAACTTTCTTTTTATGTTTTCTCATACTTTTATCGAATTTTTATAATTCTGTATTCTTCACGACTACGATGGAACATCGGAACATCGACAAATATATTCCAAGCAGTTTTGTTATCTTTTCGTTTCAATTTTATAGATGAAAACATTGAAGGGTGTTGCTTCTACGAGCTACCTTGTCTGTAGAATATCTTCTTTCTCTATTGTAGCAAAGTTAAATTTACGAAAGAGAAAAACAGTACGCTCGAAAGTGTCAAATTTTTCAGATGTAATTTTTCTATATGTTTTGCAACTGTTACAGAAACATGCGGAAGAATTTATCGAGAATGGCTTATCTTGAAGTAATCGTATTTATATGTAAGTACACTTGAAGCTTCTGTTAATTCATATACGTGTATACGTTAACGGAAACGTTACGTTATCGAGGTATTCAACAGGATGAAAAAGCTGACATTCTCATTCTACGAGGAGTTGCAAACCTCTTTCGTTTCTAAAGATTTGACGTTTACGTGTCATTCGGTTTTTCAGGTTCAATGGCCACTTTCATGGTCAGCAATTGTGAAACAGAGGTAATTATGACCATTCATTAACGCTTCTATCTCGTATACTTTTCAATTAAACGCTTTAAATAAATAGTAGTCTTTTTTTCAAAATACATCATACGATATTGTGATATTTTAAAATTAGTATTAGACAAAAGCTAACGTTAATTTCATCACGAATTGACTTCCACTTCTAGTCAGAGAATAGTAACAAAAAGGCAAATTTGTCAAAGTTTCTATCAGAGTTGGATCAGTCGAGTATAGAAGCATCCATAGCGAAGGAGGATTCGTTGAGAAGAATAGTGAAAAGACTGGCACCGGAGAAGAATGGCGAGTACCAAATTTATCAAGGTTCCTAGCCCACACTCTTTACTAATGCTGAAAGTAAACTGTTCTAACCCACTCACGTTCTATCTCTAAAGTACTTTCTTCGCCTTTCTTTCCCAGTCTTCTTCGGCAATGCGGATCTTCTCAAGGAATGGCTCAAAGGAGCGGGTATTATTAATAATACTGCATAAGTACTGCACCAGCCGCTTTCTCTTCCAGCTTCCTCTATCCCAGTAGAATAAAGCGCATACATCCAGTTAGTATTCTTTTGAAACTGATCGATGTGACAACTGATCCTATCAATCACCAGGATGTATCGATATCGATCGTTCGGGAGAATAAGATTAAAATGAAAAACACAGAAAGATCATGCTGTTCATTAATATTCACTTGGAAACCGCAGTTTCAAAAGAACCGATTTTCATTTCTGCTATTAACGACAATATTGATTAATAACTGTTGAATAATTTGAATAATTTTTGAATAATTTATAAATTAATAATCTTGCTTATGTAAAATGTTAGAATAATTATAAAAGAAAAAGAATATAGCTTAACCTGAAACGTTAGAACTGCATGCAAAGTAGTTAGTATTTTTACGCAGCACTTTAAGGCTTGTGCTTATTTTTTACATCCTTATTGTACACAATAGGTTGCGAAGAAAAGCAAAAAAAACAAAATAATAAATATTTTATCATGAAAAAATTGATACGCTGTTGAGTTGTTGTATTAAGACGAGCAATTTGTCAACAACGAAACGTGTTCCTCTTCCTTAGGCGTGACAGGACAGCCCGGAGTAGACTTTCCAGCTCTCACGACAATTCCAGCCACTTCGTTCAGCTGTCGCGGTCTGAAAGGTGGTTACTATGCGGACTTGGAGACGAATTGTCAAGTAAGTAACAAATGGCTTAATGTATATCTTGCCGCAGCGTAATTACTTTAATCAAACGCGAGATTCAGCGTTACGACATCGCGGTGTTTCGTTTTGCGTTAGCGCAATCAAACATGTCGATGAACAGAATGTTTAACGCGATAAATAATTCCAAACATTTCCGTGTAACAAAGGAAACAGCTTTCCTCTAACAAAATATGATGTTTCTTTTTTTTTTCAATCGACAATAACCAAAAGGAAAATGAAAGGTCTTGAAAAAAAAAAGGGAAGATAAAAACCACGGAGAAAATAGTGCACGATGAACGAGCGAATAGAATGCAAATCATCGTAATCGTAATCATTTCCTCCAGGTATTCCACATCTGCGACAATGGACGGAAAATATCGTTCCTCTGCCCGAACGGTACCATCTTTCAACAATCGCAGTTAATTTGCGATTGGTGGTTCAAGGTGGACTGCAGCAAATCCACGGAACTCTACGAACAAAGTAGTGAACAACTGCTGGAAGAAGAGAGGAGGCGAGCTGAGTCACGAAAATCGAAATTAGACTATCAACAGTCGATTGAGACTAGCGGTCAGCAGGATTACTACGACGTACAAAATCTCAATTACGACGGTAAGCAAAATGGAAGGATCAAACCATACGAGGAGCGCCCGCAGGAGAACCAATTGCAGTCGAACAGAGAGAGGATCAAACCGTCGCGACACTTCGATTCCGGCAACAATTTTAGCCAAGAATCAAACACACAAAGAGATAATAATCAGCTGTTCACTCCGAACAGCTTCCAATCGAATCAACCTTCCAACTTGAAGCCGCAATTTAATCAGTTCACCAGAAATACCGAAGAGGGAAACGTGAATAGGTATTCGACGACTGGTCAAGATTATTATAGCACCCCGAAGAAAGCTCAGAACTATCACGTTACAAATAGAAACTCGAATCTCCAACGGGACGATAATAAAGGAGCGCTGAAAAGATTGAAGTTTAAAGGTTTAGCTAGGAATAATTCCACACCTGCCGTTTCACAGAGAGTTACACCAGCTTACACAGAATCGACCACTTTTAGAGCAGGCAATACTAGTCCTATAAAAGAGTCACAACAATTCGCGGAGAGTGCAGCGTTTGTTGGAAATCGTGGTAATCGATTGAACGAGAATTCTGGCAACACGCATCATTATTATTATCAATTGTACATCAATCGTAATTCTACCACGAGGAATCCTAGTTACGAATCAACCACGCCTACATGGAGACAGGATAACAATAACGATGTCTCCACACAGAGAAACGATTTCTTGTCATATACAGACACAGCTTCGACTTCTTACGAGACAACGACACAGTATCCAACAGCCACCGCGACACCTCCGTGTAACGATGAAGCCACTACAGAAAGTAACATTCCAACGAATCTGTCTGTTAATTCTGATACTCAACCGACGACTGAATCGCTTTTATTCGCCAACAGTAACTACGATTATCGCGCGAACGCGAGGAACGTGGCGAATGTTCGGAATAGTTTCGATAAGAGTTATTACGATGGTAACGATAACCGAGATGGAAATAGAGCAACTAATAGTAACAGTAATTCAGGTACGATCCCTGCATCGACTCGATCGTACGTGACCACAGATACATATCGTCAGAATACCGTAACACCGAGTTCCTCGCAGCAGAGGTACACCACGAGTTACTTTTCACCCACACCGACCGCATCTTTCCGTAGCAACAATTTCGGCCGCAGTACCGAGAGGTCGGTAACTAGAAACACGATCGACAATCAGTTTAACAGATTACAGGATGATTCTAAATCAACGAATAAACACCCTTCCACGGCATCGCCAGTTTATCGACAAAACTTCGTCAGCACGAGCACGGAGAATCCTTCTAGTACGACTACGCTCTATCAACAAAATACAGCTACTGAAAAAGACTTGACCCCGTATGACAGAAGCTTCACATACAAGCAGGGCAAAATAATGTCGACTTTAGGTCCTTACATTCCGTTTACCAGAAATTATGTTTACTCTACAACCGGTACGAGTACTTTGAAACCTACACCGTATACTCCTACGGTGCCTACTTACACGACAGCTTACACATCGCCGAAAACTCTGATACCGAAGTTAAAGTATCCTACGCCGACAACGTTGAGCAAAATCAAAGGAAGTTCAGCGCGATTTTCTGAAAGGGAGCACGCTCTGAGTATGTTGAATTCTCTGAAGAAGCTGGAGAACAACGTAGCTAGTTTATCCGACGCATTGAAAGGGAACGATAGGCCGTCTAACGTTTCCGTTCCTCCAGCTCCGTCGACGTTACACTCCTTGGCACTGTATTTCTCTACGGCTACTGAGAATTTCGATTCGAACGAAACCACCGAGTCGCCTATCAGTATAGAGTCCGCGGAGGATGTAGAGAAATCGGTACTTTCGAAGAAGAGTAACGGCACCGTACATGTACCGAGTGGTCTTTTAACGCAGCACACTGTCAACTCGTACGCCGAACTGTTCAAACTGAACGACGCTGTTGAGACTAACAACGTGACTACGGAGGATCGTTTAGACGACACCAGTACTTACGCAGAGGATTACAATGAAGATTTAGAGCTCCAGCAGAGCGGAGGATCTCTGGACGATCTTCGAAAGTCAAACAGTACTAGACTTCGAGAATTGGCTCAGGTGTTCACGCATGCTTTGTCCGCTTATTTATTGGATCCGGATACGTTCAAGAAGGTGTTGACAGAAATCAGACCAACGGAACCTCCGAGAACTACGCTGGAAACCGAACAATGGAGCACTACAACTCCTTATTCAATTAGCGACGAGGATAACACTTCATCGAACAGAGAGAAAGACGAGGTTTTAGACTTTTCTGACGATGGTAATGATAGTAGACAAAAATTGACGACAACTTATCCGACTACGTTCGAACCATCCACTACCACTATTCAAGAAAGCGTTTACGATACCTTCAGCACGCTCGAAAGTGCTTATTACACTACCCCTAGAGTATCCAGTCAAGATATCTTCGAGCATAGTACCAATTTCGTGTCGTTGAACCCTGTGACTGGTACCTATTTCGAAACTTCTGTGCCTCCAACGGAGAGCACGCTTACCATTGAACACAGTAGCACACCGTATGTTAGTGATTCGAGTGGATTTTATAATCAGAACAACGAGATAGATAAAGGGAACGTCGAGTCACCAGTGACGGATAATTACGTTCCGTCTGATGAGTTTGGTACTCAGAATAGAGTCGGAGGGTTTCAGAATAACAGTGTCACAATTGCCACTGAACCATACGGCGCCGAGAAGTTATACGTCACCACTCCCATAAGCGATAATTATGTCGTCTCGCCAACACCTTCGTCGCCGTCGGTGTTCGTGCATATGGTTACCTACAACTGGAACAAAAAACCTACGAGTAAGAAACCTGAGCAACAATTGACACCGCCGTTTTACGGAAGTTATACGGATCTGGTACGAAAGGACAACGATAAAATTTCGTTCGATCCTGAGAGTTACTCCAGTACACCTACAACGACGCAGAACGTTCGAGCAAGTACTTTCGGTTCGACGAAGAGTTACGAAATCTCCACCGAACAGCCATATAAAATTTCCCGTCATAAATCACTGTTATCTGAATACAAATCTGGTGGACTTTCTCATCCAACGTCACGAAGCAGTTACATGAAGTTCAGGAATCTTTTCAATCGCGTGGACGAGCATAATATCGAGACCACTGACAAACCAACAACAACTGCCAGGGTGACTGATATAATAACCACGACTACGAGTAATCTGGATACCACACCTTGTGCAAATACCGAATCATTCGAATCGATCACACAGGAAGAGGAATCGAAGATATTAAGCAACGATCACTGGACTTCGTCACCAGCTGTTACACGTCTCTGGGAGACTTCCGTTTTCGTTGATCCTCAAAGGATTAATCACGATTTAGAACCAGACCCTGGAACCACGGTATCGACAGGAACTTACGGTGTCACCGATAGCCGCGAAGCGATAGAATACAGAAACACACCGTCGATCGGACAAGATATATCCGGAAGTTCGGAGGAGTCATCGTTTATCGACGACGACGAGCCACCATCTTCAGCACAAAGATTATCGAGGGATAAGGATTCACCGACGACTTTTTCTTTACTTCCAACGTCGTTTACCACTGAGAATACCGCAACACCAAAACCATTGATCACCACACGATCGAGTATCACCACGACCATAACATCTTCTATCACGTCAACTAACTCGTTGCCTCAGGAGAGCCTGGTAACTTCTTTGTTACCGTATACGGTGACGCCTAGCAAGTTGAACGGGACAGAGAACGAAATTGCCGAGGAATTATTTGGAAAATTGAATATTTCTAGTACGAATACATTGATGAGAGTAATGAAACAGGCTGATAACAACGAGACGGTGAGGCAGCTTGTTCTTCTCTTGATACGACATTGCAGCGATCCGGCGAACAAGACGATGCAGCGTGAAAAGGATGAATTATTGAACGCGTTGCTAAGATTGCCAGTGAATGAATTCTCATCGGAGGAGTCGAGAAACGCGGTGGCAGGGATTAATAAACTCAGTCTACCCGCTGTTAGGTCAGCGAGTTACGTGAGAAGCTCCTCGACTACTCCATTGGTCACTGAACCACCGGTGACTACGTTTAGAAGTAGGAAAAGTCGAAAGTTTCGTACGACCACGGAAAATTCGGCGAATATCGTGAGACGTTCAGAGAAAGGTGTCGCGTCTGATGGAAATAATTCATTGCAGGAGGATAAAAGCTCCGCGTCTGATAATAGAGCTTTGGAACTTCTTAGATCTTTGTACACTATAGCTACGAAATGGGGGTGAGATTTCAGATATTATGAGAATTAAGTAGCGAAGGAATGTTTCGTGTCGACGAGCTCCGAGGAGAAATTCCTTCCGAAACGCGTCTTTTCATGGAAATGCAAACTATATTTTGGTGCTATCATAGATTGTCTAGAATCGATCTATCGTTTAAGATTAATAGCGGTGATTACTCCTCGATGATCTTGAGCGATCGATTGATATTGGACAGACTATAAATGCTTTCGATAAATCGATCAACTGACTTGAATTAACCGTGAATCAATTTCTCTCTCTCTCTGTTTTTTTTTCTTTTTTGTGTCGTGTAATTGATTGTAGCATTAGATCATTCCCAGTCCGGATTTCTGATTACATGATTAACGAGGTAAATTTAACGATGCGAAACTGGAAGGTTTCTATGGGTGATGGGAACGCAATACGTAGTTACTCCGACGGAAATACATTTCCTTTCAATTTATACGCACGGAATTTTTCAGACTTAAAGACGTAGGATGTAACGGTGTTAGGAAACCACGAAACGACTCCCGATTAATTTCATTTGAAATTACGTCTTACAGATTGATCAAATCTGCGGGACGAACAGGGATAATGAAATTCTTTGGAATTCGTTCGTTAGCCTATAAATTATACGAATATCTACAATTGCACCTGATCGTAAACAGTATTATAACAAGTACCGTGTACGAATACACTGTATCATAATCCTTTGTGCATCCCTCGTTGAATAAACGAGGAGCCGATGTTCTAGATTTAATGATCAATCTCCGATGCGAGATGTAAATTCTATGTCTATCTGTGTTCAAAACGTGGTTACTACGGTTAGCGACATTTCGATCACTTCGAAGGGAAAAGCGGCGAATCTTATTTCTCGTAAGTCTTAGAATTACTTGGAATTGCTTTGAACTTTGGTGCTGGTGTGTTTCTTTGTATCTTCTGGGTATGTTAAAAGAGCAACAACTTTAAAGGTACACGAGGCCCTTTACTTTGAACGTACTGAACCGTTCGCAGTATATCCTGAAAACAGTTTTAAACTCGTTTGAAAATTTTTATTTTCATTTTTCTTTTTCCTCTTCTTTTTTCATACAAAAAAAAAACGAAAAAAGGGTACAATCGACGTTCGTTGTTTGGTTTCTTTTTTTTTTCTCTTGTAGACAAATACTTCTGCTTTGTTCTAGAGACCTGTGTAATACAATCGCTTCGAGAGTATTCAAATCAACGCGCTTGTCACACATTTACCGCCTTGTTACCTAAGTTGGCACGGTAGATATTAACGACATTATGTAAAATACAATTTGTACAGAATGTGAATAAATAAAAAGAGGGTTTTTGTTAATGTTTACCACCCCTTTAGTTCTTTCCCTTGGCACGTAACATTCTTCAAACGTCTATGTCACGCGACAAATGGAAGTCTAGCAGGGAATCACGTTACAAATGTAATTTCCACAGATGTGTACGATTAAACTCGCGTTACGTGAACATCATTGAGAGTTTCACTGGTACGTGATCGTGATGTTAATGAACTCCGTTTTCACGACTTTTGATTCCCTCTCGTTATTCGTCCATACATGTTCCTCGATCCAATCTAAGTACGGATATACCGAAGTATAAACACCGGGAACCGAAGAGCCGCAAGCTTGTCCAAAAGCGGTGATTCCAATTACACTATCGCCAGTTTCGGTTAACATTAACAACGGTCCTCCACTGTCTCCTTGACAAGCGTCAGATCTTCTGGTGGTGTTGGTATCTATGACGCAGATCATGCTGTCATCGATACCGCGTGGTAATTTTCGCTGTTCAGTGTAATGTTTGGTGCACTCCTCTTTATCCACGAGACTGTAATTTAAGAGTGATTAAAACACTTTAGATATTCTCATAGATTCTAAGAGTGTTTACACTTTGTGCTATTCATCAGGATTTGAGAGCAAATTGTGCCTTTCGGAAGAGTGTTTTCGATCATTTTCACAACAATTTTATACAGGAAAAAATTCACAACTTAAAACACATCCGAGAGAAATATTTTTACTGAAAAGACAGTTTAAATTGTCTTATTTGAGGTATAAAAAAATCATTAGAATTTTTCAAAAATTTGTAAAATTACAATGCTAAGAGGACGTTGAACATGTTGTTAAAATTTCGAAATATTCGCCTACATGTAATTATGGAATCAACGACTACCTGAGACTAGATGTCCTCATCAACTTGTTGGATTTGAAGTCGTCAACGTCGTAGCTCGTAGCACCCCATCCAATCACTACTAAAGGTGTTCTCGGTGTTATCCTTACGCTATCTAAGGATTTAGTTTGAAGACAGATAGGCTTAACTGTTTTCGAAAGCTGTACCTGCGTTTTCAGCTTCAATATTGCTACATCGTTGTAATTCGTGCTACGTTTGTATCGCGGATGGGATATTATATCGCTTATCGGGATTCGTTGCACGTTTGCCGTAATGCTCCGTATATCTTCGTTTCCCAATCGCACCTAAAATAACATACGGAAGTTTATTGGAAAGCTCGTTATCATTGCTTCGAGTATTCTCAATTATACAGTCCAATTATCAATTATGAAAATACACGATCGAATTAAACGAGAAAAATTTATTAGAGGAAAGTTGGTCATAGTGCAACGTTTACTTGTATTAACATACTTAATAATAGAGAAGTATTATAAACATATTGAAAAACACGTGATATAACATTATCTCGACTTCATTCGAAGATGGCCGATGTATGTTTTAATATACGAAGAACGATAACTTATAATTAGGTGAATGATTAATCGTAAGGGTGAATGATAATATGCATTCCTCTGATAATATTTAAATATAGTTCAGGAATAGTTAGGGAATAGTTAAGGAATAATAGTAAACATTTCAATTTCTCTGATGTTTTATCTTCCATAAACTTACTTCAACGGGAACTCTATCGTTTATATTATTCACACAATGTGCTGCCGTCAACACATGCTGAGAAGATATCAAGCTACCGCCGCAATTGTATTTGATAGGTGATGGATCGTCGCTGGTGTCGTTGGATTCATACCCCAAAGCCACCATATACGGAAACTCGCCGGACTGTGCTTCCACTCCGCCGAATATGTGAAAAGACAAATCGCCCACTTTCACGTCGCCTAATGTAATTTCGTTGTCGTATTGCTGGCAGGCTGGAAATTTGTGTTACGATGTACAATTAAAGAAAGAAACAGAAATTCGCCGGTAGTACTTAAGATGTTTGTGTATTTTTAAATGTTAGAAATATACCGAAGATTTATGATACGTTTTAGAACGTTTATCCAAAGAATGTACGTAGAGAAAGAAAACTACGAGTAATTGTCTGCAGATACGCATCTGCCTTATCTTACGCATTATGCATAAAATTTCAACCGTAAGAGAGGTCTGCTATTTAAATTTTAAATGGAGCATGCAAATCAGCTTCATACCAGGTGATTTATACGCTTTTCATGAACGAAATATTTTATCAAGGAATTTCTTTTCGCGGATTATCATTTCAAATTCAGACGAAATAAGCTACGTTTGATGCATTAGAATGGTAAAACTACACGACGCAGAATTTTCTCGTTTCATTTCTGTATATTTTATTTCATCTTATTAAAAAATACGACGATTATTCCACGATATCTATAGTAACGAGATTCTTACAATCGAAGACAAGTATGTTGTTGATATTTGCCGCATGATCAACTATTAATGATGATGTACAGACGTCGATCGATTAGCTACGTATTACACGCGCGTTCTTCGTGATTCATACACACACTCCGAATTTTCTTTACGCCATGCGATCAACAGTAATTACGGTATAAATTACGATGAAATTTCGTGTTACAAGCATCTTGATCATCCTTAATCTTTAAATATAGCCTTGAAGTATAACTTTCCACGATCAATCCACGATAAAGAGGGGGGAAAAAAAGAAGAAAAGCATGGAATAAATAAAATTTTAAGTTATCGGTTACTTTCCTATTATTAGCAAACGTATGATTTACTAAATGCTCTCTAATTTTACAACTCTCATACCATTAACATCACGCGTAATCATTCATCATCGTTTAACATCAACCATTTTCAGACACAAGTAGAAAATCGTGCATTTTTCTCATAAAATATTCTATATCCTATAATATTTTGAATAAAGAAAGACGTACCAGCATCAGCTGGACGAAGTGCTATCTTCTCCGTGATATTCACAGGGCAACAAACGATCTCCTCGAATTCGTCGAATCCGCATCTTCCCGCCGAAGTCGCGTGCCTTTTCCCCTCTAGCACTTCTTTCATCCTGGGTGGACAGTCGGGTAACTTTCTGCAGGTACCTGTATTACCATTTTCCAGCAAACACTGGCTTCCTTCTACAACCAACGAAGAGAAATGAAAAGAAGAAAGAAAAGAAAAAAAACGAAAGAGTGGCTGAGTAACTTCCTGATAAGGAATATTTCCAAAGTATTCTTCTCTTTGATATACACGACACGAAAGAAAAACCGATCGTCGAGGAAGAGAACTGAAGAGATCGAAAATTCACGTGAACAACGAACGACAGAGACCGACATGTACCGGAATAAAAATCCACAGAAAGAACCACGGATTTGCTTTGACGTCATAAAGCATACGCGTTGTAATATTGTTTATGTCCGAGAATATAAAAATCACCAGCGCGGACCAAACTCTTCCTTCTGTCCGCAATATATTTATTCGTACAACGATGCACGTTTCAATGGTTGTAATAAAAAATGAGATACAACCAGACTCGGAGTAATTCCGGTCGCGTATAAAACGAAAGCAAAAGTTGCAACGAAAACTGTATAGCGAGGGATTCGAGTAGGATTGTACGAAAGTGTAATTTTTGACAGTGATCGTAAGCGGACAGTTTTGGTGAACGTTGAAACGTTAGCTCGATTGTTTGACACGAAACTATTACGACGAAGAAAATACGCGTAAAATATATGTGTGTAGTATATACATATGTATACATATATATGATATTTACCATAGAGATCTTTTCCTCTAGACATCGAAAGCACTACGATGATTAAGAATAACTGAAAGAACACGATCGAACGAACGTTACTGTACATTTTCGAGATAACGAAAATGTCAGAAGATGAACGGAAACAAACGATGCCGATAATGTAACCCGTGTGGCGTGCAGTTCAAGACTAAACTGATGGTCAAGCAAGCTAGAGTGATGCGATGAATCAGATAGAAAGGAAAGACTCACTCGTAGAAAGATTCACACTCGTCGGCTTCATGCTTCCCGTTTGAAAAGAGGAGAGAAAAAGTAAGAGGATAGAGAAGGGTGTACAACGCGAAACCGTGTGTGCAACAATGATGCGTTTATCAACTACACGCGGTGATTAACATATTACGTATTTAATCGCCGTTAGACAGATCCTTGCTTATGTTTCGTCGCGGATTTGATCAAATATTCACCTGTAATTATCTGTTGTACGCAGTATTTTATGATCATATACGAAAACAATCGATAAATTCCTCTCTTGTTACGCTACCACTTGACGATGCTATAAATAGTATAAAATAATGTTTAAAATAAGAAGGATGTAAGTTCCGCAGGAGTCCTGTAGACCTGGGGACTTGTGACGTAGATATTCTACGGAGAATTTTGTTATTCTGGATCTGCATCACCGTTGAAATTGATTCTTTTTCTATAGACGTCAATGGTCAAATAATTGACATCTATCTAATGGCGATTCTTTCCGTAGTATTAATTACTATAATTGACGTACGGTTTGATCACGCAATCAGCGGATCGTGATTTCGATAAAATTCATATTACATAATGTTGAGCCAGTGAAAATTACCAGACCGCTTATAATAGATCTTGACGCAATCATCGATCAAAAATGTTTTTTTTTTTCACGCTAAACAAACGAGATGTTACGTGAAAATTCTTTCTTACGCCAAGTTCAAGAACCTCCTTCCGTTTATCTGAATTTGTTTCGTATAAAAATTCGATACAACTTTGGATATTCCGAACTTGAAAATAGTTCAAAGCTAAACGTTTTTAATTAGGAATTCCTAATTATATCTATTATATCGTGTAAAATGAAATATCGAATTTCTCGATCATTCGAAAATTGACTGTTTAGGTGACTGTTCAAGTGTTGAAAAATTCTGAATTTTTTGCTCTGAATTAACTGTAGTACATAAGATTTTTGATAAGTAATTTCAAATGATTATCTGAATATTGGAAAGTTCTGCGTTTCTTCATGTCAAATTATGTTCGTACAATTCTCGGTAAGTTTCTGTTGGGAAATCTATGAGTAACGTTTGCCTGAATTTAAAAAGAACAACAATATTCATTTCTCCTTGGAAAATGTGCACATTTCTTCTTACGCTATTTGATAAATACGAACCGAGCATTTTACTTGAATGAACAACCGAAAAAAATCGGAGAATCACCGCGCAGAATAGGAAGTTAGGTCAACGTTGGATGACCGTGAACGATAAGTACTTATTTCTGTAACAAAAATTCCGTGGACGGCGAAATTTCACGAACTTTTCCTTAACGTGCGAATTTTCTTTTTATCCCGACGATGCGAAATCCGCGAAACGAGATGGGAATCAACGTTCGTTAAACTAGTTTAGTCAGCTGATACTCAGAAATGCTTTATTCTATGAATTTTCTATACACTTTATCGCCACAGGACAGAACTAATTTCGCGGTGATTTCATTTATTCTCGGTTACGAATTAACCGGGAAACCTCGTTGGTTGCGAAGTCATACAGTTATTTACTCACAGGGTTTCCCATAAAAATAGAATTCAGGGGGTTCACGTGCGGTCGACATTGGCCTGAATACTTTCTTTAAAATGTATTCGCATAAAAATAACTAAGTTTCCCCCCGGAGACGTATTGGAAAAAAAAAATGATTCACGCGTGCATCATAACGGAATTACCAGGTTGAAATCTGGACCGAACTCATTTGTTTGATAAATTTCAGTAAGTAATGTTCGAAGCGAGGCTCGGTAACGTACCGCTACGTTCATTCTTCCCGGTCACAAAAGATCCGTCGCGTAAGATATGCGCATAAATCGTAATAAATTATCTTTATAACTAACGAGCATCGTATGAAACCTATGAATTTTAGGCGTTTCCAAAGTACGATTATGTTCGTATTATTTTTCCAATGTGCTTGAAGCAGAACGAAAAATATTCGAAATTAAATCACAACGACGACAAAAGGACAGCGGGGAAAAAAGAATAAAAGCAAAAAGAATAACTTGCAAACCGCACAAAGCCGATTTTTGTGCATTCTTAGCGGTTACCCTTCTTCTGGAAACAGGTATTGTTTGTGATTCCCCGAGACTGTCTAGGCTTGTATTAGTCAAACGTATATACGAATGTATGTATATATATACTTGCCGAATGCGTTTCGAAAACATTTCAGTCCAGATCAAAAAGAGCAGAGTACCACGAGAGAAAAACGGTACAGGGAAAAAAACTGTGGCGAGATAAGTTAGAAGAGGAAAGGAAAACGTAACAGAAAGAGAGAAAAGGAGGTACGATCGGTATAAGAAGGATAGAACGCGAGAGAAAGAGACAGAGATAGATCGAGAGATAGAGAGAGAGAGAGAGAGAGAGAGAGAGAGAGAGAGAGAGAGCGAGAAAAGAGAGAGAGAGAGAACAGTTTTACACGCGTTCGCATTCAGTCTGCCTGCGGCGTTCGTGTAAGTTGTGCTTCGTTCTCTCTTTTTCAGCATTTTATTGTTCCTTCTGTATTATCTTAACGTCGTTTCAAAGAGAAATGAACAATACGGTACACGCGAGACGCGACTACTTTCGACACGATTTCTCTCGATAAGGGATAAAAGCATGACGTGTCGCCTTGATTGAACGCGTGACCATTGAAAAAGTAACATAAACACACAACATTTGTAGGTAAGAGAACATTTATTTCCAAATGATACCGTATGTACGATTTTAATAGATTCGATTTGAAGTGAATGAAATTCGAGAAAGAAACAGAGAATACATCTAGTGCTGTTAACGTAACGGACTAATCGGTAGCCGGGTGAAAGTTACGCAAAATCTCGTTCGTTGCAGTCCTCGAAACACATTCACCGATCTACATACGAAAGGAAAACATGTATATATATTTATCGAATTGTCGAACCGTTTGTTTTATTCGATATAGGAATTTTTCAATTGGAGTATCTCGAAGTTTACTATTTCTACGTAACCGTTACGTGATTATTCCTCATGCACGCGAAATCTTAGAAATATCTAATATTATTACCTTAAATTGGATTTGCTGTCTACTTTAATATCACGGTCAAGCATAGGCAAACTGTGTCTCTTGGCGCCAACTTCTCTGTTTTAATTAGCTTTGTACATTGCAAGAAGAGGAAGAAAGAAAAGGGAGAAAAAGAAAAGAAAAGAAAAAGGAGAAAAACAACACAGGTACTGTAGATCATCACACGGATTGAAAGTTTGACGTTTATGAAAATATAAAAAAAAGAGAAAAAAAAACAAATAAAAAGGAAGTGCATCGTTTACAGCAAAAGTTTCTGAGAATATCGAACATCAAAGTTCCGTCGGATACCAACCGTTGAAACTTGTCGACAAACGTATCGTTGTTAAATTAGCAAACTCTAGCGCGGAACAGTGGCCGACGGTGACAGAGCAGACATTGTGCATCGTACAATCGCGTTGCATATTTGTGGTAGCAATTAAGACCTAGTTCGCATGTGTGCGGCTAAATTGTCAACGTGTTGCGTCTTAATGAGTTAACACGCGCAGAAGTTCGAAGTATATATGTGAATGTTTAATATGCCGTTTAACGTTTACCATCCAGTAGCAAGGACAGGCCAATTTATTGCTTCAATGATATGATCGCCGCGCTAAATTGAGTACGATCGGTGGTGGTTCTAATTAACTTCTTAATGTATGCAGATTGTTTATCACTAAGAGGAAAACCCGGTTTTGAAAAGTGAAATACATTCTCTCTCTCTCTCTCTCTCTCTCTCTCTCTCTCTCTCTCTCTACCCAGTGTTAATTAAAAACATTCTGGTCTGATATTAACGAACGCGGGTCGCTACACTCTTCACCATTGGCATTGATACGCGTTCGAATTATGTAATAATCACTTTATCACTAGCTCCGGTTAACCGTGTTACATTATGTGGGTGTTTCCTGAATTTGCGCGCGTTACGAATTAAACGTCGTGCGATAGAAATCGTGTCTAGTGGTATTATGATTCTCACTTGAAATCTCGCTTGCTTTTCTTTCGATCGAACGTTCTAAACGACGTTTAACCCTTTGACACTCGAAGCTTTTATACCGAAGTTGAATTTTTAGTTTCGTTTTAGCATAATTACACGTGTTCACACGTATAGTTTCGTCGATTAAAATTTGAAAGGTATAATGGTTCCGTTACAGATTGCAGATATTTGAGATTCTGCAGTTATTTTCACCTTTTCTAAACTTTATTCTTCCTAATCTTTCCTCAGATACTGTAGCATCAGTTTCATTTTTTATTGCTACAGTTATTTAATTCAAATCTCTCATTTATGATATTATTAATTCGATTTATAAATAATCCAAAATCGATCTTATCTTCAGTGTTACTAATTCCATCACTCTGCTCGATGCTTTACAAGTATCAAAGACAGCCTAATATATAAAATAATAAGTTTAATTAAACGCAATGCTATACTTTCAATTGCATATACAATCAGTTACAATGTAAAAAAGAAAAATATCTACTTAAAAAAAAAAAAAGAAGAAAACAGTTATTATCGCTTCTTAATTGCCATTAGAGTTGCGATATCGAACCAAGTGGCTACTGATAGTCGCCTCTCGAGTGCAAAGGGTTAACCCTTTCGTAATTTAGCTCTGAAGAGATTCAAGCGAAGTACAATTGATTATATCATTCTTTTTATGCTGAAACTATAAATATGCACTTCGTGAAATTATCACTTTTAGAGTGAAATAGTAAATTTAGAGAAAATTTCAGAAAATTTAATCTCTAGAATTATCTATCTACATTTTACAGTTAATTGTGAATCACCATAATTTATATGATAACATAAGGGTGAAAATATATGACAACCTATCGTATACGCTATCTTCTTTAACTCTCTTCATTTCTGCTTAAGAAACCCGAGGTTTAAAATAAACAGCAACACACTTTGACATTCTGCCTCCCTCTTGTTGAACTGTGAAAGGAATAAAAATGTTCCATACTTCTTTGCCGTTTAAATACAGTGACATTCGGATACCCTTTAAAACAGAATAGCTTTTTCAAAAGTGGACCAAACGAATGGAATTCTCGCGAGAAGTTAGATTATCTTACTGAATGACGTGTAAAAATATTTTTGAAAGAATTCCAATTAGTTGAAATTACAAAGAAAATTGTAACAGGCGCTTTTTGCAATGAAAATTTAAGAGATTCTTTTTCTTGTAATGAAAATTTAAGAGATACATTTTATAGACTTATGTCGATTGTATGCATATTGAAAATTTCATAGAAATCGGATAACGTGCCTACGAGCTGCAAACTGTTAAAGATGGTATAAATCGAAGTTTTCCACTTGTTCCTGCATCGACCGCGTTCGAAGAAATTTTCAGCATGCATTGACTAACATAAATCTACAACGTGTATTTTTTAAATTTTCATTACAGACTCCAGTAAAAATTGAAAAAGTGACCTCCTCTATTTTCTTTGCGACTCCGACCAATTGCAATTTTTTTCAAATTTTTTTGGAGCATATTATCTAGTAAACTAATCCTAACTCCTCAGAAAAAACTCACGTTATTTGATTCAATGTAAAAAAAAAAGTTATTCTATTTTAAAAGGTGTCCGAATATTAATGGTACATGAAATAAAAGTACATGTACATTATTTAGGGGAAAATCCTTGATAACGATCGTAGCTAAAAAACTCGTCAAATGGATGAATCCGCGAAAGCTACAGATAAAAGAGTATCCAAATTGCCGGAAGTAATAAACGCAGACCAGAAACAAGCGACGCACTTAAAAGTGACGAATTATTCGACTAGCAACGATACAAATTTATTAAGGATCCCAAAACGAAAGTTGTCCGTGTTTTATCGATCGTTCGACGTGATCGAGCAATTCGATCAGGACAAAGAGAAAGAAACGATCGAATTTCGACGTACGTCTAGCAGTCCGTCGGTTCGTATTGAGCGAACGCACGAGGAGGATGCGAATTCGAAGAACAACGAGATTGGTCAACAAACTGGCATACAGAAAAGAGGCCTCGTCGCTAGTTATCGTTCTTTGATCGAGAGTGGGAAATTCTTGAGCAGTTCCTCGCCCGATCATCTCAGCGAACAATCTACCGCGAATCACTCGCACGTTTCCAAAACTGCGCCATTATCTCCGACATCGTTGAAGTTGCCTCAAGTTACGGAGGGTACGATCGTTGATAATTACGCCACGATCACCGAAACTTCGATCGGGAAACATTACAAGCGGAATAATCATGGGAATTACGAGTTCAAAGTAAGCCGCTGTTGGTGATACCTTTTTCTTCCTTTTGTTTCTTTTTTTCTTTCTTCTTTTTGTTTTTTTTTTCTTTCTCTCGAATTTTCTCTTCGTCCAATTAACTCTTAACGATCGCGAGATAATTTTCACACAGAGAGATATTCAAGTTAACGGTTGTTTTCCCAGCAAACTGAACCTTTCGACGCGATCGAGAGCGAAATCGATTTCCTAGAAATTTGCCGGATCTAACCGCATGAGAAAATATTTGCCTTCGGAATACCTCGGATATTCGTACGAGAGTAAATTTAAACCCTTGAATCGCAACGACGAGTCACACTCTCGTGGTATAGATCGGGTTCGAGATATGACAGAAGAAGAATCGTATTTCGAAATTGCAATGTGCAAATTGCATCTAATACTTTTGCTTCTTCTTGTTCATTTCACGCCGTAAGGAAACAGTGTACGGTTGAAGAAAACACACGTAGCAAAGGGGATAAATGATACTTTTCAAATTCACGTGAAATTACTTTACGCAAGATGATTCGAGGAAGTATATAAATTCGAGAAAATCATAAATTCGTCATACTGTTAACGCATAAAATAGAAAGATCAGTTTATCCAGGAGAAACGATAGAGTTATTACTTCGCGTGCTTGGAAACAAATCAAAAACATCCTTCCCCTCCTTAAATTCCAAACGTCAGCGTGTATATGCCACGGAAGAACTAATTCGTTAAAATGACACACGATTTAAAAGACTTCCAGGATGGTCTTAAATTAGAAGCCAATGTTCGACCGTTAAGAGTTAAAAATAATCTTCTTCTTCTTCTTCTTCTTCTTCGTAACGATTGTTGTTTTTCGATCAGGCCAACGATGAAAATCCATCGATTGATTCCTGCCGTAACGATTCATCGACCAGCCTGATCACCATCGAGTCTTTCACCGGTAAAAAGATCAAAAACGACAAAACGAGCCGATCTACGAATGATCTCCAGTGTGGAAATTCACCGCATCATACACGTCCAATCTGTTCACGGGCCGCTACGTGCACCGGTAAATCCCG
Organism: Anthophora plumipes; assembly: GCA_951804975.1. Lineage (NCBI taxonomy): Eukaryota > Metazoa > Arthropoda > Insecta > Hymenoptera > Apidae > Anthophora > Anthophora plumipes. Next base: position 16,641,138 of record OX638116.1, on the reverse strand, counting down.
CTAGCAACATTTCGATCGAGTTAAAGAAAAGAAAAAAAAAACACTAAAAATACAATAAAATGTATATTGTTCGAGATCTATCCTCTCTGATTCGCAGATCTGGTTAAGATCAAAGATTCGGAGTATCCCCGCTCGTTTATGAACGCGTCAAGTGGTGGTCGCCACGGCAAATATACATCAGTCGACGTCGAAATGTCGAGTCACGAGGATAGCTCGATCGGTTCGGATAGCGAGGACGATTCGATCGCGGCAACCTGCACGCGGGACGTGTTAGAGAAGATTGAGAGGACGCGTTCGAAGAGTAACAGTCCGTTGACGTCGTCGCAGCAATCTTTGTCATTCTCGACAGGGGAACACTCGGGAAAATTGGATCGAAGCGTAAACGACGGAACGAAGAACACAGAGGATTACGCGGAATTTTGCTCGAAACAAGAGAAGCGACAAGTTGGTAATCTTTTTAAGATATCTTTTCTTCTCGTTCCTCTTACCGATCACATTAGAATGAAGAATTTTTCTTTTCTCTTTTTCTTTCGCGAAACCATAGAGAAATTGTTCGATTCCATAAAAACAGAATGTTACAAAAATATGAACGTAATGTTAAAAGCTAAAAGAAGAAAATGAATGTGAAAAATTATTATTATTTTCAAGTTATATTCAGGTAATTATTTGAATCATTTCTCCACGATTCCGATCTTAGGGAGAACGATAAAATACACCGGTATCGGAGACCTTCGGCATTGCCAGACATTCTAAATATTATATGCATGCACCTTGAATCGTTACTATATCACACATGGTCGTCGCTACATCTGGCGATCTATTCCGTCCGATAGGAAAAATAATATTTGCTCTAGAAGCACCGCGGGACGGTCAAACGTTCACGATACGCAGATATATCGGTGAAGAAATTCGAAGTAAAAGCATCGGCGGCGGTGGCTATGGCCTTTGCTGAAATTCCCTTTCTGTTCCGAACCGCGTAATGAAGATATTTATAGAGAGGCGTAAAAGTTCTGAAACGATTGTGTATTTAAGAAACGAAAAGATTATACATTGCGATTGTACATTTATTCGTATGGTTATTGTCCGCTGCAGAGAGTATTCGCTGGAAGGAGATCCTTGTCCGAGGGTGACTGCGAACGATACCATCGTACGAAACGTCGTTGCAGATGCACCAAAGGGGAAGAACTGTTCGAGGAACAAGAACAGCTCCCAGCTTTTCCGAGCTTCAGCGACATTAGATTACAGGCTATAGGATTAACAAGCCCAGAGGATATAGACAGTCTGTACAGGTATAAACTATAATGTTGTGTTTTAAACATATATTACGTAATTAATATTACAGCGTGTAACAAAAGTACTCCGATCTCTGGGTTGAATCGGTAAGACGGTAAAAAGAGTAAATCACGATTATTGGCTTACGTACTTTAATACTTTCAGCACAGACGATGTTATGAAGACCGTAAAGCGTGTGAAAAAGTAAAGAATAAAAAAGAAAAATAATTCTAAAATTTGTTTTCGTTATGAAACGTGTTCTATAGCATTCTTAAGGAAAAGTAAGTAACGGAGACACGATAAAAAGGAAGAATTTCGTGTCTCAGATAAAACACCATAAAATATCCCATACTGAAAGTGTTAATATATATATTTCTTTAAAATAAGTCAAATGTCTACGAGGTTAAAAATTAAATAAAGGAAAGAAATGTCAGTAAGTAAATCAAAAGTTTTCTTTTTTTTTTGTAATCTGAATTCGGGAACTTTTGTTACATACTGTAGTTCGATGATCTACTAAAATGGACAAATAATTGTTTCTCGTTTGATTTAGGGAAAATGTGCCAGAAAACGAGCTCGAGGTGAGTGAACGATCTAAAACGTGTGACATAACGCTACGAGTCCGTGCATCGAAATTTACATTTATAAATAACGACCTTTGTTAATTGCAGCGCAAATATGTCGCGTTCTCGATAGGACTCGCTACAGACAGGATCACCCTGCAACGGAGATATGACTTGTCGCTGCGTCAGCGAGATCAATCAGAACGGAATTTTATGGAGGAAATTAAAAGAATGCAAAGGGACTTACAGGTAAATATACGCGACGTTTAAATATAATTGAACGTGTAATCTCTTGTCAAAGAAATTCTTACCATTGATTGAAAGAAACAAAATTTTGTTACTATTAAAGTGACACAATAACTTCATAGATAATTTGCAAATACTAATAGTACATTTATCTAACTGAAAATTAATGGATCGTTAATATTAATTACTGACCTGTTGAATAATAGGATCTGTGCCCACTTTGTACGGATCAAGAGTCGATAGATAAAGTGGAGAAAGTTCGCCACCAGTTAAATATGATAGCGCGATCAGCGCATAGAGTTTCGTCCGCCGCTGAAACCTATGGAGCAATGTATCAAGAGCATAGGATATCTAGAGCAATTTTCATAGGTGACAAATACTTGCAGCTATTGCGAAACAGATGCGAAAATCTTGCTGCAGAAATCGCGGAAACCAAGTATTTTTATAATATTTCTTTTCATTCAATTGTACTCGACTGTAGCTGAGATTTCGAATGATTACTTTACAGACAAATCTTATTGAAGAACAATATTGTGATAGAAGAAAGTTCCGGGGATATAGGAGACGATTTACCTAAAATACGATACAGGAACGGAATCCCCTGCAATAATCGAACAATGGTCCGCGAAATTAATAGTATATTAGAGGAACTGTAATATTACACGCACAGACCATAGATTTATCAACATATATGCGATTATTGATAATTAATTTCTTTTTGATTAATTTCTATTTGTAGATCGCCAGGAGAAGAGCAAGCATCGCAACAATTTCACGACCCCTGACTTCGCAAGATGTGATAAAGGCAGTATTTTTTATTATGTAATTTTCTGTTACACATAACTTGTGTAATAATCACGAAGAGATACAGTTGTAATAACAATAATTTTAATTTTTGCATTCAGGAAGCTCCTAGGCAACGTAATTCCGTTTCCGGAAGAGTTACTTTAAGAAGACCGTCGTTGTGTTCCGAAATACAAAGGAGGGAAAGTGATAAATTAAACCGAACGGAGTTTGTACTATTTTCTTATTCGATTGCGTAACAGTGTTATATATATTCGAATTGCAAAAATGAAGTGAATTTACGTTTTAATATTTCAGTAGTACGAACAGCGTCGTTGAATTACGCGACATTTTCGAGCACACCGAATCGCGACGGAACTCGATCGAAGAAAATAATAATCTCTTAAGAATCGATCAAAGCAATCACGTCAATATCGTAAATTGTGATATTGTTAATAACACGGATGACCAGGATCGATTAATCAGCAGTCAAAATTCTTTTCTAGAGTCGAATGTGACCAAAACTGTTGAGAAACAATTAAAATCATGGTAATTATTTGTCTAATAAAAAATAAAAGGAAAAAAAAGTATCGGAAATAGAAAATATCTGAAAAGGAAAAATTCCGGAACTTTTTTTCAACGTTTATCGTACCTTTTATTTTTAGTATACGAACAGCAGAACCTTTACGAATAACCAGAGACCTCGAAACATGGCGGCCGATATTATGGTACACGTTGATTTTCTTTCTTGGATTTTACGCGAAGCATATTACTTCAACGTTCAACACGTGTGATATGCCGCCATAGACTCATGATGTATCAAAGGATTTCACTAGTAAGGTTTAAAAAGTTAGCGTTCTTTTCTGTTACGGTGTTGCAGTATTAAAGAATTATTTCTAATGTAACGAAAAAGTAATAAAAGACCTGATTTACAAATATATCGTATTTAATTTTCTTGCTTTCGTATATTACAAATTATCCACTGTTCCGATACACACGAGCGAGTTGTTCTTGTTGTAGTAACGTAAAGAGAGAATGCTCGAACAATAAGTTGAGTATATTTGCGGTGATTCTGTTTCAGGTACTAGATTTGACGAATTGCTGCAAAAGAGTACAATTAAAACACAGTCTTATATCGAATGTAAGTTTGTCTCGATTCACGTAGCTGAAAAAATTACCTATGAACAGTTTTAATATGGTCATGCGTAGGCCATAAACGTATAGTGCCATCCAGACTTCCGCTAGCAATGTATTGACCATCGAAACTCCAGTCTAAATGCATAACCGTGTCTTCGTGGCCTTTAAGTTCAGTTAACAATGCATTAGTTGCTAAGTCCCAAACAGAGATAGATTTGTCATCACCTATAATAAAAAAACAAGCTTTAATTAATACACTGTGAAATTGATAAATCACAAAATTCCCATTACATGATGTTAAAGTTTCGTTATTTTACCTGCGGCTGCCAAATACTTTCCATCTGGGCTAAAAGCTAAACTATAAATTGTTGACTGCGGTCCGACATATACCCTTAATAAATTTCCGTCGTCTTTATCCCATAATCTAACAGTCTTATCAGCAGACCCAGTTGCCAAATATCGAGCGCTTGGGTGAAATTTTACACACTACAAAAACGATATGTTATGAAATTATACAATGAAAAATAATTAAGATTTTCTTTTTTTCATAAAAATTCGTATATTTAAAAGTATATACATTGCTGTGCGTATGAAGATACTTTTATTTCTATCTAATATACATACGTTTATATCTAAAAAATGACCAGCAAATATGCGTAATGGAAATACCCTATCTAAGGACCATAATTTGGCAGTTCTGTCGTGAGAACCAGTAGCTACATACAGATTGAATACACTAAGATCCATGCACCATATAGGATAACTGTGACCACTGTAACAGTTTAATTTTTATTAATAGAATGATAATTTCATATTCTAAAAAAACATTTGCGCGAAATTAATGTAGACGTATACCTATAAATCGCGGCACACGTGTAATCATTAAGTCTCCATGCCCTCATGTCTTTATCACTAGATACAGAAAGTAAAATTTCTGATTCTGGAATAAATCTTAAATCATGTACAATATCCGTATGACCTCTAAGTATCACTGCCCCTCCTTCAGTCCTTTAAAGAAAATACATACATAAATGTATAATTTTATATCACTCGGTTAATTTGATTTACCGTGGTTTATTTAAATTCGACTTATGAAAACCTACGTTTTATCCGATGTTTCATAAAATTTATGTAGAAATGGAATATCAGAGGCAAACGTGAAGGAAGGTTCTTCATACTTTGGCTTAATTAATACTGTTTCATTTATACCCCATAATCTAATCTCTGTAGTACTAAACCCTACTGCTAATTTGTCCATATTTGGTGGAATTATACCACTACTTGCACTGTAAATAAATTTTAAATGTTTTTTATATAATTCTTACTTTTTTCTAATATTTACTATGCTAAACTTTAGAGCTAAATCATTCTTTTACATGAACAAAACCTGTCTGTGTGTAATTACTTTTCAATAGCATTGTTCACTGTAAATATTCGTAGAGGTTGGTGAGCATTATTTCTAATTAATCTTATAGCTTCTTGTAATTCCCTCATTTCACGATCAGCTCCAGTACCTGATGGTTGTTCTACATATCCATTAATCCCTACTTCAGCACGTGAACCTGTTTCTTCACACCCATCTGTGTCTGCTTCAGGCACATCCATTTTTATAATTATTGTCACGTGTGTATTTATTATCTGCATAACAAAGAAATTACATACTTTTAATTGATATTAAAAAATAATTTCACAGGCAATATGTTTTCAATCATTGCAATTCTTTTTCTATTACCTGCAGTAATATAATATGTCCATGCTTTGAAAGAAATTGTTGAAGACATAAATGAGCAATATTTGACATATCCACTTTATACTTTCTAGTTCTAAATGAATTTACTAAAGGTCTCAATTCAATATCTTGTACTGAAAATACACTTGATAGCTCTTCTAAAAAGTCTTTCTCTGTATCACTGTTGAATTCATTTTGATGTGATTTTAAAAACTGTATTGCTGCTTGCCTGTTGCCAGCATGTAGCATCTCTAAATATAAGTGACAAAATACAGGGTATAGAAGCCCTTTTAATTCCATTTTTAACTTATCATCGTGAACAATATTTACCCACATCTTTAACCTGAAGGAAGTACATACTTTTAAAAAAATAATCAAATAAGTAGTGGAAGTTATACGTGTAATATATTAAAATAATTGTAACAGAGTTCAAATGAGAATAAAAGGCATATACCGTTGATATGCTTGATCTGCAGCAACAACATCAATGCTAATGGCACTAAAAATGATGGAATTATCTTGAGATGTGGCTGAAGCAGCAGTTGCATTCAGAGTCATTTCATCACTTGTACGGCAATGTATTGAATTGCTTTTACAGAAAACGTCGCTGGTCTATAATTGGTATTTGAAAGTTAGGAGAGGTTATGTCATGTTTATTAATTGTAGTTCAATTTTAAATTGCATTCTTGAGATAAAAACGAGAACGTAACCTGCCTGATAATGACGCCGTTTTAAATATGACTCAATTGTAGCATTAATTAATTCACTCTTCAAACGTTTCATCTTTTTGGAATTATACGTTGATTATATTCAAAAGATTCAAAAGATCCCACCATAAGAAAGACGTCAAGTGACAAAAATAATTAAAAGGTGTATTATATCAGCGATTTCTTAAAACGTGAATAACGTACAGACATTATTTGTATTTTGTCAACAAGTTAATAAAATAGAGACGACGAGTTTAAATAACCGCTATTGTTAAACGTATTTTCATCAATGAACTAAACCAATCCGTGAATGAAACTTCAATTGATAATATTCGACATGTTGTTCTCATCACTAAATTTTTTTTAAACTTTTATACTTTTATACAATCTTATTAATAATATATAAATCTATAAACAAATAGTTGCCGCCCGTCAGTCATTCTGAAAATATACAGAGACAAAAATACATCTTTTCCCTAGAAAAATATTCATTATCCCTGGAATCATCCAAAGTGTACGTCCCTAATTTATTCAGACGTGAAATATTCAAATTTTGTATTACTACGTAACACCGAATTAAAATACTGCGTTTTGTTCACAGATTAACATTTGTAAATAAAATTTTTGTAATATCAAACACCTATTAATTAACATACGTAGAGACATTTAACATTTCGACCATTGTAACTAGGAATAGCGAACTTGCAACTAGAAATAAATATCGATATCATATATATAGTTCAAGTATTTATTTACAAAAGTTAAAATTTATGTAATGTAAACGTTGTTTTATAAGATCCTCTTCTTGACTCGATAATGGTACAATTAAATTCGATTCCACTACTGACCTAAAAAATGTATGTACGTTGTAAAACTTGGTAATATATTAACATTCAACAAAATATACAATCTAAATAAAGGAGTTTCGATATTTCAATCGGTGCTATTGAAACATATCTAACTGAACTAACTTTAATTATATTATCTTCTATAATAAAATTAAAATACTACTGTACGGAACGACGCATTTCTAATAATACAGGAAACTTACAAATCTGAGCATAGTAAGTTTAAGTCCTGCGGTATAAAATATCGCATACGCTGAGACAAATCAACAAACGGGTCATCGTCATTTTCAAAATTTTGAAATCCTTGTAATCTATAAAAATAAGATGTAATATAAAAATAATAGAAAACACTTTAATTTCAATGAAGATTATATCAGTGATACGTTAATCCTTTGCGGACGATCGACGCATATATGCGTTTAACGTAAACCATAATGGTAGACGATGAATGCCTCTATGCGTTTGAAGAAAACAATTGAGAAAGCCAGGAAGCATAAATATGTTGTATGTGAACACAACTGACAAATTCGAAACATACACATATATGTAGCATAAATAATAGTTTATAAAAAGTAAGTATTGAAGCTCTATATAAAGTGCCCAGCTTCAAATCGTTTCGTCCGCAAAGAGTTAATATATGTAGTAACAGAGGAAAAAGTACGAGGGGACCAACAAGCAAGAATCGAACTCCACACGACCTCCGGCATGGCAAGCAGGAACACTAACGCTCATAGCCAAGGTGCCCTCTTATCTCCCTCTTTGTTATTGTTACTATTTGATAGGTATGAAGGCCCCAACACTACATATATTTCATTAGATTTTGTTTTAAAATGTATACTAACCGTACGATAAAATGTTTAGGCCGTTGTATTGTTGATTGTACAATATTACGTTTAGAGAGATTAAATACTGTCGGAAATACTACGTCACGAAAATCACCGATCGTTACATAATTACATTCCTCAGATCTTTTAAAGAAGGAATCATTTTTAAATTTTTGTGTGATTAAGGAACGCATTGCCGGTATATCTATCCAAATAACACAGGATTGTTTTTGAAGCATTTCGGCGAACCAATCGAAAGCACCAACTTCGGCCACATAATTCCATTCCATTCTATCGTACCAATCATGTACCTGCAAGATGTAAAAATTACAATTACATTCTTTAAAAAAAATACACTTTTAAAACTTACTTTTTGTAATAACTTACTAATTTTTACTATAATTTTCGAACTATTATATTTGTTAACATAAGCGACAAATAAAACGTTTACGTATATTTTTTAATTTTTATATTTTTTTAATTTGTACACGATTATAAATAACTTACAACACACTGGCAGACCCGACTAAGTATTTCACGAAAATCTGTCATCAATGCCATGAACGATTCAGAACCTTTAGGATACAACAGTATAATATCTGTATTTATAGTGTTGGTGTCTTTACATTTTAATTTTTCCTTCTTCTCGTTTAAGCCATACATGTTTGACTTATTGGGCTTAGTTTCGTTAGTTTTAATAATATTTTCATTACAGATATTTATGTAAAACTTTTTGTCTTGTACATTGTAGACACATATGATATAGACCAGATACATAATTACAATCATTACAAATATAGTTAATGTGATAATAATAATGGGTGAATAGAAATTCGAAGTATCATCAGACATAGTGTTAGGCAGAATAGCAAAATTATTGTGATCAGTGACATGTTGACAGTCTGTAAATAAAATTTCAATTTCTCTTTTGCAATATAAATAATTAAATAGGAGGAGCTGCTATAAAGAATATACATTATCTGCTTTATAGTAGAAACTAAGGAGTTTGGATAACCATATACTTACTTCGATACCACCAACAATTCTCCACAGATGGTTTCCATAAAGTTTTTTCCTTACATCTTAGATCATGGTACCAGAAATGTATACAGTAATTAAAATTGTTCAGAACTTCAGTTTGATATTTCCATGTTCTCTTGTATTTTCCATTTGACAACTAATTATCAAACAAGCATTTTTAGTTATACAAACATATTATTATAATATAATTGTGAAATGACAAATATAAAACTCACCAAAGGTATACTAAAGTTATGGTGTTCAAATCCTGTATCACTGTGCTAAAAGGAATATGTTAAAAAATATATCTAAGTAGATGTATTAATTTTTAACATTTAATTATTGCATATAAGCTTTAAATGATATTTAAAGTAAAATGAACATTGCAAAATATTACCAAAATCTTAAAAATCTCCAAACCATCTAATAATTCTTCATAGTTAAATACACATACTCCTTCTCCATTAGAAATGGACCATGATCCTACTTTTGCTATTACAGCTGTAACTAGAGGTATAGAAAACTCTATTTCAAGATGGGCTATCTTTTTTCTGTGAAGTTTAAGTAAAAGTTTATTTTAACTAAAAAATACTAAATAATTGTAGAATAAGTTTCTATAAAAAACCATAATGTAAACTTACTTTTGTGTACTATCAGGTACAATATCATATGTACATTCAATTGCTGGATTTGTTATTTCTGTACGTTTATAATTAGTTTTCAAATATGTGTTTCTACTTATACTTTTACCAAAAAAAAATTGTATAGAATAACATGCTGTAAATACATATGGAAAAAAAATTTCAGTGTTATTCTGAAAAAAATATACAAAACTTGTTAAACTTCTTAAAAGAACAATTAACTCTATACAAAATTAAAAAAAATAATAATGACCTGATATTGATATTCATTTGAAACAAAACATATGGTGCTTCTAGTGTGAGTTTCACTCCCATGAAAATTTTGAAAACTATAATTCATACATTTTTTTTCATTAACTGATTCATTTGCTAACAAAACCATTTCATATTTGCACACTTTTTTTGGTGGTTTAAAATTAATCTGTAACACTGTGAAACATAAAATCTAATTTTTACAAATTTTGCTTGCAATGTGTGGATAAATGTTAATGCGCTTAAGGATTCAGTAATTATCATTCAAAAATTTCTTTGGAATTTGTTTATAATATAATATTAGAATTAATTTTAACGTTTTATATACATTTATCAAGTGTTATTTACCAGGGAATTCTGAAGCTCCATTCTTGTATTCTTTCACTGAAAAATTAACATTAGCAGGAACATCTTTATATGTACAAAATTTTATAGGTGACATATTATTTGGATTATTTGTAGATGTTTTACAACCATCAGCATCACAGATATACTAGAAATGAAATACACTGAAATAACTTTGGGTAGAATGTTATTTTAGCAAGTTATACCAATGCACAAGTAAAAAATGTATAAAAATAAAAATAAGCATTATATATAACACTAGAAAAACTTATCATTTTCTAAAATTTGTTACTTACATCACATTCATTACTATTGGAAAAAGATGAACGTATAAGCATAAACAAGAACGCAGTTGCGATATAACCTTTAAGCATAATTGTACTACACTTTCATAAAAGTAACACTGAATTGGAAATCCTGCAGAAAATAATTTCTTATTTTAAATTTTTAAAATTCCCACGAATTTTTCCTATTCATTTACAGAAATGATTATCGTTCTTCCGATTGAAAAAAATCAACATGAATAATTTCGGACTGTTCGTACAGTCGTAAATACTTTTTGGTGCAACACATATTCAATGTCACATCCAACTGAGTGTGACAGAAAAATGTAGTAATGGAATAGAAACAACAATCTTCAAAAATAAAGCGGATTCCAATGTATGTATGCGCATGTGTGGATAAACAGGCGCGCCACTTCTAAAGCGCCTCTTTAAATTCGATATATACCGATTAAGCAATAAATTCTCTACAAAAAGTGTAACATTAATCGAAATTTGTTAACAATTAAATAAGTAAGAAAGTTAATTACATGTTCCGTAAATTGTTTGTTTTAATACGAAAAATTTTTTAAAAATAAATCAAACGAATTTATTTGTAAAAATGGATAAAAAATTTTAAATTACATATACTTTTTTTTTTTAAGTTGCAATGCATTTCATAAATCAACGATAAATGTTAGACGACTAAAAAGGGAAAACACAATACTTGTACAATTTGCTGTTATTATTTTCATATTTTCCTAAATTTTATAAACAGTTATTACATTATTTTATTTCTCGTAATTCAAACTACTTCTATATAAGTAAAGTATAAAAGCTGGATGAATCGGATAAATGATTTGCATGTGTATCCAATGTTAATATATGTATACGTATACAGATATATCTTACGCGGCTACATATATACGTATCTATACAAGCATATGTATTTGACAACATAGTCTAAAAATTATATACATCGTTTCTCTCGCGGCCAATGTAATTATTAATAATAAATATCAGACAATCATATTATTATACGTAATTAAAAAATCATATTCATTACACTATGTTATGTAAAAGGATTAAAACTTAAAAAATTGAAGCAGCACATTCTAATCTTATGTTTCACAGTTATTTATCTTTTTTACGTAAATAACGATAAACTTATAAAGCTTATAGAATGTACGAAGTGAACAGAAAACAAATAATTGAAAACAGAATTATCTGTACTTTTCACAGCCTATCTTAATATAAACATCTTTTGAATTGTTTTTTTTCTCTTTAAAGTAACACATTGACACTAGTGAGCAAATAAACAAATATGTATTATTACGTACGAAGTGCAGTACGATGAATATATTAATAATGAAACTTGTATAGCATGATAAAAATTATGACAAAAGAAGGGTTGGGGTGAGATATTAATAAAGGACGTTTGTTTAGCGTAAATTGGTTTCTAACATTGAGCTAAAGATTGAATCATTCGGTAAGCGATTTCAAACATATTTTTCCAAGACTTATACACAAGAAACCTGAACTGTATAAACAAGTCTTCCATCAGATTTAAAAAATTCTTCCTACGAAAATATAAATCCGGTTTCTTGTCTACTATACATATGTAAAATTCTCAAACATTTACATATGATATTAGAAGCTAGCAATATAACCCGTTATATTGATTTTCGATCATATACTTTTGTAAATACTGTACGGCTTTTTCACTTAAGCCAAAGGTTGGCAAGTCTTTTTCAAATTGTTCAATAGTACCGGCACCAGCTATGTAACCATTTAACTTAGTGGCTAACGGTGAATTTCGAAGGTCCTCGTTGCTTGTCAGTCCAGTAGCTTCAATTAACCATGGATGATTTCGAAGTCGATATTTTTGATGGTAACTAGACAATTCATAATGTATTATTTAAAATAATAAGGATCGTGTGTCTAAATATTTTCATTCTCGGAAAATACAAAAAAAAAAATAAAAATGTAAATTATCACCATTTATATACGGAATATATAAATTTAATTTCTTCCCTGTAAAAGAATTTTTGCATATTTATCATACAAAATACTTACTCTTCAGCCGGGTAGAACTTTTCGAATTTTCTAATTTCAGTAAGAACCAGATCCGTACGCTTGTGCTGCTCTTGTTCACGTGACTTTTCAGCCAATGATTTTTGTTCTTCATCGTGATACAAAATCAACGACATGTACTGAAACGAATAATAAATCAGTTTTGTATAATTCATCTGATCATATATTGAATCCTTGTAATAAAAGCCGATTATATTTTACTTGTCTCTTGATCTTTGTAGTAAGACCATACTCGTGATTCCGCCAAAATAAAGCAAGCAGTTGTGCATACGATATTATATTTGGATTGTACTCTACGTCGACAACTTCCGTGTGATCACCTCTACAATAAAAATAGTGTAATGAATGACTGAATTATAGATGAAACTGAAAAAATGATCTAAAACAAAAAAAAGATCTCAGACGTACATGGCTTTATATGTCGGTGATTCCTTTTGTCCACCAGCGTAACCAACGCAAGTTCTGATTACACCAGGTAAAACGCCAAAAAGGCAATCACCAGCCCAAAAGCATCCCATTCCAAATGTTGCGCGTTTTGGTTGGATTTCTTCCAATTGTCCGGGCATCTTGTACGACTATCAACACGCATCAAATTATACAGAAATACATGAAAAAAAATATATGTACATATATATATTTAGTAGAGGTACGGAAATTTGCTGAAATTAAATCAACCGGATTATGACATCAATGCCAGAGGGACAAGTGAAAATTATATGTCGTAAAGATTTTACTACGATCTAATTCGATAAAGAACTGTGAAACCTATTAAGTAACGGTGACACTGAAAATAACCAAAATGGATAAATAATCATTGTTTACTATTGAAAATTTTATCATGCAGATATTTTTATATGAAATTCATATAATATAATAATGTATCGTTTAAATATTTTTCCAGTGTGAATAAGATTAAAGAACTTTATTGTAGCAAAAAAATTGATCGTAAATACGAGCATAAAAAATTAGAAATAGTTTAATGATCACTTTTGTCAGAAGATTTATCTATTGTTTGTTTAAAAAACTTATTTCAACGTTGTTTATTTACCGGCCTTTTTTAAAAATGGTCCTTTTACGACACCCGTTGTGTAGAAGGTACAAGTTTGATGCGTGTACAAAAAAAGAGCGATCCCATGTATAGGGTGAACCATATAAATTGATCACTTTAATCATTTTCGTTTTTAATAGACTAGTCAATATTTCTTACTTAGCGTAACATTACTACGAAACGAGATTTTTTAACTTGAATTTTTTCGGCTTTTGAATGTTAATATCTTTTGACAATTTTAATACGTTTGAATTAAAGATATGAAACAGTACTTGAAGAGATATCGATCGATCTTACGAAATATTTAAAATTCTATTCATCAACTGTAATGTACTTGAACGAGGAATGTCTACTTACAAATAGTTTAATCACACTGTCACAATCTAGATAAGCGAAGAAGTATCATTTATCGTCACGAATAATTTTCAAAAATATCAAAGCCTTCATAAATTTTATCGATTTGTAATGAAATATCTTTCTATTATATTTAAAAGGTAATATATTTAAGGATTTCTTCGGAATTCATCCCCTTTCCCGCCAAAATTAAATTATACTATACTTATACGTATAAGTATAGTATAATTATACTTACGTTAAATTATACTATACGTTGAAAAAAAAAAACTACGAATATACAAATTAAAAATTATTACTATTATTCCTGTTTCAGTTATTGTTTTTTGGATCTAGTATCTATTAGTGTTGCGTTATAATAATTCATGTACTATTTCAATCAATAAACAATAATCCGAAAGATGTTTTTTCAATGTACCGTAAAGCTGCGTTAAAAGTAAGATAAATTAAATTGAACAAATATTACTAACCTTAATTTACGGCGAGAAAATAAAAAAGATCAAAAGGATAAAAACAAAGAAACGAAAATGTGACAAAGGTTCGCTCCAAATTCAACGAAAGATAACCCGTTGGCAAGTGTTGGCGTGCCTCGGTCAGCTCTACTTTTTATCCACGCTGTCCCTCCTCTTTCTCCTTTTTCCTACTCCGCGGCATTAACCACCTCTACTCCTATCTCTCATAAATCATTTCTTTTCTTTCATTTTCAACACGCTTGAATCTTCGATTTAATTTATCGATTCTTACTACGTCAGTATTTCTACGTGCACCTGCCACTACCGTCGGTTATCACTTCGAATAGAGAGAATTGTGTGCGCAACACCACAAGTACCCTCTAACGGTAAATGTTATTCATACTTATTATATCACATCAGATTGTTGGTAGTTAAACCGATATTGCCGATACTTTTCATTATTGCAAAATTTATAATTCATTTTAATAAAATGAACAAACCGTGGAATCGTTTGTGAATAAAAGTTTCTTAACAATTGAAATTAGTGTGATGGTAATATTATCTTAATACTAAGCTGTGTGTAATTTAAAAGGCCGGTGAAAAGAACGTGGCTAAAAATACCAATATTAACCTCTCGCGTGAGAGATACTGTGTCATTAATCGATGTCAAATCTCGTTGTATATAGGCTACGTTGATTGTCAATTTAAACGAAGTTCGATGAATTCTCCATATAAGTTGCATCAGAAAATTGAAGCCACATGTGCTCATTAAATTAGATAACAATTGCTGGATAGACTGATGTAATCATTCTATCCTGCATGCTAAGCTCAGTAGCTCGTCATCCACGATTCAAAAAGAGCGGTGCTATCGCGACATCGATTGTATACAGAGGTTACTATCGTGTATCTTGCTTCCTCTCTATTTAACGCTTACATTGTTGTGCTGCATCTATATAATTTCTTAATTTATAAACTTCTATTGAAGTACGACGTTCTTAATATATTCAAGACCTTTCTTTAAACCATGAATCAAACAGGAGTTTGATCACGTAACATTGCACAATCATCAGAACATAGGACCTAACGGCACAATGAATCTAACCAAAACAACTTATTTGATAATATCATAATAAAGTGCAAAGTGATAATGACATACCAAATAGCGATAGCTGTTTGCGGATAACCTTCTGCGTAGCAAGGTAGTTAAATTTGGTGTCACCATCTTTGATAGGAACGCTTCTTATTGACAAGTGTTCTGAAAGAAGAACCATTCATTCATAAATATCAGGAAGTGACAATGATAGAATTTAAATCGTTTCGTAGCATTTGTTTCGGAACTTTTTTCTACTTTGTCGTTGAACACTTTTTCGTTCAGACAACATAAGTGTTTCGTATGATCAAAGAAATGAGTCTTAAAACTGTCTAATCGAATGAAAAATCGCTGAACTGTATCTATTTACTTTTCTTCGTTAGTTTTGTTATGTCGGGTCTTCGGGTTTCGCCAATCATTGTCTAATGCTATCACGTGATTATTGTATTTAATAACGGTAAACGTTAGAGAAATTTTTAATGACTATACGTAAATGAAATATCTTACGTAATATTTACATGATAAAAAAATAAAATAGAATTTTAGTTTCCAGTGTATAGATTAATTATTACATATATCTTTACAAATTTATTGGATAGTTTTTTTCACATTCACAGTCGTTTATGAAAACTAAAAATTATGTACATAGTTAGAGAAGTATAGATATAAAAATATCCTTGTAAATGGAGATAAAGTAAATAAATCGAATAATTTTCTACTAGTACGGAAATCTAAATAATTTTATAGACTTTATAAGATATACTTATTCCACTTACAAGTTTATATTTATTTGAACCTCATTAAAATGTATAAATAATATTTATTAAATATATAAATTTTTGTGGGATGTGAAATTAATATTGATAAAGTATCATATAATTTACGATGTATTTTTAAGAGAAATCAGGGTGTGTATATATATATGTATATATATACATATCGTAAATAGGATATATGTATATACATATATTATCGAAGAGTAACGGCACACATCAAAATTTACAAATAAAGCTATTCGTAGAAATATATGTATATATATATATATATATATAAATCTAAAGAAATATAAAAAATATTATTTATAACTAACATTTGTATAAAAAACATGGGAAATACTCTTTACTATATAATACACAATAGTTGCAAAAAACATATTTTTGCTCAATATACAATTCAATAATTATTGTTCGAAATATACATTATTTTTTACGCAGTAATAAATAAAATTCTGTACATATTCAAAACTTAACTCTGAATTCAGATAGAACTATTTTTTATATCGCAGTGTTTTACTTAAATATTTACTTAAGTACAATTACATATCGAAAATATATATATATTTGTATATATATATATAATCTCGTGTTTCGATACTGCGAGAACAATGCCTAAATAAAATCCGCACGATTTCCTTTCGACATTGTATATACATGAACAACTCTCGCAAAAATTAATCGATGTTTAGGAAATATATTTGCACAAAGTATTAGAGAACATTTAAATAGTTAAGATCAAAGGTGTGCTTAATTTGCACCATATTCGAAAAAGAATCTCGTTCGTTTGGGACAATTGTCTACGATTTTGTATATATATAAAAAAAAAATACACAGATTCGTAAGTACATATTGAGAAAAGGTACCGAAGTTACAGAGGAGAAGAGTAATAAGTGGAATTAAATGCATCATAAAAGAAAGATCAACCTTAAAAAATTTGAAAGAATTACATAAGGTTGCAGCAACTTTTTTCGGAATGATTATCACCGATAATGTCGCTGGTATTTCCGGTGAATCGCTGAAAATCTCCACCAGTGTTCAGTTCGGAATTGGAGATAGGCGACACAGGAATACCATTTCCATTGGCATCTATCGATCCTGCGGATATATGCCGATTCTGTGCCCTCTGCTTCTTCAAATCCGATAATGATTTGACAAAAACTACCGAGACGTGTATGTTGATCTTCCCATTGGTGTCGCCATCCGATGTGTAGATCGACTGCTGATTGCCGACCGGTGGGTCGGACCCTGTCACTATTGAGGCAAACATGTAAATCCAACGCTACTTTTCCTCCTTCTGGTTCACGCGAAATTTGCTTTTCTTCCCTCTCATTCCATTCCACCTTGTGTTACCCTCCACCTAATCCCCCTTTTTTCTCTTTTATACACTGAAATGACACTTCAAAAGAAACTGGACTAGTATGGAAACTAGCAGCCATGCGCTAAGCGTTACATGCTTTAGCGATAAGCATTAAAAACATTGCACAACGGAGCGCCAGTAATGTATCTCCTAAAATCTACATATTTCTACACAAACACTTTCTTTCATTTCCTACCTTCTATCACGAATAATCGCATTTATTATTGTTTCCAAACTGTTTGTTTGGAGAGGGGGGGAGAGAAAAGTTGTAATAGTATATTTCAATTCCTCTTTGTTCCAACAAAGAATTAGATCATATAGTTACTTGTGCTTGTTAACTTGTCACATTGTAAACTAAATATATAAGCATTACAACATGAATGTAATGACACTTCAATGCAACTTTTGTTAGTAAAGATAGAACACAAAAGATTTAATTTACAATGTAATATTCGTATGCGCTATATCGCATACAAAGACATGTACATACAAAGCAAACAACAGTTGAATTCTCTGGAACACTGAAATCACTTATCTTATGCCTTCCTAGAAATTCGAAATAATGTCATTTCGAACTGTGTCAATGTCCAAACCTAGTTTTTATTATGGTAGACCAATACCATTTCAAATCAATCATTTCTGTTGAAAGCGCTAACTTTAATTTCGGTAGAATGCAATAAAATTGATTAAAATATAACAGTAAATGGTAGAAATATTTCAATATTATGTTGTTAAATTTCTTTTAAAAAAATCAGGAAACATATACAATATTACTGAATATCTACACTTTTGTAATATATGAACATTCTTACAGTAATAATAATAAACTAAATTTATTTACCTACAATATACGCGTTTACTTTCTTATGTTGCGTGAATTGAAAGAATTATAATTACATTAAAGATTTAAAATAAAAAATTTATTAAAACTTTTAATTACATAACATTCTACGTTTTTTATGAAAGCAAGTTTAATGTACAATGATATTACATTTTATCCATATGATCGATTTGATGTGGGATCTGCACTGAAAACCTGTTAGTATAATTACAATAACATGGAATTACCCAATGTCGTGACACAACTGACCTCGTAACGACTTTATCATTCAGTGATAAAACTAAAAGACAGGAAGACACATTACGCGAGTATTTAACTAACATTGAGTGTATACGGTTGATCATTAGCACAACCAATATTTTAGGTACGTGAAAAAGTTCTATTTATATTCTTTTTCATACATATATTTAAGTCTTTGTTTTAATACTGATTTTTATTATTGGCATATGTTTTTTCTAGTTTATTATTTAACGAAAATTTCTACGTATAATTTGATATTTTAAAATTTGTTAATTTTACAACTTGGTATATTTTGTAACTATTTAATAAGACTACGAAGCAAAAATTAATAAAAAATAAACACAAAACGAAAAATTGTCTTGATAGTCTAAGTATTTCCAAATAGCTATTGTAACATTTGTCAATCTTGATTGTTCACTGTTACAGAACAAGTAAATAATAACTTTTCCACAAACCTAATACATATATTAAAGCAAATTGATATGTTTAATGTTTTATTTCATCAACAGTTTTCTCTATGATATGTAATAAGTATACATAACAATGTTCATTGAATTATTAATGCATCGTACTATAGATTAAAATTTAATTAATTTATCTGATGAATTCTTGAATACCGATAACGTTACTACCGAATGAAGTTACATTTGCGACAGTTTATGTACTTCATGAAGTAATTTAGGGGAAAAATGTTATGTTAAAAGTACATGACAGTTATCTCGATCCTACTTGTATACATAGAGGATATTTAAGTTATTTGTGTAATGTAAATGTGCGTTTAAGCTTCGAACATTCTAAATTGTATTAATATAAGAACCATATTACCAGAACTTGTTTTAATTAATTGTCAAACTTATTATAATGTTTCTTCGCATAGAACAACCAATAAGCTCTACCAGATGCTAACATATTTGCAAAAATGTGCTAAAAAAAAAGCCAATGCAGATTAGCCCTTGCCACAAAAAGTTCGATTCAAAGGAGTATTTTTACACTAGAAAGATATTTTTAAGAAGAAAAACATATTATGTATGCACAGCACATATAAGAATAATTTAACTGTTACGAGTTAAAATTTCGAAATATACGATAATGTAAGGAGTTCAAAAATAATACAGCGCAGTATCGAAAAGGTACGTTTAAAGAAACAGGAAAGTGACGTAGAAAACTGACCTCGCAATTATTCAGGAGCACAACGCAGTAGTAACAGAAAAAAGAAAGGGCTGATAAATGATCAATTCTATTTTATTTTATACTTTATAGGTAAGAATCACTGCATCAAATTTTCTGTACTATCATAATGATCATTATAAATAGTTTTTTAATTATCTTAATGTCTTTAGAATTATTAAAATCTATTTAAAGATTATCTTAAAAAATTCTTTGTTTTGAACATAAGCGTATGGTAAATATAAAATTGTAATTATTATGCAACGTTACCAAGGTCGAGTTATGCGATCGGACGCATAATTTAAGTGGACATGACACTTAACATATTCTTTTACACGATTTTATGCACAAAACTACCATTTACCAGAGGATTCTACTTAACCACAACCAGTGCGAGTGTAACATGTTTTGGAATATACCTGATTCTTTATCGACGTCTTCATGAAGAAAAGATTCGTTATCCTTCCCCTCAGGAGCTTTACGCACTGCTGTTGGTGGTACACTAGAGTCTGTGTCGCTATTCGTATTTTCTCGTACGTTAGCTTCACTTTCTGTTTGTGAAACATTTGCGGTGGTACCGCCAACGTATGTCTAAAACAACAAAATTTCTTTTAATATTTGATAGTTTTATAACCATTACGTAATTAACAAAAAAATTCGTTTTTATTTGCTACCTGTTGCGCTTGTAATCTAAGACGAGCTTCCTCTTGGGCATCTTTTTTCGTAGTCAAAACTTTATCCCTTATCGAAGTTCTTCTTACGCTCTGAGTACGTGTATTTATGCTTTGAGATCTGCGTACTCGTCTTCCCTGTGCTTCTCGTAATCGTTTACTTTCTTGTTCTGTCTTAAGTTCTACTATTCTTTCTCTAATTTCAGGATCTTCACAAATATCTATGAAGTTAAATTCAACATTCGATTAATGTCAATATCGATAAAGTTTCAGAGTTTTATCGGCAAAAATGTTTTTTACCAGCTGGAGTTTCGTCATGTTTATTTTTCGCGTTTAAATCGGCCCCATTTTGTACTAATAATTCTAGAACTTCTAACTGAAACGATATAAATAAATGTAGAAAACAACATGAATTCGATTTAAGCGATTTCATTAATGTAATGTATTTCAACTCTTACATGGCCCCAACATGCAGCTGCATGAACTGGTTGCCACTTGTCATTATCTTCAACATCAGTTGAGACATGTTGGTCTAACAGAAATTCAACTACCCTTAGATAACCATTTGCAGCAGCAATGTGAAGCTAGAATTTAACAGAGAAAAGGAATTAACTAATTGTTTAAAGAAAAAATTATAGGTTTAATGAATTAGCATACATACAGGTGTAGCACCTTGATGATCTTTATATTCTAAATCATCACCCATAGAAGCTATATTTTGTAAATCTCTTAACATCTGAACTTCTATTGAAGCTCTAGTTTCATCTATTAATTCTTGAGTAACACCTCGTCTTGCCATTTCTCCTATAATTATATACACAAATCAAAGTTAACAAAAAAGATATTTAATTATATTTTTTTCATATCTTGTACTTTTCTAAACAATTTTTTATTTTAAATATCACAAAGAATCATACCTTCAATGCAATCCAATGTTTTCTCATCTTCACAAATATCATAAGGCATATTACCATCAGCATTGACAGCTAATAAATTGGCACCTCTAGCAATAAGGTTTTTTACTAAATGCAAGTGGCCACAAGTAGCAGCAGCATGCAATGGTGTCCATTTTTCACTATCTTCTGCATTAACATTTGCTCCAAACTCAATTAATAATTTCATCATCTCTTCATTATCATCTATACAACATTGGTGTAAAGCTGTCAATCCATCTTCATTCGTTGAATCTGGATTTACTCCTTTCTTTAGAAGTCTTCTCACTAAGGCATATGCTATTTTTAATATGCTAACTCATGTAATAGCTTGTATAAAATGCACTTGTAAATAATTTTTATAACATTTATGTTATATTACCTTCATCAATATCATTTCTTGCTGCAGCTTCTAACAGCATCACACTGTCACTGAAGTATATGTGACGTTTGTTGCTTGTATGTCTGGTTTGATGTCGCAACCATTCTTTCTCACGTTGACGCCATACTTTCAATTGTTGTAGTCTTCTATGACGGGCCAAATGCAACCTTTCTTGGGTAGTTAACCTTTCTACATGCACCATTTCTGCCACTAAATCGGAATGTTCCATGGCTATATGCTTGTAATTTTTACAGCTGTATTTACCTACTTAAAAAGCATAAATTATTTTTTGCTTTACATGTTATATTATTTAGAATCACAATGTACTGATAGTTTCAATATAGTGTAAAAGTGGTTAGGTTCAATCCTAATAGAGAAATACTATGATAAACAAAAAAGGGATTTGAATTCTAACCAATTTACCTTTACACTTGCAAAGCCATGAATGCATTCCAAGATATTTTAAAATTTTGTGACAAATATTAGACATCATTCTGACATAATAGCAAATTTTGCTCTTTCAGATTCAAAAACCTGCATGAAATTAGCCACTTTTTCATTAGGTATTTGATTGTGAATGATATCATGCTTTTATTCAAAACTCTGTCACACTTATCAAGTACTTAGGTAAGTAAACATACATTATTTACACAAATGTTCCAAAATACTTGTTTGAATCATCATGTAATCAGCAATCATAAGTTTACACTGATTTATAATTTTGCTCTTGAAATAAAAGATACTTTAGCTAAATATATATTCTGAAAGGTATAAATGAGATACATTTGGACTTGATAATTTTGAAAGAACTACCATCTGGCATTTTTGTAAAAATAAAATTTATATTTCTTAAAAAAATGGAATAATATAATTGAAATATATCACCCTAATTACAAATGCACATAAAATTACAATATTTCTGACAAAATTAATTTTTCCACAAAGACTAGTAATAAAACTTAATGAAATAGTTAACAATAATAACAGGGACCTGTATAATATTACATGTAACGAAGTTAACACAAAATAAAAGCATAATTCTTAAATTATTCTATACAACGATCAGACAAATTTTTTTTATAACAAGCTGTGTAATTAAGAGATTTCAATGGTAAAAAAAGGAACATATGCAAACATACTGTATTGGACGACATTGTTTTTTTATTCTTTATTTTTCATCTTTTATCTCGACGTATGGACAATATAATACAGTCCTCGTATAAAAGAGGAAAGTAATAGGTGAGATAAAGAAATGAAGACAAGGAGGGGGCGAGAAAAAAAACTGTGCCAACAATGACTAAAATATCGGTGGAAGTAAATTAGAAACGGAAGTGCGTGTATGTTTGCCACTTCACGATTGTAACCGGAGAGTTAACGCAGGTGAAAGAAATCTGTTCTAGAACTGGGGGGTGTCAAATCACGATATCTACTCACATCGGCAAGTGATTGCTCTTTCGTTCACTTATTCGTTCGCGATCCAATGGAATGCGGAAGTTTGCTCGTTCGTTCATTCGTTCGTTTTCTTTTTTCGTTCGCTCGAAAAATAGCTGTGATGAAGGCAGCAAAATTTTTAGCCGTGTGGAACTGAGCTAAGCGGTGCTGAAACTCGCGAGTACGACGTAGCGAAGAGAGAAAGTCACCATGTTGATCGATGAAAACGTAACATAATTCGTAAGGTTTCTCCGACGCAACGATTCCACTAAGTAAGATTGAATCGAAGAGGCTAAATAAACCTCTTGCTTTCAATTCCACGAAAATCACGTCGCTTCTGATCTCGTCGCGGCGCCGTGCATGCGAGGAAACGCGTACCTGTCAGTCGCCATTTTTAAACTACCTGTAGAAAATCATTCGCGTGTTGCCCTTCACCGCGCGCTAAATTCGTCTTTTTTCAAATTACTCTTATGCTCGACCAGTCTCTACGTGCGCGCCGTACATGAATTTTATCTCGCACAGAATGTTTCTCTGTGTATTTACTTAACACGTAAAACTCGAGGATCACAGAACTTAATGCTCAACATGTTCTCGAATATCTTTGCTAATTTAAACACTTTTATCTTAATTTTCTTTTTAATCACGCTAATTTACTGAGTCATTAAATCTTTAAATCCAACTTATCTTGACAATTCACTAACACGTTTTCACCTGTTCGATGATATAAGCATATCTATCATGTAACATGGTATGAAAAAAATTCTTTTTGTAGTTGATATGAATTTTAAGTTTATTTATACTTTTTTTTTGTTTTATTTTTTATTATGATAATTTCATATTATGAAATTATAGCAAAAAATTTGTGTATAATAGAACCGTTGCATAATTATATTCATTAATACGAAGAAATATTCATTACATTATTTGCATGTAAAATACGTAAATAGAATATTGATTTCCCTTTGGATAATTATTTGAACGCTCCCGCTAGAAAAAAGGCTCGTATGTATTACGCATAGAGTATAGATTGATATACTTCGTTTGTAATACTAGTAAAAACATCAGTTCCACATCGATAAGGTTGAAAGTGATGTGGAAGTGAAAATAAGATTTTTATTGTTTCATGCACGAATACCTCGGTAGCGATAACAGTGCCTAATAATGAAGCCCGAATTATTAACGGATTCTTCTTCATTGTCATCGGGAGAAAGTGAATACTTTTCAGCGACATGTATCAAAGACGAAAAGCAGAAAGGAAACGTTCGTTTAGCTGTCGTCAGCGGATTTTTTGCTACTATTGGAAGTTTGTTTGGTAAACTTGCCGGAAATGTTGAGATGGATTCCTTAGTAAGTAATTACACGAGTTTCCTATTTTTATACTTTGTCCAAGGAATTTGTAATAGTAAAATTTGCAATCTTGTGCGTAAATTGTTTTTAAAATTTTCTCAATAAGTTAACTATTGTTTAACAAGCTTGGGCTGTTACTTAAAGGAATACTCCTAATACTAATGCTAACAAGCAACACCGTGGGATGTACGTTTTTCGTAAAAGCACTGAATGCCAGCGGATCTTCTTTACCGTGTACAATAGCGAGCGCCGCTACTAGTTACGTATGCTCGGTAATTTACTCTTCTATTGATATACGTGCTAAAACGAGAGCGTGAAAAAAAAATGATAGTATATTTAGATGTGTTTCTACTTTTGTTTAAAGGCTTTCGCTGGTTTTTTGGTTTTCAACGAATCAACGTCGATTTATTGGTGGTGCGGCATATCTTTCGTTATTCTAGGTCTATTGCTAATTTGTCATGTTCCAACCAAACAAGATGCTGTACCTTCTACGAAGAAATCGAAGGAAGAATAACTTTGGAAAATAATTTAAACATTTTTTATCGTATTCTTCTTTTTATACAGTATTTATGTCGCAACAGTATAATTATTTAGTATACTTTAAGAGTTTAAGTTAACAGTATCATCTGAGATTTTTTTTTTTAGGAAAATTTCAAGATCTCCTTTCTTCTTAGTTTCGTTTTATACCAATTAATTTTTTCCTCGTTAAATTGTGTTATCTGGCAAATCATTAGAACCGTGTATTAAATTCATATTAATAAAGAAACCGGTTATAATACAATAATTGCTTGATTTTCTTTATTTAAACTTTTTCAACGAGTAACACTTTTTAAAGTTTTATAAATTCACTTTTCATTACTACAATATTTAGGTTGAGAAACAATTCAACGAAAACGCAAGTAAAAATGAAAAAGAAAATCTAACTCCTTTTTGTAAAAAAAAAAGGTTTACAATTATGTATAAAATGATTCAAACCTGAATAAAGAAAATTCTGTATACAATTTAGTTAATTATTTATCACGTGAAATTTCCAAGTGTATGTAATTTACATAATACGGTTCGAATTTAAACGAGCATGTGAAAATTACTAGA
Organism: Anthophora plumipes; assembly: GCA_951804975.1. Lineage (NCBI taxonomy): Eukaryota > Metazoa > Arthropoda > Insecta > Hymenoptera > Apidae > Anthophora > Anthophora plumipes. The sequence continues at coordinate 16,615,240 of OX638116.1, read as the reverse complement.
CTAAACTGTCTTTAGTTCTTATTTCTCTGTTTTCCGGCTATAGAGTAAAGCAACGCGAAATACATACGAAAAGAACGCCAGAGAAATCGGCAGGGGAAAAGACCTGAAGTGCACTTGTTTTAGAGAGTAAAGTGGATCTCCGTGTTTGTAATAGCACTGGATAAGAAATGCGAGGAAGAAAAGAATAGAAGATTCTTCCGCCCTATTTCCTTCTACATGTGAATATACAAATACTTTTTTGACTGAGTTAAATCTGATACTCCCTTCAAGATTACAATCGTGTTTCTTTGTTTTTTCTTTGCTCGCTTATTTTCATTTTACTATCGACACATTTACAAAACTACTGATAAATGCATATATGTATCTATATTTTAAAGATCATGCAAAAACATACCGTACTAAGCTTTACGATAAGTACCCAGAACTATCTCTAAGTTCAAACTAGTTTATTTCATTCTTAAACAAATCATTAACCAAATCGATAAAAAAGCGAGCATTCATTTACCCTGTGACTATACACACGTGCGCGTGTGTGTACATTAACGTAGGTTAGTAACGAAGCATCTTACTAGTCCAGGGTTAGTAGCACTTTCTTTACATAGGTAGTGATACCCTAGTTAAAGGTATATGTATACCGAGCTGTCCACGAAGTTTCAGTTGACCAGGTTTTCAGTTTGTGGGGCAGGGTCGTGGTTCATAGGTGTATCATGCAGCTGAGAAGGAGGGTATTAGAAGGAGAACGCGAAAGAAGAGCAAGAGGATGGCTTTATCGAGCGGCGGCTGCGCCTCAGTGTTATTTTCTACACTGCCGCCTATCGGCTACCAGTCATCCTGAATAGTCGAGGATTTGCTAGTCTTCTTGTTTTCCCTTCTGTTTTCTCTCTCTTTCTCTAAATGTTTACTCGTTATTGTAATCGCATATTTGTATCATAAAAAAAAATTGTTCGTAATCTTTTGCACCATTAAACGTACAACTTTAAGCGGGTAAAATCTTGAAAATGTTTACGGATCTACTGAGCGCTCTAAGCTACTTACGGAGACACTTGACTCATGTAATTGCACTTCTTCGTAAATTCTTTCATTGTCCGTGTATCATTAGCGCGGCACCTTGTATTTTATTCTTATCGATTTTCTTAGGGATATTATTCGAATATCGTAACAACTGACAATCACTGTAAGCTGCAATCATTGCTCTCACTCGACCGTCCTCATTGATGTAATATAATTAAACATTTATTTAACAGTTAATGATTATTAATCGTCTTAGAGTTTTAAGATGATCCGTTTTGACTGTTTCTATACATCTTCTACCTGATCAACCTTTTTCCGTGGTAGGCCTTCCGTTATTCAACGAGTTCTACTGTCCCGTGCACGCGCCTTACTTTTCCCCTCCCCCATATCTTCTATCCCCACTTCTATGCTTTTCCTCCCTCTCGGTGGCGAGTGCCCCTAGATTCTGGCAACGCTTCTCGCAACTGAGACCACGGGACAGTTTTCATACGGCGCACCCTCCTGCCAATCGAGTCGAATACCTTGATAGTACAGGCAGCGAGTCTGTGCGTTACGCGGTTCGTGTAATCTGTCTGCTAGATCGGCTGCTTCGCTGCTTGCTTGCCTGTTTACTACGTGCGCGTACACAATCGTGTTAATTAGCAAAAGGTGCCTTTTACGTGAAAGTGTCGACAGGTAGAGTGGATTAGCAGCGGTTCTTGTACGATCAATCCTGTTCTGCTGGAAGAAAAAAAATCTTCACCGATCACCATATCGTATCTCTTATGCTTCTTCCTGTTTCCCTTGCTTTTCCCTTCCTTTCACTCGATCATAATGAGGAGTCTTTGATTCAACGGCAAATTAAAACAAGCGAGAAATCAATTTATGCGGAAGCCACTGTTTGTGAAACGAACAAAGAACAGCTCGTACAAAGTAAATACCAGGAGGATTTTAATTGATTCGGCTCCCATGGGTCTTATGCGGTAATTTCGAGTCGCGCTGAAAGAACGGAACGTATACAATTGCAGCTGTTATCTATCAACGGGATTTCCTTATGCACGAAATGCAAAATTTATGCTTTCGCTAATTTTCTTCTCTCTCTCTCTCTCTCTCTCTCTCTCTCTCTCTCTCTCTTTATGTTAAACATGCAATATTCAAGTACTGATAATTGGTGCGAATAAAAGTATGCTTGCTTGTTTGTAAATTAAAGTCGACGCCTGTATTGAGTATATTTCAATTCGATCGGCACGATAAAGTTAAAAATTGCGATTAAAAAATATCAACGAGTATTTGTTTTTCATGTAAGTTTTGAGTGCGATATGTAACGAACAGCATGGTTGAATATCATTCGATAACTTAACACTAATTATGATCGATACGATTGAAATCACATTTTATCAGCGATATCGTTAAATTCGTCAGCATAAAGAATTTACTCCCGTGTAACGATTTCAACTTGATTCCAGTTAGAAAAATCAGTTTCACTCCGTATTATTACTATTATTATTAAATATTTATAAAAAGATAAAGATCAAAGCTACAACGACACGCTATTATCGCGAAGCATTTAGAACTAAACACAGGCATTTGGGTCATCGCGATGAAAAACCGTTCAATTTTATTTTCCCTTCCGTTTCGTTCTGTCAACCCGTTCCGTCGTCCACTAAATTCTTACGTGAATTATTGTCCCGTTGAATTTGACTTTTGCCAGGATCAGCACACGCAAGACCAGCTTCGATTTTCTATTTGGCAGCTCTCCAACTAATACGGTAAAACCAAAGACGCGAAAACTTTTTAATTTATCGCCGTAGGGCGAATAACGATTGTGCCCGTTAGCCGCATTTCATTCTCACTGTAGAGGGCTGTATCCTTTTCTACAGATGCATCCTGCATTTAAATTGTCAGGGAAAATCGGCCAGAAAATATAGATTCCTTCCGGCCGATTAAATGAAACAAAAGCTCTTCTTTAAATTGCACCGTTTCCATATCGAATCATAACTTGATCGTCCGCAATGACTCCTCCTTTTGTTCTACGATTTTTATTACGTTCCCTCTAACCATTCAATCGTCGAAATCATGTTATCAATATGTAACATACTGTATTATTTCCCTATTCAACCAGAGATAAGTTGTATTGATATTTTACTTAACTCGCTCGAACACGTACGCGACTTTTCAGCATTAATTTTTTATGTGCACAATTCGCGAAACTTTCACTTCGATCGCTGTTGAAAATTTCCATGAAACTCTAGCGATCGTGGGGAACGCACGCTCGAATCGTTTCTAACCAAGCGCGTGTGGAAATAAATGCGCCGTAAACGTTCGTACAAATAGGTCCCGGTGGATAAAAAGAAGAAAAAAAAAAGAATAGAGAGTATAACGAAAAACGCACACATGCTATGACACAGTTGAAAAGATCGTTTCGTGACAATCAGCTTGATCTTCAGTTACAAACAAGATTTACGGCACAAAGCGTTTCGTTTGTTCTGTTTTCTTTCTCTGTTTTATCTTTTCCCTTGCATTTTCCCATAAACAATGGAGGTGTGCGGATGGAGAATATAATTTCTTTCTTATTCTGTGAAACAGTGTTTTTCGTAATTTATGAAAGAAACTACATTCGACATATTTTGTCAATTTTTTTATAAATATCTACACGAACGTGTAGATTGAACAGCGAGCAAGTTGAATGAAAAAGCAAAGAAAGATATAGAAAAGAAACGAAAAAGAGAGAAAAAAAACGCGACAGTGTAAATGTACACGAAGTTGTGTTGAACTGTTAGTAAGGTAACAAAGTGCAAGGAGTATTACAAAGAAGAAAGATGTTAGCAAGAACATACCACATTATAAGAACCATGCTCGACGACTTCGAAGATTTCAATTAAGTAACGTAATCAAGTCAATCAGAACTCGTGACAGTTTCGAGAATCCATCTTCAACGATGATGCTGAAGGAGGGACGCGACGGCAGCCACGAACAAAACTGTTGTCCAACAATAAGATCATCGGGGAGCGAGCTCGAGAGACGAAAGATAAGAGAGGATCGTCGAATCGTCCCAAGCGTGTCGACCGATTAAGCTGATAGTTTCTTTCTTTCTTTTTTTTTATTCTCTTTCCTTTTTTTTTATCGCAAATCTACGATTCCACTTGTAGCCCGGAGGGAATTCCACGCGCAATAACGTAAACCGCCACCATGGGGAATGGCATGAATAAGGTGAGCAGCAACCACCTCTTCACGTTTACACACAATTTTCCTGCCGTCGTTTTTACCGAGAAAATTGAAAGATATCATATGATGTTTGAAAATATATATATCTGTATGTATATGCACATGCTTTTAAATAAGTGAAGCGAAATTAAAATCGTGAAACGATGAAACACTATCGTGTCGTGCAGGAGTAATTTCCACAAAGTAAAATGTATGTTAATTCTTTCTTTTTTTTTTTCTCTTTTCAAAGTAAGATACGATTCTCGATTACGTTGTTCGACGTTGCTTATCGTGTGCAGTAGCTATATCGAATATGTTAACGATGCACGTGCTTTTACATCTGATTTTATCGGTTTCGGTATGTTGTGCACCTACGTATTGTAAAATCATTACACCGTCATCGCTAATTTTATCTGTCCTAGATACTGAAAATTCAACAACATCCTTTATTTCATATCTCGTATTTGTTATTCAAGAAAATAGCTTTATCTTTTTGTTCTATCGTGTTCGAGATGTATGTAGTAATGCAGTAGTTGTTACATCAGCGTGCTACTAGAGTTTGGCTCGTTTGTCGGGAAACTCAGGGATTGTACCGTACCAGCAAATCAACGGTGTAACATCTATTGTTAGGTGGTATCGTTACGATACATAATAACGTTTGGCGATGTACACCGAGATTTCAATCGATGGTCTCTGATGAAAAGTTAAGAGCCCCGGGTACCTTTGTTCCCGCGTTCGATTAAAGACACCTCACTTAAAAATGCGGCATCGATTAAACGATTACCTGGAATCTTACCTGGTCTATACACGTTCGAGTGATCATCCATAAAGATGAATGATTAATAGTAGAAGCACCTGCATCAAAAAGCTGCTCTATCGATTTTTTTCTTCTCTTTTTTCTCTCTTCCCCTCCTAACCCGTTATCTCGACGTTCGCGTATCTCGAGTACCGCTCGACTTTTTTTTTTCTCTTCACGCTAATTGCAATAGGAGAAGCGTCAACTCGATGCTGAATGTAAAACGTTCGCCCTCGTGTGAATTCAAGTATCATTCGTTACTCGTATCTAATGATTCTAATAATGAACCACTTGGACGCGCGGAGAATTTAAATGGTTTTAATTAAGGAAACCCATATGTATATATCGTGTATATCGACAGCAAGTGTTATATACGTATAAAAGCAGTAACTGTATAGATGTGTTTCGCGTCGATAATAGGTCCTTCCTGGTCTTTATATCGGGAATTATCACGATAGTAAAGATGCCGACCAATTGGAACGATTCGAAATCACACATATTCTGGCGATCCATGATACCGCTCGTCGTTTGCATCCTGTGAGTATAAACGAAAATAAAACGCTTTCCTGTGCCAGCCGTGTGGGCTGTACGAAAAATACGGTTTAATCAATTATTTGTAGGACAAGCATTATTTATGTATATTGGCGGCGGACAGTCCGGATCAGAATTTGTCTCAATACTTCTCTCTGTGTAATGATTTTATTCACGCCGCACGCTTACGCGGTGGAAACGTTCTAATACACTGGTGCGTACGATTCTGTAGCATTTAAATGTTTGCCTGTACAACGTGTACATAGTATAGAGTACAGAGGATGAGTAACTGTCGGTTTTTTTTATCTTTACTTCTTTTTTTTCCTTTTATTTAAACGACAATTAACAAACCGATTTCCATCTGAAAAGCATTCACCGGACTGATATTCGGTTGCAGCTTAGCCGGTATGTCGAGAAGCGTCACAGTAGCAGTGGCCTATATTATGAGTACCACCAATCTTTCATGGAAAGAGGCACTTAAAGTTGTCAGAGTAGGTCGTTCCATTGCCAATCCAAACGTCGGTTTTCAGCAACAGCTGAAAGATTTCGAGTCCAGCCGATTGCACGAGGTATTTGAATTAATGGCTCGCTCAAGTACGATCGACCCTTTTTTTTCAACCTATATATATATATATATATTTCAAAAGATTCGATGTAATTAAGACACGGTCGATCCTCTCTAATTAGAAAGATGAACATTATCCGAGATTTATCTGTATTTAACATTTCCACCGTTAACCACGACGATGATAAGTCTTCTATATAATAAGCGCTTCTTCACGGTTGCACGATGAATCGATCAAAGAAGAAAAAAAAAAAATGTGAAAATCACCGAATGAAAAGAAATATGATTGAATATCGTTGACGTAGGAACGGCGCAGGTTGAAGGAACGATTCCCAAGCTTGGCGCTTGCAGAATCCGATGCAGAAGTGTGCCGTGTTACTTTAAGAAATTACGAAACCATGGCATTGGCACGAGAAGTGTGCGAGGGAAAATGTGCCATGGGCCGTCCTTGTCCAACTGGACTATGTAGGCAACCTTCCAAAAGGTTTGTTGGTTTTCCTTCCTTTTTTTCTTTTCTTTCTTTCTACTTTTTCTATTTTTGTAATTCTGACTGGCACGCGAATCCCTTTGTGGCTGTCAGATAAAACATCCATCATGGTTGATCTTCCATTTATTTCTTTCCATCCTCGATACCACTGGACGATATTAATCTCTGGGAAAACAGAGATGAAAATAATACCGCAGCATCGTTTGATCTTTCTTTGTGTACACAGAAGCCCAAGAAGGAAAGCATCCACTGGTAGCACCAGCAGCTTAAACACAGGCAGAACACCGCCACAAACACCGAGAATGCTACCATCCGCACCACCTTCACCTGCTATGCACAGATCAACTAGCGTGCTGTCAACTTCCAGGCCAAGAAGTGGTCCTGCTGGTTTGCATTACTATACCGGGGGATCTGCGCCTCCTTCCAGGTAATATTAGCTCACAAATGGCATCGGTAGAACGAATGCAGCATAGTTGTAGAATATTAGCACGTTCTTCGTCAAACTAAAAATATTTTAAAACTGGTTGCCGTGATATTTCTCTAACATTTGCCTCTGTATGAAGGAACATTGTAAATTTTTTACAAGTGAAGAATATATCGTCACGTTCTCTGTAAAGTTTGCAGATTTTCCTATAGTCGACACTTTTCAATGTTTCTTTTCTTCAGTATCACTCGTATAAATATACACACGAGAGAGATGCTCGAAAAATATAAATAGACATCTTATTCATGCCAATAGTATGTAAATTTATGTTAGAATTCTGCCAGCTGTGTGTCGTTGGTTCTTAAAGATTACTGTGGCGTCTGTGTCTCGACGTGCCCTATACTCGTTGGTGTATGAAGGTTTGCTCGATTATAGGGATATTTTTAAACGTTGATAATTAAAAAACGTAATGTTTTTTATTCATCATTTTCGTCTCGCATGGGCTTCTAGAATAATCCCTCAAAATTTCTATCAAAAGCCACTCTGTGTATACTCTAAATAACATTAGCAGCACCAGAGATTATCGTGCGATTGAAAAGATAAATATTCCAGTCTATTCAGCGAAAAAGTGTGAGTTTTAAACAATAGTTCCTCTGACGATTGCTTTTCTTTTTTAATGGTACACCATCAGGGCGGTGTCGAGAGTCGACCTATCTGGCGCAGTGGCTTGCAGCAGTAGCAGCACAAGTTTAGCATCGGTGGGAAGATCAGGCATGTCCAGTAGCAATTGGCGATTAACGGCTGGATCTGCACCGAATACACCGCGACCAACGCCACCGGTTTCACCGCAACGTTGGCCTAGACGAGCCTCTAACCGGCAAACACCACCTTTGGAAACGCCGTCAACGACTACGTAGCACTTGCGGAACTTCGGTTCATTCTCAACCTTGCCCGAGTAGTCTCGATTGCAGATTTACTCAGCGAGCATATGCTGTTATCAGTACTTGATCATAGCCGATGCTTGTATTATATCAGCACGAGCTCGGTAATATTTTGTGTTGCACGATAAAGAGGAAAACTAACGAGAATGAATGAAGTTGTTAAACAAGCTGAGGAATAATTTCAGTGATAACGGAAACAAGCTGCTGTTAAGCTTCGTTAACGATGCACCTGAGCGTGCAAGTTCTTCTAAAATGAGTCTTTCAATGAATCCGCTTCTCAGCGTAAATTCACCGCCACGAAGATGGAGAAATATGTAATTTCGAAGGAATGCTGAAAATCGAAAAACCATCCGCGTGTATCGTAACAATCCGCGAATTCAGCAAAGCAGACTAAACGAAATGTTTTTTTATTAATTAATGCACGAGTAATCGAATGTCCGAGGATACTTCGTCCTTATCAATTGTGTAGAAAGAAAACAAAGAAAAGAAAAGCTAGCGAGGAGATGACAGGAAAAAGGAAGGGAGCTGCGTTTAATAATTAAAAAGTTCTCAAAACGTTCTGCGACTCGTTTACGAGTCAACGCGCGAAACCGCACAATGATATTTTCTTTTCGCTCAAAAACAAAAAAAGAAAAAAAAAAGAAAAGATAGCGAAACGCGTGAAATCGAAATTCCAGCAGAAAGCATAATAGGCCCGAGAGGTAACACGGGCAGCAATTAAATTTCGAAACGCGCTTGCTTGCGCGGAATATGGAATCGCATATTCCTCTGATATATTATTAACGTCGACACGAATGCCAACTGACGCGATAATGATTTCGAACGCGCGTGATAGCGATCACCGACAATCTTGCGTACGATTCTAGGACTTCTTGTTAATTAACGTTTTTTTAAGGCGTATTATGAAAGTTGTTTACGACAAACGACGAAGCCACGAAGAACAACCGATTCAATCGAACTGTCCAAATGGGATCCTTCGTTTCAGAGCTCGTACTATATAAGAAGTAAGAAGAAGAAAAAATAAAAAACACAAAAAACCGAAGAAATGAAAAGGAAAAAAAAATAGCAATTTACTTGTAGAGGTATCTCGATTACTTTTCCCAAGAGTAACGTTATTATCCAAACAGGAAAAAATAAAAAAAAAATAAAGAAAAACCGTAGGATTCGCTGTTAGAGATACAGAAAATCGTTGCATCCAAAAGGAAATGTCATTCGACACTTTAATCACATCGGTAACGTTCACGTTGAAGAAACACGAATTGAACGATCGTTATTGGACATCTGTAATATTCATCTAAAAGTTTTATTAGCTGTTACAAATCAACGCGACGTGATAGCGAAACTATTTTGTTACGATGCATTTTCATTTGCACACACGATTATTGAACGCGACGTGCCGCTTCAGATAACGATTACGTATTATCGTTTCTCTTCGTCGAGTCAGCGCTTAATTACAATATCCTATGTGTTTGCCTTGAAATTTTTTTGTTTTGTTTAGAAGATTGTAATTTACACGAGTGATATAAATTACAGTAGAGCCGTCTTGAGAAAATACGAAGAGCGAGAGAGTGATACATTAACGTTTAAGAAATTCTCAAGTAACACGAAGGAAACAGGGATGACAGAAAGTGTGAAGAACGCGAGTCGTTGTTCCTCGAATCGTTCCATTGAGTTTATTCGCAACCGTCCATTGCAGTTGTTGGATTTGTAGCGAAAACCACGCTGTTTAGCGCAAAGTTGTTAATCCAAAGGAAAGCATATATGTACGCGCATACATACATGTTTAAATCCGTGTGCCGCTTCAAGTATTTTATGCACACGAATCATTGTATTGGATTGAAAATAAGACAGTTTCGAACTGTTGATCGTTTCAACAAAAACCAAAAAAGAAAAAGCAAAAGAAGATTTTTAATTCACTGAACTTTATTTTTTATTAATTTTCCGCACTATTCTTCGAGGCATACTTGGTTTCAAATGTATCGTAAGATATCTTTCCAAGGTTTGAATGAAAGATGAAAAGAAACGAATTTTGTTTACAGAAAGAACACGCAACACATTAAAAGGATGTCTTATTTTCAGACAGTCTCTGTGTGTGCGCATAAAATCAGATCCGGCATCATACGCCTTGTATGCATATACACTTTGTAGGCATACGTTGTTGCAAAGAGATTTCAGAAAATTTTATAACTTGTTGGCAATGGTGATTATTATGCGACTATGTCGTAGATTAGATAGATAAGTTGTTATTCTTTCGTGCACCGACGTACGGATTCACATGACGAGTGAGAAAAGTGAAAAAAAAAGAAAACAAAAGAAAAAGAAGAAAAAAATAGAAAGGGTTCGCAAACGGAACTTCGATATCATCTCTTCTATCATCGAAGCATATTTTTCTCGATACGCATGATAGACATATTTATTTTTCTAGGATCCATTCGACTTATCATAGGCTAACGAGGAAAATCAATTTTAGAAAGTAGATTATAAAAACCGCGCAGTTAAAGAGTATAAAAAGCGCCCCGTTTCATTCGACTTTTTAGCGTTATTCAATCTGAAGAATGATTTTAACAATTTAACCAGGGCAAGGGGGGGGGGAGAGAATACACGAGTGAAATTGTTAAAATCGTTTCTCTCAATTGTAGGCTGTACCCTTTTGAAAAATCTGATCGTCAGAGCCTGTCCGAACTGATAGAATTAATCAATCGTTCATTTCGCTCTATTTCTGTATTTATTATTTATCATTGTTGATTGTTAGATTAAAAATAGAGCGTGCATGTTACCCGAGCAATAATTGTAGATTTCCATGAGAATTCGAAGTTTGATCTAGTAATCAAGATTAGTTTCGTCAGTTTCGGTGAGACCAATTATCATTTCGATCGGTTCAAAAGCGTACAGATGTGATAATGTTAAAAATTCACAAAATATTTTTTATAAACTTATTATTTTCAAGGTTTTGCTCGATAACGACATATCGCTGTTGTATTAATTAAAAAAAAAAATATATATATATATACACATATACACAGATGCATAACGCTTGACCATTTAAATACGAAAGATATAATATACACATATTTGTAGAGGAAAAAAATTCTTCATGAACCGCAACTTATTTCAAGCTCTGTTCTTTCATCTTGAGTTTCTCGTTTTTACGAACATGCAACGACACATTAATATAATTTTCACAGATAACGAAATGTCCGATATGTTCGCGGGAATATGTCGTATTTTTCATACGGTGCTTGTGTTATACAATCTTAGGTTGTGACTACGAAAATAAAAAATACATATATATTGAAAAAAAAAGAAAGAGAAGAAAAGTGAAGTGAAAGGATAAGGAAGCATCTTCGAAATTGGAAAATAATTCAATTTACGCTTAATAGGGTAACTTTTGAAAACAGTTTAAGTCGCTGTCCTATTCTTAAAACATTCAGTGAATAATATATATATAAAACAAACAAAAAAAATATTCAGTTTTCTTTTTTACGAAACATTGAATACGGGATCAAATGAAAAAAAAAAAACAAATATTATATATTATTTTTTTAAATATATGTAAACGACTAAAAATGATAACCTAACGGTATAAAAGTAATATATGAGAATATTTGTCTTACAGCTTTTATACTTTACCGTACACTTATCTCAACAATTCCGAAATATCCTCGAGCGACTTATGCTTTCAAAGTTATCTACGTGACAATGAGTTTTTTCACACAAACGAGGAATAGATTCTATACTTCGTCTGTGATTTTTACTATATTTATAAAAATACTAATAAGTTTCGGGATTCCGTTATTAAAACAAATATATATATATAACGTGTTTTCGAAATTGAAATGCCGCCTAATATTTTATATTCTCTACGGAACAATGTGAAATTTGTTTTAATGATTATATACGTTGTCAATATTTTTTCCGATCCTGAAAACAAAGTTTGATATTCTGGCGTAAATTGCATGTTTCGTTGAAATACATTTTGAAAGATTTTACGCCTCTCAAGAAAGAGCGAAACAAGAGTAACACGTTTTAATTTTATGTTACATACTTAATAAATGTACTATTCTTCAATAACGATTATGAAATATAATCTGAAAAATTTTGGTAAGATTTGAATAAAATTTCTAAAGTTTCTCCAATACATTTTTACAAAAAACGTTGATTTCTTTTTGTGAATAAATTATGATACAATTTAGAATTTATATATATATATATATATATATATATATATATATATATATATATATTTTACAGAATTAAAGAAAAGTAATATATTATTTTATTTTATTTGATAAGAAGAACGAACATCAGATGGCGTGGTACGAGTACTTTTTAAACGTGGGAGTTTCCCACTTAAAACAATAGATTGTATCTGATTGGCGAGAGATAACGAAAGAGGGAAAAAAATACGTAATAAATTGTGATTGTCACAATTCATTATATTCATCATTTTGCATAATCAGTATGTGATAAGTCTATATAATTATTTGGTAATAATTACGAGAGAAAAAAAAAGAAAAACAATGATCGGAAGATAAATTTAACCTGTGAATCGTTAAACCAGTGTGACACTTTGTAAGGTCGTTGTCAATTGATCATGGGGGTTGTTTAAAGGGTTAACAAGTACTTAAAAATAGTGAGCACAATGATAAATTTGTTTGTAATAATGCGCGATAAGTATTATTTCATGGGATGAGTTCCTCTTTTATTTCGGTGTCTCTCTGCGTTATTCGCGTCGAGATTGTTGACGAGGATTCCGAAGAATCGAATGGTAAATATTTGCTTGCATTTTACATTAAACCAATAACCTTCAGCTGTTTTCGTTAACTTGTACTCCATCTATTTTTATAACGAATAACTTCGATTAATCTTTTTGTTTACAAATTTTTACAAGGTTATGTTATTTGTCATAACAATGTTCTGTCTATATTATTACCACCTTCCATAAAACTCTATGTAACTTTGATAATAAAATAGTGTTCGTGAAAAAGATTCATAAATAAATACAATTTTTTAACAAGGATAATTGTTATTTTTTAATTACACACAACTGAACAGATGTTAAACTTACAACACAAAACATTAAGATTTTATAATTTTACATAAAAACGTTGTATATATTTCGTTCTTTATATTTTTGATGAATTATAATCATTGAATTGTAGCAGAAAGTTTTTTATTTATGTTTGTTTCTTTATATTACTGTTGTTACATGTATTTAAGATAGTTTAAAAACATTAAGATTTAGAAATACTTAATATGTAAAAGATTGCTAAAGAATCATTTAAAGTACAAAAAAGATCATACCTTCTTTGTATCATGATTAATTCACAGTGGATTTCGTAATCCAGGCGCAATGGCTGCCAAGATGAGGGGTCGCAGAGAACCAACCAAGATAAATATGGAGAATTGCACAAATCTTACAGAAAAGCAAGAATCAACACTTCCTTCTCAGGGAACTAGCAAATCTAGTTCTACTTCTAGGGCTAATTCTAAGGAAAATACTTATGATGATTCAGAGATAGCTGGTGCAAGTGCTTGTGCTTGTGATCAGATTAATTTCATTTCTGGAAATCCATTTGTTGAAGTGACCAAAGGAATTATACATTTATATAAGGAAAAGTATGCCTTCTGTATTATAACTGTTTAATTCGAATTATTTACATAATAAATTGCAATAATTTATCATGTTTCTTATAACATTTGATAATATCAACTTTCAGCAAATTAACAGATATACATCATGCAGCAGAACGTACACAAACTATCTGCATTCTCTCAGTTCCAGCTACAATGACTTGTCATGATCTTTTAAGGTTTACAGCACCTTGCCATCAAGATATTAGACATTTTAGGATCCTTAGAGATGGTAGTCCTAATCAATATATGGCATTGATTACCTTTAAATCAGCGGTAATTATAAATAATTGTATTAATTACACAATGATTCTAATAATAAATATTACATACTATTCACAGAGTGCAGCAACAGAATTCTATGGTTCTTTCAATGGAACTCCATATAATTCTTTTGAACCAGATGTTATCTGTCATATGGTATTTGTGTATAGTGTAGAAGTAACATATAATGCTATGCCCCTCTCTGGACACACAGAATTACCGCTTTGTCCAGTTTGTTTAGAGAGAATGGATGAAAGTGTAGATGGGATTTTAACAATTCTGTGCAACCATACTTTTCATGCAAGTTGTCTAGCCAAATGGGGAGACACCTCTTGTCCTGTTTGTAGATATGCTCAAACACCAGAATCATTTGCAGATAGTTATTGTATGGAATGCAGTATGTAAACACTAAATACTCGTTTTCGTCTTATCGATTAAAGAAGAAAGAAAACGGAAGTTGTAAAAAATTATACAAATGTTTTTCAGATACTGGGGAAAGCAATGATGCTCTATGGATCTGCTTAATATGTGGACATATAGGTTGTTCACGATACCATCAAGGCCATGCTTTTCAACACTATCGCGAGACGCACCACTGTTACGCTATGCAGTTAGGGAATAACAGAGTATGGGACTATGTTGGGGATAATTTCGTTCATCGATTATTACAAAATAAAGATGGAAAAATGGTTGAGGGTGGTCCTACAGCAACTAAAGCTGAAGGTGCTGCAATGGAAGAGAAAGTAGATTCTGTACAATTGGAATTTACGTATCTTTTAACATCGCAACTAGAAACTCAAAGACAGTACTTTGAAGATAGATTAGCGCGACTAGAACAACATTCTGTATTGCAAACTACAGAACTTAGAGAAAAGTTAGGTCAAGTGTCAGAAGAAAATGCCAAAGTTAAGGTAAATTCGATTTCGAAAGTGAATACAATTTTCTTGTCTTTCCTTCCAAACTTATCTCGTTTGGAATAACCAATTTAGGGTTAAAATAACTTTTATGGTATACTTTAGGAACAGTTAGCAACATTAAGCCGAGAGAAGCAAAATGTGGATAAACGACTACAACAAGTTAGTAATAAATTAGTACAAGTACAAGCAGAACTCACTGAAGAAAAAGAATTAAGAAAGGCGTTAGAGTTAAATCAAGCTTCTTGGCAAGATAAATATAAAGCGTTACAAGATAAAATGACCGAATATCAAAGGACAAAGCAGGAAGAAGTCACGAATTTAAAGGAGCAAGTGCAGGATTTAATGTTTTATCTTGAGGCTCAGAAGAAAGTTGAAAATTCAGAATTACGAGAGGAAATTGCATCAGGTCGTATAGTGATCCCGGAAACCTCTACTACTGCTAAGAACACCCGGCCTTCTAAATCTCGCAAAAAACGTTGATACTGTTCACCGATATTCTATGTAAAAATTGAGTTTTAAATCGTAATTGAAAATTAAGAACTAATTTTGTATCATGCTTTTGATTATGTCAAAATAAACACTTAAATTTTTTATTGGTTTTAAACAGTAGAAACCTTGAAATATATAACAATATGAAAGCCGTACTCGGTGCTATAAATTATCAAATTTGATCATTTTCAAATGAATTTCAATACAAATCTGCAGAAGTATATTTCTTTTAAATGTTTACTTCTCGAAGGCAAATCAGTGTGTGAAATCACGCTTTAAATATAAATTGATGCAACATATATATACATATGCGCGAAACTTATTAAACGAAGTTTCGAAATTTTCTTTACGCCGAAAACAAAAAGTGTCGTTTCATATTTATCGTTTGTTGCCAGTGCGATACTTGAAACAACATATAAAAATACTAGCTATATTTTGTTAATTTGATTTCAATTGAACTTATATAAAATGTTCAATAGATGATCATGGTTTACATAAAAACTATGAATTTTTAAATCCTACTACAAATTCCTATTTTCTATAACAAAAATACTTTGAATGAATGCGATTTCAAATGTAAAAATTATTCGATCTCAGAATAAACACATCTATTCAAAAAACAAACATGGTTTATATGTAGATCGCACCCTCTCTACTTTTTATGTTAACAAAATGCTGTTTGTAGAAATATCCATATTATTAAAATTGTTATATTTTTTGTTCTTCAATTTATCGATAAATATTATAATAAATATTAGTAAGTATTGTACTTTAAATCACAATATCTGGTACATCGTAAATTGATAATTGAAAATCACATAATACATATACGTATGTATATACACTTAAATAAACTTCATTTACTTAAAATTAACTTTTCATTTACCTAATCTGAAAAATGAAAAAAAGTTGTACATCTTTGTCATTCTTATCCACAACACGTTTATCTCAAACATTTTTACTGAAATCAGAATGAATATATCTTACATTTTGGAGTAACTGTTTTATCACATTTTTTTATACATATTTTTTAGTTCACATTATCATTTGCTTTATGGTAAATATTGTTCTCCTTATACAAACAAGGATTAAATACGGTATTGGTACTTGTAATAAAAATACAAAGAAAAACTTATTTAAAAAAGTACCTCAATACATAATTTTTATTAAGGTATACACATGTTGCTGATTTATAGTTTTTTTTTTTAATGATAATAATTATCCTATTTTTATTCTCATAAGAGTACGAGTCGCTTTTTAGACAATTATTAATTTGCCAACACAATTCGTTGGCCCAGTTATAAAATAAAACTGATATACATATTTACATTATCTACAGTTACATTCAATCAGAATGTTCATGTTTAACTAAACGATTGCACATTTGGACGTCGATGTTGGTCATACATGTAAATAAGTTGTTTCATTTAATGACTGACGATGTCTAAAAATTGTATTTAACTATTAACGAAACGCAGTTTCTTCCTGCCCGAGAAGAAAAACGGAACAATTATACATTATCAATTCTAATGGGTAATTTGCTAAATAACTATTAACAAGTACAAACTCAAAGTATAGTATAGAAATAATATAATCACTTTAAAAAATGTTTCACGTAGCTTTGTTTAGATTTACATGCAACGGTCTGTGGAAACTCAGTTTCGTAACAACAACACGTCCTTTCGTACGATTCAACGTATTTTCAATACATGTTAATAATTTAGCGCTCCTTCGTTCATACTGCTCTCTTGAAAATTTAAATGATGTATGCTCTGCCAAATATTTTAATATAAAACAATTAGCTAGTTAACACTTAACACAGTATCGTTATATTATATATTTAAAACAATAGTGCATGCAATTGCTCGTAAGTTCAGAAATCTTGTTTATCATTTAAGACGTTATATTTGACGTACGTTACGCTTATTATCGGAGAGCAATATGAGGAACCAACATCGATCAGTCTTGGAATTACAATTAGCAATAAAAATTATTGTATTTTGCAAAATATATAAATATAAAAGAATAATAACTAAGATCCGTAACTACCTTGTGATAATCAATAACGCTAATTATTGATAGGGCCTTATGCGTCGTAAATTCAACGCAATGAACTATGGGCCTTCTTCCAGTTCTTTTTTACACCCAATAGCCAATGCGTTAATACCGCAATATGCATACTTCGTGTAAAATAGTTATTGTAAAAAAATTTTCGTACCACGGTCAACACATAAAAAGTGCTTAATGATTTCATAATATTGATCAGTTAGTTATTATTACCTAATAGTTAATTAGTGTAAGTTGGCAAAAAGCATTTCATCGTATAGTCTTCCTTTATGGAAGATTACTCAAATCTCCAGACAACATGTACCAGTTAATATTTGTTAAAAATTTCTTATTATCTTAAGTAGTTACAGTCTCGAGTCATTGTATTTAGCAGACTATATGACGAAAATTTACGAAGTGCAACATACAATGCACAATGCACAATACAACGTAAAATCGTCTTTATTTTTTTTCTTGCAAGTAAGACAAATTAAACTTTATCTGCTAGTGATACCGCTAGTAAAACCGGCAGTTGATTAAAGTTTAAAATGTCTATATTAAAATATCTAAGAAATAATGATAGTAAACGAACGAGATTTTTTTAAACAAGTAATATACAAGGTGATTTGCCTAACTTGACAACTTGAAATTACTCCGTAAACTATTAGTTTCAAGAAAACCGTGAATGAAATAAAAGTTCGTAGAATAATTTTTCTTTCTAAATTATTTATATAGGAAATTTTTTAAGATCATAATTTTTATTGAATGGAGTACTCTGTTTCTTTTCCCAGAAATTAAAAAAGTATTTAAAAATTAAGTAAATAAATATTAAAGCATAATAGATCTAAAGTGACTATTTTCATACACTTTTCCGTACAAACGAATAATTTTTTCGAGCAACACCAAGTCGTCAAGTTATGTAAATCATCCTGTACAAAATATATTCTACTTATTTCGTCACTTTGTTTTGTGCTTAATTATTTCTCTTCATTTTTCAAACGAAGATAAAACTTTTAATAGATAAAGAAATAAGAGGTAAAAGAATAAGGTGAAATATTGTTCCATGATACTTTGAAAAAATATTGATACTGAATAAAGATTGGTTGAAAAGTCTCGTTCGTTCTTTAATTTTCAGTAGTTACAGGTTCTCGTGCATGATGAATTCTGACATGTTTGTTATGATTGGATTTCGTACCGCTAGATTTTCCACAAATATGACATGTATATGGTCTGGCACCTGAGTGTACTCGTAAGTGTTCTTTTAGGTAATATGATCTATGAAAAGTTTTGTTGCATACATCGCATGTATATGCTTTGTTCTCTTCATGTTCTTTTACATGCCTCAAACAATTATACTTTCGTATGAACTGCGCTCCACAATAGTTACAAGTGTAAGGACGCACATTTCTATGAGAATTCATATGAGCAGTATAATCACTGTGCCGGTAAAACGCGCCACTACACTGATTACACTTGAAAGGTTTGGTGCTACGGGCAGCGTGAGTCCATTTGTGCAATTGTAAGTTCCACTTAGTACTAAATGCTTTAGAGCAAACTTGACATTCATATGGTCTTTCACCATTATGAACTCGCATATGTACTGCTAAGGAAGATCGCAAATAAATACACTTACATACGGGACATTCAACATTTTCGCTCTCTCTTTGAGCATCTGGAACGAATCTTTTGTTATGCGCTCGGCGCATGTGTCGTGTCAAGCTGGCCATGTGAATGAATCTTTCATTGCAATATGTACACGCTTTGGGTTTTTCATCGTGTGTTTCTTTATGCCAGGCTAATTTTTTCTTTGTATGAAAAACCTCACCACAATGACATATGTAATCTTTCAATTTCTTCTTTATATTTAAATGATGTCTATTTTTGTGCTGTGTTAAATTTGAATATCTACGAAATGTTTCATTGCAAAGATTACACTTAACAGGTGCATTCCCGGTATGACCATTAGTATGTTCCTCCAATTTTTGTTTCGTTAAAAATGCTTTATCGCAAACGGTACACGGAAATGGTTTGATTCCTAAATGTCGTTTCATGTGTAATTTGAAATTTTGTTTTCTATAAAAATACTTTCCACACTGGCTACATTCTAATGGATGTATTTTTAAATGGGCATTGAATAATAAAAGTGAAGGAAATTCTTCATGGCATATCTGGCACTTGGTGCTCTCGCGTATTCGTTTTGTTGTTTCTGCAATATGTACTCTTCTATGATGAAGCTGTAATGACTTCTCACTACCAAATCGTTGATTGCAAAGTGTGCAAATCACTTCAATGTTTGACGGTATTACTAAAGTTTCGATTTTTTGATCTGTTTCTACTTTTGTTGTTAATTCTGATGATTGTGGAGGTTGAAGTTGATGTAATAGCGGTTGTTGATGATAAACTTGTTGAACATGTAAACCTGGTACAAAAATATCTTCAAACACATTCATACGGCCATCCAATAACTTAATATCCTTTACTTCAGGTTGATCAGTAGATTCTCTACTGCTACTCGGTCCAGCTTCTTTGTGCGCGGTGGTACTATGTACTCGACGTTCTTTCGGGCATTCAAATACTTGCGGACAATGATAACATTTGAATGTTCTTTTCGTAGGAGTTTTCCTATCTCGATCTAAAAATAAACTTGATGTAAAATGTGTGGCTAAAGATCTGCTATCTAATAGTGGGCCTCCAATTTCATTGTCTGATCCTTCAGATTCTTCCCAACTTTCACGTGCCATTAAATCGTAAGAGGTGGACATCCGCGATGATTCTTGACCAGTGTATAACTAAACATGTAAGACACATTTATGAGAAAATTGTTTCATAGTTCAATTTTTATAAACAATTTTATTTTATGCTTAAGAGTAATCTATTACTAATAAATATATAATAAATGATTTTGAATTATATTTTTAACTTCTTACATTAATAAGATGTTTAAATTACTCGATAAAAAACTTATTTAATACAAAAAAATGCAAATGCTTTACTGTTTCATCAAATTGAAGAATAAATGCATGTATTTATAGAAAAAGGACTATATACATACCTGCCAAGCAGATTGTTCTGTACATCCGTTGCTTTCCTGTTCAGATAGTTCACCTCTGGGTGGCATAGTTTCATCAGCTCTCATGTTAATGCTTTTAACCTCTTCATCTGCACCTACTCCACCTTCACTACTTGCCATAGACTGTTGACTGGTTGCACTAACAGCTTTTTGTGAAGAATCACTTATAAATGTACTAGGAACTAAGATTTGAAGCCCATCAAATTCAAATACATTCATTGGACCTGCATGGGCATCTTCATTTAAACTAAGAAGTTCCACCGATTGCTTTTGTATAATTGATTTAGATGAATGAAAACTTTTTGAATCAGAACTACTTGCAACATCACTAGATTCTGACAAATTTACAAGATTATTACTTTTATTTGGTGTATTGTATGATTCATCCATTGATGTTGATTGTTGAGAATGTTGTGAATGAATTGTAGTAAATGAACTTATATGCTCAGTGATTACAGACTGATATGCTGAATTTCCTTCAATTTTTTTCTCATTCTCACATAAAGGAAGTTCTGATTGATCAACCTTTACATCCTGTACAGTTGAAGAACAATCAATAGGATCTTTTTCTGGTGCTACATCCACTGCTGCATTACTTTCTTCATCATGATTTATACCATTAACATCCATATGACAAAATGAATGTACAGAAGCAGGTGAGCATGGTTTACTGAGATCTTTCCTAACCCTTAAAACAGATATACCACTACTTGCAGATAATGGAGTATGTGATCTAACATGATCAGAACTCTCACCATATTTAGTGAAAGGAGTATGTGGACTAGGTATTTCTTCTATTTCCATATCTGCCTCATCAAAATTATCCTCTGCTTCATTTTTTTCATCCTCATCTTCTTCATCTTGTAATATAATTGCATCAAAGCCAATTGGATAAGAATTGAGATTTTCATTCGAACCAAATTCTGAACAAACAGAATAGGTTCTACGTGGTCTCTTTTGTACAACAGGTGATGCAGGTGCAGATAAACTGTTTTTATAATGGTATGAAAGACAAGAACTCTTATTTTCTTCAATAATCTTTACATCAGTTTCTGAATTTTGACTAAGCTTTAGTTCTATATCAGATTTACAAGAGCTTTCATGTTCACTTAGTTTTAGTTCTATATCAGATTTACAATTGCTTTCATGTTCACTGGAATTATTAGTTGTTTCATGAATTACACTTTCTTCTTTCTCAGGAGGAGGACTTTCCTTTGTATCTTCACTTTTTTTTTGGTCATCCTCAGAAGTAGATTCTCTCTGTGATGTATCATTAAATTCATTTTCCATGATAGTGATTAAAAGACGCTCTAATTGTTCTACTTCAGGTTGAGCTGATTCCTTTACCGTATCTTCTAAAGGCTTTTCTGCTGAGGTACCTTCATTTTCACTTATCTCTTCACTGCAAGGAACTTTTTCATTAGTTGCTTCTTCATTTTCATTTTCTGTTACTATCGGTGATATTTCAGGCATAGTAATTTTATTATCATTATCATCTTTGTATCTGTGTTCATATTCTTGAATTTCTGATGATTCATAATGAAGGGGTTTACATTGTACATCTGTATTAACAACACACGATGATTCTCCATCATCAATATCCGGTAATACACTCTCAACTTTATCATCTGTTGTATCATCGACATTACAAGTGATTGCCAATGATCTTGGAATGCTATCATACTCATTCTGCACTGTATGCTGAATTAGAGTATTTGAACTATGGGGTTCTTCTTCCTCATTTTCTACTGGAATTGTACTAGCTTCACTTTCATTTTGCTGCATAGAAGTATCTTCGTTCAATGATGGGGGAGAAACTGGAAGATTAATATCTGGTAACACTTGTTCAGACTCCTGTTCCGATTCAGGTAAAATTTCAGGTAAAATTTGTTTTGGCTCGGAATTATTTACAGGTACAGCAATGGCAGTTCTACCACTTGTTTCACCAGCCATAGTCACCACTGGCTTGACTCTAGCTGTATTAGGTATGGTTGTGACTGGTGAAATCATTTGAACAGTTGGTATTTGTTGCTGCTGGTACATACTGTATGGATTATATAGCATTTGCATCATCTG
The DNA here is from genome assembly GCA_951804975.1 of Anthophora plumipes. NCBI lineage: Eukaryota > Metazoa > Arthropoda > Insecta > Hymenoptera > Apidae > Anthophora > Anthophora plumipes. The sequence continues at coordinate 16,592,806 of OX638116.1, read as the reverse complement.
ATTAACTTGTGGAGCCATTGTGTATTGTGGTATCATCATAGTGCCATTATTTACAAACTGCTGATAACTAAATGAAGCAAACTGAGGTGGCATCACAGTACCAATCGGTGGACACTCAAAAATAGGTCCTATAGGATATGGAGATTGAGCTGATAGATGAGTATTCTGTGCAACTTGAGGTGTATTTTGTGGTAATTGTATAGCTGGAGATGCTGCAGGCGTTGATGATGGTAATAATTGAGTCTGTTGCAATTGCGAATTACTACTAGCTTTGATAAGAGCTTCAATGACTTGTTCCTTTGGATGAGTGTCCAAATGTCTTTGTAAACTGATACCCTCGCGCAAATAAAGGGTACATACTGGACAAGCCACTGCACTCCCTGATGTTCCATTGTTTGTTGTATCCATTGTGTCTGAGGTATCTTGTTTGCACATTTAATTTCTCAATTATTACATTGAACACAACCAATGCAATGAAAATCTCTGTAAAATATCCACAATGCAACAATAACACCACTTTTTTTTTTTATAATTGACGTCTTTGCTGTTACTGCCGTTGCTGTCGTTTTCGTCGTATTCGTCGTGATTATCGTTTTGCTCGTCGTGGTCGTGATTGTTGGCGTGATCGCCGTCACCGTCGCCGTCGTAGTCGTCGTCGTCGTCGTCGTCGTCGTCGTCGTCGTCGTCGTGGTGGTCACCGCCGTCGTCGTCGTCGCCGTGTTGGTCGCCGTCGTGATGGTCGTTATGATAGTAGTAGACGTAGTCGTAACCCGTAATTCGACTAATATCATTAACACATATCGTTAATGGCTAGCTGCATTTTCGGCTTTATCAGGCCTGCAAGTACATTGAAACACGGCATATGTACAGCCGACACGTTGCACCAGGCAGTGCCCCAAAAATATCGACGTTCATGGCTACCTGGTTCGTGTGTGCGATGGAGCCAGCAAGGCAGTCGCGGACAAATCAATATCCTATTAAATCGCCAGCCTCCCCTGCTCTTATTAAATTACACCTGCACCATTCACACACGTCTTTAATACAGCACCTCCTTCAACCTTGGATACAACAACTCTGCTTAAGAACCTTTTGTTTCTCATTCGATTATCGAAACGGCATGTTTTTCGCCCGATTCCAGCCTAAAAACACAACAGAAAACAGTGACGAGTGGTATTCCACCTTAGAATGAGAACAACAAGAAGTGTTACTGCGCATATAGCGCCCCCTCGTACACTGTTTTATTAGCCACAATCTTTCAGATCTACCGATTATGAAATGATCGTTCTCTCTCTTATCGACTGTTTTAAAACAATGTCACTATACATTATATTTCCAAAAATATTGCCACTGCGCTTTTAATTATAACTTCATGCATTATTTATGTTACCTTCTACATACTAATGTAATTTCTATTCTTTTCAAGAATGTTTCTGCGATTTTCCTATTTCTCTTTTTGTTCTTCCCTCGTTCAATAAATTTCTCTCTTATTATATTTTCATTTATTTAAAATTATTACGTCTCGTACTCTTCCCGCGATAAAAAAAATATAACTAGGCAAGGGCCAACCGACTAATGCCACGGAGCGTGAACGAACAAAGATCAGAAACTATTTCGTCCATACGGCCCGTACCGTCTGCGTCTGATGAGGTCTCTCTTTTGGCCTACGTACCACGAATTACGCGATGTTTCCTTTAAGTATGACACGAACGAATGTAGTAAACTTTTACCTTCCATTATTTCCCTCAGAAACATACATATGGTTTCAATATAGGTCGCGGTGTTAAGTCGATAGAATACCAATCGCCGATAATGTACCGACTGCACCATAGAAGATAAAATCGTAGCGTCGTCCCGACGAGGGAAGCGGCACCGATCTAATGAATAGTTTCTTTGATGCGAAATAAACGCGATGCGTAGTTCTTGTGTTTCATAATTAACATGATTCTTGAATTCTGGATTTTACTATTAGCACTCTAACACTGTATTAAAGGATTTAACAAGAATTAAATTTAAATATATTTTAACAATAAGATAAATATAATTAAAAGATAAAATGAGCAGAGTGGAATTTTAATTAGAGAGTAAAGCTCGTGAATTAAATTAAGGGTGATTGAAATACAATTACGAACTAATACCAAAAGCATGCGAATGATTTGAGAGTTGGAATCTTCTGCTGCCGCGCGGGAAAAATCTCGTGGATCGCGGTTTAACGGAAAAATAATCGAAGGATGCTCAGTGAATAAATGAATAACATTTGAGTTTTTGAGACTCTTCCGGTGATTTACACATGTAGCAGCGTGCGCATGCACTACGTCGTTCGCTTTATGTATAATCTACGATTTAACGGTACACTAAACACCTTATAATATATTACAAGTACGAGCTATATTTAAATATACAGTAAAAGCATAATTATATACAGAATTATTTAGTTTGTAATAAATATGCACATAGATAAGTGCGCTGAATTAAAGAAGGTGGATTCGTATGAGGATCGCGTAGTGTGGACTTCATGATTGGTTCGCATGAGCGCGAAGCGTGGACGACACAATGCGAATTGCAGTGTATTCTGAAGAACATATTTTTGTGTTGATCACGTTGGTTAAGTGGTCTCGTAGATCATAGATCTTATATTATTTTATGTTATTCGATGTTACACAATCTTTATATTTATATACAAACACATTTTCGTCAATATGTAATGATTTATGTAAAAATTAATAAAGCTAGTCTTTATGTAAAAAAGAATTACATGGATTGGTAAACTTCGATTTTATGTTACAAATGTAAACGATATTATAAAGTTTCAATAAAGCACGAAAATTTTACAATTGTTTCATCAGTTTATGGGAAATTCTTTTAGTTCAGTATTTCAGTATTAAAAGTAGTATAGTTGTAGTATAGTTTTAACACAATTAACATCACGATTTAGATAATGTAGTTTATGTTGCATTTGTTAAATATAAAACAGCAACAATGAGTAATCAATGGAAGAAGTATCTTTTTTGGTTTGCTCAGGAACATATTGATTTTCGTGCAGCTGTAAGTAATATTTTATTTAATTTTTATTTCTTTTATTTTTCATAAATCCTTCAAATTTATTTATACATCGTTTTTAGGAAATGGAATCTATCCTCAGTATGTTCAATATAAATATTTATATACATCCTAAATTAAAAGACTATGTAAGAGAATACAATCATTACAATTACTTAATATAACTGAATATATTTATTAGTATTATAAATAATTTTTCTTATAGCCTTATTGGATAATTAACTTACCTTCAGAGAATATTGCACATCAAATTTCAAGTAGAGCAGTTGGTGTACGATTTTGTATGGAATTATGGGCTAATAGCAAAAAGATTGAAGATTTACACAGCAAGTTAAAAGTTTATCCAATCACAGAAATTAAGAAATATGCTGGACCTCAAAAAACTTTTAAAATAATAGTTGAAACATTTTGTAAACATTTTTCACAAAGTGAAAAGGTAAACAAGATTGAGGTAAGTGTCTGAGAAAATTAGATAAATTTGATAGAAAATAAAATTATGTAAATCTCTGTATATAAAACTTTTGTATTGAAATAACTTTACAATAAGTATGATATTTACAAAAGGCTTTTAGTTATTTACCATTGGAAGGACCAGTAAGATTAAATAATCCAGATATAACATTATGTTATATAGAATTTTATGGATTAAATCCTAATGACATTCCTGAAACACCTTATGAATTGTTCTTTGGTAGATGGGTAAGTGCTTTGCATTGTGTTGTTACATTAAGTTATTATATATATATATATATATGTATATTATGTTTCATAATGCATTTGTAGATTACAAGTGGACAAAGGGATTTAATTCAGAAACTATCTCTGAAAACCAGGAAGTTTATAGGTAATACATCTATGGATCCTCAATTATCATTGATAATGGCAAATCAAGCTCAAATTCAAAAAGGAGATATTGTTCTTGATCCATTTGTTGGTACTGGATCTTTATTAGTAGCTGCTTCTCATTTTGGGGGATATACATTAGGAACAGATATAGATTTTTTAATGCTTCATGGTCGTACAAGACCTAGCAGAATAACACAAAAGGTAACAAAATTTGTTTTTTATTCACATCGGATGTCATTACTAATATTTCGCCGAAATGATTAGATTAGGGAAAAGGATGAAAGTATTGCTACAAATATGAGTCAGTATGGGAAAAGGTCGTATTATATTGATGTTGTTGTATCAGATTTTTCCTATCCATTATGGCGTTCTGATATGTGTATAGACGCTATAATTACCGACCGTAAGTATAATTCCTTCTTACCAAATTAACATTTTCTTGTAAATAATTTAATTTCCCTGTTAATTATAGCTCCTTATGGTATAAGAGAAGCAACAGAAAGGATAGGTACAACTAAATCAAACCCAATAATAGAGGAACACCAAGCATCTTCTCATATACCATCTAAAATTGGTTATGATTTACCTGAAATGTATAAAGATCTACTAACTTTTGCAGCTAAACATCTTAAAGTAAACGGCAGATTAGTATGCTGGTTTCCTTTGTTTAGGTAAAATACATCAATACAAACTAGCTTATACTAATTATTCTACTAGTATATAATATTAAAAATTATGTAAGAGTATTAAACATTTTTTTTTTTTATAAAATTTAAAATAATACTTTTCAGGGATCAATATACAGAAGATCAATTACCGACACATCCATGTTTAGAATTAATAGCTAATTCAGAACAAGTACTTAGTAATTATACTAGTCGCAGATTATTAACTTATAAAAAAATAAAAGATCCATTGGTATGTGTGAATTAATATTATGATCATAATTATTAATGAAAATGTTAAGAAAATGGTTTGATTGTATTCGTTTTTTTTTTTTATCAGGAATCAGATGAAATAATTTCCACAAATTTAATCGATTTTCGAGAGCAGTATTTCGCATTACGTAATGAAACCCGAAAGGAGAAACGAATGAAGAAAGCTGTAGAAAAAGCAAAGAACAGAGAACTTTGGGAACAGAATAATAAAGAGAATGAAAACAGATGACTCTGTAATTATTTTATGTGTAACAAATGTTTATTTTCCTTCAATTTCATGTTTGAGAATATAATTTTTGTTTAAACTACTACCTAGTATGGCCATACATGGAATTCAAAAGAATTCCTCAAACTGTGCAGGAATGTATACATAGATTTGCCAACAGGAAAAGATCTAAGCCAATAATAAAATGAATTTTTTATATTTTTAAATAATCATTATAAAAGAGGTGAATTTTTATTTGCTATGTTTTATACTTTCTTCTGATAATATATTTTTTTGCATCTTGTGATTTATAGAAATATGTTCCCCGATTAACCATTAATTCACTTAATTGGTGAATAGTACTTTTCCGTGTTTTATATAGTAAACATGTTAATATGCGTTTATAAGTTTACTTTATTCTAAAAGACACTTCTATCAAAGTTTCTAAATGAAACAATAAATTATATATGTGTATAGATTGTAAGAAGTGAACAGTACATTTACATATGTTGCGGTATTTAAACTTGTACATACATATAAATTTCTATACTTAAACTTCCAGTTGCAATTGTCCTAATAATCCTTCTAATGCTTTAATATTTTCATCTGAAACTTTTGATTCGTACTGTTTTTCGATTTGGTTAGCTGCCCATTCACTTAGCTTTATTGCATCTTTCTTTTTAGAAGAGGGGCATTTAGGTGATGTAGCAATATTATTTGTTGCCTGGAAATGTAAGCCTGTGTTAGAAATTTAATAATGGAATACATGTTTTTTTATAAATGATCACAAGCCTTACCAGTAACAAGCCATACAAAGCTCTTATATTGTTTGGATTCAATCTTGTAGCTTGACAAAAATATGCTTTTGCCAATTCCATGTTTTCAAAACCACCCTAAACGTAAATGAATGATTATTTCAGTAATATTCAAATTTTAAATAATACTAGTTGTATTATTTGTTACCTGAGAATACTTTATTTCTGCATATCTTTGATAAATTAAGTGGCTATGTGGATTATGCAGTATAAGCTCTTCCATGCAGAATGCAGCTTTAGAATATTCTTGTTCTTGTAAATATAGATCACATAATTCATGCCATGCTTCTTGATCACTCATAAATCTATAGCAAGAAAAAGACATAGTATTTACAATAAGTATGATTGATATGAATTTAAGATATGAATTAAATTTGATCAAAATACCAACTTCTTTAAATATTCTGTAAGCTCTTTAATAGCTTCTAATATTCGACCTTTTGCTTTTAATATAGCTATACGCCTCTTTCTTGGTGCTGCATTAGTTTCATCCCTTAATATAATAGAATCCAGAACTTCCAATGCTTCATCATACCTACAAAATGTATATTACTCCTTTTACATAATACAAATATATGCAACATATAATAATCTTTTGATGAATGACTATTACATTTCCAAAGCTTCCAAATGCATAGCATGATATTTATGAACTCTTAAACTGCTAGGAAATTCTCTTTTTAATATCTTGATGCAGTATTCTGCTAAAGAAAGACGATAACAATCCAATGCTGCTATGCATACTTGTTCCACAACCAAATACTCTATGTAAAAGTTACATAAATTTATCAAAAAGATAGTTGACATCATGAGATATTTAGAAGAAATCATTCTACCATACTTTCATTGCCAAGTTGGTCAATTTTTCCCATCAATTTGGACTCCCATAGATCCACAACATCTTTACTTTTGCGTTCACTATCCTCTCTCCATGTCCTAAATAAGTCTCTCACTTCTACATATATGCAGATGTATATATCATATAGAATTTAATCAATTAATAGAAGTTTAAATTTAAAAAATTATAGATCATTGGTACACTTTTTATTCACTTACCCTTCCATGACAATTTGTCATATTGGCTTGTCATTGTTGTAACTTTAAAAAAATAATGACAAATAATATGTTTGTGTATATATACATGTATGTATAATAGAGTTTTATGTATAATATATTAAATATTATATAGATATAGAAAATAATTGAAACTATATATTTACGATAAATTCGATGGAATGGTAAACATAAAAAAATTATTTCTAGAAAAAATTATTGTACTACATGAATTGTAACATATATTTTTTGTAATGACAAACAATCTCTGATACTATGAATTTTTATATAACTATATATTTGTATTTAATTGAAGAATTTATGCGCACATGACTTACTTTTCAATCTAACCTAAATAAATGTAGGAATGCATATAAAAAATTATACGTCAAACTGTTCTATCGAGAAATAGTAAAATTAACCAAAAAATGTCAAAACAAATACGCATTTTTACGATAATTTGATAGTTACTAAGTATGATACATTAAACAAAATTGAAATTGTACTACAACAAATCGTATTTTGTGTGATAAAATTATAAAATAAAAAAAAATATTACGAGCACTTCAAACTTACAGAGAAATAGATACAAAATGTATACAGATTTGTGATAAAATTTTAATTAAAACCAATGTACCCGTAATTTCAAATTAAATAATCGATCATATAAGTTATATGGATCAAAAGAAAACTGTTTCTAACTAGAACCAGAAACTAATATTAAGACTGCGTGTATAGTTATTCTTAAAAAATCTGAAATACACAGTCCGTTAAAATTATAAAACAACAGTGGAAAAAATTAAGTATAATAGATATTTAACAGTTCATTGTAATAGTATGTATTCATATTATCGTGTTCTTATCGTATCAAAGAAAAAATGATTAAAACATAAAATTCGATAGGTTTGAAAGTATTTAGAAATCTTGCCCTTAAATATTGATAATCAATTATAATTGTGTTTAACAAATACAAAGCGATACGATTAATACATTAATAATATTTATTTTTCACGAAATTCAAAATTACGTATTAGAGGAATTATTCCTTTTTTAATAAGAATTTAGTGGCAAGTGTTATTTACATGTTTGACATATCAAGTGAAACTTTGTAAAATCTGTTACTACTTTATTATTTTTTTATTTTTTAAATAATCTGATTATACTTTATTCCATTTTTACAGCTGATTTATTAACATATATTTTATGTGGTTTTAAGCATTCCGCATGTTGACATAATTCGATTAAATATGTTTTACCAGTGGTAACTTTCATCTGGTAAATAATAATAGTAATAACAATTATAAATGTATATTAATAATTATAATAAAAGTTACCAAAGTAAATAGACAATGATAAAATATTCTGTCTATACATGTGTATACATACATATATATATATATATATATATATATATATATATATATACATACACACACGCATATATAGTATAAGGAAAACAATTTTTTCTGAATTTCCTAAAATCAACTTTCAGATTGTACAATTTAAATAATTATTGGTTTAATTCTTATAGTTGTATAGTTTAAAACAGAACGTGTCAGAGACGCTTGGACGCCATGATGGTAGGTGGAACCTGTTATCACTTGTCCACCGATCTGCCTTCCTAACGATTTTAATACTGTGCAGTTTGTTTTGCTGTGTTCGTAAACTATTCTTCATATAATTTTTTAATTGAATAAAATGTTTCAGGACGGCATATGTGATACTGCCGACATTTTAAATAACGTTCCTCCTAAAAAGGTACTTATCTGCATTAGTATATTTTTTACCACAGTTGATTATGTTAAGTAAAGTATATTTATTTTAAATTACATCTTTTTACGTTTAGTGTTTTTCTTTATATCTCGCGCTTACATTGTTCTAATTTTGTAAATTTGTATTTACAGACAATTCATGCTGACAATGTAGACCTCTCTGACAAGTCATTACAGGTGGATATTTCAGATGCTCTTAGTGAAAAGGATAAAGTGAAATTCACTGTACACACAACAACTACATTACCTGAGTTTCAAAAACCGGATAACTTAGTTGTAAGGCAACATGAGGAATTTGTATGGTTACATGACAGATTTGAAGAAAATGAAGAGTATGCTGGATATATTGTATGTATTTTTTGTTCTTTCCTATTTGTTTCTTAAATATATGATTATTCATGGTAAATCATGAGTGAAAAAAAAAATGTACATCTGCAGATTCCACCTTGTCCACCACGACCAGATTTTGATGCATCTCGTGACAAATTACAAAAACTTGGTGAAGGTGAAGGTAACATGACACGTGAGGAGTTTAATAAAATGAAACAGGAATTGGAGGCGTAAGTTATTCAATAAAATTTAAATGTATTTGTATATGAAAACAATGAAAACATAAATTTATGTACCTATATTTTTACAGTGAATATTTAGCAACATTTAAGAAAACTGTTGCCATGCACGAGATGTTTTTAACTAGATTAGCACATCATCCGGTTTTTCGAAATGATCATAATTTAAGAGTATTCTTGGAGTATGATCAAGATCTTTGTGTAAGAGGTAAAAAATGTTTAATTTCTTAAAGTGATTTTCGTACTTTTTTATGCTATTAACTTTACCATTTGCGATATAAATAATAAACAGATCCTTTGCTTTTCCAGGGAAAAATAAAATGGAAATGTTTGGGGGTTTGGTAAAATCATTCTCCACCACTACAGATGAATACTACTTGTCTGCAACTGTAAAGGATGTAAATGACTTTTTCGATCAGGAAATGTCATTTTTACAAACTTATCATCATAATTTGAAAGAAGCAACAGCTCGCACGGATCGTCAAACTGCTAAACACAAAGATGTAGCAGATTCGTATATTAAAATTTCTACAAATCTCTTGCAATTGGCTACCACTGATACCGGTAAATTGGAACGATTTTTAACAAAAATTGCAGAAACGTTTGAGAAATTAAGGGTAAGTTATCTTAACGTAATTTACTTAACTGGTTTTATTCATATTACTTACATTCTCTATGCTACAATGTAATAGAAAATAGAGGGACGAGTAGCATCTGATGAAGATTTAAAATTATCAGACACTCTTCGTTACTACATGAGGGATACAGCCGCAGCTAAACGGCTTTTGTTTAGAAGATTGAAAGCTTTACACGCGTACGAATCTGCGAATCGTGCTCTTGAAAAAGCTCGGGCCAAAAACAAAGATGTTCATGCTGTGAGTACTTCATGCTGTAGACATTTTCATGCGGAACCTAAAATTCAATAGATAACAAACGAGTGTATATATTGTTACTAAATATAACATATGTATGCATACATACTATGTGATGTTCCACTAGTATCTAATTCAAAATTTAACTTTTTGTTGCTCATCAAGGCAGTGGAGGTTGCTGAGGTGTGTTTTTCCTCATCTGTATGTTTGCCACTTTGCTGTAGTGCAAAATAACTTTAAATATCATTTTTAGTTTTCCTAAAATACAAGGGTCTCATATTCAAAGGTTTCAGTATTGAAATTTCATGATACTTTATAAACTGTGTACTAATTAAACGTTTGCTTTTATAAATGAGATAGGAATCTTTCCACAGGATTGATACAGTTTACTATATATTGGAGGAAAAGAGGGAAATGAAATTAGATATGTTTAATAAATTCATGTTATTATTTTTTAATTCAACGTGCATGAAATTAATTTGCATGAAGCTGTTTTCTCTTTATGTTAATATTCTGGTATTGTGAAACTTATATGTTAGGACACAATGTTCGAGAAATGTCTGAAAAAATAATTTTATAAATAGAAAAAACGATGTGGGTTTGCAAAATTATCGAAAGCAAGAAATGTTAATACTTTAAGTACTTTGTATCGTTAAAATGAAAGGTACAAAAAATTTCGGAATAATATAATTATCCGACATTGCATGTTTTTCTTTGATTCTTGCATAATATGTTAAAATAAAAAGAGCTCGACGCTGTGCAAAATATTAAGCTGTTAAATATCTATAGAATCGATGTATTTACGTACATTTTTTAATTATTTTCATTTTTGTTGATTCAGGCGGAACAAGCTCAAACGGAAGCGTGTGAGAAATTTGAGCAAATGTCAGAGAAAGGAAAGGAGGGTAAACGTCATTTATATATACATATATGCGTTCTTCACATTTTTTAAATAAATGATTATAATGTAATTTCATTACAGAATTAATGGATTTCAAGACAAGGAGAGTATCTGCTTTTAGAAAGAACTTAATTGAATTAACAGAACTTGAAATAAAACATGCAAAAGTGAGGACTACTTGAATTTCTTTCACATATTTTATATACTGTTTTCGATTAGAAAAGTTTAGAAAACACTTTGTTTTGCTTTGTTTACAGGCACACGCGGAATCGCTCAAGAAATGTTTATCGGCTTTACGAGAAGAGTGATCCAGTTTGATAACTCTCGTTGCAAAGATTACCGTGTAATCTACATGAAGATAACAATCTATTTAAAATCATAGCAATGTAATGGTACTGTAAAATATATATTTTTTGTTATCTAGATTTATATTATCTAAAAAGAAGAATCATATTATTAACTGCAAAAGGACTCTATATAAAATTGTAAGGACTCGGGAAAAGGGAGGACCCAAGCGATGGGATTTATATTCGCGATCTTCAGAACTCTGCGTCGTACTGGTCAGTTGTGTTTTTACTAATGTTGTCACTCTTTGTTATTCACGTTCTTTATCTTTATATATTACACGTTTGAAGGTTCCACGATGCCAAATTTCTCTGATTGTTCCGTCATATGATTTTTACGCAATATGTCCCTAGATATTTCTGCCATTTTCTGATTAATTCTAAATTTCACAGACTTGCGAAACTCGTATCCGCCTTATCGTTGACTTGTTGGTATCCTAATGTACTATTGCCAATCAATCGAGAATTTGCTGTACCTATGGATATGTGATTAAGGTTTTACGTATCTTTTAATGTTTTCGTCTTTTATTATTGTCAAGTTGGTCGCATTACAAATCAGCCATCGTTATCCTGTGGATACTAAAACACGAAGTCCAGATTGTGAGATGTAATATAGTAGTCAGCACTGGTTATCCGTGTGCTTTTTCTTATTTTAACGTTGTCTTGAGATTATTCGCATGAACAATTCCATTTTGATAAATAAATACTAGGATTGGTTTCGTATGGATATACAAATGACTTCAATTACATTATGTAATTCAGCGCTACGTTAATCCACCACTACTATTCAAATCTATCCATATCCTCTTTAACAGACAACATTTTGTAATCTAGTCCTTTCTCGAGATCTTATGCGGTAACAGTTACATGAACAGTTTCTGTTGCAAGTACATCATACTGCCTATCCCAAATAAGATACATTCTGAGTTAGTTGCACGTCTCAATCGTAGGGTCTGTTATGCAATTGATCTCATCTATAGAAATATGTAAGTATTGCGTGTGTCATCGTTGGTAAGACGCGGATGGCCAGATGGAAAGTTGTTCGAAGATCGTCAGTTTAAAATCACCATTGCCTAGGATTTTCCTTTCTTTTCTGCAATTCCTACATATGTTACAATTGTTTATGCTTAAAAAAAGCGGTTATGCTTCTTTGAATACTGTTTTTTAATGAAACGTTTCATCCAGTATCATGTATTGAAATTATCGAATTTTATCGGGTCTTTTTTTTTGCGGATTTATATTGGTATTTTGTAAGGTATGAAATTCTTTATAGTCTATGTATGTCAGAAGTATGTATAAGGTGTTTTTTAACGTGTGCTACATTCGGGAAATAAGAGATTCGCAATGTGGAAACGAGATAACCTAATATCACGAATATATTTTTGAAAGGAAAAAAAAAGGAAGTAATTGCAAGAATTGGAGATTTTATAAAACTAATTGTTAGAGGCAACAATGAAAAGTTTGTGTATATTTAATAAATATTAGAACGTTCATGTACATACGTAGTAAACGTTTCGAAGCTAAGTATATTTTAGAACATATAATGTACTATAAAGTGTTGCGATTATGTCGATATGTGTTGCATATTTCAATTCGATCAAATGTTTGAGATAACGGTAATTATTGTGGTGGGCTATAAAAAAGAACCAAGTATTATATCCAAGTGTTATACTTTTATTTAATGAATCTTTTATTTCCAAAATTTATCACATTTTATGAAGCGTCCTGTATACGACGATTTTATGCTTGTATACATAATGCGCAAGTCACCTAAAAAGAAGCACTTGAGCAGTCTCATTGCAATTAAAACAGAAGAAAGGAGAATTGTTGATTTATTCAAACGATACATACAGCGAATTTCATAACGAAAAAAAAAAGAAAGTATTTCGAACGATCTGTTTTTTCCTTTTTTTTTTTTAAATATCTTTCAAGTATAATGAAAAATTAATATAAATTAGTACATGTAAACTTTTAGATGTAGATTAGCATGTTGTATACTGTTAAGTCAATTTATAATATTTTCTTTATCTTTTTGTTTAATAAAATATACAAACGTAATTACGAATAAAGGGATCTTGAAATTAGATAATCACTAATTACAGATGATCTGATTACATATACGCGTCGGATATGGGTTACGCGTTTACTAAAGGAATCATTGATATTTGCCAAAGATAAAAACTAAAACAAAGTAATTAATTAAAGAGAGTAAAGTGAATGTATAGACAAAGTTTTATGTTTTTATTAATTTGAAATATTCTCTTTGCTATTGTACACGATTGCAAACATTCACCGAGAGAATCATCAAGTGGAATTTACTATTTAAGGTCTTAAGAGTTAATTTAAAATATCGCCATAATGATCTACACACCATTCTATTTTAGTATTAATAAATCGTACCTTCGAAGTTGCAAAAGATTCTATTATTAGTCACTTTCAAATCTGTTTGTCATGCATATCACACATACGTAAAAGTTACTATGAACATTTTTTTTTTTTAAACACGTAAGAGATTTCTTCGATGCGTCCTTTTTTTGTATTTTTTCTCTTCAGGAACAACTGGTAACTATCCGTGTGCAATAAACGATATTTTACATGTTGTACTTATTGTTATACATCAAATGTTTATGGGATAATTTACGAACTTATAATTCTTATCAGATTTTTTTTACTTTTTTTTTTACATTAAAATGCTAGTTAATTTCAAGGTTCCGGCAAAATCTCATTCGCTGGTAATGATCAGTAAGAGATAAGAGGAAGACCAACAAGACAAATAATTCGAAGTTATTTAATTAACTTTCTCTCGTTTTTTATTTTCACCTTTCGATGGAATTATAGGAAAAAAAAAAGAAAAAAACCTTAGATTTCTAGTTTATATTATACAATGTACGAAAACTAAAAATTGTATTGTATCTATATAAAAGTTTACTGGTATGTTAAATTTTGTAATAAACTGAAAAATACTTTTTAAATCTGCCAATGTTGTTTTTTTTCAGTGTATTTGTTGCAATCACAATTCTTTGTAACACTTTCCTTTTAGATTTGAAATTTTCATTTTATTTTTAATTACTAATTTCACTGTAATAACGTGAACAGATGCAGTTTGTGTCTGTTTGTCGTAATTTCAATTTCTCCCACTTTTAATTACCGAGTTTATCATATTATTCATTTTCGGCGTACTTTACGATCGTTAACTTTGTTAGAATTGGTAAAAAAATTGCCATCTTGTTATCGGTGCTTAATTTTATCGAAAATTTTTTATTTGTGACATATTTATATAATTACCACATTTGAACATACTTCTTTCTAATCACTTCGATTAATAAAAAAACCAATTAACAGTTTTCTTACTTTTATTATGAGTTCCGTAATAATTCAAAATTTTAAGTTCCAACATTTTTTCCGAATACCTCAAAATCGTGAACTGTTTTCTTTCCACGTGACGGTAGATTTTCAGATTTCATTCTTAGATTGAAAATAACAATTCCTTAAACTCGCTACTCTCGCGGACAGGTAAAATGTAAAATTGCGTCAAGTGTTTAATTTCAAATTTATTCTCTCTTTATTGCATGTTAAAAGAAATCATTGTATAATTAATTATAATCTATTATTGATGAATTTCTTTGAAGTGAACAAAAAGGGAAAAAGAAAAATAAGTGTTTTACGTTACCGCGAAAAACGTATGTGTTTATCGCTCGTTGTGCAACGAGACTTTTTCTTTGCTGGAAAGTTGAACAGTACGATGGAAAACACCTTGAACTATTATTGCTGTTATCAAAGCTGTCGAGCATTCATTGCGCTGTAACGTGAAATGTTCTTTGCCATAAAAGTGAAACACGCGATCAAAGATACTTTCTTTCGTTTCAATGAACACAGTAGAAACGACAAGAAGAAAATAATATTCAAAAGCAACGGGGGAGAAATAAAAGAAAGAAGAAAAAGAAGCGTCCTCGCGTGTAAAATCACGTATATGCATATATACTTATTAAACTTTCCTTCAAGCGTTCATTTAAGCTTCACTCGCTGCTAATATCATATAATCGCTGCCATAGTTAAAAACGAAACACCTAATTTATCATGAGATTAGAATAAATCAGAGATCAGAGAATATGTAAAACACACGTCGGATAGGTGTGTCTGTGTAAAGAAGAAAATAATGAGCTCACCTTTTCATCTTCCTGAAGTATAATTGCAGTTGTGTTCTTAACGAAGAAATGTCCATGTTCCCTCGCGGTTGCAGGAAAGAAAGGGGGGTTCCAGGAGATTGCAGGGTTAATGGTACAATTTAAACATAGAATCTCTACCCGTTATATTTTTCATCAATCCATGTTTCCCCACAACCTAGAAAGCACAATCAGAAGAACTGATCAGCGTGGTCGTTAAATTTCTTTCTTTTGTTTCTCTTTTCCCCGAGAACAGAGGCGAATCGCCTTTGAATCGTGCCGGTTAAAACGGATCCAGGATCATTTGAGAAATGTTAAGAACCTCTGCATGAATGAACGTCGTTTAGAATAAAGAGATTCTGCAATTTTATTGGAACTCCTTGAGACGTCTCTTGAACGAAACTCACCTTTCGACGTTTTGGTAGATTAAAAAGGACAATATTCGGTGAATATCGAGGGAATCGTTTTTCCTTTTTCTTTTTTCTTTCGTTTCTTGGTGAATTATCAAAGGGAAGTAAAGCGATCAGGTAACTCACGGTGTCCTTCGCGTTAATTTATGAACAAACGATACAATAGCACCTGTCACCGTAAAAACAAAAAAACAAAAAATGGAAACGTTTAACCAATGTTCTTTTGATCGGCTTTACTTGACTTGGATACGATCGAGTGAAATCATCTCGTGTTCACATCAAGTGATCACAACGTGAAATTTTCTTTACGTTCGTGTGATTCTAAACGAGACAGTTTACCACAGATACTGGTTGCAACAATCAATTTACAAGGGGAATAGACAATTTTATCCTCAAACGTACAAATGAACTTTAACAAACAAATTCTTGTCAATCGACAATTAACCGTTCCCCGTCTAATTATTTCTTCTCCTCTTCTGTTTCTTTTTTGGTCTCCTTTCCTTTGTCTTTTTTCCTCATTTTTCATAATGTGTATATATTTATATAATATATAGATATACGTATATGTTCTCCGCTTATACACGCAAACCTGTTCGACCGTGTGAAAACCATCTACAAACGAGCTGTGTGTACGTATGTATGTATGTATGTGTGTGTGTGTGTGTCTATGTTTTCTTTTCTCTTGTTTTTTTATAATTAGGACGACGTAGTTGGTCTTTTATAATAATCAGACTTATATTACACGCATGCAATCACGCGCGCACGTACACGCACGTGTCAGTTTCCGGTGGATACGTTACGGAATTAAAAGAGGATATTGTCATCGAGACCCTTAACGAGAAAAATTGCTGCTACCTGATTCAGATTGATTTACTTCGATATTTCATTCCGTCACGTTCCTCTTCCATTTCTTGTTCGTGATTCTTCCCCCTCCTCGTCCCCGTTTGTTGGCTTTCCTATCGTTGAATTCGACAGAGCGTAATTACAGACACCAAAGAGAGTCAGTCGATACTTTTTATATTGTGGATTTTATTAAAATTCGGTTTCAACGGATTTGCGAATAAATGTTCGAAGTAAAAGGGGACACAAAAGTTCGTAAAAAGGCGGGCGAACGTTAAGCAACGTACGAAAGTTCTTATCGTTTTTTTCTTTTTTCTCTTTTTCTTTTTTTTTTCTTTTTCTTCTTCTGTTCTTTCATCGTATGCATGTGTGCGCGTATGTGTACGTGTGTTGTTTGTGTGTGTATGCGCGCACGCGTGCGTGCGTGTATATATGTGTGTGCCTACGTTTCGAGTTACACAAACGCCTATCTAATTAAAAATATCAGACTATCGACACCAGACCGATGACATATCGATTTTTTTCACTGTTTTTTTTTCTCTTTTTTCTTTGTGGATTTTTCTTTTTCTTTCTTCTGTTTTCTTCTTCCGCTTTCTTTCACACAGCGCGAACTTAAAAACGTTACAGAATATCAAAGGTGTTATGTAATACGTGTGACGCGCAGGAAGGTATACACAGAGATTTTCTATGGCAGATATATACTATCGATGTCTTGAGATGTTACACGCAGAACGCGTATATATATTTATATATATGAATGTATGTATATATACGTGATCGAATCTTTCTCGAGTTATTAAAGTCTTATCATTTATTATTCTACTGATCTTACGTTTCTATTTTAACTTGTTTCCTTACTTCGAAAGAGATCAATCTCGTTGATTGATTAATCTCTCTCTCTCTCTCTCTCTCGCGCGCGCTCTCTCTCGCTCTCTTTCTCTTGCACTTACACGTTTTGTTCGTTTATTCTTCTCCAGAAGATTCAAATGAAATTACACCTCAACGAATACCCGAGGTTAATTATTCTTCGATTCAACGCATACAATTCTCTTGCTTAATTTAAACTTAGATTTTTATTGGGTAATTATTAATTAGCTACGAGCGTTTCTAGCTTTTTGGTTTTTTCTTTAAGTCTCTTGATATATTTTAACTCTTTGCGCTTGAGAACTGACTCTTAGTCACCACGGCGTTTCATGCGGCAACTCGAGTGGCGAGTGAGAGGCGACAGTCTGTTTATGCTAAATTTCGTTACCTCCAATTGATAAAAGTGGAGTATTGTTGCAGTTCAGAGGAGATTTTCGACAACCACGAGATCAAGCTTCAACGTCGATCTATAATTATAAAAGAAATTTGGTTGAATGGAAAACTCCACATGATTCTAACAGGCACAAGAAAGGATTGTAAGGTTTGTTCTTGCTGAAACAAGCCTACTATTGTGATACTTGTCCATATAAACCGATACATCTTGGTGAATGCTTCACAAATTATCATACGAAAACGAAATACAGAACTTAAAATTACAAAATTCCATTTTTAAAGGTGTAAATGTAAATAAAATATTAAAATATGTTTTTGTAAGTTAATTTGTATATAAAATCATTTTATGTTAAGACACTCGTTACATATGCGCAAAATCATCTCGAGTTGTTACTTTGACTGAAAAAGTCGTCGAGCGCAAAGGGTTAACTGTCTTGCACGACAAAGATTTTTCAAAATGGTTTCGGGATAGGGTTGTTTCTTATTTGAATCGTGATTGTTAAACGTATCCTGGAGTATTTTGTACAAATGACTCCGCACGACGTGAAAGATAAAGAAAAAGAAAGAATAGCAAGGAGGCGAGTTGAATGAATCGATTGTAATAAAGTTCGTGGTGCCGTGGCTTCTTTTTATTATACCTCTTCTTATTCCCGTTCATCGTCCACGTTTCTCTCTGTTCAATCGATACCGGTGTCACGCGACGCACACGCGATCCTATTCACGTGAATCCGTTACCGGTAATAAGAAACCCTCGGTCGTACATGTTACTTACATTCAGGAGGTTCTAGGAGCTGGGTACGCAGAACTGCGCTCGAAACTGATTGTAAAATCGAAATTTACGAAACGTTCAGCTTGTAGATTATTCTTTTGCTCTGGTCAAGCAATATGGCAGTTTCTCATTTGTCCTGAATTTTAATCAAACTTTCGCGTTACATTTCTATGCATAATACTTGTCGTTTGATCCCTGTATTTAACCTTTCGTCCGCATTTCGGTCCTCCGCTTTCACACGTTCACTTTATCTTGTTCTTTTCTACTTTTTAATTCAATTTCGAGGAATGGATTTTAAATGACAAGGACTCGTTAATTCGTGATATGCTCTTCTTTTTTTTTGTTTTTTGAAAATAATCACCAAATGCAGACGAAATGTTGACGTTGTTGTGTGATATAATTAGAGAGGGAAGTCGAATAGATTAGCGGTTACGTGATGTTTAATAAAAAATAATCTTTCGAATTTTCTCGTGCACAATTTGTTCCTTTCCGTTACCCTCGGCCCGTTACGAATAGTGATTACTAAGTTACACGATGTAAAAAAGAAAAAAAAGGAAAAGAAACAAGAATTGTGTATTCGACCTCTGCAATTTGTCGATCGGTTTATCACAGGTGAAATTTTTTACGGTAAATTATTTAAAAGGATGTCACTTGTTTCTTGTATACGTTCGATCATTTTTTTTTTCTTTTTATCGTACACGAAGGCAACAGTAACACGTGTAACTAATCGCAAAGAAGGACACGAGAAATGCACATACGTGATATCGATCACGTGATTACGCTTTGCATGTATGAAACCACAGAAGAGTAGGCTAGATTCGCGGTTGGATAAGATAGAATTGAAACGTCGTGAGTGGGTGATTAATTACAAGAACAGTACGAGAATCGAAGCTGAAGGGGCCGAGGGTTGTTTAAAAGGTACGTAAACGTCTCGCGTATTCGCAGACGATGCTCTGTAACGCCGTCAATTTCAAACTTCCCCGTTCGCAAATGGCTCGTGTCTGTTGCCATATCTCATCGTTGCTCGTCGAACGAAAGCGGCGCAGAAAACTTTTCGGAAAACTTGCCACACGAACGTTAGAAACGCGCTGATCGTTAAATCGTGAACGTCGAATAGTTACTTTTCGAAGACTGGTATAAACAAACGCGTTTGCCGATTCTGTGAAAATGTTGAAAATTGATATGGCGTTACACAATTGGTATTGCTGTCGGAGGAGTTAATGGTAATTAACCCGATTATTTAACACGATGGAATAACAACGTGTCGCCGGGTAATGTGTTAAACGAAAGCTTTCGCAAATGTTGAAATCTTCGTGCATCGTGGGTGATCGAATCTGTAAGAGAGAGTGTATGATGTCGTTGTAAAAACTGACACGATCACAGTTCTTCGTTCATTCATATTTCTCTTTTTTTTTTTTTTGGTTTTCTTTCCTTTCTTCCCTTTTTGTTATTTTTTTTTCCCATAGTAGTTTAATCATTAGTGTTCCACGTTGATAAAAACAAAGATATAACAATAAACAAGGATACAAGTGTACTCTACGAATGTTCAACGATAAGATTCTATGTATAATATGTACTTAAATTTATTGCACTTTATTTATTTCCTTGGAGGATTAAAAACTATGATACTGCTTCTATCCGGCACGCGCGTCGCGTTCATTTGGTTCACGCGCGATATCGTTCACACTTGTTGCGGAAAATCACATTCTCCGTAACATTCTCCGCGTGACGGGAGCAGATTCGAGTCGTTTAAAATTATTTTACTCTCCGTTGGAGGTGGGGTGTGGGGGAAGGAGAGGAAAGATACCGTAACCTGGAATATGGGAGAACGGGGATGGACAAAGGATACAGAGAGGAGAAAGAGAGAAAGAGAGAGAAGTTGTATTTTACCCGCGAGTATTCTTAATAATTTCGGTCGCACTTAATTACGTGGACACGCAGAACGATCTACCATGAAAATCTCGTATGTCGAAATAATTCAACCGGCGGCAATCTCGACGGTGAGAAGGAACAAAAAAAAAAGAGAAGAAAAAAGAACAAGAGAAAAAAAGAAAGAGAGGGAGGAAGAGAACCGAGGTTCGTGATGACGGTAAAGTACAGGAAGTACGATAAGACGGTAACGATTATGCGAGCGCGGCTAATTAAACGTGGCGGAAAAGAAAGAAAGCAAGAAGGGAAAAGGAAAAAGAAAACGAAAAGAAAGACCAGAGAGAGCTACGGAGATGATATGGAAATTGAAATAGCAAGTGTGAAGGATCTGACGAGGAAGGAACGAATATTTGTGGTGAAATAAAAGTTTCGCGTAGCATGACGATGTCCAGTTTTAAAAAGGGAAAGAAGGATAGTGAATAGAGGGTTAAAATCGCAGAATAGTAGCCTATCTATCACAAACGGAAGTAACGGTATAATAATTATGGACATATCGAAGAGAAACGCTTATCGCGTTAAAACGGCTTCTATCGCAATGGTGACAATTAGTACTAGCAATTCACAGAAATTTTTCTCCGCGGCCGACGTCTTGCGGCGCTGTATGGCGGCCATTTTGTCACCTGAAACGTTCAAAGTAAACGCAATTAGTAATTTCATTTATGTTGCTTTCCGTTCTTTTTCCTTTCTTTCTCTCTTTTTTTCTTTTCTTTTTTCTTTAACTCTTTCCCTCCATATAACTTTATCGAACCGTAGTTTTATTAAAGCAAAAAGAGGAAAGGAAAAAAAGAGGAAAGAGAAATGTTTACTAATGCGAAAAGTAGAAATTTTTTGCCAGAGAGAAATTTGATATATGTATGTATATACGGGAAAATATTTTACCTTCTGTGACAAAGACATAGATGGATGCCGACTTGGTATTTGAGGCGCTGCACGTATAATTGCCTGTGTCCGATTCTACCGCTTGTTGAATCGTCAGCCGACTTTGAGTCGCGCTGGGATCAGTTTGTACGGTTACGCTGCCTCGCGTAGTATCATAATTTATCATTCGATTATTGTGATACCAGAATACATACTGCGGCGGTGTTGGACTCTGAAATGGCCAAAAGTAGAGAAATTGTCATAATAATTATTTTCTCGCAATTCTTCGATGTTCTTAACAGATAGCCTTTTATAAATATGAACGATTCACATAGGCACAATTACGTTCCCAAAAAAACCTCTTTTTAATCTTATAAATTAAAAATCCAGTTTTTCCTAGCACATTTGAACTACCTCAGAAGCTAAAGTGATTAATTCTATCAAACAAGAGGTAGAAAAACTTGATAAATTTATAGGATGTCGTTTTTTAAATCCTCGTTACTTTCATTTTAAATGTCCACAATATTTGCAATTTTTCGGTTCGACGAAGTCAGACACTCAGGCTTCTAAGCTGTTCATTTATGATTCACCCCAGACAAGGGTCGAAGAATTGTAATTAAACCCCGCGATCGATAAAATTACTTGACGAGAATCTCATATGACAATTTCGAAAATCGTACGATGGAAAAAAACAAACGATATATTTTATCGAAAAGTATTTTGTTCCTCCTCCATTTTTGCTGACCGTCGAAATGTCGTTATAATGCGTTCAGGAGGAGGCTCGCGTATCGATTCCCGATACGTCGGACTGGTAAAATCTCGTCGCCACCTAGCGTAATTAAGTCTAGCTAGGATAATTGCCGAAACGATATCGGCGGGTGCCAATACGACGACGGTGCAGCATTATTTCTTTCTTTTTGCATTAAATAGACGTACGATTCGATTCTCACGAATAGAACAACGCGAAATTCCCTGCGCATTTTGCGTCGATACAGTTTCGGGCTCGAATAGTCTATTTCCTTTCGTCGAACGATGTTTCCACTGCGCGGTGTTACACGAAGTGGAATAGGACGTCGAAGTCAGCCACTTGCAGCAAATTCTGTGGAACGTGAATCAGACGTCTTTTCCACTGTTCCGTGTAGCAGCATTACACGAAGTTAGATTCTCAATTGTAGCAACCGTATCTCGACAGATTCGTCGATTTTCCAACGAAGGATATAACAGATACGAGTTCATCGTGTTGACAATGCCTCAGCATTATTTCTGCCGTGTTCACATCCTCGAGATTCTCTTAAGACGATCTTATAACGTACTTACGAATACCGTATCTTCTTATAGAGTGCTTCCCTCGGAAGCCATATTGCTATCCAAGTTAATACCATCAATTTGGCGTGGAAGAATTTCTTAAATGCATTTCCTTCGGTGGGTATCGTTGCAGACGAGGATCGAAGAAGAGAAGACGGAGGATAAGGAGAAAAGATGGTAAAGGAGAGAATAGCATATCGTAACATATACGCGCGCGCATACACATACGTTGGCGATCAGAGTTCCACGTTCTCTCTCTCTTTGCATTTGGAACGTTTGAGATGCGTTCTTTTTGTTGTGGATCCGTTATGCGCGAACACGGAGCCTCGGAGAAAAAAACGCGACACTTTATTTTCGTTTCCCGATAGTGTCGAGTTTGCAGCGGCGGGGCGGCAATGCCGCTTTAATGCACTTCCACTCTTGTATTCGTGACTAAGCTGCGCCTATTTCACTAGAGGTTTTTCCGTTCCGCGTTCGTACGGAGGTACATTGAATGTTCGCACGAACTGCAAGCTGTGCGTTTCTATGTACCTTCGTTAAGCGGATGGACTGCACGCCGCGGTGCCTTTATTCACGGCCGTACTGTATATGAGCGACACGATTATTTCACGTATCAATGGAAACTGATATATGTATATGAAAAATGCTCCTGCTGGCAGGTTTGTTATTTTATCCATGAATTCGTATCTCCTCCTGGGTGACGTTAGAAAAAAATACATTGCACGATGAAAACGTTCGAGCGGTTACAAGTTACAAACGAGTCATTCGAATTGGACCGGTTTCGTGTAGATACGGTTTCGCGTAAAATTTAACGACGCTTGCATTAATCATTTTGAATACGTTTAGAGAATCGCGTGTTTATTGTTCTCTTTCTTTTTTTTTGGGGGATGAATGAAAGAAACACGATTAAAGTGTTTCCTTACTTATTATTAAAAATCCTTACCTTTTCTATTATGCATACGAGATTTATAATGGATCCTACATCGACGTGATGCTCGCCGCTCCCTAATATAAATGCTTCTGGTATAACTATGTTTAGATTGACAAAGTGTGATAATATCCCTGTACTCCTCGAGACCTGTAACAAACGGTAGAATGTTAGCTTAATAGAAATTCCTATGTTTTTGTGTTGAATTGATCATAATTAGTATCGTTCATTTCTGCGTTCTTACTTATATCTTTATGACAGTGAGTATTACAAATTTTTATTCGTAATTCCAAGTAAATTGTTAGGTGATACAATATAAAATGTCGAATTTCTGATCATTCGTAAATTGAGTGTTAAAATGATCTCAGTTTTTTCGTGTTATTTGTTTGAATTGAAAAAGAAAAAGAAAACAATTTTTAATTCCTCCCTGAAGAATGCAACCTATCTGATATTCTATCATCGGAACTTCTCCGTATTTTTTTTAAAGAATAAAAAGTAATAAATAAATTAGCATACAGTTGAGCTTTCAGCTTTGCAGATGTATCGATGAAAAACGACAAACTTCAGCAAAAACGCAGCATAAAAATTAACCAGAAATTTTCCTCAAAGAAATTTCCATCAAATAACCCTAATAATTTCACCCACAAAAAGAGACTCATCTCACATTAAAAAGCAATCAGATTCACCTAAACGCGTCAGTTTACCCGTCCTCGCGAATTTCAGCGCGCGGCCGCGTCTCATTAAAATCGATTCGTTTCGAGGGTTGCGAGCGCGTCCCGGTAACAACGAGGACGCCGTCGCTGTCGACGAACCAACCATGGCGTCTCTTCGTGGTTTTACTCGATTAAAATAAATATTCACAGTAGAAAAAGGGGAAAATATTTAGTTACGTTAGTACCTGACACTCATAGGTCCCGTTGTCTCTTTCTTGAATGTACTTGATCTGAAGAGTCCAGTCGTCCGAGCCCTCGGGATGCAAAACTTGAAACCGCTCATCGTTCGTGTACGTGAACGTGGAGCTGGTTAAGACGTGAAAGTCACGTCGTCGTATCCATGATATCTGGAAACAGGTGTGCAAGTGTCGATCAGTTTTCTTGTTAGATTTCACAGGAAACCAGTGATAAAGTACAGTTTCCCATTCTCCAGGACCGGTTCACCGCGAAACTAAGCGGACTCACCTCGGCGTCGGATACCGTTCTGTCAGCCAAATTGCGAACTTTGCAATGCAAGAAAGCTGTTCCACCCAACTGTACCGTAACGTTCGAAACGGTGTTGTTGTCATTTGCTTCGCTCACTCTTTGCAGTTCGTCTAGATTGCTGTACCACAATGTTTTCCAATCCGACGGTATGCTGTACGGTACGCGTCGGTCTGGAACGTTTCGCAAAAGTTCGAACGGTGAACGCCCTGAAACTCGTCGATAACGATACTTTATAAATCAAGCGTTCAATATTTTTCATTGTATATGGAATTTGCATAGGTACGGATTTGTCGAGTGTTCGGTTGAATGGGATTGTTACAGGATGGAGAGTAAGTGGGGAATCGATAGGTTAGAAAGAGGAATTATCCGTTTTAATTCGATTGTACGATTTTTTAATTATTATCATGATAGTCGTAGTACACATACATAATTGTTTAAAGTTTATATAGACTGAAGAACACATTGTTCTCTGAAAATTGAACTTCAACGGGTAGAACATTGATGAAAAATGTAGAAAAGAAAAAAAGCAGATAGATCAAATCGTCGACTTGGAATTCCTAGCTGAATCTATCGTTTCCTTCTGTATTGTTGAACTCTTCCAGCTGACATTCGAAGATTATCTACCCTATTTCATTTCGTCACACGTTTCAGTTCATAGATAGTATCGATCGATATCTAAAGGATCTATAAAACACTAAGAAAAGAAACGATCAAAGTTCGGAATGCTATTTTAACTCTACAAATGCACTATTACTTTCTTCACTTAGACTCCTATATTAATGAATCACCTTAGCGAGCTTTAAAAGGGGGAGGGTAGCGTCAGAGGTAAGAAATATATAGCCATGGGAGAAGTTTAACGCGTAAAGTAGGAACGAAGGGAAATGGATAGGTAGATGAAATAAGAAGAAGGGTAATTCGAAAGTAACCTCGAAAGGAGTGTACCATGGTAAAGGGAATAACGTAGAATAAAGAAAAACCGTTGGTGCACGGGGTTCGCTGTCGGTGAATATAGAAATCTGTAAATGGAAAGAGAGAAAATTGGCGGCATAGAGAAGGAGAGAAGTAGGAGAATTGGAGGTGGAAGGGTCTAGGCAAAAGACAAGCACTTGAGACTGAACTTTGTGAGCTTTTGAATGCGGGGCATAAGCTACCTGCCTTTTGTTTCCACGAGACAATGCGAAACCTTATACAACGAGACAAGAAGCCGGGGCTACCGAGGGAAAGGTGCTCCTACTTTGCTTCGACCAGTTAGTTGGCCAGGATTGTATTCTTTTCTTTCCTCTTAAAGTATTCCCAATTCACAGCCACTTTTGAGTGGGTAGCAAGTGCACACTAGAAAAGATTTTTCGCGAGGTTTAGTCTACGGTTTTTTTTATATTTCTTTTTCTCCATGTTTTTCTTTTTCTTTTTCTTATCGTTTGTTGTTCTCTTTCGTCTTCGTCTGTCCAATAGAGAAAGATCCATACGTGTCTCCTTTTGTCCCGGAACGGTATTCATTTATTGCGTACCAGGGACAAAGGTTTTATCTAATGCATACTTAATAGCATTAAAATTACCCCGACGTACTTGACTTCTTGCACGAACGGATTTCGTATACAGACGACGACGACAACGACACCGGCTTCGTCGCCGTTCACTCTCGAGTATACACACAAACCTGATCCTGGGGACACAGCTAAGGAACACCCGACTCGGGGATCTGATAGGAAGCGTAATTCTATGCGACGAAGTTTCGGTAAACACTTTATACGAAGAGACCCGGAGAATTATAAGAGTTACTTAATACGTTTTCCATCTAGTTGCAGATACCCCGTTGTACCTTGTTCGCTGGTTATCGAATTGACATTTTAGATCTTTTCTTTTACTAAACGTAACATTTACTACTTACTGTAATTTCTTTTTACTCCTAGAGAGAGAGACAGAGAGTGATAGTGAGAGAGGGAGGGAAAAAGAAGGGGGGGAGAGAGAGAGAGAGAGAGAGAGAGAGAAGGAGAGAAACGAAGAGAAGGGAAAAAAAGGGAACAGAAAGAGAATGAGAGAAATAAAGAGAAGGGAAGAAAGAGAGGAGACAGAAAGAAACATAGAGAAAGAGAGAGAGAGGACAGTGACAGTTGTGACGGGGTGGGGGGTGGAAGGGTAATTGGAAGAAGATAAATTTACTCTTGAAATTTGTTATCGTATCCTACAATTCTACCCGATCATTAATTAAATCATTCGACTAAATTGTACTCGAAGCACGAAGTATTCGGTTGAAATTAAAGTAGGAGAGCCGGAATTACAAAGGAGTGAAACGGATGCCAAGAAGTACAAAAGATCTTATATCCAGAGTGGAGAAATGGAGGGGACGGGATAGAGGAACCGGGTAGGTTAAATGCTCCGAGAAAATTATTTACCTTTATCGAGCGACCTGGCCAGGAGAATTGTCGGCAGGATCAGAAAGACCATGTACCACGATAGCCGGTCCCGCATCCTTGCGAGGTTTCGAGTCCTCCTGGAAAAAAAGAGAAGAAAAAAAGGAATGTCGGATTTCTCGTTTTATAAAACAGCATGAAAATTTCGTATGCGTCCGTCTCTCATCTTCAATTGTCTCGTGTTTTTCTGATTTTTTCTGGGGCGATGCACGCCTACTTTTCCTTAAATCGTCTTTCAAGAGGAAAGCATCCAAGTTGAACAGTTATGGATCCTCTCTTTCCTTCTCCCTCTCCGTTCAACCAACCCCTTATTGCTATTTTACCTCCCCCGGCTCCTATTTTTGCGCTCTGTTTTCACGTATTTCGTATGCATTCGAAAACGCGAAGGAACTTATGTCTGATTTATAACAAATTGCCTTCGTTTCATACAGCATTCCTGAAAAGGTCGAAGAAGCGATCCGAAAGCGGCGTACGAATGGCGATGTGCGCCGCTTTACCATGATTTGCATATTAAAAGACCGTGGATCCTTTTGATACGGCGAATTTTAATTTCTCTCTGCTCTTTCACTTTTCTCTTTTTTTTTTTATTTATTCGCTCTCCCCCTCTTATCCATTCTTCTGTCGTTCATCTTCGAGCGTTGTATCGAATATATGTCGGATTGAAAGAAAAACGATTCTACCAGATAATCGAGGGAAATGCAACGCGTGACTATGTCGTTTATTTATTCTCCGACTCCCCCGCTGACCAAATATGCGGAGGATGCATTAAAACAAATAAACAACCGGTTTTTCAGATATAACAAATAACTTGGTCTCCCTCCCGTTTCGATCCATTTCGCTTCCGTGAATACATACCGTGCAAATTGAATGGTTTGCGGAGAAACAAGCGGCACGAAATCCCTGTATCATTTTCGTTCACTTTCGTTTATAATATTTCCCGCGATCGAAAATCTACCAACGATTGTTGTCCTGTCGGCATATTTTTTACTATTTTTTAAATTTTTGTTGTTGTTGTTGTCTCGTTTCGAGTTCAGGAACGCGCGGTACTTGCATAAAGTTTCATTCTTCGATCTCGGAGTCGCAGGTTTCCGCCTCATCCTTCTCGTTTCAACCCGCGTTTATTTTTCGCTGTTGCGCGATGTTCAAACGATAACGAAGAGATTAATTTCTTGATAGTCACGGTGCTGGTTGTCGGATCTGTTGTGTAATGCGTCATTATTCGTCAACGCACGTGCTGATTACTAACTGCTCACGTGACGTAAATAGGAAGGGGCACACTTATTTCTTGCGGTCGATCGCTAACAGTCGGGCATTAATTGGCCCGTTAAAGGTTCCATTTCGACACGGTGTTGCTCGATAAAAACGGGACGAATGCAAATAGTTTCGTGATAAATCGGTCGAAACGCTGGCGTTTTTATCGCGCAAGAATCGCTCGCGTTAACGCTCTACTGCGTGTTTTTCTTTCTCCTCTTCTTCTCTCTCTCTCTCTCTCTCCCTCTCTCGTTTTGTTATTCATTTTTTCCTTTTCCTTTCTCCCGTAACCCTCTCTCCTCGCTCCTTTCGTCCCATCCGAATTCCCAACGATTCGCTTGGATTACTCCATAAAAATCTATTGTTCGAATTTTTACGCGACGCCGACGTAATTTCGCATGATACGGGCGTAAAGTTTGTCGAGGGCAAGAAAGGGTCTAGAGAGAGGGCAGAAATGTGAGGGGTGGAAAAGGAAAAAAGAAAAGTGAACAACAAAGTGAAAAGATAAAAAAGAAGCGTTTCAACATCACCTAAATAGCATGTTGGACGATTATTTTTATTTGCTGGACTCGCGTACATGGTGTAAAACGTGTAAAATATTTTCATGAGGAAATGTTTATTAAGCCGCGTGCATCCGGCCGGTATTGATCTTTCACTGGTTAAAATTGCGGGCAAAGAGGGAAGAGGAGGACGTGAAAAAATAGGGGGAGGGCGGCAGAGGAGGAGGGGTGGGGATTATGAATTAGTAGCGATCGCTTGGCAAATATTGGTCGAAAGGAAACGCTCTTCTCGCGGTTAAAAGTCGCGATATCATGTGATTTACAGTTGGACGACGGTAAAATTGTTATTAGAGAAAACTGGCGTACGAGTCGAAATAAAGAACGCCGGCTAGCCGTTACAGATAAAGTGAATTTGCATTTATCCAGCATCGCCGTCGTTTTATTTAACGCGGTTATCTAATAATTTCGCTGCACGCGCCCCACCAAATGCGATTTAATGCATCAAGACAAATACTCGTGTCGCATAATTACATAAAAACCGCAATCGCCTCGATCCCATTTTTCGAGAGTTATTCCGGCGATTCGTTTACACGAGGAACGAAAAGGGAAAATTCGTATCGTTGGTGAAGTACAATGTGTGACAAAAGTTCCTCAGTTTAATTGTTTCTCATGCTGAAACTTTTCACGATCTTCACGTTCTTCCTGTGAGATTACCCCGAATTTCGGTTGATCTTGTATATCTCAATATTGAATAAAACAGTCAACGAAATCACCGCTGAAACATTTTGGTGAACTTGTGCATTTAAGAAAACGAAGGACACTTCTAGTATTTGTTACGAAATAGCTTCTCTCAGGTATACCATCTCTCGGATTTTCCAGGACCCTCTCAACGCGTTCATAATTAAAAAGAAAAAGAAAAGAGAAAGAAACTACACCGAATTAAATATATATACATATTTTTCAACTAACTAACTGAAATGTTTAAAATTAAGAGTAAAATGTGTTTTTACAATACGGATCCGGATAGTTTTCTTTTTGTATACATTATAAAATAAATACTCGGCAATGTTACATCGAATTTTCATTGCGCAACGAACGTTCAAACATTGCCGCGTAAAACGCGTTCCGA
Organism: Anthophora plumipes; assembly: GCA_951804975.1. Lineage (NCBI taxonomy): Eukaryota > Metazoa > Arthropoda > Insecta > Hymenoptera > Apidae > Anthophora > Anthophora plumipes. Next base: position 16,562,485 of record OX638116.1, on the reverse strand, counting down.
GTATTACTCCTGTTAAATCTATACAGACCGTAGGAACATTCTCGGTTCAAATTGTAAAATCGTGTAATATGTTAAATAACCGTAACCTCCTGTAATATCCTCCTATAATATCGAATTCAGGGTATCGTTAAAAAAATATCCAATTGAAACGTTCAACAGTATGGAAACTCGCTCGTCCACTTTACGATTCTGGTGCACTTCGAGGCCAGGCTGGCCGGTATCTATCTTCGAAAACGGCACGGGATACCTCAGGCAGGATTCCTCCTCTCTGTTGCCAATCGTTATCCGAGATTTATTGTTTCCCGGCGATGGCTGGGTCACGGAGTCGGGTTCATTCTCCTGCTCCGCCCTCGCAAGGGTTTCCATTCAAGCGGCGCTGCTTTGCATAAATTTCCGTGCAGATGCGACGCGATATCAGAACGACGACGTTCGCGATAGAAATAGAATATACATACATATATACAATATACATACATATATATATATATATATATGTATATATATATATACACATATAGAAAGGTATACGTAACGCGTATGCGTAGATATTATTGATTCGTTGCCAATATAATGCGCGTTGATGCAAGCTATGTAGCTACGATACACGTTTGTCGTCGTGAGGTAAGTTGGGACCACCTTTGCCGTTCTAAATGGCAGTTGGCTAGTCACAATAACCAAGGACCGTGGTGTACGTAACATCGGTATACAACCGGTAAATGTGCCGTTGATGAAATAGTTGTATAGCATATATGTATATATATATATATATATATATATATATATATATATATATATATATATATATATATATGTATATATATGTATACATGCGTTGGTACGCGCACAGTTAATGGAAACCTTTCTTTTGGTACATAGATCGATAAATGGGTCTGCAGGGAGCAGTTGTAAAGAGTTAGCATGCTGCTTGCATGTGGCGTCTGCCAATGCTTCTTACGTATGCATGGAATCGGCTAAGATTAGGGGCCTAGCTAAGGCGAAACCTTTGCAGAATTAAAGTGCGAACCGTGTTTATTACACAAGACTTCCTAGCTGACTGGCTGATATGCAACGTGAATACGGAACCGGTTAGAATTAACCGCCGTTCTGAGATTCTTCCTGTCCGGAAATGTTGCATTAACCTCCCCTCTTTCACCTCTACTCCTCCTCCACCTCTTTAAACTACCACCTAGTCGCGTGAAAGTGATCGTTTACGTGTTCAAGCTTGAGCGGAAAAGTTAGGGAAATTAGGAACGTGAAAGATTTCACGGGTCGAATAAGGTTCGGCTTTAGCTCTGCTGTTTTTTTCCGTATATCAAAGGCAGAGATTTATGGGTATCGTAATCGTATTCGAGGGATCGATGTTCCAGTTCACGAATATTCTTCGTGAAGTTTCTATGTGTATCTGATCCGAGGGGTAACTTTTCGATTTTTGATACCCGACGTCGCGAATCTAAGGTAATAAGATTCGCGTGTAATCGAAAGCAATAACTTAAAGGACAGATTCCAGCTCGATGGATTCTCTCGTACTCTTTCTAATCGGCCCTTTCATCGCCGGTGTACCAGGCGGCCAGTAAAAGTTCGAAGAATCACGGCGTTTTATTGCTTCGGTGTTCTAGATCGAACGCAGCTGCCTCGAGAATGGGGCACGGAATCGTAGCTAACTGCTCTTTCTAGGATACGGTGTTTCCAGTGTAAATGGATCCGTCTAAATCTTCGTATCCTCTGGCGTCCTCCTATGCGAGGCTTGCGTACGCGAAAAGGATGGAACATGAGTTGAGCATAGGTAGAGACGCGATATCGGTGCGAACAGCGGTTGTATCGCGCGTGACTTCGCATGTTAAATGCCACTGCCAATGTATATATACTTATTCCTCATATATCTACATATCTGTGTCACTATATGTGTGTATGTGTTTGTGTGTCATTGCACCAGTGCGTGCGTACGAAATGGAAACAGGTCGTGAATGCCTGTTCACGCTTGGATCAAAAACAGGTTGTCGGTTTGAATGTTTTCAACAAATAGAGAAGCTCCATTCTTCACTTTCTCTCTCTCTCTCTCTCTTTCTCCCTTTTCTTCTTCACGCTTTTCTCTATTCTTTTTTCCGTTTCTATGTGTTTTTTTTCTTTTTTCTTTCCGTTGTTTCTAGTCACTTTTTTTCTTCCTTGTCCCGTGTGTTGTTTCGTAGCTGTTCATTCGGACAGAGCACGTACGAACGCTCGCCCAAGGGCAATTGTCCACTTTGTTTGCAGGGCGGAGTAGCTGTGCAAACTTATACAACAATTTCGTTCTTAGCACCCTCAATTAACTTAAGAGCAATTAGCATTCGCTCGAACCACCTCTCGAAATGCTTCATTGCTACGGTTCTTCACTTGTATCCTGGTGTTCGTTGTTCTAATTCTTTGATCATCGTATACGAGATGTACTCTGTAAATTTGTCAGCTGGATGTCAAATTTTCAATTACGCATTAACTTATGATCATTTAACTTCTTCAGAGGTTGTTACTGTAATCCTTCGATTATTATCGTGCACGAGATTTTCGGGAACTTATCATTTGTATGATAAATTTCGAATTCTTACAAAAATATCAAGTTACTATTACAGACGATTCCACCTTTTCCACGAAGCAAATTAGCAGCCCACTTTTCGAACATACGAATTACCACGGTGACGTGTACCGCGGCGTATATTTCAGAGGGAAAAATCTACACCGAGATCTTCCTGGATTAAACACAGCGTTGCGCTATCACGTTGAGGTGCAATATTCTACCGTGGTTACAACGTTTCGCATGACCCAACTGTTGTAGAACGTTCTGTACGCGAAGCAAGATCGAAATGATCAAGCCTTCTGACTGGATAGTAGTCATTAACGGTGAACTGGGTGCTGCGATGTGGGCCAGTTCACGTCACGATTATCCAGACCATGATAATATCTCTATTTCATCGGGGACGTGACTCGTCATACGTGATCTTGCTAACGTCGAGACGAATATCGATAACCTTTCGACGTCATTCGTCAAAGTCTGTCGCTTTTCCTCTGTTTTTTCTTTTTCATTTTTTCTTTCCAAGAGTAATGGGGTAACAGAGAAATTTCCACGAGCTTTTCCCAACAACCTTCTATCCCAACGGTCTTGTCGCTCGTTTCCAACGGGAAAACCTTCTTTGTCTGGTTACGCCATAAACGAGCAACGTTTCGACGAAACTGGTAGTCCGCTAGCCGCGGGTCTCATTATTTTTAATTGAGGCGAAACTAACAGTTTCGGGGGGTGGGGTGGGCGGATACGCGCGAACGACTTTATTCCGGCACAATGACTCGCCGTGGAATGTCGTCGCCACGTTAATTATCTGCTTCGACGCGACGAAACATTTCGTGTTTTGCGGCTGTTGAGAAAGAAATGGTTCTCACACGGTGCTAATAATTTCATGGGCTGTAATATTGGTTGATTATTGCTGCAGCGAATGGTAATAGGTTGAGAATGAGCAACGAAACGTAAGTGATTTGTATTTCGAATCGATCGACGGTGAAAATTGATAAGAAAAGTTTGATTGTTAATTGACGATGGTAAAAAGAGTTTCACGTATTTAAGGAAAGGTGGAAAATTATTTTTCATCGATGGAAAGAGGAGTTACAGGTAGGAGCATGTGGAAAATGATGTTTTATGAACTTTCGTTAGACTGTTACGAATTGGTTGATCATTAGGATGTCGCCGATTAGGTATATGACAGAGGGAAAGCCACATTGAGCTAGAGTTCGCTTTCCTGTTTACGTTACATGTCTATTAGGATGGCTGTTATTCGGTATACTATTGTTCACTGTGTAAACGAGCTGCAGCGAATGCGTTACTGTTGCGTAACTCGGTGTAATACTGGTTTGTGTATTCTCGATGGGCATACTGCTCGAAATAATTAGGGAATTGTCTTTATGAGTAGATGGAACGAATCAAATGTCAGGAGTAACAAGGAAATTTTATTCTTAACATCAGAAAGACCAAGAGAAAAATAAGAAATATTCACAATGTTTCAAACATTACTTTTCTTCGTAAAATAACACATGTATATCATGAAAAATTTTCTTTTCTATCAAAAAGTACATTTGATAATCATAAACGAACGAATTATCGAATTTATTATTCATTTGGTTGAAATTAAATTGAACCTTCAACAGCTTAAGTTTCCCAAGATTAATGTGACGATTTATTTTTGTAGACGCTAGATTTAGTTAATTGATCAGAATAAGAAGGATTGACGAAAGTGTCGAAATTAGCTTTATCTCCGATTACTCCGAAGTTCCGAACTTTCTCACGGAAGCAAGTAGTAGAAAGTCTCATCTTCGATTAATTCTCTTGTAACGAACACCAACCTTCATTTTCCTCCTGACACCGATAAAGCGGTTACCCTGTGCGATCAAGCGGTTCCTCAATATCTCCCACGAAACCTCCGCCCGAAACGGCCACTATCTTGCGCGCCGGATGGTAATTATTAACGAATACACGGCCAGTAACAGGATAATTTGTTGCTTTCACCGAAAGCTTGATGGAATCGAGCGGATGATTGAGCGTGCCCAGCACGAACCTACATATCGCGCGATCTTGCGCGATACTTCCGGTTTCGAAATGTTCTGTTACACGAACGCGGTTAGGCGATATCTTGACCAACATCCTACGCGTTCACCAGAGTTACAGTAAAGTAACCAATTGCGATACCGTGAGCGCTTTTACGTGAAACGATTCGTTTGCTGATCGATACACGATTCACCGGTATTTTCGATTCCGTCAATTTCGATCTCGTTCAACCCTTTTTCCATTTGCCGTTCATGGACGAATTACGTTCTTTGGCGTGGAGATTTGAACGTGTATCAGGTAATCACCGGACGAGAATATCTTTTTTTTCTTTCTTCTTTTTGGTATCGGCCTGGAGACTCGTCGTTTGCTTATGTGCGATCGTCGACCGATCGTAAAGTACAAAATACCGAGGGGCGAAGTGGCAATAAAATAGTTTTCATTTTTACGAGTTTCTTAGGGGCTGTTAACTTCGGAATCGCCTCTTTATTCTGTGTTTCCGCGAAGCTCGCGCTTCGATCGGCCGGAAGTCGATTCGTAGAACGCCGGGGAAACATGTATATGAAAAAGGAAGAAAATAAAAAGAGGGAAAAAAAAAGAAGGGAAGAGGGAAGTTTACATTCGAATGATACAGAACGATGTACAGTATATTCAACCGGACGAGATTGCTTTATAATTAGGGTTCGGAAGTATTGTGGCTTAGCGATGTTATCGAGAATCGACGAAATATCAGGGACGATGCTATTCCAGAGTATTTATTTTAGAAACGAGGGGGAACGAATGTTGGTTAGATACATCCACAGATAAACTTGGATGTTTTTAGTAAAGCTATCATTTTTCTTTTTTTTCCTCTTTTTTTCATTTTTGCTATCGTCCGATGAGATCGTGGCTCGCGTTTTGTCTAACCGGATGCGCGGCTGGTGATTCAATCGAAAATTGAGTTTCTTATAAATCGACTAAGCGTGTAGTCATGATGGAGGTCGATTTTTGTTCCGATTTTGCACGAGTTAAATATTGAAACGAGCGTTTCAATCTTGTTCGTTCATTCAGCGTTGAACGGCAATGTTGCGAAATCGCTCGGATCTCGATGATCGCGGATGTTAAAGGATTATTCTTTGTTAAGTTATCGATTTACGTGTACTTCTTTTCACCAAGTCACCACATAAATTTATGCTCTCTCTCTCTCTCTCTTTCTCTCTCTCTTTTGATTTCTCTCTCGCTCTCTCGGTTTCTGTATCGAGAGGAAGGTCGAAAGATTGAACGACTTCGGTGGTATCGATCCCCTTAGCTCGCCTCTAAAACCCTTGCAACACCTTATGTCGAATGTGCATGTAAGAGCCGCCATGGTTAAGCGGTTCGCGGCCAACGCCTAGTCTATTTCCCAGATATCGCGATACGGGAAAATTGAAATTTTATGGCAACATCACGGACGATTGTATGTGACGCACTACTTCTCGGTCGATAACTCGTGCCTCGAAATATCCAGCATTGATCGAATTTGGTTCCCCGATCGGAACCTCCATCTTGCTCACCTTTTTGAGCATAAGTTAAATTCCTCTCAATAGAACATTCAGTTAACTCCGATTTTTCCCCTATAATTATATACGTTAACGACAGCTTACCATACTTCGATACTGGAACGAATGAGAAAAAGTAATTATGAAAAGTTGTACGATTATTTGAGTAAAGAGTTATATGAAACTCTGGAATGTAATATCTGTCCAATTGGAAATTGAAGAGTGACAGGAATTTTCATTAGTATAATTATTCATTAAATCGTTGTCAGGTGAAATTGATTTTCCAAAAAAAAAATAAAAATAAAAATAAAAAAACAAAAAGTTTGTCGCTTTTCTGTTTATGAAATTACATTTTTGTCTCAATGAAATAAACTCGTTCGTTAAAGGATATAAAAAGAGGAAGGGTTGGTTGAATTCGAAGGATGTATTCTGCAGGTTAAAAAAAAAAAGAAAAGAAAAAGAAAATGATTCGTTTCCATGTTACAATGCACATACATATGTGTTCGTCTATTTTCGTTTATTTACGAGGGCATTTGAAGAGTGTGGCATACATACAGTGTGCCAATTCATACGATAGAGGGATTGAAATGACGAACAGAAAACTGTTGTCGAGAAGTAAGAGAAAGGCCTGGGATTTACTAGCGTATACACGGCAATCTCTATGGAGGCGTGCTGAACTGTGTATTGAAATGAACTACAGTCATTTCCAACATTTGTTGCAGAAAAATGTAACACTCGGGTAGATGAAACCTCTCTTCTGACTTGGAAACGAACGATCTTTAGATACAAAATTTATCGCTATACTTTTCTCCCACCTTTACTTTAATTACCACTCAAAGTTCGATGCAATCTTTCACGAACAATTTATATCTCTCAAACGTGTAACCTTATTTCCCCAACGAAAAAAAAATATAGACATTAAAAATTTATTTCCTCTACGAGTGCACACATGAAGTAACATACGAATCGCTTCTAGTTTTCCGTTATCCTTTCATTGCCCCTGGAGATGGTTACAAATTTCACGAGTTGTACGTGCCATAACGGCCGGACGATAAACGTAAATCCTGGAGCGCTAGAAGGTGGATTTTTGAGGCTTCGTTGGATAACTGACGTGTTCAATTTTTCAACGTGGACGACAACGAAACGATCACCTTACGAAAGACTACTTGCCGTGGTATTTGCGACACTTGACGCTCGAGAGAAGCCCGAGGAGATAACGAAAGAGTTGGCTAGCCGGTAATAGAGCGACGCGAGTGTTGGAACTGTTCAACTACGGTTAAGGTAGATCTTTGGTAAAGTGATAGCAGAAGTGGCTTTCGTTTCTCATTTCTTGGCCTCAAGTATATCTCTATAGCAGTTGGGAGTCTCGTGCCACGCTGGACCGCTCGTTCGTTCAAGAACGATCTTAAGCTCGAACGTTGAGCAAAGGTTTGTCTCCGTTTAATGAGCAAGCGTATCATTGTCCGTACATTTACGAGGAGAAAGAAAATAGTCGATAACTTCTTGTCTCTTTCTTTTTTGGTTGATTGCTGTTATTCGATTCCATTCAGTTGGTGAAGAATTAGGATTGAGAAATTAACGAGAGATCGAGAGAGGATAATTAGGATTCAAAGTGTATTCTTCAAAACATGAATTAAATACTTGATAACTGATGAACGATATCCACGTGAGAATGTGAATCAGGTGGATGAGTAAATGATAAGTTGATCCTGAGAATCTCTGGTTATATGAGAGATTTTCAGTGCTGTCTAATGCTATGCAGAGTGTCTACAAGATGCTTCCAAACTGAATGATACAATCCAAAACAGAGGTGAAAGTTCAATATAGATTTATCGACTTATTCTTTAAAAATGTACCACCAATTTATAATCGCCCTGTATAAGTGAAATCTCGCAATTTCGAGAATCTTTTGTTTCGTAGAACATTTCCGTTAATTAGAACTGATTTCAACACGAAGATCTGTTTCCAAAGGAAATTGATTTTCCAATTTTATAAACTTTTCACGGGCAAGGATGTATCTCACGATTCACACTTTTATCAGCGAATAATAGCAGCGTAAAAAAAAAAGCGCGAGGCGAGTAAACAGGCAAGAGGTGTCTTAGTTTTGAGAATCTCTGGCTCCGGTAGGAGCGCTTGCAGCGCTGTCAAACATCGTGTTCGTGGAAACGGGGTCACGATGCACGGTCCAGTTGTCACAGCCGGAAAACTGATTAACAGAAACCGCTATGAACGCCGGCGCGCTTTGTAGTATTTAGTTTATTGCAAGCTTGTTCGCGCGTGTAAATAAATAATATCGCTGGACTACGTCCTAGCAGTGGTCCTGTTGTTGAACCGTGTGAATTTAACCAAGAGCGACGCGAGAATCGTCCCCAGAAACAGTGTGGAAAATGTGTATTACAATGGCGAAACAAATGGGGTCGTGCCTATCCGTTTCGAGAGTTAAACGAGATTAACCGATCGTACATAAGTGACGCCTGTTTTCTTTCATTTTTTCCTTCTTTTTTCTTCCTTTCTGTCTTCGTCGAGGAAATTCTTCGAGCATTGTCACGACGCGATATCTGGCCAAGGTAGTTCGGAGAGAATAGCGTAGTAGGAAGAGTAGAACGGGGATTACGAGCAGGTGAATACTTCATTATGAAGCCTGCATGGAAACTTGCGGAATGATAATACTTTAACAGGCTGGGAGTATGGCTGTGGTCGTCTCTCCCGGTGGACTATCACCGCGCCCCTTCGTGTTCCCGCGCCTTTCCTTCCCTTTGACGAGAACGGATTATTCTTAACTAGAAAGGGGAATATTTTGCCGTCCTCCATTTTTCGTTACCTTCCTTTTGTCGCTGGTAACGATAATTGTTGCGTCGTCAGGTTGGAAAAAAGAAAAAAAAAAGAAAGAAAAAGCGGAAAAAAACGTAGGAATGGGTTCATTGTTTCAACATTTTTATCTTAGAGGCGAACGAACGAACAGAATATACATCTCTACTCCTTTTGCCGCTAATTACAGCGGTTATTCTATAGCTTGCTCTCAATTATTCTGCACGCTTGTAATACCATAACCACGTGAACGTTTCTCTTGCTGCAAGTTGCTGTAACATTCTTCTCTCGTGGCAGACGTAGCGGGAAGAGAAAAAGAGAAGTTACATTTCCCGTGTGGACAATGACGATGGCCGACAGGGCCATGCAATTAACTTGTTTCTTATCAACGTGACGTGAGAAGAAAGGAAGTTATGCGAGACGCTATCAGAGAGGAACGAACGTCGAATTAGTCGATGTTCTCGAAAAGAACGATACGAACACATCCGGTCTCTCTGCTTTCTTTCTCGTCTCTTGTTTCGGTTTCTCTGGACATCGACTTTTATCATGGAAAGAGGCGAGAAAAGGAGAGAGATAGAGATAGAAAAGGATAGAGAATGAGAGAAGAGAGGAGAGAGACGTAGTACAAGAGACGATAGCGTCGTAGGTGAATTGCTCCTCCTGGATGGAATTGCTCGATAGAGATCCTTCGCAATAACTGGCCCATCCTTCCCCTCGCTTTTCCTACTATGCCTGTATCCTACTCTTGTTTCCCTCGTCAAGATTCTACCTTTCCCGCTGTGCTCGTTGCTTTTGATAACTTGCCTCGACAGCAGGCTGACGGTGCTCGTCCTACGATCTTGTATCGAAGGCACGTATCGTTCTGTCACGATTTATCATTGAGATAGCAGTATGTTCAATGTTGTTGCCAGCGCTACCACCGATAAAGATCACGTACGTTAACCGAGGATCTACGGGGAAAAGTCCTGTTAAGGATTGCTACGTAAGCGAACTGATCTACGCTAGCATTTGATGATACTTTTCCTCTAGAAATGATACGCATATGTATGAAAAAAAAAAAATAAAATAAAAGAAAAGAAAGGAGGAAAGAAAGACAGATTGTATATTTAGGTGTTGGAATGTGAAATATAGGGTTCAAATGATGGTGCTGGTATATAATTCCCTGGGAATTGGGTTTTATTAGCGTCACCTCACTGTGACACGCGTTCTCCAACCGAGACTGTGGAACTCCTGACACAGCGAGTGAGATATGAGGGGTGAATACGGCGAGGGTTTTAAGGTCGGATTAAAGGATTGCACCATAGCGCATGGTGGTGGGGTGAATGCCAACGAATCGATGACGTTTGCAAGGAGAGATGAATGGAGGCTGGTTCGTGAACGGTATATCTTGACAGTCATTCCATTGGCCATTCAATTCATACATATATCATTATTCCCTCCCCATTTTAATTTTCCCTTCTAATCGTTTTTGAAAACAATTTCGTTTTGTCCCGATTTGACATAGGAGCGGGAATAATTAACCTCTCTTTCTGTTTGTCCACGGAAAGTCGGTTTATTTAATCGTGAAATATTCGTTCGCGTTAGGCTGGATAATTACCTTTAAAGTGCTTTAATTTGAATTGGTAAAATTATCGAGAGCTTGTAGTAGTAATAAATGGCCCGGTAACCTAAATTTCCACAGAGGTGAAAGCACTTGTCGTTTGCTTAGGATAAACAGAGAAAAAGAGAAAGGGAAATAGAGAAAGAGAAGGAGGAGGAGGACCATCGATATTGCCGTGGAGAAATTTCTTTACCAGGAAAGGGAAATTACTCCCCTCTGAGGATGTCGCCATCGAGGCCAGGATGTAAAGATCCTGGTAGAACTGCGAAGTATGAAACGAAAGCGGCGAGATCCTTTCCCGTTGAATATGCATCGTCCGGAAGTAAACGAATACTTTCAATAAATTTACAGTTTCTTGCTCAAAGGAATACGTAATCGAGTAGTTTTGACGCGACTATATCTATCATGAAACACATGGACCTGTTCTCATATCGAACGTTGCACGGGTATTCTAGTAACCTCGCACCATCGGTGTAACCTTTGAATATTACGCCGCGAAATCTGCATAATCAGCCCCGACGAAAAGTACGGGGAGAGATAGTGGGTAGCGTGGAGAAGGTGGGAGCGTAAGTTGGCTCATCGTAGATACACTTTCCCGGCCTACACTTTCCATTTCACTCCTTTACACGGCTGTTGATTACTTCCGACGGGGTTAAGCAAAGCTTCGAGCAGAGCTTCTTTCGCCGAGGACAAGTGAAAGAGGAGAAAGGGAGGCCGGCTGTAATGCCTCTGGCACCCTATTGTATCAACTTTCAAGTTCAGACCATAGAAACGTCGCGCTCCGTTTTTCGCCCGGGATTCTATCATTCGCTTCTGCGGCACTGAGCCTGTCGCGCCTAATTCTCTCGTTCTGCTTGTACCTTCACTGAAACACCATTCTCGCCTCGTTTTCCTTTCATTGCTATTCACCGGGCGCATCCGTTGACGTGGGACAAATAAAAATAAAGATAAAATTTGTAGAATAACGTTGTTTACGAGAGGACCATTATCTCTTGGAAAGAAAGTCACATTTATACCTGCGGGATATTTTTTCTTCTCCAGCGTTTTTTGTGTATTAACGTGTACCGCTGGGTTATTACGTAGCTCTATTATGTACGGAATAAAAATCTGGAAGTTCGTCACGGAATATCGTGATCATTTGAGTTTTCAGAAAATTTCAAGCAGCTTCAGTCCTCCGATAGATTCGTAAATACGATAAATAAAATCTTTTTACACACTCTTTTCAGACACTTGAAGAAATTAATCAAACGTTAAATTTTATACCTATCCATAAAATTTCACATTTCTCCTTAACGCAAACCGTTGCCTTTGTATAAAAGCATCTGTATAAACTCCGTCGGATGTGCAGTGACCTTTTTCAATCTTTTTTTTTCCACCTCGTATTGTGCGTTTATTTTTATTAACTCGAAAACAGTATACCGTCGGGTAATTGTACGAATGATAAAGCTTTATCATCTGTCGTTCTAACAGTGCAAAAAAAAAAGAGAGATAAAAGAAGAGAGAGAGAAAAAAAACACGGAACCACGTCAGCAGCGTGCATGTTACGAAAAAACCGCGGTACCGCGTCAGCACCCGTGGATCAAGAAAAATGCTAATTAATTTTTTCACAACAAAAGCTCGTCCTGTTTTCAATTATACCGCCGATTATACGATCGTTGTACGTGAAGAGTGAGAGAATTTTTCATGGACAGGCGAATCGAGAACGAAAAGCGTGAACATTCGTTGGCTCGGAAATATGACGTTTTTCAATGTAACGTCCGATCGTTTTGGTAGCTTGGCCGAATCCTTTCTGTTGGCCGAGGGTTCGTTCCTTACGATGACGAACGGCACAGCACATAAGAAACCAATTTTCGGATCAGCTGTGTCCAGGACGAATGATTACCAGATCTGGCTTACGATTCGCCAAGAAAGATTGCAGAAAAAGTGAATGGGCCGTGCCGTCGCGATCTATCGGTGTTCCATTATTCTCGAGGGTGTCTCGACCACGTAGACATCTGTTTTCTTCCTCTCGTCCTTTCGTCCCTCTCCCCATTTCTAACAGCGGATGCCGCATTTCTTCTGGAATACGTGACCAGGAAGTGGTTGGTGTTCTTCAGCTTCGCGTGGATTAGCGAAACATGAAGTAATTTCGTTAGAGAGAGAGAGAGATGTTGTCTCACTGACTATAGTTGATAACGCTGGCTGTGTCAGCTTGTATCGTGACATCAATTTCATTCGTTCCATTGCTCATTTCATCCGGGATAAGGATCGAAATAATTTATTTATTTATTTATAAGTGTATAAAAAACGAAGAGCGGATAAAGTAGAATGATTATTAACATGTAAGCTGTTATTATTAGATAAAGTAAGGAAAAAGGAAGTAAAAATTTGAAGTCGACGAGTTAATCTCGATGAAGAATTACTCTTAACGGGATGTGTTGCCTTTGAGGAATGAGCCGTCAGGATTCTGGCCAAGTCGTGGTAAGAAGTGGAAAAGTCGTACGTTAAGTCAGCCAGTCTCGTGTCGCGTCAATTTAACATACTTCTTTCTTTCTATGTTACTATCCTTCTTAACCTTTGTGTTAAATGTTTTAATCATTATAAAGAGAATATTCTTATGCTTTTGAACTTTTACATTATTATTATTCTTATTGTTATTATTTTTACTTAGGTAAATCCTTGTAATACATTAATTAAAATATTTATATGACACTTGGGTAGTTCAATTACTACGCTAATAATTCTCGGAAATGGCAATGGTAATTTTTTACTTCAACATGGGTTAGTAAATTGGTAAAATAATCGATTGTACGATAATATTTATCGAAAGAGATTTTATCGGTCGGATTAGATTGCCTTTATCGAGGTATGAATATTTTGAGTTTTAAAAAAGTCAGCACTTTTGAGCTGTTTAGCTGGCGTGTATGTATAATTGACAGTGTTAATTGTCACGGTGTTATAAATGGTACCGATATTTAACGACGAGACGAGTTACGAACAAATTCAACCATTCTTTTTATATTTTCCTATTGATTCTGCTTTTTATTGAAAACTATCGTCTACGGCAGTTGAAATTATTTGCACGAATCAATAACCGTCGGCATATATACTTTCCTTCTTTCTATTTCTTTTTTCTCTATTTTTCCCTCGATATCCAGCAAATAATAGTATGTTTGATTTAAAATTGTTAGACAAAGCAAGAGGGATAAATGAGAGAGGAAAAAAAAAAAGAAGAGAAGAGGAAAGAAAGATAGAGAACGGAACGCAGAGTTTCACCGTTTACTGTTTTCCGAATGTCCATTGCTTAAGGGTTATTTCAATTTGCACAGCACTCGAGAAAATACACGTTGGTCTTTTCGTTCAAATACACTTTCCGTTAATTGAATGTACATCCATTAAGTGGGCTTCAAACACTGTCTACGGTTGTGTGTACATATTTTGCCGGAAGTGAAACAGAATGATTTTATTATAATACCGACCGCTAACCCATCGATCTGATGGGCGTAATCAAATCAACGCTATTTCGATATTAATATCAATTCTTATTTACATTCGATTTAATAAACGCACGTACGACCCGTGGATTTCGGAAATGCGAATTCGTTCTGCAAATACGCACAAAATGTTGCACTTACGTATATTAAGTTAATCGAATTTTTCATGGGAAAGTTAGCGATACACCCTTCTCTCCCCTTTCCCATTCTCTACTGTGGTATTCTGTTTCCGTTACGATGTTTGTCATCGTTGATGGGGAAAACGAAAAGGGTAAAACAAAAGAGAAAAGTAGAAGAAACGTTTGTGATGTGTATCATCCTGTTGCCTGTTCATATTCCTGTTCCTATTGATCCTGGGCGTTGAACAGAAGGCGGGACGTTTGCATTTCGCATGGCTGTCGACACATCGAGGGCTGTTGAAAGATAAATGTCTCGCTCTGTCTAGATCGATTAAGCCTGGATACCGTGTTCCTTGTTACGAAAAAAATTGCGTCACACCTGAGAAAACAGAAACTAGAGACGTAGATGGTTAGGTTCGTTTCATTTTTCCACGCTATTGTTCGTCGATTTTTCTTCTAATTAATTGGTACACGAAGTTAAGGAGAGATGCGAGATTCTACTGATGTATCGAAGAAGGGGAACGTGTTTCTTCTTTTTCTTTTTTTTTTTTTTGCGGATCCTATTATGGGCAGAAGATGTCATCGAATAAGTTTTTTCCCTTTTATTTCTTATTACTCGCAGTATTTCTTTCTTTCGGATAAAAGAAATGGTAAGTATAAATAGAGCGAGTTCCAATGAAAATCTATGAAAGACGGGGGTTCCATTGTAGTTCGAGGAAGTGAGTTTTAGAGAGACTCTTGTAAGAAGCTCGACAGGTAGCAATTGCAACGTCTAAACGGCTTAACGTCGTCAGGTTTCACGCGCTTACGTATCTTCTTATTATCGGTCATAGCGACTTAACTCGAGGTGTGACGCACAGATTAATGCCACTATGTGGGACACGCTTCGACAACGGAAGCGATGCGTTGCATTAAAATACAGCGTTGATACATACTGGTTAGGTAAACATTTGAAATTACTACGTGAATATTATCAGTGCTACATCAAGAGATTCCAAGCGTAAAAGTTACAATATTCAACGTTAACGATATTTTGCAATTCAAGGACGAATTTTGACCAGATCGGTACTGTTGAAAGACCCGAGATATCCTTTCTGAACGTTAACCATTTCATTTTATTTATAGAATGGCGGCTATCCGATATTCGTTAGGTTGCAGCTTCTTATTTTCCGCTGCGGAGAAGGCTGCCGGTTGTCAGAGAACGGATGTTCACCAACTTTCTACTTAAAGCAATATCCCGAGGACCGCAAAAATCTCGGCCATTAGAGAGTTCCGTGACGAGTTCCTCTTTCTAAGACGTCAACTTCTGCGGGGGAACGACGGTGGCGGGGAGGGGCGTGGAAGAGGGCGAGAGGGTGGAAATTCTTTTGTTCGAACGGGGCCGTATGTATGGACGCGCTGTCGTATAAAGGGGATATTTTTAAGCCCGGGAGTAGAAAAGCAGCTTGCCCATTGAAGGACGCATTATACGGGCAGAAAATAGTCCGTCATAGACTCGGAGTGTTTCCTCCTTAATTTGAAACGTCTCCGCGCTTTCTTTCCGACGTTAGCGCGTTTATTTTTCAATTCAGGTTAATTTGCGGTTACCGTTCGTGCCCGGGTTTCGCCTTTTCTCTCGCGGAAAATCGCCAATGAATCACCTTCGAGGCCTTAATTACGCCTTTCTTTCGAGCAAAAGAATAAAAAAAAAGAAAAAATAGAAAAAAGAAAAGGGTCAATTCGCCGTGAAACAAAACAATCTTCATTCCCAATTTGCCGAGTTTGCTATTTATTATTTCCGCGGGATGATGCTAATACGACTATACTTGACTCAACCGACTGTACATACGGCTGAGCGTTTATTTAGTGTATCAAGAACAACGAGGTCCGGGTTTGGATTTATGATACCGGATTCTTTATTCCTTTTGAGCCTCAGGATTTTCGTGTCGCATTGTTTTAGCCGTTCTCTTACGGTTATCCACCTCAAGACACGAGAATCTGAAAACGTGAATTACGATCTGGAATATTTTTGTTCTGCTCTCCCTCTCTTCTGATCGCGTTAAACAGATTCGCTGAATAAATATATACCTCTAATGGAAACACGATCGTTTGTAAAAGGACAGAGAATCCTTCGTATTGAACTTTTAGCTACGTCTCGAATGACCTCGATCGATCGGCGGAGAGAAGCGTCGTACGATTACTTACGGCCGATGATTCGGTTTAACATAGAAGTGATTAATTCGACGGCGTGGAATCGTGGCAAAAGGTTCTACGCGCGCGCACAGATACGGGGGAGAAAGAGTTCTCGACAAAAGATTTAACTACATCATTATTTCGATTATACGACGGACTTTGAATTTCAATGGAACGTTCTCTGCCCGCGGCCAGTCTCTTTCCTTTTCTTCTTCTTCTTCTCTCTCTCTCTTTCTCTTTCTCTCTTTCTCTCGTTTTCGTCTTATCCTCCTCCCTTGTCTCTCTTTATCTTTCCTTCGCGATGGATAAACGTTTGTTCGTGGGAAATAACTTTTTTAATAGATTTACATTTTGCCTGGCTGACCAGGCCGCGTGTCCTTTGCGTCCTCCACTTCTTTTTACCCACAGAACGCCATGAAAATATTCTAATTGACTTGGAAAACTTGACGACCGTTATAAAGAAACTTTTCAACATCCTAATTGATGCTAAGCGACATGGATATTTAATTATAATCGTTCGTTTTTACCCTAGAGTGGCTATGTTAATAATCCTTGTTCCCTTTGTTGTTCTTGTCCTCACTGCCTGCTGCTGATGCTGCCGGTGTTCGAATTCATGAAGAAGCCACGTTATACCGAGCGATATTCACCAATCTTCGTACAGCTAATAACGTGACGAAAAATTAATCATGCCGTTGTGTAAAGTTTCGCGCTTAATTAAATTCTGTCAGCGATGTCAACGAAGGAGGCGTGGAGTACTAGTAGAAGCGAGACACACAGAGATAGAGAGAAAGAGAGAGGGGGGAGAGAGAGAGAGAGTAGAAGAACAGAATCAGAACGGATTTTGCCAGAGCGTGTCATGTAAGCAGGGTAACTTTATGCAACCGTGGCCAGCAAAAACATTTTTGAATTATGCCCGGGTATTTCCCACAGGTAATGCGTCAAGGCTTTTTCATTCACAGTCGGACACCCAGACCGTCGGAGTAGACTCGAATTGCACCGTGAAATACTTTCTAGAGTGTACACACACGGACGTAAATACGATACCTTCATCCCTGCTAGTACGTATGCATGTATATGTATGTTCGTAGCTTTCTGTATGTCTTGTGTGGAACTTTCATGCGGAATATAAACGAGACTGGGCTAGGAAATGTCGCGAAAGTGTCCTTTCCTGCTGGCTAGAAGCTTAAAGCTTCTTGATGCTCTTTAGACTTCTGGAAATTCTGAATGTAGGTTGATTCGTTATCAAGAATTCATTTATTTCTGAGAACGAAATCTGCTTTGTCGTTTTTCATCTCTCTTCTTTTTTCGTTTCTTTTTTCTGTTCAGTTTTTATGCAAGATTGTTTGTACAGTATTCATCGAGTATTATCGACGATATGAATATTGTTTGGTATTCTCGGTGTTCGTCAATCTGTTCGTTTGTTCACGATTAAATCGATAGAGAATAGGTTCGGAACATTGAAATTTTCATATTCATTAACCAGTTACACATGCGATATACTTTTCGAATAGATTTTGTTTTAAAATTTTCGAACTTTCCTAGATATCGATAGTTGTTTCATGCACGAACAATGGGAATATGTACGATAACAAATGCTTTTATCCTGAATTTCAGTCAGTTTTACCGAATCGTTCCGAAACAAGGCTGAACTCATTTTTTCTTTTTTTGCTTTCGGAGTCCCAGGTTTAAATAGAACAAAACTGTTTACCGTGTCGGGGATTAATGATGCAGTAACATAATCCAGTCGCTTTTTCGTACACATCACGCGTATACCCCCCGGACAAGGAGAATTAAATGGATTACACATAACTTGAAAGTAAAATCTGGCTGCATAAAAGTTTCACCGAAACCCGTTTCATTGTTTCACCTGTTTTCTCTTACCAACCCATACCGACATTATTTATATAGTTCGCTAGATTTTTCATAGCTCGAAAAAACCTTCCAGCAAAGAGGAAAGCGTTCATGTTTTACTCTTCTTTCTCATTTTTCTTATTCATCTTCGGTTTACCTGTCCCAAAGTGCGCGCCAACATTTCTTTTCGTTTCGGCGAGAAATGTAATTATGAGACGAACCTCGTACACGATTTTACCAGCAGCGGAAAAAAATTCATTCCAAAGATTACAGTTGGTAGCTGTTGCGTCGCGGAGTTCAGAAGAAAAGAAGCCGTTGCTTCTCTCCTCCAACTATCGTGATTCAACGCGGAAGAAGAAGAAAAGAAAAGGAAGAGAGAGAGAGAAAAAAAAGACAGAAGCAACGTTTCGAGCGGGTGGCGCACGCGGTATTTTGTTATGCAAAGAACGAACAACGATGAAGGAAGGAACACGCGTATTTCCATAGATATGGCAGAGCCATGCAGACGTTGTTGCCGTTCGTAATCAACATTCGCGTTACGCTTGTAAAACTGAATTACAAACGGCGCCGAAGTTAGAATTAGAGTCGTCTCACTCCCCGCTCCAACCTGTCTACCTTCGTCTTCTCACTCGTTCCGAACTTTTTGATGCGACAGCACGATGAAAAAAAGAAAAGAAAGAAAAAAGAAAACAACCCTCGTCGTTCCGTATTTACATCTAAAAAAGTTCTGGTTTCACCGGCGACGGGATAATATAAATATTTATACCTTCAACAAGTGGTAAGATCAAACGAAGAATATACCTTCGGTTCTATAAATTCCTTTTGGTTAATATACATACGCGCAGAGTGTTTCTCAAAGGTTTAGGTATAGTTGATGAAAGAAGTATAAGCGAGGTCGTAAGATTGGTTGAAAGTTTACATGTTCGTGTATATCGACATACGAATCGATACAAACCTGAGAATGACGATCGTGAAGTATGCTTTAGCTTTGATTTTGCTTTAATCGAAAAATTTTTGAATTCGTTATATTTCTTTCACTGACTATAAAGGCTGGCATAGATCGTTAAAGGAAATAGAAATACTGTGTATCTTTCTCTTCTCAAACATAGCTTCGTACAAATTTGTATGTTCAATCGAACGAAGAATTAATTTACTTAACCCTCTGCACGGCTGCAGGCTTACACGAAATTTAACTGTGTATTCCTCCACATTTATTTTTATTCTCTGTTAATTAATTATTCTCTGTTTTCCATTATTTTTTGAAAACAAAATATTATCACTTCGTTTATCGATTAATATTATTTTAAGCGTATATTGAAGTGTTAAAGGAATAGCTAGAATGTGTTTTTCTCTAATTTATGCTGTGGAAAGTATTACTGCAGGTGTAGCTGTGGCTGAAGTCTCTGATAACGTTTAATGTTCATATACATCTTCACTAAGATTCTTTCATTTGCTATCAATAAGTCTCACATGTCTATGGAGACCGCACCTGTGCTTTTGATACATTCTGTACATTGATAGGTGGAAAAAAATGATTTTCGTCAGTGAGAAATTTTAATGAGATCCGTCGCGAAAGGACGCGGCATTTTGTACGCGATCGTAGTCGGATTTGCGATTGAAGATTCGCGACCCGTTCATCCTTTAGCCGGTTCCGACCGATGTTTGCCAATTAAGACGGAAACTGGTAATTGGCGGGTCATCGATTGATTACGGACCAACCAAATTTAACAAAGGGCTCGCATCCTTTGCGTGTGTGCACGCGTGCGTACGCACATATGCGCGTACACGGTACATATGTACGTGGATTCCATAAGATGCTTTCTGTGTTGGAATATCGGGCGACTTGTAAATTACAAGGGACGTTAATTAGATAGGGATGGTGCGCTGGCGAGTGTTGGCCGTTTTCGAGTAATTTGAAAACAAATTAAAGTCACCGCGGCGGAACGATAAAACAACGCGAAGCAAATTGCAAAATACGAGTTCGTTCTTACTCCTCTGCAAGTGAATTTCTTTCGAAACGAGCCCTTGAGAGCGAGAGCGGCAGGGAAAGAAAGAAAAGGAAGAGTGGAAAATTGAGGTATCTTCACCGTTATGTCCTTCCCTCGCGTCCAATGCGGCAGATTTAACCTGTTATAAAATCTCTAATAAAACTTGCGCAGTTCATTTTCGAAAGTTCACGTGGGAAGAGTCTTTTAGATTATTATTATCTGTTATTTGGAAACAAATGAACAGCTTTTGGTATCGTAATTCTCGTCGTGTCTGTTGGGAGGGGGGAAAAAGAGAGGAGAAAATATAGAAAAACTGCAGTGGAAAAATGAGTGATACGAAAAAAATGGTAAATTTCTGATAGCTCGGGGAATACACGAAGCAAAGGAAGAATACATAACGGTGATTTCGTTGAAATATAGCGCTCGCCGAGTCGATCAATCTCCATAAGAAGAACGGAATTACAGAACTTTTGATCCGCGATAGGACACTCGTTTCTTTCTTCTTTTTTCCCTTTTTTTTCCATTTTCACAGCACGTTTTACGCACACACGTTATCGGCTTACACGATAACACAGCATCGGTAATACGAATATCCTCCCTCATATAACGTACGTTTAAGCAGCAACACCAATACACGATACTGGCTTACATGGATCGTCATCTATTGATCTGCACTACTAGAACCGACAGAATTTCAATTGTACCTACTCCACAGAAGGATATGTTTGCTAAGCGTCACTTTATAAACCTGCCGCCGTTCGTGACGTACGACACGCCTTTCCGCTCAAATGGAAACTCTTCGAACTGAAAATTTCGCTCTTCGCTAAGCATTTCAATGAAAATCTTTCGGAGTGTATTTGTCGAATTTTTCCAACCACTTTTAAATCAATTCGAACTTCCAGATAAATTCTGTCGAGCACCGATTGATTGTACGTCGCTTTACTTTAACGAAAGTACATTCGCATAGTTATCGTTTCAATCGTCTACACATTTATGCGTAAAAATAAGAATCTTTTGCAGAAGAAAATTTCCGCAAAGTTTAACTTTCAATCCCTAAAAATCTAATCAAATATGACATAAAGAAATGAATTATTTTCAAATCTGTTTGTACAATCAGATTCATCGATCCTTCATCTCCAATAATTCTCGAGTTATTGAAATACCAAGTATATTTACTACCCTCAACTCGAATGATGATTTTTATCCCTTAAATACGAACGATTGCCGATAAAAAAGCCAAAAAACAAAAGAAATACGTATCGAAGTTTCCTTCGTTTTAAGAATAACAGTGTGTTAAAGTTTCATAAAACCAGTGATGCCGTTCTCTCGTCGGATAATCTCAGTTTCATTCGTGCGTACAATACACGTGAAAAATTGTCGAACGATCTTGTACCAAGAACAAACGTATCAAGTGTTACCGATCGTTGTTACACACTTGTATCGGTCGACTCGAATTTCGACGAGAGAGAAAAAGCAATCTCTTTGTTCACCAGTCGAGGATGCATCTTTTGTGCAACCTGGTCTCGGGACACGAGAGGGAAGAGGGAGAGGGGTGGGGAGTCCAGACAAATTGTAGAAGGGTGTCCAGCGGGAAGTGATAAAACGCATCGAATCGAAAACCACAGCTCGACTGGCCATAACGCAATTTCATTCTTATCTTAGCCACGTATCGCGTTTCATTGTTCCCCGCCTCGCCCCTCGCGTGTACACGCTCCGGAGGACTTATTGCGGTTCGTGCTACCTTTATCTGCTTAATCCAATATTTCGCTCGTACCTACGCTCGCTTCATGTACGATTTCGCATGGAACACGAAGCAAAAAGAATCAGTCGCGTCGCGATGGAACGAGTTAGGATCAACGAGACGATGATGAGAGAGGGAGGGGGAGGAGTGTGAATAAGGGATAGGGAAATTCCCGGGGTAAGAGTGGAGGATTTACGCGAAATGTTGAAGAGAACGGTGAACGTGGATACGAGGTTGGTACTTTCGCGACGCCAATGAAATGAATCGCGGTTCACTTGGCACCGCGAGAGCTGATTGGATTTAACAAATGCGTACTGCAAACTAGTTACACATCCCGGGGGTTCTCGGGCGTAGCGCCACGATTTTCTCTGTAGATTAAAATGCGATCGACGTTTCGTTCGCGGCGAGGACCGTTTCGCGCGTACTCGACGCACAGTGACGATAGATCTGTGTGTGTGAGATTTTCCCCATTCTATTTTATATATATATATATCTGTCCTTTTTTCTCCCCTCCTCCCTTTCTTTCTGCTTCAGGAACGACTATTTCATCGGGTTATCGTTTGAAAACGATGAAACACGTAAGTGGAAAATTTCGTCTAGAAATTGCTTCGTATTAATTTCCAACGATGGGGCTGTTGATACGAGTCGTTTAAACATCTATGTGTACGTATGTATCTGTGTGTATGTACATCATCGCAGATACGGCTGTTGAACGAGCTTTGCCTGCACGATTATAGTTCGTTTGTGGCGTACTCGTCGTGTGGTGGTTATCGTTACGAAGCATCGTTTTCATTGGTCGTTGTGTTTTTCATTCAGTTGAAACGCGTTACTCGATCGCTGTAATTAACCGGCCTGTAATTATTAGCATTCACCGCCGTCATGAAAAATGCAAGCGGCCGCGTACCATCGAGCAATATCGGGTAGAATCGTACGCGATGTTCAGTCATCCCTTAAATATTTAACGAATTAAACGATCCCCGCTTCCGGCTGATCGATCATTTGCGGCTCTTGTAAATTGTATTAACGTTGAACACGATGTTTCCTATCCATCCTGTCCTTCACCTCCTCATTCTCCTCATCCTCTACTGTTCCCTCTAATACGACTTCCCTACAACACGTCCCGTGGACTACGGTTTGATAAACGATTGAACGATCATCGGGAGGAGATGATGTATCCCGTGGGTTGTGTATTCATATACCGGTTGGTCGTTAATAAAATCCACTTTCCCAATTTTCGCTCCGTTCGCGCTGGCAAATAAATCACCGAGAAAGGAAGCATTCATCCACGAACTTTCGTACACGCGTTGTGTTCCGATCGAACGGATCGCTCGATGTTTTCACGGCATAAGAATCGGACTACAACGATGACATATTGTTCTCTCCTTTGTACGATTTTCTTTCCTTTTCTCTCTCTTCTGTGTATGTGTGTGTGTATTTTATTTGTCAATTGCGACTGTTTTTATGAAAAATAAATTTTGAAAAGTGTCGTCAAAAACGGTGAAATTCTGCATTTTTCTGTTTGCTTTGTTTGCTTCTTTGAATATCGTGAATTCAGGTATGAAATGGGAATGTGTGTATACAGTAGATTGGTATTGGTAACTGGTTAATGTTATCCCATGGATAGGGCGGGGCAATTCGTGTGGCTTACAATTTGCATCGTCTGTGTACCTCACAAAAGGCATCCGCTTTCGAATCACATTCCAAACGATCCAACGTGATTAAAAAGTCGGAGAGCTGCCGGCACTTGCTCTCCAGCAGGATTCCAGGCGTCGACGTGGGTTACTGAATAATTCAATGAACGTGCGTTAATTCCCATATACACGGTGAACCGGCTACGTCCAGAGACACGCGAACGCTCCCGAAACTTTGAATTGTTAATCGGATCGCGTTGCCCAGTTTTGAATCATCCTTGCGGCTCGAGGCGCGCCATTAATTCTCTACATCGCTGCCGAAATTTCAAGCCAGAAATAAACAGGTTTGTTAGTTGGGGGTTCTCTTTCAAACGGAGTCGTTTATGTATTGGACAATCTCTCCTTCCTCGGTCAACATTTCTCTATGTTTGTTAAATTAATCTTTTATAATATTCCGTGATCATTATTGTTTGAAATTTTCATAAGAGCTATGTGTCGCGTTATTCTTTGTAAAATTTTAAGTAACTTTTACGTTTAATATATTCCGTGTACGTTTGTATGTGTGTGTGTGTGTGTGTGTGTGTGTGATTTTGTTCTACAGTGTTCGCTAATAAGAACAAATATGTGTCCAATATTTTCTAATTTCCTTGCTTCAAGTAAAGTTTTATTAAAGTTGTCGTATCTCAGTTGACAGGTTTAAACGAAAGATAAATGTACACTTCGTGGCTAGGAAGTTTCGCGTTGCTTGGATAATTATAATATATTCTAGCATTGAATTTTCCTTGCTAATTCTTCCGTTGGATCGAAATTTATTTTAGAATCATTAATTAGAGTTCACTGTGTTCCAACAGATTTTGGTATTGTATAGTTAGTTCATCTCACCTGAACGTTCTTGCGTTTTTTTAACGTTAGAAATATCAAAGTTGAATGTTATACATTTTCTGACTTCTAATGTATTAAAGTATATTATATAAAAAATTTTGAAATTAATTATTTCCCTATTTCTACGAAAGTCACCGTATACTTTGATAAAACCATCTATCATTTCTGTAATTCAAAGTAAGAAATCTGAAATTCGTCATTTTAACGGATTTAATTGCCTACTGTTAAACTTCTGCCAAAATGAACTTAACATTTCACCAATTGTTCACACTACAAAGGAAGACAGCGTAAACAATCCACCAC
This sequence comes from Anthophora plumipes, assembly GCA_951804975.1. Taxonomy (NCBI): domain Eukaryota; kingdom Metazoa; phylum Arthropoda; class Insecta; order Hymenoptera; family Apidae; genus Anthophora; species Anthophora plumipes. Next base: position 16,537,842 of record OX638116.1, on the reverse strand, counting down.
AATGAACATTTCCTTTAAAACCTAGTAACCACTGTCCTAGCAACATCGTGGCAAGGAATGCACAATACAAACTTCCCGGCAAACTTAATAAAAGCGTCAACGAAACGTCGAAACAATTTTGCCTGTGAAAGGTATCCCAAAACTTCTATCAGTTCAGCCTTCGTCCAAATCCACTTCCTCGATCTCGATACTCTAGCAACAAGAACAAGCGGTCTACTAACCTACATATTTCCAAAAAGAACAAAAAAAAAGATAAAAGAAAATCGTTCTATGCAAGAAATTTAATATCTTCGTTCGTGAAACGATTATCTAACGTTGATGGCCCGGCGTGTATTCAGGAAGATGGTTCTCAGTGGCGGAGATATAAATTCGGTCGTTAAGTTAACAAAAGTGGGAATGGTACGTCGGCGTCGCAAATAATGTCGTCTGGGGGTCCTTGGGAATGGATTCGCAAAGATGCAACAAACGCGGTGCAAAACAAACACAAAGTATGTAGTCGGATGGGTGCGACATGCCAGGACGGCCAAAATTGCGCCGACTCGCGGAAATGACAAGCGTGGAACCACGGAAAGAACGGAAGTAAAAGCAAGCGAGGTTTGGTCTTTTCTTCGTTGTGCGGGGGCCACTTCGTTGTTTCGACGTAATTTCCTGGAAAAGCGTAAACCGTGGACGTGGAATAGAAACGATTTGTCCCCCGGTGCTAAACACGATTTCAAATGGAACAGCGGTCCAAAGTGTATGATGGAATCGGTTTAGGATAACGAAACGTACGGCTGATTGGTTATAACAAGTGATTGATGCCATTACCAATTCAGCCTGCGCGTCGTTCTCACCGTGTCTCATACCACGAATTATCTATGCACATTGTACACATTGTTCGGACATTAGTGGATTGCTATTTGCTCTGCGACGTATCGATGCCCGATAGAAGGGAGGACCGTTTGGTTCCAACAACGATTCCGTACTTTGAGGTTATCGTCTCATTAGCATATCGAGCATTCCCCGTAATCTCGCTCTGATTACGAAGGGAGAAAGATAGTTGGGGTTTGGGTACTGTGCATAATTACACCGCGGTATTAATTTCATCGGTGGGAAAAGGGATAGAGAGTATCTCAGTTCTATTCCTGATCCCTCCTTTCTTTTCCTCTTCCTTTTCTTCTTCTTCTTTTTCTTTGTTTATTTTTCTCTTTTATTCTCTCTTTTCTTTCTTTCTTTTTTTTTTTTGTTTGGTTTCATACTGTTTTCTTTTTCGGAAATACGTTTCAAGTCGGTTGCTTTTTTTCAGCTCCGGTCGAGCGAAAATCATTTTCATTTATTCGGTATTATTCATACAGAAGCGTTGAATATTCAACGGAGCTTTCGAGAATAAAAATGAAGATCCAATAATACGGACGTAAAAACCGAGCGGTGCTTGGAGGGAATTCAGTAATAAATTTTCTATATAAATTATTGGTGTAAGTAAACGAAGATCATTTTGCATTATGCAGTCCACGGGGAGCGGGTTTGAGCACAGAGGGGATTAATTGAGCATGCTAATGTATCGAAGTTGAAACGGCTGACAGGTTGAAAAGCGCAATATGGAGGAATATATTAACGAACTGGTGTATGTCGCAAAACAGTTTTACGACTCGTGTCGCACCGACCACAAAAAAAAAAAAGAGGAAAAGAAAAAAGAAATGTTGTCTCTCTGCGTGTGTGTCCGTTAGGACAACCATGGTCGCAGAGTAAACCTTCGAATGTTTGAAGAGAAACGTGGTAATTGGATAAATCGAATTGTGGCAACGTTAAAATGAGATAGAGCACACCGTTCTGAAGTAGAGAATTAAAAAGAATAAAATGTAATAAAAATTTATTTATCGAGCGAATGGTTTTTTAAAACGCGAAAGATCACACGTATAATAGCCTGTGCGTGTGAAAAATTTGAAAAAAACAAAATTGGATTATTCGATGGTTCAAAGGGTGCAATACGTTCGTATATAGCCACGTTGAAATATGGATTTCCTGGTTTCGTGCGCATTAAAATGTGCTAAAGCAGAATTATTTGACAAGTTGAAAAACGGAACGTGGTAGAATCTAGCGCTTCTTTCCGTTTTTTTTTTTCGCAACATACAATACCGTTTTTCCAGTTGCGTGCATTCAAAACCGGAAGCCATACCATTTACCTATTTCCAGGTAACGTTGCCGGTTGTGTATAAATTTTCTCGTTTATCAACTAAACGCCTAACGATATCGAATTTATGTGTGTGTATGTGTGTGTGTATGTGTGTTATCGAATAGCACCCTGGTTGCCAGGAGTAACGCCGGGCAAATTCTCTCTCTTTTTCTCTCTCTTTCTCTCTCTCTCTCTAGAGTCGAAGGAGCTTGTTAAATATACTGACAAGAAGTATCTTTATGTTACGCTCGTGATACCTTTTCTCCCAGCATTATTCCCCAGGTCGTCGAATCTATATAATTTTTTCTTTTTACAAGTATTTCTGATAAGGGGAAAGGGGAAAAACTAAGTTCCAATTAAAACTTAAGAGATCGAAATATCTTTGACTCCTATCCGATAAATAGTCAACTTTCCATTGTAAAGATAATGTAGAATAAACGACAACGAAGAAGACGAGACTGATTTATTAACTTTCAAGTAGTAAGACTATAATTCATTATTCTGAAGGTAAATGACTCGGCAAATTTCTCAAACTAATAGAAATGAAAAAAATAAACCAATTCTACTTTTCAAATGTAATTTGAAGGAATATACGTCAGGGAATTAGAAAGAAATTTTAGTTAAAACAATTTTTTCGAATTAAGTATCCAGCATGTAGTATTAATATCAGTATTAAAAGATCAATTATATCTTAACATTTATTTTTGATCGACTATCTGCTATGTAACACCGATATCAATACTGTTTAGTCTATGGGGTTTATGGCACGGATGTCTAACGTTATTTTTGTGAAAGTGCCCTACTAATTCTTTTTAGAAATGACTTTACAGTTGCGTTAACAATTTCTTAATATTAAAACAATCCTAAACTTTTCATCGATCCTCTAAAATGAAATTTGGAAGCTTAAAACGAAACTTCCAGACCTCAACCTCAGTTAATACCGAATTTCCATAGTTGAAATTACCCTCGTACACCGTAAACCACCGAACACAGTCGCATCTAATCGACCTTCCACCAATTAACCCTTCCAGAGTAAATCTACGTATATTCTTACCTCCCTCTATCTGAATCTACGTTCCTTATACGTGTCCTACGTTCGAGTCATTCGCCATTATTCTTCCCGTTGGAAACGCCTAACAGCCGGAACGGTTCTCTCGATTAAACGTCCGGAACGTCGAAGGCTTAACAGTCGCATTAGAGGGCGGCAGTTCGTCGATCGGCCGGAACACCAACCCTGGACACTTGGTGTCACGCGACACTCTTTCGTTTTCAATGGGCGGCAGAATCGATCAAACAACGTCATCCGTGGCGAGGTATGCTGCCTATGAAAGCTCGGACACACCTGCGTTTGCCACGTAGACAATATATCCTCGACGATACACAGACACACGCATCTAGACGCGTCTATACACGTGTGTGTACGTGTACACGGTCGTGTATTGAGAATGTATTGTCATAGTGCCAAGCGCAGGTGTGCCAGCGACTTTTTCGTCCGGCACCGTCGAGATCCGGCAAAACTGCAGGTGAATTATGATACCGAGGAGGTGGTAGGGTCCACTGTTCGTTCCGCGATACTCTCGATCGTGTTTAAAGGTAGAAAGAGAGGAGACGGCGTAACAAGGAGAATCGATATTTTCAAGCGTATATATTCGATTGTAAAGATTCGCGTCAGGAGGAGAGGGAATAGTTAAAGAAAAAAAAGAAAATAAAAAGAAAGAAGGAACACGACTATCGTAGTAGACAGAGAGATAGTTCGGTTACGTTTTTCAACCAGTGCTCTATTGAAACGAAACTTTCGCGATTATACGAAGACACAAAGGAGTTTGCTTTACAGTTTGATATGCTCTGGTCGTTGGATAAATCCGAGTATTTTCGCAGCACGGCAAGTTTCCCTCGTACTTTGTCTCTCTCTCTCTCTCTCTCTCTCTCGTTTTCCCGTTGGTTCTGGTTCTGTGTGTTCTGGCCTGTTTACAGACACCGTGACCGATGTCTCCTGTGAAAATCCTGGGGCAAGTTTCGCCCGCAATTGCCGATGGCCCTGGATTTCGAAACCCTTCCAACGTTGAAAGCTAATGAATTAGTGAAGCGCGGCTGCATGCAGAATATCTGCAGTAGTTCACGTGCGGTTCTCTCCCGATGAACGATAATAAGATAGAGATTCAGGGGGGGGGGGGGGTTTTCTCGGTTGACGAATAGGTACGGTCCGAATGGATTTTCGAAATTTAAAATGGATTTCTAACGGGCACAAGCGGGATCTTAAATCACGTTTTAATAGAAAGTTGTCGGGCGCAGGGGCAAAAGAAATAATTTAAGTTTAACGCTACCCTGAGAATGAATAATACTGTACGGTGTGTTCAAGCGTTATTCGTTTCGTGGCCGTTATCATGGGGTATGAATGCCAGGATATTTATGTTGGTTATAAATAGTACGATCTTATCTTGTATCGTTATTACTTATTACATCATCCCTGGGTGAAAGTTTCGCGTTAAATCACATGTCATATTCGATCGTATAATACAAATTTATTTATCTCTTTTTTTTTTTTTTTACTTCCTTCATGATTTCGATGATAAAAGAAATCGAATAATAAATTTGACGATTTAACGCGTAGCCGAAGGGTGGATATAACAACGAAATTGTGGCTTTAAAATTGATATGAAAAGCGAGAATAAATTCTATCACGCAAATTGATCCGTCGATTGTAGTTACTTGACGCACAAGGCCGAAAGGAATAGGCACAATACCTCCTTTATCCTCTTTCCATTTATTGTGATCCTTCGCGATCAATCGGACCGACAATAATGACTAAGATCTCTCCCTCTACCCTGCCCGTCTCCATTTGGGTTCCGTGTATTAATTTAATGATATTCACGGATATATACGGCCAGGTAACTGTAAGCGAAGTGGTTGAAAATCGTGGAGAATCCACGAGGCTGAGAGTAAAAAAGGGAAAAAGGGAAGAGGCAAACACTTGCGTGCGCCTGTGGTATTGATTTCACGCAACGGGCCACGCGAACTCTGCGCTGTTTCAGGTCAACGATACAAGTGCTCTTTTAAGCGGAGACGGCTGGAAGGAAAGCTCGAAGGAATATAATATCGATGTTATTACTGAGAATATATTAGATATTCTTTTTTACCTACGAATTCACGGATGTTAGATCGTACGTCTTTCGAATGAAAGCTCGGCTAGGGGATATATCATAGTGAAATACATCCAATAAGTTACAGGAAGCATCGAAATAATGTTAACACTTACACCACTACTCGTAACTTCGTGCCCATCTATAGTAAACTTTCATGGTAACTTGTGAATGATCACAATGCTCTTTATTCCAATAAGCAACTTCAGGTAACCTGTTTCCAAGGAGGAAGTCAAGTCTTTAACTTGTTTTACAAACCTTATTTAAGAGAGCGTCATTTTGTTTCTTTCTTCTTTTTTTTTGTCTAATTTAACACAACTTTGAATAAGAAAAATGTAATAGGGAGAATAGGTAGAATTTTCTTCTTTTCGCAAAAAAGAAAAAAAGGGAAAATAAAGATGATTCTAAGGATATATTAGAAGTGATGGAGAATAAGTGGAAACATTGAAAACAAAATATATTTATTAATATTATATATTACGTTATCAGTTCTATTTCTCTAAAAAATATTGCTGCTGGAAATGTTAAAATTTGTTTTTAAGCATCCTGTATTTGCGCGGGTTTTTGGATTTTGCAGTTTACTTTTTGAGTTTATCCTGAGCGTTTCAGAATAAGCGTTGATGTTTCTTTTTTCTTAAGCATCCTGTATTCACGTGCGTTTTTTTGGATTTTACCGTTTGCATTTTGAGTTTGTCGTGAACGTCGATAGCGAATTCAAGCGGAAATACAAAGTATCGTGCCAGGGAAATGTACGAGCGCTGGAGTTGAACTATTGCAAAGTAGCTGCTTTGTACACAGGTGTTCGAGGCATGCTATGAAAAGGAATACCAATATGGCCATCGTCTGAACGTGAAGTCTAGAATACGGGGTAGGGCCTTCGAGAGGGTAGCTGAAATGTGTTTATACTATAGCCTGGGTCGAAGAGTTTGATCGCTTCCTGTGATTCACAGAGGACTTCAGTTTCGTTTCAATGTTTGTCTCTGTGATATTACTAAAGAATACTTATACTAGAAAGGACATATCACTGAAGAATATCTTTCTTTCATACATACAAATTATTTCCTCTATTCTCATTCGATACAAAGTGTTTCAAGTGTGAATCGAAAGATTCGTTCGGTTTCGAGTTCATAGACGCGTTGTACAAATATGTATCAAACACAACATTTATTAAATCTCTAGATTCTTTGTCATATCGTTCATCGGTTCCCATTGAAATTCCTAAAGGAATATCGAACAATCGAATATCGAATAATGACTTCATTCACAACTTCTTACGCTTATCTTTATCGCGTGATTTACATTTTCTAGCAGGTAAGCGGTAAAGCACATAGGGTGTAATACAAACATTACGGAACGAAGAAAACTCCCTCGAGATTAAACGCAAATAAGCTTCCACTCTAAGAAGGAAGCACCAACTTATTCCCATCTGCTTGCCTATATATTCTTCGACGTTTGAATAAGCAACTCTGCTGTTTCTCCTCACGTTGTAACTATTTTTAATCCTCGACAAGACAAAGAGTACATATCTTCTATTTGTAATTCCTTCTATCACCGAGCAATTAACCGAAACCAAGTGTGCATTCTCATATGTACCGAATAACGTATCGAGAAGGCATTAGAAGCCGATGTTTGTAATGTTAGACGAAATGAATTATCGTTGACAGGTATCTCGAGGATCGCCAGTCTATTTACGCGTCGTACAGTTTATCGATGTTCTCATCTCAGCAATGGAATCGCCTAAATGGCCAACAGAGAGTGGCGCGGTTTAGTTCGAGGACTATCGCTATCATCCTTTCGAAACGACACGACTACCGCCATTACACTAATTACAGATAAACAGCTGTACCGTATTGTCTTGCATCGCGTGTATCAGCAGGTGGATGAACGCGCGCGTGCTTAGATGTCAGCTGGTATGCATTATGGTGGATAGATGATTCGACGACAATGGCGAACTCGTTTTGAAACGAAGTTAAGAGGAATTGATAAAAGCATTGGTTTAATCGAATTGTTTCGTAGCTCTTAATTACGCTCGTAACGACATCGTCGAATCTACGTTATTTAGAGAAATTCGATTCCGCGTGTTCGAGCAAAATCATCGTTAATTATTAATCAACGCAATTTTGTAATGTACCCGTGATTAGCGGCGATTCAACGGTACAATGAAATAATGCGCAACAAAGGAATCAACGTTTACTGTTTGCAGATCGTTGTTCCGTGCGTTAGGCGATTTGAAGCGTAGATAGATAGGGGTGAAAGTTGGATTGGTGTGGGAAATAAAATAGAGAGAAATGTCGGGTCATAAAGGACTTTAATTTATGTCGTCTGCAAGAATGGGAAAGAGAGAGGGATTAATGCAAATTTAAACGAGCAACGATAAGACCAACTATTAGATTAGCCACGTATACAGGTAAACAAGCATTGTTCTCTGGATGATACGAATGCGACTGTACCATTACATGTTCTGGCGTCAACGAGGTGCTTATTGTTGGCGACACGTTCGCCACAACAGGCGCGCTGACGCGGAATTACAGAAATTATTAAAGGGCGATACGTTACGTGTTTGCACATGTTGGGTTTTGTTTAAAATATACGTCTGTTTCCTGATGTCCCGTAGATTGTCTTCCTTTTTATTTTTTTGTTCTCAAGATGTAACAGAAAATATGGTCTATTAAACAACTCGTTTAATTATTCATATAGTTTCGTTAATTTTCACATACAGTAGCCTTCAGAATTTTCCAACACACGTTGCAATATATTCAAAAATATATATATAAGAAAAGAAAGATCTTCGTATACTGTTGCTTTTAAATTCGACATTTCTGTTAATTAACCACTGTGCTTTCTCGTTTCCACCATCAATTTCGTATAATTTGATTAAAGTATTTCCATAGAATCGGAATGAGGATTTAATTAACCCTATTCTTCGATTACGAAAGCGTGAAAGAAGATTTACGAATACATTTTCTATCCATCTGTACGGAGCATGTTTGCAAATAGAATTATCCTAATTAGTGGAAAATTTGGATTGTTGCATCTGCTATTAGTGGTATTTAAAATTCTACTAATATCCAATTCTCTCGATAATAGATTAAAATTGAACATGCACGCTATGGTGATATTTTTCATACGTCAGTATCCAGTTTATCCTGTGGTTTCACTCGATAAAGTATCAGCTTCGTATCATTGCACACCTTCTTTAATGTTCTGTAATCAATTTTGGATGAATTGCAGCGCATTGGTATGTTGTTCTCTTTTTTCTTTTTTTTTTTTTTTTTTGGTGTGCTCGACTGATCGGTGAATGTCAGGAAACACCGAATAGCATGAGCCCAAAGCGATATTCATCGAAGTGAAAATCGGCTGAAAGCTTGAATGACGCTTGTGCGTATCGCACCTCGATTCGTACTGTGATTAATAGTCACCGGCGTAACGTGTACAAGCAGTGGTTCGCAAAACGTGAAACCAGCATGAAACGCCCTTGTACGGGCTTCTCCTCTGTAAAATATCACTTGAAACGGTCGGCCCGCTTTGCACGATACGCCTTTCGTTCGATTGTTCGACGTTCAATGCCGAGTTTCGGCACAGGCCGTTCGATACGCCCGAAATTTCCATTTCGATTCGTCGTTCTATCAGTTACCTTTGCGTCCGTTACACGGATGCAGCTGCTGTCGAGAGAGAGAGAGAGAGAGAGAGAGAGAGAGAGAGAAAAGAGGAAAAAAGAACAGAAAGACTAAACAAGACACTGTAAACCAAACGTAATTCATCGAGATCTCAATTAACTGTGAACAAAAATTCACCTGTTCGAAAAGCCAAAACAAATACTTGCATCGATTATTACACTTCTATCTCATCTTTCAACACCATCGATCAACAATTCTCGACTACGAGTTTTTCCACGAAGTAACACAGATAACATCAGATTTATCCCCCCCTCTTTTTTCTCCTTTTTACTCAATTAAAATGGTACTTTCGTTAACTATATTTTCACCCTATCACTCAACGTCACCGTTCAACGATTTTCGACCGGAATTTTTTTCGCGAACAAACACACAGTACGGGGTGGCAAAAAAGAGAGAGAGAGGGAGGGAGAGAGAGAGAGAAACAGAAAAAGTGAGAAAAAGAAGAAAGCAAAAAAAAAAAATAAAAAAAAAATATAGAAAAATCGCGAGAGAAGGAAAAACCGGAGTGTTTTATACACGCGGCTCAATATTGAGACGTACGATAAGTGGAGAGTAAAATTATAGGGAGGCGGTGATCGTGATGTAGCGTCGGTGATTTATTTCCGTCAACCGACCGATTTCAGCTACATGCCTTCCGGTGGAGTAGGATTAATAGCGGGAGATTAGAAACTCAATTATACGTGACGTCCCGAGTTTCATGTACATCAGCCGTGTAATAATATTTCAGCCTGAACACCGGATAAATTTTTCCCTGGGAAAACACCTACCTATATCTTGATATGCAAGCAGAAATTCACTCGATTCCCACCATCATCTCTATCCACCTCGAGTAAATTCGATCTCTCGGTGTTTCCTATTTCATCATTTGGTATATTGTATATACACGTGTGAATAAACACGAAGGAACATAATTCCGTTCAATTATTACCCCGGGAGAACGTCATCGATATTACGGAAACTACTTTCACGCAACGATAAACTCGTACGAACGATTCACGGGCCGCGAAACGGCTCAGGGATCGGATACGCTTAACACATTCAAAACGAACACAAGCTACCCGCGAGCTGTTTCGAGAGGACATAGAGGAATTGAGTTTGTGTATGTACGTGTAGGCAGGAGTAAGGGGGGAGGATGTGGGAGGTTGGTTAGCGACAGTATCGTACGCCGATTCCGTTTAAAACGCCGGCAGTATTTAATTGATGGGCGGGGTAGTAATCGACGATACACCGATTGGTCGCGCAACGGGTTTAATATTAATTACTGGAGTTTGTTTCATGGCGTTTACGAGAGTTCAGCGCGCGCATCGAATCGAATTAAATCTGTATTTCCTGTTATATATATATATATATATATATATATATACGTATATGTATACGTATGTATATATACGAGTATATATGTATGTACACATATATCGGGCAGGTACGAAACCTGCAGCATCGCGGTGTGTTTTTGTTCCATGATTGTTGTTCGTTCGATCGTCGCCGAAGTCTGTTATCTAATTACGTGGAACAATTACCGAACGAAACTATCGTACAAAAGTGTTCTTCTTCTTTGTCGTGTTCGATCGTTGAGTTTCGTTTCATTATTCTCGTCCTGTTAAACAGGTAAGAGATCTGATACACACACACACATACATAATACGTGTATTATTCTAAACCAAACAGTATAGATTTCTCTCTGTTTTCCCTCCTTTTTATTCACTTTCAGAGGACAAAGGAAAGTTCATGGACGCGCAAGTTGAATTGGTAAAAAAAAAGAAAGAAGAAAAAGAAAAAAAAAGGATAAACGCGTGTCCATAGTGTTTACGCGACGAGTAAGTACATTGTTACGAACACGTCGCGCGTACATTATCTTCGGCGTCCCGCGTACGAGCTTGAAAGCGCAGACGTTCGTGTATACTCATTCATGAAACAGACGTCCGTGGAATGGACGTTCGGGGAACGGATAGTCGCACACGCGAACGCCTGTAGAACTTCCGACAAGGGATATTCTTTTAATGGACGAGAAAGGACGTTTGTGATTGTATGACGTAGAAACGAGATCGTGTTCCATTCGAGACAGAAATCCTACAGAAAGTTCCCATTATATCGCCGATAATGATTCTCCAGGAACTAGGAGAGAAAATTAGCCCCAGAAATTTCATTCGAACTCTGGTTCCACGAAATTTCCATTTACCTAGCGAACACGCTAGATATACCAGCCTCGTTACGATACGAATTTCCCATTGGTCACGAATCATGCTTATTTATGCAGGGCTCAAGTGTTTGCAGACACATTTGCACAGTACGGTTCTATAGTTACACGCACGATCCAACGTGTATATCCTATATATATCGTCGAATCGACGGATATTAATTGTTTTCCATCGATATTACACTCCCTTCGTGCCCTGTTTACGTCCCTTCCCCCCTTTCGTTGTTGCGCCCCATAGTTTAGATCAGATTTCGCACGGTTGCTTCCATGCGTCCTCTCATGCTTGTTCATGATGCTGTTTCACTCTCCCTCCCCTTATAATAGAGGAGTAATTAACGCATCGGTGAAACCACGCCGGTATTCTACACCGAAAAGAATGACGTGCCCTCTCAAAAACGATCGTGATAGAGGGGAATGATAGATGGGGATGAAAGAGAAGGTGCAGGCGTATAAGGAGAGAGGGAGAGGAGAGGGGATTAATCGAATTCCAAGTAGAAAGGGAAAGAGACAGAGTAAAGGGGTAGAGAAAAGCTTGGACATGAGAGACACGTATAAGCAGAGGAGAGAGACTGAAATGCGTAGCGTGAATCGGGAGTGAAGGGAACGTGTCTGAAAAGCTCGGGTGGTCGATCCACTTTCATCCACTTTCTCATCCAGCGCCATCGAGTGCATCAATATATTCGGAAGGACATGATTTACGACCGGCATTGTTCCACGGGACGTTTATCTGACTCCACCAATCGTTTTGTACACGGGTACGAGTAGAGTATCGTTGATTGAAGTTTACCCTGTGCAGGTGAAGATGATTCTTCGGTGGAAATATCGGAACGAAGAGAAGACGTACCGTAACGGAGATTGTTCAGTCATACAATCAAACGAACAATAGAAACACTCCTTTCCAATACTAATTCTTGGATTTACGCAAATTTGTCTTCTAATATAAAATATTTAAATTCGTTTTTGTTATTTTCTTTTGAAGTTTTTTCTACCTTCCTTTAATTTTTCAAGTCTCTTCCACTCTTACTTTCTTCTTCCATCAAATATTCAATTGTGTATTCACATTTTTTAATTCCTCATTTTCACCTTCATCAACATCCAACCAATCAGCATACACACTAATCGCATAAATTTAAGCAGCGTGACTTTATTACAGACACTAAACATGAGTACCTTTACGAGGACTTTTCACCAAAATTCTGTTCATCGAGAAGTATACAAACTGTTTTGACACTTTCAAACCAACTATTAGAATGTTACCCTTTCTTCATCAAATTGTCGGAAATGCATTTGACACTCATCGCGAAATCTTCGTATCGCTACTCGAGTATTGTGCAGAGATCAAGATTGATAACGAACGTGAAAGAGGAGAACAAATGAACGAGGGAAACTTCCGTGGTGTTTCGTTTCTTGGAGAAGAAAAAGAAGAGAACAGAAACAACGAAATGGAAGCGTGGTATGGTGTATCCAATCGTGGAAAAAGAGATAAAAAAGAATGGCACACTTCACAGATTCGTGGAAAGGGAGAAGAAATGAAGAGAGAGACTAAGGGAGAAAGGAAGATAAGCGTGGAAATTGATAGATGGACAAAGGAAACGTGGAATATTATTAAAACGGGGAAGAGGAAAGAAGCTAATGAATAACGGTGCCTTTCCTCCCGTGAAAGAAATAAGAAATAACCGGCTTCTAGCCAGGGGAAAGAGAAAAGAAGCCGGGGAGCCGACGAAAGAGGGTGGAAGAGCAAAATCCTTGGTGAATAAGCGCGCTCGTATATAAGCCCGTCATTTTCGCATTAACTATATGAAAGGAATATTGACTTACTGTTTCGCGGCCATGGTATACGGAGTAATGGAGATTTATAGATGCTGCGTTTAAACGTTCTCGTCATCGTTTGGAACGAACCTTGCGATTGTCCTTTATCATCCTACGTTTGATCTCTGCGTTTCGATGTCTCTCTGTTCCTCGACCGAATTTTTTTTTTTACTTTCGTTCACTTTCTTCTTCGAGTGGTTCACGGGTTAGGTAATTCGGTCAGACAAATTTTGAGAAAAATATACGATATTAAACGTATAGACGATGACTTTGATTATTTTAGAAAATTAGTCTATTAAACGAGATGTTGTAATTTGATGAAATTTTTTGAAAATTCCACGTGACTATAGTGTAACATATTTTTGGGCAAACTGTATATCCGGTTTATGAGAAATTATCACGTTAATGTTAAATGTAGAACGCGGCCTTGATTTAATATTTATAAAGGCAATTCGTTATTAAATAATCCCCAAATTGTACTACATTGTGTAAAACGATCATAAAATTACAGCTAATTTTCCAGAGATTGTAAAGATTAGCTCGAAGATTACAGAGATCGGACGTACATGCATAAAACTTGACGTAAAAATCGATGATACATCATACGAACGTTCATAGATAAGATCAATCAGCCCAAGTGTTTCGCTAATCGAGTCCATCGTCCTGCCTGTCAAAGTGCAGTATCGATTTAACGGGGAATATCGGGTAGTTACCGGGAACAGGATACTAATATCACACGATGGTTCATTACTCACACGATTTTTTAAAATATTAACTAGAGAACGTGGATGGAACAGCGTTCTTAATCTCGGCGCTTGTTTAATTACCTCACATTTTGATTAACAACGCAACGGCATGCATCGAAAACACCGGGAATAATTTATTAACAGCCGTGAACTTACGAGTCACGCTTGCGTTCATTACGAAACGAGCGCGAGATAAATTTTCAAATTTAACACGAACGAATTAAAACATTCACACCTGATGTACGAGTGAATTGTTTCCGTATCGGTACTTTATCAATTCTGTTTTAATTGAAGAATCACAATTTAGACTCACGTTTGTTCCACCGAGTTTGCACAAGTTACAGTGCAAAATGTTATTTTTCTAACGAATCTCACAGAAATGAAACAATTTAATTTCAATTTAAACATGAATATCAGCGGTTGACAGGTGCCTGTGTGACAGTGTCACCACACTTGGCAACCTACTGTCCTTCCTAAACGACACAACGTGCTAGCGGTCACCAACTAGTACCTGTCTCTGTGTGCAACCACGAGATAAACCTGATTACTTCGTGGCAGCAGAGAGTTCACCGGATACAGCCACCCCATTGGCACGTGGTGATATTCACCCGTTCCTCCTGTGCGCGTTACACGCGTCGACAACGAGAACTGATTTATGCCCAGCTAAAACGCGTTCAACGTCGCTCGTGCAAAGTGTATAAAGCTTATAATCATATTGTCAGTTTTCTCACCCCTCCTGCGTGACGTGGCCATTTAATAAATCACGAGAACTGTCTTGATCAGAATGTCGACTTTATTAAAACTACATCAATTTCTTAAATATCCTTTGCCCTTTAACTGTTAATATTTTATTCAAAGCTTAGGGAAACTGAGATGGAATAGTACTGGTATAGAAAAATTGACATACTTTGTTTTATTTGGTAGTTGAAATAGAGTATTTTTCTTTTAACGTATACTTGGTCTTTGAATGTTTAATACTTAATTCTAAGTGTTGAACTGAAATGGAATAAAATTGGCATAGATTTGTGTTGCCAGTGTGGCTATTATTAAAAATAGATCAACTATTTAATTGAAGTTTTTTATTTTAAATTTTTAATTCCAAGCTTGGAATTGGAATGGAGTGAAATTGAGATGGAAAATTGGCACAGTTTCTTTTATTTGGTGTTTATCTTTCAAAGTTGTCGGTATTAAAAATACATCAACTGTTTAAATGAACTCTGTTTTCTCAATATCAATGCTTAATTCCATACTCGAAATTGGAATCGAATAAAAGTAGCATAGAAAATATCGAAATTTAAATACACACTTTTACATAATTGAGACTTAATTCGTTCGATAATTATACTACAATATAATCAGTACTGTTCAGCTTACAAATTAGATAAATTTGATTTTATAAGATCCAAAAGGACCACCGGAGTAGTCTTTATATTTGTCAACATACGCGACGATTATGAAGCGTAGTCAGAGGTTTTCCACAGCCACTGAATTAAATGTTCTGACCGTAACGGACAGGTGTCAGAGTCGGAATGAAATTTTCCAGAAGATATTTCATACAATTTCCCTCTACACCGATGCCCTCTGAATATATAACAAATTAACCGGTTCTACTCTTGCTTCACCTCTTTCGAACAAAGTGGTGAGCGATGTGTAATTCGTATTTTCGCGTAGATCTTCAACATTTTAAAATCCGAGTTACCGTTCGTTGAGTCGATCGATCGAGGAATAATTAGCGTTATTAAACAATCTACCTCCCGGAAGAACCAACGTCAAGTAGATCGTATTTCGTTCATTAGCGGATTACCGAGTTCCGGTTCCGTCATTAAATTTTCACGTGCACCTGATGGTAATGTACTCCGGTATACATACACGCTGGGAATAAACGTTAAATTAATGCTTAAATGTAAAAAAAAAAAAAAAAGAAGAAGAAACCTTGGAGAAAAGAGGATTAACATCGTTTCTTATAATTACGAGTAAAGAGAAGAAGAAAAAAAAGCAGAACAAAAGAAGAAGAAGAAGAAATAATTTGAGAATCTAGCACAGTTTATTGGTAAGCAACAAGCCTGAAAATCGTTCGATGGAACAAATGAATGGTTAACGACACGTCGTGTACCGATCTGCTCTTAACGGTGGTTCCTTTCGTGCTGATCGAACGATCGACCCAGAATCGAAATAATAACAGAACGGCTAACGAGGGCCCGCTTTTCCCTCGTTTTCCTTTCCTTTACAGGGATGCTTTTCACGCCGGCCAGAACGTGACGGGTTTCCTTAACGCCTTTTTGGCTGGCTTCGATGCTCCCTGGCAAACTGCTTTTCCCTTTCCTGGCCATAGGAAACCGCCTCTTCCACTTTTACCCTCTCCTCTCCCACACTCAGTCATCCTTCTTTTTCTTCACGTTTCTTCCATTTTCTCTTTCTTCGTTGCTTTTGAATTGGGTCGAGTGTATTTTGTACGATCCGAGAAAGCCGTGGCGATAAGTCGAGGGACGTTGAGCCAGTTACTATTCTTTCTCACTCGCGTGTCTCACCACTATTTCGTTACATTTGTATGGGGGTTGGCGGTGGAAAGAAGGAAGTAAGGATGAGGTGAGAGGATCTATGCTCTTGGTCGAGTCGCGCGATTATTTCAAAGGTATACAACCGTCACGTGGCACGACCATTTTACATTCTTTCCAAGCTATCTCATTTACATCATCGTTTTTTGATTCCATTCCATTACTATACAAATACGTACGTATGTATATACAAACACACACATACGTAGACAACGAGTTCGCGGCCGGGGTCGTAAAATTGCGGTCGAAGTAGAGCCGCGAAAACAGCCCCGAAACTTGTTTAATATCCCGTTTGCTTCGCGATTCCCCGCGCGTCTAACGTGATTGCCAGCTAATGGGATCCAATTATATTCTTTTAAATTGCACGTGCAACGCGAACACCCTGACTCCATCGCGTTTTCCCCTCGTCGCTTCGTACGTACGTACAGTTACTCGCAAAAATATTCGGATGCTATATTATAAACTTGTACTTCTAACGATATAGATATTTCGGTTAATTACAAAAGAATCGTGTTTATTCCTTTTTTTTTTTTTTCGTTTGAACGATTTATCGTATATACATTTTCGTGTACGAAACTCATTGAAATTACGTTCAATTACTCCGTTACACAATTATGTGAACAGTTGCAAAAAATTCGTATACTTTGAATATTCATAATATTAGTTACAGTAACATTTTAAACATCATGAACATTAATATTTAAGTATTAACGAGTATGAATATGAATATAACAACGACGGATTTTTGCTCGAACGTTTTGTTGAAGAAATATTTTTGAATGTAAGTGTATAGGAAGCGGTGGTATTTTAGTTTTATACACGATTGCACACTGGAAATAGCAGACGGTGAGATTCACCCTTTGCGAACTGTTTCTTCTGTTAACCAACGAACACTGACGACAGTTCGTTGGATCGGATTTTACCGATTGTCTCTGCCGGCGAAAGCAGCTTCTCCCATGTGAACACGACGTCGACTTCACCTTTGACATCGGACATTATTAGTCACGTTTCTTTGAGGCCGCGCTGAAGAGAAAAGGAGAGCCACTTCGGTGGAATCGTTGGGGAACACTGTTGTGTAATACATGCGGGGTACGGTTGGTAACGTGAAACGGAATAATTATCAGCTTAAGGTATTAGTGGTGTGGTATTTCGTATTTGTAATTCAATCTGCGTGTTCTAATAGTATTTCGTGTAAATTTCCTACAATTTCAAAGCGTCGAGGATAACGATATTGCTTTTATCTTCTTATGTATTTCTGACGAGGATTATTAAAAATTCATTAACCTCTTTAACACTCGGTTCTCTTCGTTTAACTTGATGTGTCGAAAATAATTAATTTTGTTTTCACTTTCTTTTCTCCCTTTATTAAGGAAATTGTTTTCTAAGTATACAGAAATAAATTCTGCGTTATTTGTAATGCTGTAACTTGCATTTTTATTATGATAGAAAGAATAATACAATATGAAATGTGAAAAAAATGCACGTATCGAATGTAGTGCTCGTGTGACACACTGGTGCGAATGTTAAGGGGTCCGCTAAAACGGGAGTGTTAAATTTTATATCTATCTGTTAAACCGCATGTAACAAATATTTGATCAACTTTCTGAAAGATTTATTTCAACGAATTTCAAATGTTTTTTACATTTTAATATTATGCACGTTTCGAAATTCGACAATGAAGCCTGTACATTTTTCATCATTTCACATCTTTAACTCTTTCATAATTAGAGTGACGCGTATGTCTCGCCTGAATACGCGAATAAAAATTCATCTCGATAAATATGAAATTTAAATAAAAAAAGAATATTTCGAAAGCGTTTGACACAAGAGCTTCGCGTCGATTAACTGTCGGAAGTGCATCTACGTATATACAATTTGTACCAACTCGTGACAATCTCGTAACGTATTTGTCGTCAAATTTGTACACACGCCTAAAACTTTTCACCGCTTCGAATAACTATCAACTTTATCACGTATCGGTCCATCGAGAGCAGTCTGACGTTTTATCGTTCTCGCGACACGCATACGGCTGTTCACAATGAAAATTCCCGTGAAACCGAGCACGTTTCGTGAACTTCCGAAAACATCTTCGTTTATGACGATTTCACCATAGCGATAACATTTATTCCCGAAGCAATTTCGAACGACGGTGGCCATTGCGCGCGGTTCGGAACTTTTCATTTAATCTCGTAAATCGCGGTGTTCATTGTCTCCTGTTCGTTAACGAACACAATATCTCACCGGGTGGAACGCATTTCATCCACTCTAACACTCGTACACGTACCAATATTTCCTGTTGCCTAGCTAGCAGGGTATCGCGTTTGCATGTCCGCTCATGAAATTCCATAAGGCGTTTCGGTGGCTCCCAGTATCCGCGACTCGTTTCATTTTACAACGTTCTCTTGTCTCGAAGTGTCTGCGAGTCACTTCTCTTTCTAATATACAAGCTCGCTCACACTCCCTTCCGCCACTCAACAGTCTATCTTTCCACGGTTTTATTCTTCCCTTGGTTTCAAGTTGCATACTATCCCCTCAGGGGTTGTAATGATTCGGCATTACGTCATTCTCCACCCGCGACGCCGTTGCATTTAACGCTGATGCGTCTCGCGAATCTTTTGCAATCGTGAACAATGCGTTAAATGGTTGAAAAAGCTTGCCACGTTGCGTTTAGAGTATCATCTATGGTAGTGTTTTTCAACGTGATGCGTATGCCCCGCGGGGGTAGAAAGTTTGAATATTTCCGGAAGCAATTATGGAATGACATTGCATTCGACACCTCATCATCGATATAGACGAATAAAACATCATCATTGTCGAAAGCGAAAAATTGACTGAATTATTAACAATTTAAATAAAACAAGTCTTTTGAGCAGATAACGCGCTCAAAGATCGCGTTAATTTATTCATGTTTTATAATATACAAATTACAAGGTAATATTTGTATTCATTGAAGAAAGTTAAATTAAAAACTGTTCCAGCTATGCTTTTTCTTTATCATATTTAAAGTACATATTTATACATGATAATGTGTAATTAATTCTTTCCGTTTGCAGAGATATAATCAGTGTAGCTATTTAAATTGAAATATTCTTAATGGTATTCGTAAGCCGCCAAAGTGTGGCAAAAATTCATTTCGACAGTAATGGAAATTATTTCGACGATTGATCTGTTTTCATTCGTTTTAAATAAAACATTGATTCCATCCAAAATTCAGAAAGAATTAATTTTTATGTCTATCCAGGTTGACTATTATGCTACAGAGAGCATTAAAATCCTTGACGCATTGAGATGGACCAACAAACACTGATGTAGAGAAATTTCTTTGTTTCTCTTTTTCTTAAAAATCAATTATATGCAAACGCTTTAGATTATAAACGTTTTTAATATTTGAATAACGTGTGTTCGATGTCGCAGTAATCGAATGATTATAAAGTTAACATTAACGATGAACGATGACACGTTGTTCGTTTTTGATGAGGCTGTCGTGGTTAATTTATTGGTATACAAGCACTTGATCAAATTATAACAGTATAATAAAACGGAATTATACTACAGCTATGGTGTAAACGATGTGATAGAGGTGTTACGGAATTCGTTAGGTTGATTATAATTCGGGTGGAGGTGAAGGGATCTAGGAACGTTCTATGTTTCGCGCTCGTGTCTCTAAACTCTTAATTTTAGAACGTGTGCATGCCTCTGGGAGACGAGTGGTAATACGCGTTTAGGAAGAAGGTCAGTCGAGAGTGAACCTTGAGACAGGAAACTCGAGAAAATTGGCCTGCGAGGTGTGAATTCCAAAGGAAAAGAGAGATATTATAATAACACTGTATTAAAGGGTTGATTCTGGGACGTATATCGACCTTTACATTACATTTTCAATTTCTCTAATTCTATATAAACGCGACAATTTTGTCGTTCCTATACATTGCATCGAAATATGATAGATTTCACCTATTATCGAAAATATCAGCCAATTATTTATTTCACGCAAAACTAGGTAATTCCCCGAGGAGGGGAAATTTGTGATTTTTTAATTACCTCTCGACCAAGGATCGCTGATAATATATTCACCCAAAAATCATAATTCATCGCGAACAAAATAAATATTTCATTTTCCGTAGTATTATTATTCTACACAATGGACTCTCAAATTTTGAACTTATTATTCTACTAATTATTATTCTATTATTATAATGGACGTTCATTTCGAACGAGCGTTATTTAACAACGGGTATTCATAACAAAGGGTTCGCGATGATATAAAAATAATTAGAATTAACATGTCAGAGGGTGTATCAAGTATCTCGACGGTTAACTGTATCGCTCTATCAGATCGAATGAATAAATTACGCAATGCTACATAGCGAGAGATGTACATTTAGCCCTAGTCGTTCTGAAAGTTCGTCGAACGTCTTATCGTAGTGCGGTATGGTGTTAGCGGAGCAGCTTGTACACAGTGTATAGACATAGAAAAGGGGAACGTGGACGAACCCGTCACTAACTTCAGAAGTAGTCCTATCGTGGAACATCGGCATCCGGAGATAGAGGGTGCCGGCGGGCAGAAAACCACCTCTGAAAGTGGCACCTAAAACTTTAAATCTCGTATCTTACGCCTAAGACTCCGCATACCCCTAAATATTTTATCCTCTTGCTCTTTCCTTTCTCTTCCCGTGGAACGGCCGCTCTTTAAGTTATCTTTCCCCGTGAATTCATAAGCAGAACTGGTATTGCCTCGCTGTCCGCCCGAAACTTTTCTTCGTAAAAAGGAAAACTCTTAACGAGTGAAACGATTTTAAAATAAAGAGCTTCTCTCCACGACCCTCCCGCCCCACCTCGCCGCTCTCTACCCCTTAGTAATAATACGTCCCTACAGCATCGCTGTACGATACCAACCTCACTATTCTACCAGCACGGAGCTCGAATTGCACGTAGCTTTAAATTCATAAGCGCCACGTATTCCTCAGCTCGACGTTGGAGCCACTCCAGCGGGAACAAAGAAACACTTATTAATCCCAGACATTCCCCTCTGCCAGTCTGATCCAACCGAGACTTCCGCGTGCTTTCGTCCATATGCTTTTCGCGATTTTTTAAAAATTTCCTACGTGATTTCTCTTTCGTACGCACATTAGCGTTGGTACATTTGGATTGAGAATAAATTTGTATGGTATGTTTTCTATGTTGTGGAAATGGCACTTTGCTGATTAGATATCTCGCCAACTGATTATTTTCCACTGCCATTATTTTAGACTGTGTATTATTATTATTGATGAAATCGTTATTTACGCTACACTATATATTTTTCATTCGATTTTTCTATAGCACGGAATGTCAGGTGCGGACTAATTAAACTTAAGGTACCTTGATTAAAGTATTTCAGGAACTACACTAACAAGTGAGTAGTAAATATTGAACAACGAAAGTACGAGATGTCTCGTCTGTAGTTACGAAAGGGTTAAAATAGAGATTACAAGTCTAACGAGTAATTTACGAACAGTAGTACACATCGTTTATCTTAACCCGATAGCATGTACCATTTAGTATTATGTATTTATAAAAATTCTCGGTTCGATTCCTTATAAGTCAAACGGTGTCATATCAGAAGCCTGTGTTATAATGATCCACGATATCGCTCAACGAATTTTGTTTCGAACGTCGATAAATTAGTAGCACGGCACTCGATAAAGAGGGCCTCTTAATTTCGTGCAATTAGCCAGCGATACCACTGGAAATTGGTGTAACGAATGCCCCAAGGGAAAGGGGCCGGTGGGGAATGGGAATGATGGTGGAGGGGTGGGTGGTGATGGGAGGAGAGGTAGGAAGTTGCGACTCGTTCAAAACTACCCCAGGTCCACGTTGTTCCCGAAGTAGGTTATCCCGAAGTGTTTCGCGTTTTCGAGTCGCGTTAATGCCACTCGCGAAAGGTGGTCCTGCCTTCGGAACTATGCCACGAACGGCCAATAAGGGGACCTCTTGATTACGCCAGGTGGTGGAACGTCCCTCGACAACCGTCGAAGAGGGGAACGGTAGGATAAAGGGAAGGGAATGGAAACTGGGAAATCGAAGAAGCTGCCTGGCGGAGAGCTCAGCCTGGCCTTTTATCCTAAGCAAACAGTATTTGATATTCTGAAATCCTGATTGCCGGTCGAACGAAAGTCAGAGGGGCAGGTGTGCGGTTCAACGTGACGACTATCGGCGGTTAGAAGTAGCGGCGTAAGACCAAGGGAATGAATGCAGGCGGTAGAAATAACAGAATAAAGGACAAAGAAGATGGAGAAGAAGAAGAAGAAGGAGAAGAAGCAGAAGGAGAAGACGGAGAAGATGGAAAAGATGGAGAAGAAAAAGGAGAAGACTGAGAAGAATAAGGTGAAGAAGAAGGTGAAGAAGAAGAAAATGAAGAAGAAGAAGAAGGATAGAGGGGAGAGAGGAAGGTCTGAGGTATAAAACCGAGAAACAACGTTACCTCGAGCGATAAACTCCACCGGAGCGATCCTCGGGGAAATAAACTTCCGGAATGGCGGCGAAGAAGAGGCTCAGCTTCAGCCCCTGACGCGTCGCGGTAGTCTTCTTTTCGCTTGACCTCTGACGAATCGTGCGAGAAACATCAACCCTTTGTTGTATCTCTCGTCTTATCTAGTCACCAACACTTACGGAGGACGATTGCGAGAGAAGCTTATTTCAGGACAAAGAAACGATTCTCATCATCTTCTCTTCTTTGTATCCCTTTTCTTTTATACCACGACCTTGAAATCGATACGTGTTCCTTCGCAATCTGTCTATATTATCTTTCTGTTTCTTAATCTTAATGATTATCTGTTTCTGAAATCTTATCGAATTGTCTCTCGTGATTGTTACTAGATTCAGCAACGCGGAACCCCTCTTCCCCTCCTCCGTTAGGTTCGTTTCTCATTCGTTTCTTGTCAGAAAATGGAAGTAGAAACCTAAAGTCGGGCACAGCCGGCAGAAACGCGATTCGTCTCGTTGCGTTCATAGCCTTCTTGATTCCCTTACGCCGCACTGGAAATCGGCAACGACGAGCAATTTCGATCCTTGTCGAGTGGAGGGAACTCTTCTACCCCATCAGACACCCCTTTCACCCCTGCTCCACCTCCCTCCTCTCCTCTTTCCCCTCGGTGAAATACGAGGAACGCAAGCCACCGAGTATTTTCGGTTCATTTCGTATTAAAATTATAATACCATCAATCGTTACCGCATGAAATCGCGGCTTGGCCATTATTCGCGTTGGTTATCATAGAACAGAAATTCAAAACCGATACCGCGTAATGCTTATTGCACAAAGGCTGATGCGCATCGCGCAGCGCCGCTACATGAGCGCACGGTAATTACTACTCATTAAATTAATACCGGGCATTATGCACCGAAGAGAAATCGAGTGTGCGCCTCTTTTTCGCGAATTTCACGACCTCCCGTGAAGCGTGACTTATTGCATCGCGGTTTCCTGCTAGCCAGCTCGTTTGTTTTTGGCCAAAAATTTTCATACCAATTCGAATTCGAACGATAATAGACAGAACATTTCTCGACACGAAGGAATCACGCGAAAGTTCTTCTCTCGCGTTTATTAACGAGCAGATGTTTTCTAAGTTTGCCAATCGGAACGAATATATCAGTATATCAGAATGATAATGTGTGTTCACTTTTATTTATTTATTTATTTATTTTAACATATGTTTGGTACGATTGTTCATGCGTTGCTTGCTGGTATAAACAAATCTACGCTTCCTCCAAATGTTTCCAAACTAAATGTTTCCAAGGCATTGTTTATTCAACGCGGTCGACGTGGATTAAAATGATACATCTGAAAAACGCTGCACAATTATGTCAACAAAAAATATCAATTGAGCCGCGGCTCGGTTGTCGTTTGTTTGGCTCGTTCACTGAACGCCTCTAGGTAACATCGTTGCACTTTTTCTGTTTCAAAATGCGCCGTTTGTTACCATCGTTCGTCAATTCGTTACGTTAGAATCGAACAAAATTGGATCGATTACACGTAGATAGAATGCAACGTAATCTTTACAGCTTGAGAGGTTGAATTTTATCCTTTTTTATTGTCGACAGGTTTATATCGATACCGTTAAGAATTTTCTAAGAAATCGGTTTGCCGAAACTTCCAATGAAATTCATACTTTTACACTTTTCATCCCCATTGTATAGACACATTCTTCAATCTTTCGTGAAACTGATACCGCCGCTATTGTATCCAAAAGTTTTTCGAATCTCCTGTTCTATCCGATACAAGTGTATACGTGTTCCATTAATGCGTTATTCAAATCCGAAGGAAGTCGATCCTCGTGTACGCGCTTTATCAATGCGTTCTTAGATTTCTGATGAAGCCGATACTGGTTGCTGCATTCTTCAAACCCCCTGACAAGGCTGTTTAATCTCGACGAGACTCGGTGCATTTTCAAATGCCTCACTTCGAGGGAGACCATTCACAAGGAACGATAAAATCAAAGGATTTTTAACCACCTCTCGGTACTTCCGTTCCATTACACTTACAATCCCTATTATTTTTCCTTCCTTTCTATCGTTTGTACTATGTGCTATTGTTAGATATCCAACTATAATGACATTATTTTCGCACGTTGCGAATGCATCTGAAATTGTCATTTGACTAATCGTTAGTTTATTCGAGATAGTAGATATTTTATAAAAAGTGTTAGTGATGATAATGTTACTCTTTTTACGTCTCTTCTTTATACAGTATCTAAAAAATAGGGTTATTAGATATAACCACATGGGTGATTAACTATCTTGAACAATTCCTCTGTAGACTTTGAAAAACAAACATGGATTTGTGTGCCGAAAGACTTTTAGTTTCTACAGTTTTCAATCTTTCCTCTGCAATAGTCTGCAACAATGAAGTCGATTTCAGTGTTCACAGAAATCCAGGTGGAAAAGAGCAAAGATCTCAGTTGGATTACATAATCCGCGAGTGTACGTCAGGGCAACTCGGAGATGCAGAGAGGTGTGATGGTATGGGAGGAGATATATACGATAAGGAAGACAGACGATGAACGATAAAACGTCGGATGACTCTTGGCTAGGTAGGCGAGTTAGCGAGCTCCGTGGCCTAGGCAGAGGTCTGATCGTTATTAATGAGCAAAGTGTGTCGTTACAGGCTTATTATCCGAGCCGTTCTAATTAAATTGGATTAGTGCAATGAAGCGTATCATGAAATTCTCGGTTAATGGTCTCACGCAGACCACGCCGCGCCCTTCGTTACCCCATCGTTGCCGATGTCGCTGACATGCAACGTTTCTGGCCGCGATCGACCTGATAAATTTCATTATGGCCCTGTGCAGGGATCGTGACGAGTGCGATCGATCACGTGCCACGTATCAACGGATAAAGGGGAACCTGGTAATAGGTGATCGCATTGTTCCAAACGGAAACTCCGAACTTTCTTCGCGTTCGAATGAAATCGACCACCTTCGTGATCATTAGTCCTACGGTTTCAGCTGATTTCCTTGATCAAACTGCCGCCAATAATGCACGAAGTAGTTTGTGGACAGTTAGTCTGGCTCGAGTACCAATCACGACAAAATGTCACTTGACTGTCGATAACATGGATGTTTCCTAACGTTCTTAGAAAAATATTTAACACTTTCGTAGATTGATTTTTATCTATATAATTTTTTTCGGTGAGATATATCGACATTATAAATTTACTTTTCACATGGCACTTTGTGCTGTAGCAATGAGGGCTCGACGAATGAAAAATCGAACGAAAAATGTAGTGTGTAAGTGCAGTGAAAAGACTCGCGAGACATGTATAAAGTGTCAAGTCAGCAGGTTCGTGTTGAGAGATTTTTCATTTGAAGAATCGAATGTGTAAGAATCAGTATATGTCTCGTTTCTCGATGCAGAAGGGTTAAACATCAGTTACGTGATACAGGAAAGTAAAATTTATATCGTACTATTCGTAAACACCGGAGTAAAACTCTAAAACGATAAACTTTGTATTTTCCGACTATCCTCAATATCTGCAAACCAAATTCGAACCACTTCTGCGACCATTTCCTTACTAACTTTCCACTCTAATTCCAAGATCCACAACCATCCCTATAGTCATCTCCAAGACAAACTGTCCATCAAAAGGAAAAGTAGACCATGGTAAATTTGTTCTTACTTCAAACACAATTTTACCAATCACACACGATATAAAATGAACGTTTAAATTAAACTCGAAGAAACGAGATCGAGAAAGGAAACTTCAAAGAAACTCATTTAGTTTTCTTTAGACCAACTGAGTGAAATTTTTAGAATTTTTAGTTAACGTAGTAAAATCGTCGTAACACCGTTGTATCATAATAACGGATGTTGATCACTTCAGATCGATAAGGATAAATCTCGCTGTATTCTGCAGGCTAATTTTTTTCCCGGCTGTGGTATCGCGGAATTTGTTATACTTTGTCGTGTCACTCGTCAAGTGATTAATGTCCCTAGCTTGGCTCGTGTACCGTGAAATGCATCATGTTTGTTTGAAAAAAAAAAGAAATGGAAGAAAAAAAGAAATAGAAAAGACACAATTTACGACGAGACGTCTGTGGAAACACGCGTAATTTATAATTGCACCTCTGTTTCTGCGGTTTGTTTTCACGGTTGTTTTTCCTCCTTCTTCCGCAATATTCCTCTGTTCTGCCTCGATGAATCGTCGAGTTCGTTACGATTCTAAAAGCGAATTTATATGGATAAAATTGTGGACAGCCAGCTGGTGGATGTAACACGGGTTATCGTGAAAGTACGCAAGGTAACAAGTTTGTAATGTTATAATGAGCCATTTCGAGTGATACGGCGTAACAATAGCTTTGAGTAACTCTCGAATTAATACACGCAAGCTATGGTATTTATTCAACTCTCGGGTAACGAGGCACCCCTGGCTGAAAAGTTATTTAAAGCACACTTTGGCGGTTCAGTTCGCTTCTTTATCTCGAACAGATATTAAACGAGGCACGCAAATAATTCATGTTTCTTCCTCTCTCTCTCCCTCTCTCTCTGTCTCTTTCTCTGTCTCTCTCCTTTCCTTTTTCTCTTTTTCTATCTCTCCCTCTTCGTTTCTCTTGTTCATATCTCGTTGGTAAAACAAAATTGACGTACGAACAGTCGAGTGTCGATTAAACCGTGTGAAAGCGTGCAATTTTCGAGAGCATCGTGTATTAGGGAATTTAAAACGGGTCGGTTAATTTGATTATTAGCGGTCTGGTGTTGTATGTTCAGCGAGTTCCGGCCTGCCCTAATGAAACCTTGTAAATTTCACGCTCGACTCTTGCAATGATTGCCTGTAATGGCCCGGGAATATCATTAAACGATTCAGAGTAAAGTTCATTGGCATCGTAGTCATACGGATCAATGGAGGCCTGTTTATTCTGGCATATCTGTTTACCGTTTACATTAAACTATCTTGCTATCGTGCGTTGTAAAATTTTCACCGTGTCGTAACCAGTTACGGTTGCTTTTTTCTTAACTATCGTCGTTGTAACGTGTTTGAACAAAGAAGAAAATGAAGAAAAAGAAGAAGAAGAAGAAGAAGAAACAAAAGATAGGAACGAGATAGAAGCGTCGACGCTTTTATTCCACCACTATCACGTTTAGTTTTTAATAACACTCAATTTGTTGGATAGAAAGTTGTGGCTACGGTATTATTAAAGCAACGGTATCACGAAGGGAGAAGACGAGGTGGAAGGGTGGTAGACGGAAAGAGAAAAAGGGAAAAGAAGAAATTGGAATCCCTGGTAGGGTATTAAAAAAAAAATCATTAATTATAGAAGATACGCGCGTGCGCGCGTGTACACACGGGAAGACGCGCGTGTATGTACACTCACACATACACATACACACCGACAGTTTGGAATCCTGCTCATTGTTATTTGCATAACTTCTCAGCGCGATATTCGACGGTGAACTAATAATACGTTTAAAGTTCACTTTCTGCAGAAATTTCATCCCCGGTACTTTTTTAACAAGCCGATTTATCTTGTTGTTGGTCGCTTCTTTCTTTTTTCTTCTTTCTCTTGTTTCTTTTTCTGTTTCTCTTTTCTTTTTTCCTTTTTTCTCATCGACACGTCAAAATGTCGAGCGTGCTTCGCATTTTTCATCCGCCGTCTTTATGAAAAACGAAAAAAGAGAGAAGAAAAAATGAAAATGAAGCTGAAGAAATGAAAGGAACGAGACGAGGAAAAAGGAATAAGGAAAAATCTTGCTGTTCTTACTCGTTGTTGTATCCATTGCAATAATAGCTAGCCCTCGTCAAATTCAATTTGTCTCAATGCTATTTCGACTTTTTTCTCTCTAAATTTAGACATTCCATCATCCAAACTAATTGCCGTCCATCACGATTACATTCTTTTTAAAGAACGACTTTGTTACATTCTCACTCCTCTTTTCAATGTTCCACGAATATCTCTAAACTCTCATAAGTTTGAGTGTTTTATTTTAGGGATACGCGAAGATACGTATCAATCTATCATTCGAGATTACGTCCATCAGCATTTAAACTCTTCGAATTTCCCTTTCCACGCGTTACCAACCAGTTTAAACAGAATTACAATTTTACACGTACGCGTATACACGATCAAAGGGCTTCTCTAACCGTTCTCTTATTTTACTCATTTCCCATTCACTCTTTCCACTGACCGCGTAGCAATCACGCTATCGATTGAAAGTTACAGCTTATTCAAAGTCGCGCGCATCGGGACTTCTTTAATTCCCAACTGGAATGGAAACAAACGTATTCCATACTAAGCCAGCTATGTATACTTGTACACAAACCTAACATACATCTATCTTCCGGCAGAATTCAAACGATGAATTTAATTCAGCCCTCGTTCCATCTCCTTTCTTCTCCCCCTTAGCCCTCCCCCTAGTTCCAACGATCCCGCGAGAAAATGTTTACCCTGGCACAGACCTGCGAAACGGCCTCACCGTAGAGTGTCATAAGTTCTTAATCCCTTTCGTAGCTTCCAGCAGTAAACACCCTCGACCACACGTACGCCAGAGGCGTTATCCCAACTCCGGGTCCCCTATGACGTTCGAATTCGACAAGCTTAGGGGTCGAGAGAACGATTAAGACTTCCGCTCGGTCCCGGCGTCTATCGTCGTATTAATTTATATCCGATTCGCTTTCAATCTGGATGGCTTGCCAGCTAGAAATCAGAGATAGAGATAAAGAAAGAGAAAGGGGAATAGGATGGATGGATAACGAAGAAGGGGAAAACGAGGAGATTCTCGGCTACGAAGACTAATGACACGGGGGTGGGAATGAAAAAGAGGGCGTCGAGATAGATCCACAAGCATATGGATGGTGGTGTAAAGAAGAAAAAAAAAAAGAGAAGAGGAAGAAGGGTGGCGTAACAAAGAGAAGGATCGCTTGTCAACACAACAGAGAACGCCGTCCCGTAATTTCCTGACAGCATTGGCTTGCGGAGCTCATGGAGGGCAGAAACGTGAAAGGAGCGAAGGAACGAACGAATGAACGAACGAACGAACGAACGAACGAACGAACAAGCCAACTTGTGGAAAACTGGGACGCCTCGTAGAAATTAACGTAACTACGTCGAAGCCTCGAACCCTCGACCACGCGAGTTACCTATCTACCATGATCAATGGCACGTCGCATGTTGAGAAGAGAGAAGGCTTACTCGCTCGTAGGGTGTGAATTTATGGCGGGCTGACGGCCTTGAGCGGCTCGCGGACGTTTTATAATTGCGCCACGTAAACGAACCAGCCTTTCGACGTGAAGCAAGGGGGCACACGTACTGAAATTTCCTGCAAAAACACCAGCTTCTCCCGTTCTCTCTGCTTGTTCCTTATTATCATCACGTTTATTTAGGATCGTGTGGTCGATTAAATTATTAAAGAGGAAAATATTGACAAGACGATGTTTTCTATTTTTTTTTTTTTTTCTTTTCTAAGCGGTACAGCGATTCTTTCAACGTAGACGAGACGCTTGAGCGAAATGGAAACAGAGAGATACATTTAACGCATCACGATCACCTTGAATTTGATCCTGGTCTCTAAAGCTTCGGCCACGGATTAGCTTACCTTTTAAAAAGTCCTCGTTCTCTCAAATAACGTTTGTTACAGCATTCATCATTCCACCGCAATGCGATTAATTGCGTTAAACAGGTTAAGTGTCCTATCGATCGTCAAGAGATTTCACCTTTTTCCCTTTTCGTTTTCTTTTTCATTTTTTCTTTCTTCCTCTTTTTTTTTTTGTCGATCTCTTTGTGCTTCTTGCGGCCGCACCGAAGGATGCTTCGCGCAAAAATAGCGTCGCTTTTCATGCGGCTACGACACGGCGAGCCTGATTGAAAACGGCTCGTTCTATATTGTAAAGACGACGTTACGTTTTATGGAAGCTACTTGTGTGTGTATGTGCGTGTATGTGTGTGTGTTTTTTCTTCTTCTTCTTCTTCGTTCTTTATTAATTTCTGAACGACCGAAGATGTCGTAGTTTCCCTCCCTTGACGCGATGAAAGTTTCGCCTAGTCATCACGATAAATTGATATTTTCAAAGTGATGAGACGCGGTTGGTCGATAGCTTTTGTATTTACGAGGGACGAGACAGCCGCGTGTACGCGTTTGAGGATAACATTGAGAAATTTGATTTCTCCACGACAAAAGACAAGGGAATATCGAATTAGAAGGTCGAATACATGATTGTAGTTAGGCAAGGGGGATCCTCCGAGACGGTACGTCAATTTTCTCGATGCCTTTGTGCTTTCAAGGAAAACTCTTTGGTCTCCCACTCCCTCCTCCCTCATCCTCGTTTCACGACCTTCTGAAGGTCCATGAGAATCTGCATAAATAACGAATTGTTGAACAAGCTCCAGAACGAAGAGTCAAGGGACAAGGTATTCAATGAACGTGCGCGTCTCTCTTGTCTAGGAAGTTGGAATCACGAATGCATATATTCGACGATTCCGCGGGCATTTGCATTTAGAAAATTATGTGCAATTAGCGTGTACGAAATGAATACGTTGCGGACCCTATAGAAAGTTCATTAGTAGCGTGGAATTAGTATGTATATCGTTCATACGTAGTCAGATTTTAAACAGCATTTTAAAGAGCAGAAGGTCCAGAGTGATTTTATCGGTGGAAAGTGTATCGCGGGATTTACCGTTTTCCACATTCGTTAATTTCGCGAGATTCCTCCATTTTGTTTGATACTTGCTACTCATTTTGTACCTCTTCATAATTAAGTATAACAGAAGTTACTAGTCGGTTAATGGGGAATTAAAGTGTAGCTAATGTGGAACGAATGAAATTTATTAAAATACTATGCTTTCAGAATTTGTTGAAATAAAAGCAGTTTCTCAATTGCTCTTACA
Source organism: Anthophora plumipes (assembly GCA_951804975.1). Classification (NCBI taxonomy): domain Eukaryota; kingdom Metazoa; phylum Arthropoda; class Insecta; order Hymenoptera; family Apidae; genus Anthophora; species Anthophora plumipes. The sequence continues at coordinate 16,506,219 of OX638116.1, read as the reverse complement.
TTTTCGGAACTTATAAATTTACAAACACTAACTTGTTTTTTTTTTCTTTGTTCCCGACGTAGTTAAGCCAATATAAAAATCACGATTCTATCGTTTCGATTAGCTTGTTTCCGGATAATTAGGTGGAAGAAAAGGCGGCACAATCGCGAAAGCCCTACCAGTATACCAGAGGCGTGGAGATAAACGCATTATCATCATTTGTCAACACACGAGGCTCGAAATAAGGTTTCGCTTTGTTGATTGAATTCATTGTAAACCAGTCGACACGGTTGAACTTCCTTCGGGATTTTAGCCTCGCGACAAAGTGACGGATAAATTGGATTCCCTTCGTCTTACTCTGAAATGCTATTAACTACGTCCTGTTATCTTGTTCGTGGTTCGAAAGAATCAAACCTCTTCGCATGCACACACACATACACATATACACATACACAGAGATATAAATAAGAGAAGGGAAACATCTATATAGCATTTACCATCCCGATACGGTGGGTTCGTTAAATTTTAATAAATCCACGGATTATCGAACCACGACGTCATTAAACGGCGGTACGCTTTGTTAGTCGGAACGTTAACGGTCCTCTATTTGATTGGCTCGTCATGCAGAATTATAAAAACGGAATGCATAAGAAGGTCTGGAGGAAATCCAGAGGGATTCGTCGTATTCGATTACGTCCACGGCTGAGGACGTCTTAAAGCTACACAAGATGGAAATTCTAGAGCTAGTAACTGGGCGAGGTGATTTGGGACACGAAAAAAGAGGGAGAAGAAGAAGAAGAAAAAGAAGAAGAGGAAAAGAAAGAAGAAAATGACGAATAAGAATAAGAGTAAGAATAAAAATAATAATAATAAGAATAAGAAAAAGAGGAAGAAACTATCAGAGTTATAAGACTCACTTTCAGCGCGGGGATGTGGTACACGGTTAGTCCTCAGTGGGACCAGCTCTTGCGCCAAAATCGGGAGTCCTTAAGAAGACGTACTTCTAGTCTAGTTCCAAAGCGCACAATTACACACCACTGGCGGCTGGATGAAGTCGAGACAGCGTAGCTGAGATGCGAAATCAGCGGATTTAACCCTCAAAGGAGGGTTGCAATCGGGGATACATGATACCCCCGTATTCGGGACTCACGATCCACCTGGTCTTTAATCGAAAATCCCCGCGAGTTCGTAAATGGCACAGCGAATGGCACACTGAACAAATCACGGTTTTATTAGTCACTGAAAAAGCTATATATATCTCCTTCGAGGTAGCTTTTTCTTTATCTTTATTCTTTTTTTAAACAAAGATCGTACTCTTTCAGTCAATAACACCAAAATCAACTATTTCTCTATCTTTCCTTTTATATTATTCCTCGTATCACCACTGATCACCGCTGCACCACTCACGAATACACAAGATGAAAAACTATCACTGCCGGAGGATTTTAACGTATATTTCCGTACACGGGACCGATATATAACTCACGATATCGGTCCGCCTAGTGTTCCCCCCGTTCGTGTCAGGCCTGGCTTCGCAAGAGAGTTTCTCTCTTCTCTCTCTCACGACAAAAGTGTGTCACGCGAGGAAGAAACCACCACCACCACGATCGAACGAGTTCGCCGAGTCGTCGTCTGTTATCGAAGGTTTCGTGTAAATGTCCTCTCTTCTCTCGCTCTTCTCGTCCTCACCTACGGTTCGTTGTTCCGTTCAGCGTCGCGGAGTGTCTTCCTCTCTTGATCCTCCTCTCTTAGCCCTTCTCGGGTCAAGCACACACATACACACACACACACACTTGGAGGATGGAAGAAGAAGGGTTGCGTTGATAGAACGAGGGAATGGAAGGAAAATGAAAGAAACGAAACGGAGTCGACACAGGTTAACGTGAAGTAGAGATATGTAAATCCGAATGTATCACGATGTGTCACTGGCGCTGTGTTACACACATCGACGAGGATTCGCCCTGCTGACGAAACGCGGTTAACGCGCGTACACCTGTGTGTGCGTGTTTACGCGTCCAGTGTACGGTGTATAAACGGGGCCAGAGGACGCGGCAACGCGACGCACGTAACTTGCACCACGGTGGGGAATCGTTCGATCAACGCGTAATATGTATTTCCTCTTTCTCTTTTTCTCTCTTTCTCTCTCGTTTTTACTACAAATTTTCTCTTTTCCTTTCTACCCTCTCTCTTTCTCTCTCACTCTCTCACTCACTCTCTCTCTCTCTCTCTCTCTTTCTCTCTATGTGTGTATGTCAGCAACGTTTAACGCGCGCGTGTCGAAAAAAATCTCCAGCTAGAACCCGATATACGCACCAGCCCTAGGAGAGACCCTTAGGCCGGATCCGCGGAGTTTCCTTTCACCTCGATTTTCGGTCCCTTGCCACCCCCGCGCGAGTTGCACAGGCGCGAACCGTTTTCAGAATTTCCGAGGCTCGGGTACCGCGCACATCGAAGAGAGGGGAGCGCCCTCTCGCCGTTGTAGGAGCGACCGTTCGAGAAGAGGGAGAAAAGGGACGTTGGATATATTCTCCTTTCGAGAAGAGAGTGGAAGGGACCTGTGTTAGGGGTAGGATAGAAAGAGGGGGTGCCGACGATAAAGATGGAGGGTTGTTCCTCTCGCCTGTTTCTACTCTAAAGGAGGAAGTGAAAGGAAGAAGGAAAAGGAGAGAGTAATAGAAAGAGTGAGAGAGAGAGAAAAAGAGAAAAGATTTCTCAGAGAGTGACACACCACTAAAAGAGACTAAGGAAGAAGAGAGAACACACCGGCGGCACCACCAGCCAATCTTATACACTAGCACTGTTATACCCCCGAGTCAACCAGTCCTGAGGTCTACGTACTTTACGTGCTTGTGTATAAACGACGTAGCCCTGTACTTGTATTGGTAAGGTTGTTCGTTCCACCACTACCACCACCACCACTACCACCTCCACTACCACTACCACCTCCACCACCACCACCACCACCACCACCGCCGCCACCTCCACCGCCTCCACCGTCACCGCCGCCGCCGTCGTCGTTGTCGTCGTCGACGTCGCCACCGTTGTCGCTGCTGCGCTGCTGGTGCTGCTGCTGCTGCTGTTGGTGCTGCTGATGGTGCTGGTGCTGCTGCTGCTGCTGCTCGGCTAAGCGGTGTGTGGGTGTGGTGGGGTTCAAGGGGGTAGCGCAGGCGTTTTGGTGCACCGACGCATTGATCCCTGGAATTCGTAGGGACGGTGACTAGGGCCAAGCATGTGTCCACTTTCGATGTGAGAAAGAGAGGAGAAGAGGGGGCTACTCGGCGAACGGAATGAGAAGAACACGACGACAGGGGTGGGAGAGGGGTTGAGGAGGATGGTAGGGAGAAAAAGGGTGGTTTTGAAGGGATAGCAAGAGGGGTGGGAAAGAATGGAACAATGAGGTTGGAGGAGAGGAGCAACCGTTTTACTCATAGCCGATGTCCACACCTGCAGACCGTTGGTCGTGATGCGTTTCAGGATGATGGAATGTCGGCTACGATTGAAAATCTTTCGGGGCTGAATCCGGTCCGGGAAACGAATGATAGGGGAGTGAGGAGGAGGAGGAGGATCGGTGGATGGGCGAGGTAGTGGAGAGTAGAGAGGGAGGATGGGTTAGGAGGGAAACGGGCAGAAGTTTCGGTCTCGGTGTTTGACGTTCTAACGAGGATTCGCGAGATGATGGATAATGATGATGGATGAAACGAAATGATGGCGGGTCGAAGGAAAATCCTGGATCGTTTTAAAGGATCACGATATTTTTTGGGAAATTCTTTGAGGATTCGCCAGTCTTCGTTTATTTAGCTTCATTCGATGGGTATAAAGGTTAACGTCGGTGTACTGTGATACTCCGATACACCGATACACCAATGATTTTAACGGAATTTCCTCCGAAAAGACAAGAGAACAGAACGAAAAGTTCCGTTAAGATTCGATGTCGTTCTGAACTTGTTCCAAACAAACTAGCGTAACGTCTTAATCGGTCCTCGTGAATACACCAGCCTGGGCTTTCCTTTCAACTTAATTGCAAGTGAAACGAATTCGCCTGACCGGCACGGGTATCCATACTTGAAGATGGGGTAGGGATGGAACCGATGAATGGCTCGGCTATAAAATTAAACAGAAGTCAGGGAAATGGGGAGGCCTTTTGACGAGAGCAATTCATCGATTTTATATAATGTCTGGCTACGAAGTCTTCAATTGTGTCTGTTTCTTATTTCATTCCCTATCCGCAAAAATTGTTTCGTTAATTAAGATAGCTGATTCCGACCTGAAGGTTAAGTCGCCACGGTAACAAATGTTAAAAGCAATCGTTGCTCCTTCCTTTCGAAACGAGCCAGCTAGCTAACCTCGAATCGTGCGGTTTCGCCAATCCGGTAAAAAGGGTCTCCTTCGACGCCTTGGAACGGTTTCTCATCGATTTTACGATTCGTCCGATCGTCAACGCGCATCCCGCTTGTATCATGCCAGGAGAAGCGTCGACATGGGCAATGGTTTCTATAAAATATTCAAGCCCAAGCAGCGTACAGATATGTACCAATACTGAATAAATAATAAGGGACTGAGGGAGATCCTCGATCGGTTCATAACTCCGTTCCGTTTCAGAGGCTCTGATCTATTCGTCGACCTCTCCTAACGAGAGTTTTGTACTCGAGAAGCGTAAGCTCCCGGTGGATGGTTTACATGTACATGGAATGAAAATTTGAAAATGAAAAGGGAGTATGATAGGGGAATAAAGATTGATTGAACAAGGAAAACAGAAGTGTTGAATACTTGATAAATGATCGGTAGAGAGGTATGTAGATAGAAGAGCAGGATTATACAGCTGCTTTTTAGCAATGGTTTCACTACTCGTAAAATCTGAACTGCATTAATAATTTCCTCGTCAACGACTAATTGTTTCCTAACGGATTTTCTTCGTTGAAAGTCTACCACGGAGAGAATCCGTTTCCAACGTAATTGAACTGACGTTCAACAAGAGATATACGTTTCCTTAGTACAGTCTCATCGGGTACACCCTTTTATTCTATTATCACGCCGCCCCCATAAGAAACCTTTGTGCTACGATCGATTCCATTAATCTAATAACGTTGCGGTTTTAATAACTAAGTGACAATTAAAAACGACACGGACTAAATTCGAATTCAAACACGGATGTACCCGCGCTTAGCTGTTTCAATTTAACCCAGCGCGATCCTTTTGTTCGCATTATAATGGAATACATTGATCGAACGTCGGTACAAATAACGTGTGCAGCTGAGTGCGCGCGCGTGTGTCTTCCTTGAAAATTGAAATGCGCCGGAAAATTGGGAAATTTATTCTCCACGAAATGAAATTCCATTTTTGCGATAACGTTACCTTTCTCCGATAAAAGAAAAAAACAGAGAAAAATAAGGAAAAGGAGATGCAAATAGAAAATGCAAGAGACAAACAAGAAATTATAGAAAAAAAATGCTGTCATTCGTTTTTTCGAGACTAACTTTTTTTCGAGACGAGCGAACGCTATCAGTTTCTGTCGCGATGGAAAATCATTCGCAACGGTATGTTCCACGCGTGACGGTACAGCGCGGCGCGAAATTTAACGAGCGAATAGAATCGCGAGACGCGATGTCAGAAAACTTAAATGTCTTTTAAATTTCGCACATTGAAACTATTCAAAGCTGCGCGGGAAAGGGACCAAGAGGGGAGGAGGAGGGAAATCTGGAGAGGGATGAAGGAAATTGGATGAGCCGCCGGCTGGTATAGCTGTCTTCTTGCTGGGGGTTCGTTAGCACGGCCAGATACGCGAGTCATCCTCCCCCGAGCGAAGCTAGCGAGCGTGGTGCGCATAGGCGAGATTTAAAGATAGATTCGAAAGTGGAATCAGGTCAGGGTACATTCGCCACCGATGAAATCTGCGGGCAAATCGGCGAAAACAGGCCTACATTAACGAGTCGACGCCGTCGTGTTCACTTTTAATTGCAAATGATTTGAAAAGGAACGGTCAACTAGAATTGCGATTCGTTAGAAAACCATCAAATCTCCGAATTGTTGAAAAAAATAGCACGTAGATAATTGACAGTCGAAAACGGATAAAAAGATATCTGGCGGTGATTGAAAAAAATAGTGACGTAGAATGATAATGCGAAGAGAGTCACTTTTTTAATTAATTTTGTGAATATTTTGTCGAGTCACAGCAACTTCTATCTGATTTTTATCCTATTTAAAAAAAAAAACAGTAACTTGCGTCGATGGTCACTTAGTTCGCTATTTCTTCGGCGCATTTCAAGAAGAACTTTCTAACTTTTAAAATATTTAACAACGAAATTAGAAGACAAATTGACATTCTTTAGCAGACTGACTTTTAGGAAGAAATAGAAAATGTAGACTATAAACACTTCAGCTGTTTTATACAACCCACTGTAAATCTTGTCAATTGTTTTTAAATTTCGTTGAACTGACCGAAAAAGAACGGCGAACAATGAAAGGGTTCCGAAGAAATAATTTTTCGTAGAAAATTTGTAATAATAAAAGTGTATTTCGGCCAAGGCTGTCGATAACTCTCATTTTATGAGAGAATTAATAAAAAATATATAGAAGAGGTATTAGAGGATAAGTTGTTCACAGATAAATCCAGAAGACTACAGAATTTTAGTTACACAGTAGTAATAATCGATAATCTGTCCGCTGACCCTATATTCCCTCGCTAACGCAGATAATGTCCGATACAAGTACTCGTCGAGGATGTAAAATTGCTATGAAAGATGCACGTTTGAACCTACGATAGTTTCATATAAAAGAGACATCTATACTATAGAACATCGTTGATTTACTTTTTTTTCTGTCCTTTACTCCTACCCTCTTTTATCGTTACTCCAGTCGCATCCTTATTTCACCAGGAAGGCTGCATAAACAGCTGCATCGAAGATTCGTAGCAGGGGAACAAATCTTCCTAAGTCCCTTTTTAAATCGTAAATCCCGTTCATTCCAGTAAAATCGTACCGATCGAAACGCGTTTCCCCGTAAACGCATTTTAAGGAGAAGGAGAGAGGTAGATTCGAGCCGGTATGCAGGAAGGTGCTTTGAACGTAGATAGAGCGAAACGATCGATCGAATCGCTCTCAGACTTTTCGCATATATTAACATCGAGTGGTTCAACGAAGAGCACGGACGAAGAAAAGAAACCTAAAAAAAGAAAAAACTGGAAAGAGAGAAGAAAGGGTTAATGAAAAAGAAACGGGGGGAGGAAGAACGAAGAAGAAAAGAGGTAACGCGTGAAAAACAAGAAGTAGTGCAAAGAAAAAAAAAAAAAAGAAGAAGAGGAAAAAAGGAAAAAAAGGGGTCCTGACCCTACTGTTTACAGATGCATTTTCGATTTTGTCTCGCTCGAGGTGCGCGAGCATCGAGCCGCATACAACCCACTCTAGACTCTGCCTGTAATTCAGTAATGGTCTTACGGTGAAGTTCATAATAACTGACGCAAATGAGAGGGTCTCGTAATTAATTCGTGCATACTTATGAATAGAATAAGTGAGGCAGAGTGTGTGTGTATCTGTGTGTGTGTATGAGACGATGAGAATATGAGTAGGAAGAGGGATTGTGAGAGAAGTAGGGAATAGGTGGAGAAAGGGGGCGAACAGGTTGGTCGGGTGAAGACGGGAGGAGACATGTTACCGTATGCTGAGCCTGCGTAACCCAGTATCTGCAAATCCCACGTTGAAAGCCTCCCACAAAGCAGTGAATCAACGGTGTTAATTTGTTAAGTATAAAGTGAATCAAATCAGTTTGGTAGCGGTTATGTATACCGGACGTGACCATAAGCACCGGTGGAATTTTGGCTAGCCGCGAGGACCATCTATAAATTATTTCATGATTTCCAAACTGGTCAGGTTGGGGTTGTGGAAGGTGGGAGGTGGGTGGGAATAATCGTTGGTATCGATGAAGTTTAAAATACACTTCGGTTATTGCGTATATTATCTCAAAGATGTTCCTCTATCGTGTTTATACAGTTTCCCGTTGCCCGTTCGGTACTGATTTTTCTCTGCAGCGATTCTCTGCAGGCTCTTTTCAAATTTCCACGGTAAAAATAGTTGACACCATTTTTACCATTTAATCGATCGAGGTAAAATGCGCCTCTGTAATATATAGAATGGGACGTGATTCGTGGTATGATCGAAAGGGATGATTCATCGCGGGCAGATAAGTCGAAAACGCTGAATGAAGTGCTTTTCATTCTAGAGGGAAAAATATTCTCGTGTCCTTTTTACTGTAACATATATTTCGGCGTATCTCGCGACAGAGTGGATTTACCAGCGATAATTGTGACTTTGTAACGACATAACGTTACACGATTAGCTTTTAGAACGAATGTTCTTCGTCATACTTCTTCCCATTCCACACTTGCTGATTCTCTCTCCTCTTTTTTCCGTTTAAAAGGTTTCAGAGAATAGTTCAGAAAATGTTGGAGAATATTATTAATACGAAATATAAAAATCCCCAAGATTAATGCTAATCTCGTTGAAATCTGCACTGCAACGGGGTGGAAAATAATTAAAAAAAAAAAAGTGGAAAGGTGAAAGAGGAGAAAAAAGAGAGTGTATGTACTCTATTAAAGCAGTGCTTGCGAGATACTTCTATCTTGCGCGTCGTGAAACGTTAATGATAATCGGTGAATATCCGCATCTCGCGACCACCGCGCGGGATCGTATAATACCAAAATGAACGCGTTTCAATCGTGTTTGCGACGTAAATTCTCGCATTATCAATTTCCGGGCGACGTGGCGGTTTCGACGCGGAACCATCGAACTGATTATTTCCAACGCCGCGAAACATGCAACGTAAGGAAAAAATAGGGGAGAGCGAGAGCGAGAGAGAGAAAGAGAGAAAAGAAAAAAATGGTACACAATAGCAACGAGCGAGTGCAATATCCCGCAGGGCGCATCGACCCCTGTTCGTAAAACCCGGAATCAGATCTAGCCGCACGATAAAACGTGACACGGAAGCGGTTAATTTTCGTCCCTTTTTAGCAAATCCTCGAGCGGCCCCCCCGCGTTACGTTTCTGTTTCTCCGCAAGTTCGGTGAAATGAAATTCCTATATAAAATCGAGTCATTCGACAGTATGACAGAAAGCTTGGTAACTTGGGGCCACGTGGAGAGTGGTGTATGAAAAATTCATCGAACCGACAGAGGCATTAACGTTGAGCAACTTGTTCCTCCTCCACCTCCACATTCTCCTCCTCTACGCCTGAAACTTCGTCGATATCGGCTGAGTGTGACACCGTCGTAACAGAGTACGATAATTGAACGGCGGATGATTTTTAGGTGAAAGCCTGTTCACCGTGCACGTTGCGTTAAATAAACAAAGTTTCGTTTGATCCACTTTCGGCTGGGACCTCGTTCCTGTGGAACGCAAACGCGAACGCGCCGGAAACAAAAAGCGAGGGCCACGGGTATTCTACCGCTTTTGAACGATGCATGTAACTTTATTTCACCTCCTTGAAACTTTTCGTTAGAGGGAGAAAGGATGGGGGTAAAGATGACGGAAGAAAGGAACTGTTACTTCCTGTTACTTCTCGTCTTATTTCAAATCACATCACGGTTACTCGCAATTCACAACCCCGGGTCTATCGTGACTTTTTAAACAGCGGATAGTTTATGTTTGGTGCGTCACATCGTTGACGGACAATGTTCGCAACGATTAACACATTCGCTACCATGGTACTGTTCAGGCATCTTCTCCTATCCTTTGCATTATTTTTGCTTACATACTTAGTATCTATATTTTTATCAGTTTTACATAGTAAGATTTAAGCTTGCATCTGTGCACATGTAATATGTATTAAATACATGAACTATGATTTTTCTACAATGCATTATATGTAGACAATAACAATCTGTCATGAGAATTGGCTCGTCACATATGTGTAGCGATCGTGTTAAATGACGCTTGCTACTTCGGAGTGTTGTAAATACTCGTTGAAGTAGTTTTTCGAATTGTATAGTAGTGGACTGTATCTATGAACGAATTGGAGTAACACACTTTGTATTTAAATATATATTTACACGTATGAAATGTACATGTATCCTTGAATGTTGTATCTTTGTATCTTGTATGCTACTTGTATTTGCGTATTACTACCGTGTGTTTACTGTGTTACCAATGTGTTACTACTCTAAGAGCGTTTGTGTATGTTGTTTTATAAACTTTGTGCGTAGCTATGTTAGAAAAGTCCAAAAAGCGAACGCTTGAGTGGACCATGTACAATCTTCTGCTACGTTTTCACCTCCTAGGGATGATTCTGCTTCAAGGCTAAGATTGAACAGCTTATTCCTGGCGTAGGAATGCCGGAGTGGTTTCGAGCGAGACATCGGAGATTCTTAAACGAGATCGTGTTCATCGGGGAAAGATGTAATTTAATACTAGTTACTTATGCATATACGGCGCATAGTGACCGTATTATTCGCACGTTATTACACGCCGGAAATGTCTCGTAAGGGAAACGAGATCGGATGATCTATGAGAACTTAATGACGGTTAATATGTAATTCTGCCCCATTGAAATCCGATATAATATTTCGAATTCTCGCGCTCTCTATGTTAATAAAACAGAACCGCAACCTGGATAGAACGGTCGAATGGGGAAGGGGGAGGGAGTGGGAGGATGTATTAAACGTATTCAGTATTGGAACGCGTAGAATGCACAGCGCGATACGCACGATATACAATTTCAATAAATTCGACAGACGAATCCTATGTTCATGGGAGAATAGCAACGATGCGGCGGAATAATGAGGTGATTTTAAACGTGGTTTGTGTTCGTTCACTCGTTGTCACTCGATTGGCCAAAATTTACAATTAACAAAAACAGCTTTTGTAGTATATACGGTTCGTTTGATCCTAAATGATACGAAGCTGATACTGCTTCTTCGTTCCACGGAGAATTATTTTATTTTTCAGTTGAATCACTTTATTTGGTGGTACGTATGTGATAGGTACAGTAGGAAATATCTGAAATGAAAATAATTACAATGTAATATGTTATGTTACTTCAAGCATATCTGTGACTTTTGTTATTGATTGAATAAAGATATATTTCGCTGGATTATTCAATGGTAAACGTTTCTGTTACTATCGAATAATATAACGACTCTTTGAGGTACCATTACCTGATGTTATCGTACTTGCATACCGGTTTTCGGTCGATTATCGGAAAGTTTTTGATGATTTCTACGTTAAAGTTTCCTACATTAACACTAGTGGATAATAATTGATACTACAGTTAAATTTTAACCACAGACGAGATGTAGAATACACTAATCACAGTGAAAATGTCAAATGTGACACTGAACTTAAAGTTTTTTTTTTCTTTGCTTAAATTACTGTTAATACAACTGAGTATAAATTATTAAACAATTGTCATGCACCAACAATTAAAATTCGGTGATTTTGGAGCAAATTCGGTAATTTATTGAAGAGTATTTGACAGTTTAGAACGTCTACGGTAATTTGCTGTAATTACTGAGTAAATTTTTTATGACGAGAACTAATTAAAAGCAATTTTTCAGTTTCTTTTCTCTAAGTATATTGTCGTGCCATCTAGCGGTAAATAGTACGTACTAAACGAGCGAGAAATTATCGACGTGAGTGTGCTGCTATCTAGTGGCCAGGTTTTATTACTAAACTGCAGAATCAACCTTCGATAGCCTCATCAGAAGTATCTCCATTTAACAGCTAGATGGCGCCACGTAATATGTCAAGTATGTGGCGCTTTCTGGCGGCAGTTGATGGTACTACGCGAATGGGCTAAATCGAAAGTTGATTTCTGGAATTTAGTAATAATACCTCCACGTTAAATGGCGCCACTGATGCTGTCGATTTTGAAGGGGTCTTTAATACCGCTTTCATCACTAGATGGCGTAAGAATGGATTAAGCGCGTTTTTTAATTGTTTTGAAAAATGGAGAATTTGAAATTGGAATGGATAATTGTTAATTAGTAGGAAATTATTAACTTTCAGCTCATTATTGATAATAGCACTCCGTGGGTGATGTGGAAATCTATTGATACGTGTATCGCTTTAAATAGATGAGTGTTTCTATCATTTCTGTGTTTATATCATTTGTACTGTTACCGATTTAGTATAGAATAAAATTGAAATTGCAGTAGTGATTGAAATTAGGGTTTAATATAACTGTAAAATTATAATTTTGAAATAAGACAGGGTATTTTATAAATTCACATGAGGTATATATACGTATATAGAACTACTTTACCATCGCATTCGAAATTGTAATTAAACTGGCTGCTGATAAAAAAGATCCTTGGATATTTGTCCTAATCGTACGTGATGGAAAGTTTCAAATTGCAACATAATTGGATATACTAATATAATGCATCGTATTAAGTGAAAACGAATACCAAATTTATTTCGAATCGTTGATTACGATCCTTTATATCAGTTTACTGAAATATACCGCAGAGTGCAGCAGCTATCGTATTGATTTTTAGCTTGATACATTAATTGTTTAGTGTGTAAAGTTTTTGCATATGAACAAAATGTTATCATGCACGTTACAATTGTTAACGCGTTCTTTGGCGATAGATACGATTTTGCAAAGGGGAAAATTTGTCGTACAACCGTGTTTAGCATTGAGTCACGCTCGAAGTGTTCACATAACCTCAAATGTTACGAAGGAGTATCGAATTGGACATTCTAAAGTAAGAGCTGTTCCACTAGGAAAAGATTCAAAATTGGAGGGAGAGAATACGGTCAATGTTAATGCCGCGTTAGAGATGTAAGTGTTTAGTTTTATACTGTATGAGTATACTGATATTGTATTTATGTACATTCATTACTATTTACATGTATGTTGGTTTCAGGACTTCACATTATCCAAATGTTGAAACACTGTCCAAACTTTACGATGGTGTACCATACAATAAGTTGCACGTTATTAATGTAAAAACAACTCCTAACAATACAATAATGACCTTAACCAATGCTGAAGGAAAGTTTTAATAGAAATTTACTATCCTATAAATATTATTCTTGTACATTCTTTTATAATGTTGATAATGTTCCTATAGGAAGGCTACTTATGATAAACTCAGCTGGAATTGAAGGTTTCAAAAATACAAGAAAAGGTACTAACATAGCAGCACAACAAACAGCTCTTACATTCTGCAGAGTCAGTAAATACCACAGTATTACATATGTTTAAATTATTGTTACCATTTGTTACTTTTCTGTATGTTTTATTGTTTTTCAGCGTATTATACAGAAAGGTATTACAACAGTTAGATTGAGAATACAAGGTATTGGACCAGGCAGAACGGTAAATATCAGTGGATGTAAACATTGAATTTTTCTATTTCTATAAAGTACATTTCTTGTCAATAATTATCTATCTGTATATACAGGGTGTCATAAAAGGTTTTGAACTATCAGGATTGAAAGTTGTTTCTATCACAGATGATACCAGAGTATCATGGAATCCCCCAAGGCCAAGGAAACAGAGAAGAATATAATTTACAGAATAGAATGTATCATAAAATATCCAATAAATTAATTCATATTAAAATATATATTTTGTATATAATTACACATATGATACATTAATTATTTACAATACTTCTGGCGATCTATGTATAATACATTTTCATTACATAATAATTACAATAGAAAACATTGACTAGATAACAAGATAAACTTTCATGAATTATTTAAACTTAACTAAAATGGCCGTGTTGAACTTCTTAACGCTATACGTTGTATCACATTTCTCGCTATTAATTAAAAATGTCTCGCTGGTATCTTTTACATCTATTCTACTATAGGTACTTCATAAAATTATTATTCAATCATTGAAAAATTAAATCTTCGAAGGAATTCGAAAATACATTAGCTGTAGGGAAATTAATTTTCAGCTTCCGTTTAGCATTCAGAACGAAAAGTGTTCTGATATTTAAAAATTAATTTTCCAATGCGCCTCCTTTTCCCTTTTGTATGTGTCTGAAAGTCTCGATGAAGCCACCGTTGCGTCGATGATGAAACGGGTGAAATGATAAAGCTTCGAGTTTCGTTTCATCGCACTGAATGCACGTGTTGCGTTATCCAAGGTATGTACTCCGAGACACGAGTGTACACACCAGGAAGTCGTGGTCGAGCGCATCCCACTCCTGATGAGACTACTCCAACGACCATTGCATTATCGTCAGAATGACTTCTGATCATCAGCGGTCCGCCACTATCGCCCTGGAAGAAAATATCGGCTATCTTACTACATCCACGCATTTCTGTCGAACACCAACACAGAAAAATGTTCATTTATGAAAAGCAATTATACGAGCAGTTAAAATTCACAAACTTTTGTGGGTTATTTGGAAAGCTGTCCTTAGTTTATCCATCTTTAGTCCTTATTAATTCTGTATAACGCCATGTGACTTGAAAGTTACATACATGTTTCTTTATATTTTATTTTTTTACTATTACATTGTTTCATTATTGTACTATTGTTACCAGTCAACTTGTACGATAATTATTAATTCCTGTTTTTCAACATTTCTAAAAATGAGAAATTCTAATCAATTATCAGGTTTCTTCTGGTAAATGAAGAAAAATCGAGCTAATCTGTATAATTAATAAAACAATTTAACATAAATTTCTAATCTATATAATTAAACGAAAAAAGAAAAGTTTTTCTGTTAGATGAAGAAGTTAGAAGAAACAGTTGATGAATATTTTACAGATATCGACGAACCTAATTTTCTCGATGATAATTTACATTAAACAATAAAAATAACTTGAAAACGATACAAAGTGCCTTTCCATTCCATTCCAAAAACTTTTCAAATGATCCATCGGTTAATTCCTACTGTTACGAAAAATTTTCAATTACAACATTATCCTCGCACAATCGTTTAAATAATTCTCAAATCATCGCCGTGATATACGATCGCGTTATCCGTTTCATAATCACGAACCAGAAAACGCGAGAGCGTCGCAACCGCGCGATACAGTTCATCGAAGTAGAAGACATTCGCGAAATGACCGGAATCGTAAATTCACGATGAAAACGTACCGACACGGAAACACGTAGTATACGCTTCCTCTTCCCCCCCCCCCTTTTTTGTCTATTTCTTTTTTCATTTTCTCCCAGCTGCCCGCTTCGATAATTACGTTATACCGGACCGCAATATTTTGTCAACATATTTTTCGACGGTTTTCACCCCTTCGTGCTTCTATTTCCCTTCCCGTTTGTTTTGTGGTCGAACGATTCAGTGCCGGGTGCCAGGGAGCTACCCGGACCAATCTTTGCCTGTTAATTCAACGTACTACGTACGCGTCTACACGAGCAGCCGGATATTTATTGAAATTCGTGTCGCGGTTGTTCGACAGGGCGTGAATTTCGTATACGAACGAGTGACACGCGACCAGTTGTCTAACTAGCTGTATATGAATGGTAGGAAGAGATCGATATGAACACACAAACGTGTATATATATATATAATACACTGTGGACATGCATACATAAGGTGAATAAAAATGGGTATGGTTGTAGGTATAAACGAGGATAGATAAACGATACGAGCGGATTTCACTTACCCAGCAAGAGTCGCGGCCACCTTCTTCGTGGCCAGCGCACATTTGCTTCGACTCCACGCGAGTCGACTTGCCTTGACTGGCGTACCACTCGCGACACACGGTGTTCTCGATCACGCGAACCTCCACTTTTTGCAACACGTCCGCTCGTTTATCTGCAAGACAAAATAGACCAGGCATTTGATACACTCGGCTACTTTGGACAGACGTTTAACTGCTAACATGAATTGTCGATTACTGGAATCTCAGGAAAATTTTACACCCTCTATCTTTTTCACGGGTCCTCACTGATATCCGTGTTTATAATCTCTGCGTGTACTTTGTATTGAATTTACTCTTCCTTTATAATTTAAGGAAATAAATAAATGTGAAATTTTTATTTCGTGAAGATACGTGTGAAATCAATGCGATCAGAAATGTGTCATTTTGCATGATAGAAATATTATGTAAATATATAATATAGAATATAACTTCCATCAATGTTCGTGTACCCTTTAATAAAAAAATTGTCAAATGCGATCTCTACTATTTTCTCCGCAGTTCCGAACAATTGGAGTTTTTTCAAAAATTTTTTCCGCGTCATCTAGTAAACTGATCTTTTTAACTTCTCACGAGAGCTTAATTTGTTTGGTGTAATTTTTAACAAGTTATTTTGCTTTAAATGGTGATAGAATATGAATGGAAGTCACTGTGATTATCACAGAGCAAAATATAAGATTATCTAGTGAAGCATGGATAAAAGAGTGCGTTAGAATACAGTTTAATCGTTTCTACGTTGTATTCTTTACAAAACCGAAGCTGAAGTTACAGTTAAAATTCAATTTCTTCTTGTAACAATATTCACGTCACAATTTCGATCAGTACGGATGGCAAGTTTCGAAGTGAATTTCATTTCAGACTACTTCGCAGATCGTAAAGAATGAAGTTTACTACATTAATAGTAGCATCGTGAGTCATCGACGGTATATTCTTCACGTTCAATGAGGGGGAAACTTCCTGTTCCCGAGGAATTCGAATTGTAGAGAATGTGGGGTGCTCTCGAGTCGAGTTGAAATTTGATTTCGTCGAAAGCGTCTTTTGGTCGAAGTTCAATTCGTAAGCTACCCTTGGTCCCTTTGATTCCACGAAACGGCCAGGAACTTTTGTAGAATTCTCTTAGACGTTTGCAGAAAACTTTACAGTACAACCCTCCTAACTTCTCCTGTTCTTTACAATATTATTATCGGGACAAACTGGCTATGACTGTGTTACGAAAATTTCCAATTTTCTCTCGCCCCTTTAATCGCGACCTTAATACGTCATTATCAAATTTATTTGCTCGTAAATTCATTTGGAAACATCCTTAACGATAGTGATTCTCTCGTCGAGCTTGATGTTCGATTTTCCATTGTCCTATTAATCCAGTGTATTCCAACAGGGGCGTTGTATTCGGCAGAATTTGTTTCCTAACGTCTGACTTATTCCACTTAATACTACTTTTTGGTCAGATAGTTTCAATAAGAAACATTCATATTTTAGAACTCTCGAGAACTAAAATTATTCAAAGACTACGATGAAAGATACTAGCTACAATAAATTGATAATAGATCACTCAGCTAATTTTTACAACTCATTTACTTATTATCCTAAATATATTAAGGAGAAAATTGTAAATTTGCAGTACTGTTAATAAGAAAAAAAGTATTTTAGAACTTCAGGATGCTATTGCATACTTTTAAAACAGATAGTAATGGAAATGTAAAAAAAAGCATTAAAATCTTCGAGGCGTTGGAGCATGATTAAAAAAAAAAGTTGGGAAACACTGTATTAATCGAATGGAAGGTCGAGTAGTTAACGTCGACGATTCCCAGGTGAATTACCGAGTAGAACGAGGGTGAAGGGGAATTATTTACTTACATTTGGACCTGTCTTCACCGAACCAGCCCCATCCGGCTGCCTTGGCGAGCTCTCCGCCGAAGGCGCTGTACCCTGGTTTCCCTGTGGCCACAGGTAAACAGGCGGGTTTCACGCTCTCCGACCAAGTGATCGGCCTTGCGAACTCTAGAAGGGCAATATCGTCCACGTATCTTCCGCATTTGTGACCCGGGTGTAAAATGGCGTTCGTCACCCTCTCTTCTCTCGAGGCTGGTATTTCCGGTCCCTTCAAATTATACTCGCCCAGGCTGATTCTTAGTTGACCCGTAGGGATCACGGATGCACCTCTGAATTGGAGAAACAAAATCTATTTTAATCTATCAGATTAGTTGGGATTTTGAAATTTCTCAAATTTCTCGAATTTGTTTAGGCGAATGCTTGAATTAAAGAAAGAAAGAGAGATTCTCGAGTAAATATTTAGCATGATGTGATAATTGCGTGAACAAAGAGTTCAAGATCATCTAAATATTGCATAGACAAGTATCATTTAAAATACATAAGTTATATTTATAAACTATATCGAGGAGATGTACATCTTCATCAATTTTCAAAAACGCTAATTTATCGTTGAATTTGCATGTAGAATCTCCACGTGACTATAAACTACTACGGTATCGTCTCAATTTCTCTGTAGGACGTTATATTGTGAAGCTTCGCGGTCCCGTTGAAAAACGTCGAGGTATAACTTCCACTTTGCTCGCATTACGGATACATGTAGGCCAAGTAGGACAAATAGTCCGGCTCTGTGGTGGTTTTTCGGCCGGAAAGAGTCAAAGTCCGTCGGCAAGTAATCATCGTGAAAGTGTGAGACGGACAAACACCAGCGATACGTTGTACAAGATAAAGACAGCGTAAGTTTCTCATACTATCTTTTCGAACGACGTTTCTTTCATTTTCCTCATTCTACGAAGCAAGGGAACAACCTCCCTTTCCAGAACAGAGACTTTGCCTGCAATTATTTAACCAGGATTTCTGTTCCATGCACAGCGACGCATTCGTTGTTTGTATTCGAACGGTCTCGAAACACAGTGGCTTCGCTTAATTAATCGGTCGACTCCGCTCTCGAATAACTAACGAAGTTATGGCAGCTTTCACCCTCTTTCCATTGCAAACGGTACACTGGAGGGAGGTATTTCGTCCTAGTTTCTTCCCGTCGTCTCGGTTCCACCGGATGGTACAATCACACTCGAGTCGTTTTCCAAGTTTCAAGGTTCGTCTCTTCTTACAAAGCCTCCCCTTAATGGACCTTTCCATCCTCCATCGGAGGCTCCTCCATTGTTTCACCATCGTTCACGGATTATACGATTTAACACTGATGCATCATTCCTCTCCCTTGCCCTCTTATCATCTCACCCTTTCTAATTAAAATGCACCGCTGGCTAAACGTTGAATCGCCGTCACTGACCGAGGGGACAAGTGGGCTCTTTTCTTTTTTAATCGAGCACTCGGCTATTAATCGTGCCGTTAATCCGCTTGTAAACTATTGTCATGAAAAGATGGGTTACTAACAGTTTCACGATGAACTTGCTCGCGATTGTTCTCGTTTCGTAGGTTACCTTGCATTCGAAGTGTTCTTTTGCTAAATTTATCGCGGATACTTCGTAATGTTTTACACGATTCCTTTGTTAATTTAAATAATTATAATTTAAATATCAGTGGATAATTATAATTTATCGGTGCTGTAAGATAATTTGTCAGAGCAATGAGAAGTATCATCGAATTTGTAGGATCTAATTCTTTAGTATTTTGGAGATCTTTCTTTTTTGGAATTGTTTCGTAATTTATTGTATATTGTAAAATAATAGCAGGCGACTATTATGATAATTGATTACTTTGATTTTTAATATTCTTAACTTATAAATAACGTAGAATAAAAAGAATAGAATATTTTCTTTTTTATTTCCTTAAGAACTTTTCTTTTTCGTATCGGAAGATCTTAAATTTGTACATCTCGAATAGTCTCACAGATTACTCAATGTTCCCATACGAGATTATTTTACTGCACCGTAAAAGGATATATTCCCTCGTCTTTTAATTAGATAATTAACTTTCCACGGTATTCGCAATTTCTGTCTGTATAGGATCAAATATAACGCCAGGAAGTTAACAGTTTTACGTTTCAAGGATCGAATAGAAAAGACCACTGTCCGATGTACTGTATCTGATGTTCCCGACGTCTGTGCAATTATTTCCCCCTTTTTTTTTCTCCTTTTCTTTGTTTCTTTTCTTTCTTTTCTCCCCACACAGTGATAGCTTTTACAAATAATTCTCTTTTGCGCGTAGAACTGCATTAACGAAATTTATTTCGGCCGTTTCCGTGAACGATAAAGAAAACGCGAACAATGCCCGGAGTTGGATATATTTTCACGAGGCCGCGCGCTAGCTGGCAACATTTTGTCATGCGTTTTGCATGGCCGCTAGCAATTACCGAGTGGTCTGTAATCTACACGCAATCATGGTTTACAACGCCGAAGCTTCGTTGGATTCTCTCTCTATGGTCACTCTCTGTCCAGCTTCAACCCCTTTCTCTATCTCTATTTCTCTCTTTTGCTCTATACTCGTGGAAGAAAGAGAAGGCACCACAGAACGTCTACACGTTTCATCGTACAACGCCGCTGTCTCGACGTTTAATTACAACTGCATGGACATTGTTCCACATAAATCTCCGTGTTGCATCCCGCCACAGAAAAGAGAATCACGAATATTTTCGAAAGCTCCTCTCGATTTTCGCCGTTGATTGGAAGAGTTTCCACGATGCAGAAATTCCCTGTTGCAGAATCTCTTATACGTGAATGAGAATGACAAAAATTATAACCGACACATCCACTTCCTTTTCCTATTTTTCTTGTTTTTCTTTTTTTTATATTTTAATACTATACTCTTTCGAGTATTATGCAATCACTGAAACCGTTTCAAAGATGAAACTCACCCGCATCGATTATTCGTAATTGTTTCACACGTGTATCGTAACGTGGATCTTCACGGAGATATTTCAAATTTCGTTGTAAATTCTCGTTAAAATAAAACTACGTATTTTCCCTATGATTGGTAAAATGTAGATCAAATAAATTTGAAGTGACGATGAAACGAAGGTGGAACGCCGGTATATAATGCGTATGTACCGTCGATGATCTACTGCATAGTTAATTGCAGACGAATGAGACGAATAACTACCAAGAATCGTCGAATGTTATTCCAATCGTTTGTGTAAATAATTTCGTTTGCCAATCGGTCGATTAATCATTGTATGAAAATTCTGCGAGTATCTTCGCTAAATCATACTAAAATTCTTCGTGATATTATTCTCTCTCTTTGCCAATGATCGTTCCCATAAGCAATAAAAACGTGGTTTTATGCGACATTGTACAATTGATTTGAGTATCCTCTCTTTTAATCTCTCTCTCTCTTTCTCTGGTTCAAACAGGACGTTTTTCACCTAGCATTTAATAAAAGGCCACCTCTTGACTCTATTTGGCGGGCATGTTTACACGGGCAAATAGCGGCTCGCAGTTTTTAACTCGACACAATGCGGCTCTTTGCATTTCCATTCGGCTCGTTCGTCCGCCGGAAAAATACGCTCGGGGTTTTATTTAAAATGTAATCATCGCTCGAATTAACGTCGATATCTACCATCCAGCGTGTATAAACGACCGCACGGGACGACGTGTACACGGAGGGCCAGCGACACGCTTCGTTTTATATAATTTTAACGAAGTGATTGACCGTTTATCCAGTGGTTCGATAATCACAAAGCCAGACAGCAAAGTCAGAGGAACGCGTTTTTCTCGTGTTAACAACGCTCGATATTCCACCGGTTCCTGTTATTTTGCATATATAAAATCTCGTGGTAACAGGCCAGGAAATTTCTTCTCGTTTTCCTCATTTTCCCTCTTTCCTTTCATTCATTTTTTCATCTTTAATCGGTTCCGTTTAATTTTCATTCTGTTAATTTCTTCCTCATCCATTCCTCTCGTATCTCTTCTTTTCTCTCTTCCATTCTAAATGAGAAGTATATTTGACACAAAAGTGACACGACGAAGATAGACCGTAACACGTTCACGCTACAATTTCACCCTACCGTATTCTCGTTCGTGTATTTCTTTTTGTTTTTCTTCTAGTTTATTTTTCTCTTCTTCTTCTACACGTTGCGTAATTTCTAGACACGGGGCATTAAACTTTTTATCTGTCCGCCGAGCGTGATGATTTTCGTAAACGGCACGCTGTAATCGCCGCTGCGGCTGTGCAACACGCACGGATCTCTACGCGGTTTTTAAGCCCGGACACAGATTCGCATAGATTGCGCGGATGGATTAAGTGGATTACGACGTAGTCACTTGCGAAGCTTTTTTCGAGGCAACAGCAGCAGTAACGGTGGCTTCTTGAAAAATTGAACGGTTCCAGAGCTCGACTTTTAAGCACCGTTGCCTCTACCCTTCAGTTCCTCTTCCAATTTCTCGTTTCGCGAAACTTTATCTGCACACTCGTGGCAAATACAAAACCATCCTTTGATCGATTATCATTTTCGAATCAAATTCGTTTGTTGTGGTAGAAAAAGAAAAACACGTCCAATCTATCCATTTTTCATCGAGCCTGGTACGGACTTGCAAAATGAACGAAACAAAAAGCAAAAAAAAGGAGAACGAAAACAAAAACACAGAGGAATCGCTGGCATAAATTCGGGATCGTAAACTTTTTACAATATTCGAGGCGAATACGAAACGGTTACATTTGCATCGTTCGAAAAATGAATTGGTTTCCTGTTCGACGAGGTTTAACCGCCGCGCCATCGAATACCACCAATTCAATCGTCGAGATCCGATCGGAATAATTACAGAGCCACGGTTTGTTGGACAAGATGGTCGTTCAGCGTTTCGCTGACATTTTAGCGGCGATACTGAAAACGGGTAGAAAATTTTTGGCACACTGGCATCGCTGTGAATATCATCCTGCGATAAGATCTCTCTCCTTCTCTCTCTCTCTCTCTATCTCTCTGTTTGTGTATGTAACGTGTGTATAGGATGCTCGTAGATTCGATTACAGGGAACAATGGGCAGCTTTCCATGAAGAAACAGTCGGTTTTCCGCCATGAATATTTTCGATGGCAACCTGCATATTGATTACACGAACATCGCGTACACCGGCATTATTGTAAAGAATGGAGATATAAACTATCCGATCGATCGATATTAACGTTACCCTCACCCCTCTGGTCATGTAATGCTTTGAAATTTAGATGCGCCTTTTTTCGATATTTTCCGCGAAGTGTCGAGGAAACGAGCTCCACGGTCGAATGGACCGAGCGAGTTATTTTGAATTTATAAAGTATCGAAGCACGCCGTTGTAGAAATATTGCGAAGGCGTAAAATATGGAGCGAATAATGTGGTATTTCGAAATTAATTTGATACTACGAACGATCAATACTGGCTGCTTATTTTCGCTTCCTTTCTTTTTCGTTGGTTTTCGGACTGGTGAAAAATATTTCTGATATTTTGTGGAACGTATAAAGTACGAAATGACGATGATAATATCAAGGAATCGGTATCCTAGTAGAAGGTTTATCGTGCCGATTTTTTAACGATCGGCATTCTTTTTTCTTTTTTCGTTATTTTTTATTTTTATTTTCCGATTTAATTTACATCGAGATTTTGACTGAATGAGAGAAAAAGGGGAAAACAAAATAGACGATACACATTTTTCTCTCGAGTAGAAACGTTCGATGCATTAAAAGCTCTACGCAAAATATGTATTCGACAAAAATATTAGCCGCGTTCTTCTCCCCTTCCTCTTCCGCCCCGTGAATTTAACTCCATGAAAAATAAATTTCATTTAACTATAGGCGCGCGATAACGTGGAACATTTTGAAATAATGTTTAGAGAAAAATTCGTGGCTTTTTTTTTCTTCCGCGGTTGTCGTGCCTATAAATAAATAATCAAGTTAAAAACAAATAGGACACGTTCGAAGCAACAAAGGGAAACAGAATGTATATTGATTCTACCGTTAAATTTAATTCGTTCGTTCAAATCAACTAGAAACCGTGAGTTTCCAATCGCTTTCACCAATTTATTGCACCATGATTTGTGTTAATCCCTATCCAACCGTTGAAACTGTCAGATAATTCATCTGAACGAGTGTATCATACTGGGTGTTTAAAAAGAAATGTTAACATTTCTATACAAATAGGATTTATAACAATATATTAGATTAATAGTACTTTTTAGATTTTTTGTTTCTTTTGCAAAGAGGAAAATGGATAGTAAGTGCAATTATGATCATTCATCACGAAATTATAATGGCATACTACTTTCTAGCATCATCAGATACACGTTCTCAAATCATATAACCATATACTCGAGTTAAACAAGTTTTCTCAATTTTCGAATTAAAAATTTTTTCTTAATAGCATTTAAATGTGCGTTATAAGTGAAACACTTTGTATAAATGGACAAAAGTATTATCAGCATAAATTTCGCGATGCACGAGTTTCGTGAAATCATTCTATATGATTGTTTCTCGATAGAGATGATCGTAACGAAAGAATTAATATTTTTCTCTCCTTTTATTTTTTTTTTTATTTCTTTTAATCTTTTTAATTGTACTCATATAATGCAAACGTTAGAACAGAGTTTGCGGTTTACTTACGAACACAAGCAATGCGCTGCAGTCAGAACGAATCTTGAATTAAGAATTGTACCGCCGCAGAAGTGTCCTCCTTTTCTGCTGATGCTCACCATCCAAGGAAATTCGTGCGGTATCGCGTTTTGTCCACCGACCAGTCTCGCCGTGCGTGTGCCAATTCTTCCTTGGCCACATGGAACGTCCGCGACTGTTATCGCAAACATCGTATTCCTTCGTTAACATCCAATGGAAACGAGACACATTCGGTTGTAAAAAAAAAAAGAAAAAAACAGAGAAAAGGAAAACGAAAAATGTCGAACTTTCAGCAAATTTTCCTTGAAACGAACGATCAATCTATCGATTGTATTTCTGTATTTTAATTTCCTTCTTTTTCTCTTTCCAACGTTTCGCCTATTTTTTACAACCGAGCACAAATAATTTGCGAAAGTTAGAGAAACAGATTAAAAAGACCTAGCTGCATCCCAATTAAAGGGAATTACAGAGTCGGAACAATTTACAATTAAATGGAAAATGGTTTCGAAAAGTTGCGACTATCGAAGAACTCTCCCCGCCCGGATTTACTGTTTTTTTTCATTAATCGAGCTCGTACACGCGAGCGGCACTCGCTGCACGCTCGCACCGCGAAAGTTCGTTTCAACTTTTATCAAAAATAATCACTCGGCAAGCGGCGCGTTCATTAACGTCGAAACAAATCCTGTTTCGTTGCCTCTTCTCTGAAAATGGCACGTTCGTGGTACGTAGAGAAGAGAAGAATCGATTGTATGGATCACTGAGTCGGGATTTAGAAGTAAATCTTTCCTTTTTTAGTTTTTCAATTATCTATCTGTCCTTATATTAATCTATAAACACTGTTGTTCAAAAATATTGTGTTACTACGTGTTTCAAGGAATATAAGATTCGCCAGGAAACGGTGAAATTAGTTTTAAGAGTTAATTGAAATTTACAGAAGCAAGATAAAGTGTTATTCGTCGGCAAATTATTGCGTGTTCAAATAAGTATGCCAGAGATTCTAACAAAAGAATCATTTCGAGATACGACAACAGAAAAAAGAGAGAAAAAAAAAGAAAATACTGAATTATTCTCGTTACTCTATCTAACGGTACAAAACTCAACGACATCAACCACTTTGAAACAGATAATTCGATAAATGTCTACCATTACCATTACGAAGAAACTTTATAAATAAAAATCACGTAGAAAGTTTACCATCGGTAAAGCAACTTTCTTTGTCTACCCTACTTAAACCTGTTGACTAATTCCGCGAGCCACGGCAGCATCCCGAAGAGAAGCAGTTTGCCTCTGGTAAACAGCAGTCTTAAGACATAAACCTTTCTCAAAGATATTACCACCGTAAGAACAGATAAGCAGAACGGAGAATTCCGATGGAAACTCCCGTTCGAACTAATCTCGCCTCCGTGTCGCCGTCCCTTTTCCTTCGACCTCATAAAACCACCAACATCCTTAAACTCTCTTCCCTCTGTCGGGTTAGAAAGGTGGGAGCTGGGCGTAGGGTCAGGTAAAACCACGGACGAGACGTGTCCAGCTGGTGATGTGTAAGCGTTTAATTGAAAGCTGAAGCAGCGCGTACAGCGGAATGTTAACCGATTCAAGAGGAACCAGCCGCTGACGGCACCGGTACTGGCATCGCGCGAATTTAATGCCCCGAGCAGATAGGGATAGATACGGCGGATCTGTCACCGCAATCCCTGCGACATCCCTCCCTCTGTCCACCATCCCTGAATCGCAGCCCCTCTCGTTTCCCCTCTCGTTTCACGCCTCGGCTGATTAATTGGACCTCTACGTCTGCACCACCGATCCCTCCTACTCGCTGGTTTCAGGGCTCCCCCGTCGACCCTTGCAGTTTCCAGCCCCTTTCTCTACTTCCGCCCTCCCGGCTTCTCTTCGCTTCTCTGATGTCATCCACGAACTGCGCGAAGAAGATAGAGTGGCAGAGGGAGTGAGACGGAGGGACGGAGTAGAGAGAGAGAGAGAGAGAGAGAGAGAGAGAGAGAGAGAGAGGGAGAGAGAGTTTGAGCGAAGGGAAAGAGTAAAGAGAAATGGAGAGAAGGAAAGGGTGAGAGTCTGAGAGAAGAGAGAGAGAGAGAGAGCGAGAGAGAGAGAAAGAGAGAGAGACAGAGAGAGTGAGAGTTTGAGTGAGGAGAGGCGAGTGAAGAGAGAGATAAAGAGTGAGAGTCTGAGCGAAGAGAAAGGAAATGTGAAGGGAGAGAGGGGCAGTTCTCTCAGCGAGAATGGAGAGAGAGAGAGAGGGATTTCGAGTGAGAAGAGGAGAGCGAAGAGAAAGGGAGTGAAAATAGAGAGGGAGAGAGAAGGGAGAGATGGGGTAGAACAGGCATAGAATTCGAAGTCACCTCTATTCGGAAACGCGTAATAGATATGTCAAAAGCAGGCCGAACATGGTCATGATAATATGCTGATGCCTTCGTCCGACTTCCCCTCTCGTTCGTTTACCCTCCTTCTCCCCTGATTTCGCTCACAGTTTGGGCCTGGCCCTTTTTTCTCTATCATCGCCATCCCATCGAGGGACGGCGGACAGATTGGAGATTCTTTTTCGAGTCTTTTGTACGGATTCTGGCGGCTGCAGGTGGCAGCAGATGGGGTTATTTCAACGTGCGGAAGAGCCAGATCGGTGGAAGGACTTGCGCGAAGAAAGGGAACCCTTTCGTTGGTTCGTATCCCGTTCTTTAGTCTCCTTTTTCTACCCTGCTACGTTTCCGTTTTCAGTGGTTTAATGTTGATTTAAACGGTCAGGGATGTGTTCGGCCTCGACAAGTGGATTGGACAGGTATTCTTCCGTTAATCGTGATGCTGCTTGTAATAGGTGGATAATGAACGGGGTTTATGGAGAAAATGTGACGCATTCTCCGTACAACGTACAATATACAGAAAGGGGTAGGAATTAATTTTTGTAAGTAGGAACTGCACGTGATATGAAGTGTTCCCTCGAAGTTAATATGTATTAATTACCATAACTGCAAGTAAAATGTGACGTATCTATGTATGTACATTTCTCTCTTTATTCGTAGATATGATACATTTCTCAGAAGAATAACATTTTTTTTTTAAGTATGAGTTACAAAAGAATTAAATCCTTGTCTTCTTCCTTGGAAAATGGTTAAATGAAGTTCTTCATTTAAATAAAGAACACCGTGGATAAATGGTCGAGCAAATATAAGCGGTAGTATGTGTTATGTTTGCGTTAGCAAAACAGAGCAAATGTTAAGGAATGAATATTATGAAAGAAGTTAAAATGAATTATTTAATCCGTGTTAATTAGGAGATTTAGTTTAACCTTCAGGTTACCTTTCAGAAACATTTAGATTATATCATACTCATTAGAATCATTAACCAAATTTTGTTAATAATAATTACGCTAAAATCTGAATTTTCGTTATGGTATAGCGTTAGAATCTTTTGCCATTGAATCAATTGAGACTGTCGGTTATTCAACCAATTAGATTGATTTGCAAAGGGATCGACGATATTGCTTGATCACTTTTTCACATTAATCGCATCGGTAAATTTTTCATTAACCATTACATCTGCGACTGGTGTATTACGTGTTTCATTCTACCATCGGGTTTGCATCAGAAACAGATAGGTACGTGTTCGTAGCATAAATGACGCGAGTCATGGTGATGAATTCTAGCGTGGATTAAAATCGTTTACAGTAGGGAGAGGTGGGGAAAAATGAAACGTGGGAAAAAGGAAGAAAAAAAAAACAAAATGGTCGTTTTAAAGGACCGATTAAAACCTGTCACGTCGCAACCGCTGTTTTAATCGTTCGAAATATTTTTATCAGTCGCGTGTGTAATTTCCATGGGGTCCACCGGCACGAGTTGCTCGGTTGAGCGTGAAATTCAGTAGTACAAAACGCGAATGTCGCGGCGCATGAGATATGGGACTGTAAAGGATTAATTGAGGCTGTCTAGATCGATGGCAATTTATCTTGATAATTAATTTATCTTGCCACTCGATACGGGCAGACATTATAACCCGATGGTTATGAAAATGATTTACGTAATCGTAATGGAAATATTCCGTTAATAATATTTCCGGCCTTGCACACTCAAAGAATTTCAGGAATTTCGAACCTGCGAAATTTGTGACGATTCCAATCAATTCTATCCTCTTTGCTGTATATTATAGTCGATACAGTTTCACTTTGTTCAAAGAACATACTTCATGTTCGTTAAAGTTTTGAAAAGTGTTCGCGGCAGAGGCGATTAAGCTTTTAGCAACATACTTTGCTTATCAGATTTTCAAATGAATCCGTACAGATTCTCCAAATAGTTCACAACTCCGAAAATGAACGTCATGTATTAATAATTGCTCGTTCATTTATTTACAACGTAAATTACACATTTATTTCGGGCTGTATTATTTCCCGAATTTTCGCGTCGTAAATTTAACTTACTCGGAGATGCAGTTATGAAAAAAGATATGACTAGGACATTGCTTTGTAGGAGTAAAATCTCTCTATTCATACAATAAAAGTTAACACTATAATAAATATATTTGCATATGCAATACTTTATGTTACTCTAAGTCTTCACCTGTAATGGAAGTCGAGTCTTCGTGTAGATAAAATAATCAACAGCAAATGAATCGTAGCTTTTTTTCAACGTGATTTTTTTTTTAATCAAAACACCATGGGGTTAATCATACACGTTTCCTAATTACTACGCCTTCCATCGTTTTATAGAAAGGTTTTTGTGAATTAATAGTATCATTTTTAATCGATAGCGATTCACATTTAAATGTAAATCTCTAAATTAATTTAGTATGTTTAGATTTATTTCGGTAATTTTGAATTTAATATGAACATTCAAAATTCATCGACTATTTCCGAGTTTCATGGGAAGAACATTCAAAGTTCATCGAATAATTACAATGCAATTGGAATATTGATTTATTTTTCTTATTCAATTTTAACATTCAGTGATTCAATTATCAAAGGACAGTGTACCGCATCTAATAGAGAAAGTATATTGTAAATTCGCAACAATACAAAAAGAAAAAGAAAGATATTCTAACGTTCTAAATTATATCGAAACTAACTCGATATATCTCTGACTGGAATTAAAAAAGCGATGTGAAGTCTGATTCAACATTGAAACGTAATAACAGTCATCATGAGTTTGACCAGCTCAACGAAACTCTTGAAAACGTGTACCTAAATAAATCCAACACGGTCCTTTGATGGTTAAACAATCGCGCGTTCGATTGATCCCGGTGAAAATCGACGACGGAACTTTCGTTTCGCTAATTTATCGGCAATTACTCGTGACCATTAACGTGATTACCTTTCTGTGCGTGCAGCCCATTAATTTGTCCCCGGTCGTATGCGTCGAATGCATAAACTTGACACCGCGGCGTAGTTAGAATTTCCGAAATTGCGGCCCTCCGCGAACTTCTGGTAATTGAATTTCAAGCAGAGTGGCGTGGGCACAACCTTCACCGGGTTAAGAACCTCGTCGAGGCGCGCGGATACATTGGCCCGTCGAAAATTTCGAGTCATCGAGCCTCTCGAGGCCGTACACTTCCTAAGTCTGTCGACCTTCAACCGGGTTATACACCTATTTCTTCTCTATTACGCTTGTGCATGCGTGTCTTCCGCATACGCGGCTCACGCTTAGCCGTGAGTAGGTATGATTACTGATTTCGCTATTCTAACGATGATATCTTAGATTTGTTTCGAAATTCTTGTACGTTTTTCATTGTATTATAAATATGTCCTTATTCGCGCACACTACCGATACTTTCTCTAGTTTCTATCTGTACTATTTTGTGTACAAATTGCTTCAAGTGAAAATAAATAAATAAATTTTGCAACGAAAAATTGAAACGAAATTCCTCAAAAATGCGTTCTTCTATTGAGTTGTCTAGAAATTTTGTACAATTTTTGCCGATAGTTCCCTTCAGGCGTTTTGAATCGCAACTAAATTCAGATAAAATCTCAAAAGCGCATGGTTAGCTATTTTGTAGCTAACATTTTAATTGCACATTTCAATCAGAAAAATTTGAAAGGAACATTTTCGAAGTTTTATAAATGCAAGATTACAAAGCTGAGAGAAGGTTGCAAATTAAACCGGACAGTACATTATCGAATAAAGATATTCTCTTTTTAAAAAGTTTTTATTTACATGTTAAACGCTTTACAAAGACTTTAGCCAACCGCAATGTATTTGAGTAACCTTTATGAGAGACTAATTATTTTGATCACTTTGCTAAATTCGAAAAGTTTGCTTAAATGTATCGCTGTGAGTTTGTGCAATTTCTCGAGAAAGTTAAGAACGAATAAATACGTGTCTCGTAAAATTGCTTATTAAATTGCTTATTTGATAAATTTACCGATTTATCCCGGTAACTGTGTAGTTTCCGACGTTGTTGGCGCGATTTCGATTATGGACGATTCGAGATTATGGAAATCTGCGTCTTCCGTGAGAGTTTCATTGCTCCGATATTTCAAGGCGGATGAATTGAAATTAGAATTCGATTCGTTTTAAGGAGCAATCGCGCGTGACCGCGGCTACAACGCGCATCTGCATCGTCGCATTCATTCGGTAATGAATGACCCCGAAAATCCAATGTTAAGCCTGTCATTTCACGTAACTGCAATTTTACTCCCCTTTCCACTATTCCACGTTCACCACGCATAGATTATCGACGATGGGCTAATGTCGCGGAAAATTGTTAACGCTTACTAAATATCAACGAATCAACGTAAGGGTATAGAGAAACCTTGGCCATTTTGTTTTCTTTTTGTTTTCGATTATTCATACACGTACGCGTTAAAATCAAACACAATTTCGTGTTTACAAAAGACTCGATTCGAATGTTATACTCGCTACTAGTGAAACACGATTGATAAAAATGTAAACACCGCGTGAAATCGAACAAACAGATTCAAATGGATTCTATTTCGACGGATTTCGAACCTTTTGGCCGACGATTATTTTTCCGGGATATGATCATCTGCGTTTCTCGGTCAGTGGCTTTCCGAATATTACGAACCATCGATATGCTAATGGAGAACGCTAAATTCGGTTTATTAACTTCCTGCGTTTTATCTTGTACATTCGATTCACTTCCGTTTCTTATTTTAATACCACCGTCCCGTTAAAAAATCCTCAAGCTTAAAACCTTGCCAACTATATTCAATGTTTACTTACAAATTACTGTTTATGGTGCTATAAATTCTTTGAAAATTTTCCGGAACTATTATTGAACTTATAATTCACGAAATAAGATGGAAGGAATGCTTAATTATTTATGATAATGTAATTCGAGCTAATTAAAAAATTAAAATATATCTCAGAAAATTTCTGTGATTCATTCTCATGGAAAATTTTAATTTTTTTTTTTTTAGCTATCTCAGATGATTACTGTTGTAATTCAGTGTTTGTCTTTTCATTCTTCGCTTATTAAATTTCGAAAGATTTATAATCGTAGATAAAGTATCATTAAAATTTTATTTAATCTAATAATAGAAATTCTAATACCCATCAAAACTATTCTTCTCTCTCTTCTTAACTTTGAAACTGCTCTTACCAATAATTTTATCATTCTTCATCCACATTTAACAATCTACTTACCAAATTTCTAAAAGGAAACCATAAATTTTCGCAATACTAGCGTAGGATCTACTCACAATTAGTGTATTCACCGTCGACGAGACCGAGAACGCCGAAGAGGAGCACAAGTGCGGCGGAAACGCTGCGTGGAATCATGGTTGTTCCGGTTTCGTTCAGCGTTTGTCGATGAACAATGAAAAAGTGTGACAGTGTCTGAATATCGGGGCTTCTTTATACGTGATCCATTACGATTGTATCTTTCTCGTCGTTTATTATCGTTCTTTGTCTCACCTTCCACCACCCCTTTTTTTTTTTTTCTCGTCACCCGCCTTTCGGAGGCTCGTGCATCCGAGGCCTGTGACCGTCTATCGATATGATTGCCACGGCGGAAACCCAATGATAATGCGAGTACAGAACTTGAGCCGGCCCCGATGTGGTACTCAAGGTGATTTCTTCGCACTTAATACGCCTGGCGTCGTGTGCCTCTCGGCGACTGCTCGGTCAAGGGCCAAGGGATAGATACGCATCGATCACGATGCCATGAGTTCATGATTCTGTCATCCGCTTGAAGGTTATCTTCTTGGCTGTTTATACTACTTTTACACGCATGGTTTGTGTAAATTCTAGCGCAATATTTTTATTTGTTAAACTGGAAAAATGGAGTTCGATTTATTGGGGGTGATCAGATTATTATGAACATTCCGGAATTATGTATCACTTGTTTGACGTGTAAATAATGAAATTTAATACGAAACGTTTATTATTACAAAATGTTTGCATTATTTAAAATTAAACAAAGTATATGTCAATATTTCACCGTGCCACCCTTCACATTTATGCATTGTTTGACATACATATCGACGTACTTGCAATATTTTTTCTGCTGTCTTTTTCTATTCCTGTGTCATAATAGTTTCTTTAAGTAGTTGCTATTTATTAGTTATCACTCCTGACACAGTTCGACGTTTTAATAATTCTTATAGGTTTTCCATTGGATTCGGTGAATGAATTATCAGATCACGACGAAATTCGACTTTCTTTTCTTTTTTAGCGAGGTAAGTTAAAAAACAAAAAGAAACAGAAATATACTTTCTTATTATTAAAGATATAAAACTACCAGAAACATGAAATACGTAATTTGGTTACTCACTGTATTTTGACGAAATGGTAAAAGTTTGTTTCCCTTCTCGTTGAGATCTAGGATATTTATCGATCGTTCTAAATGGAAGGCTGTTTGGTTTATAAAATTCGAATGTGTTTAAATGCTCATGAATAAGGTCGACGTGATTTTGGAATACATCTTTCATGGTGCCTTCCGCGGATTACTATCCTGCGGTGGAAGGAAGATTGTGGTAGTGTATAAGCCTAAGTCAAGGTTTATCGACACTTGGTTCGGTGTGCTCGTAGTCAAATGTCGATCTTGAAAATTATGAATAGGCTGACAGATGTTCTTGAGATTACCAAAAAGTTGACTATAAACAAGTGTATCTTTTTTACGTTATTTTAATTTTTACGATGACGGTTCAATACTTTCGTATTGTTAATTTTTTATTCCAACAGATGGTTGTATTCAAAGGATCAAACTTCTATCTTTCCTACTTTCTTGGAAGCAGCGAAACTAGGTTGGATTTTAAATAATAGAGAGAGAGCAAAGCGAGCTCTGCCATAGGAAAGTTGCAAAAGACTGCGAACTCTTTTATTTCTGTCAACATTAAACGCTAATATCCTCTTCCATATTCACTGAACGCCCGTTCAATTCTTTTTTTCTCGATTCACCGTTGGCAAACGTATTCCGGTCGAAATAGTTGAAAAGGTGTTATCACGAGCAACCTCGTTGTACGGTTAGCCTTTTTCATAAGGTCGGCTTATTTTTGTAGATAACACTATCCAATTACACGTTACGTCGTTTTAGATGAATATTTAGATACGAACGATGTTTGCGTTTTCTGCTGTTTATACTGTCCTCTTTTCTTTTTTCAGTTGTGTGGCATCGTAAAAACGTTTACCTTTTGCTACGTAGTTCTAAGGGAAAGGGTTGTAATCGTGATAAAAAATAGGTCCATCGCGAAAATTTTCGATAAAACAAAAGGCTGATCGACGCTTTGACTATCTCAGTGGAAAAACTCTGAAAAAATCGCGAGAGAGAACGAAGATGAGTGAATCTTTCTCGCAGATAACGCTAGCGTTGCAAATAGAATCGTTCAGGAGTTCTATAAATTGTCTGAAAGTTATAAGAATGTTTTCATATTTCTTAAAATTGGGTGAAAATTGTCTTTGAGTCGGTAGCTATTATAGTCATTAATATCGTATTCTATCATTTTCATCGAAGTTTCACAATAAATATTTTTAACAATTAAAATCCCACAGTTGCCTGTTCTCTTATTAAAGGATTTTACAGCCTCTGTTCTACTATGCATAATACTAGAATTACCTTGCCCTAACGTTTCCTGTAATCACATCAAAATTAAAGCTGTTCATGGCGAGTAATCGTATTTCGTACACGCGTACATTCTCCACGACGTTGTTATCGTCGACAAACGACAATCGGATTATGTGCCTACGAATAATCACTGTGACAGGTGGTCAGGATAATCGGGGACATGGAAGCTGTTGACCGCGTGCATTTCGCTGTAGAACGATGCAACATTAGTAGATACAATCTCGTCATTAGACCCGGGCAAAATTGGGGGCCATTTCTTGTCACCCTTGTACAAACGATAACCTGTATTTCCGTTTCCGGCAAACCCACAACCACGGTATAATTTACGAACGAATATTCGAAACAGATTTACTCGATAATTAATCATGATCGACTCTTCGCTACGAGATGTTATACCATCGAATTATAGGAATTTTTTATTAGATAAAAGGAGTCGAAGTATCATTTACTGTCCCTGCCATATCGTTCTTAATGGATCGTATCTACCTTTTATTTATTACACCTCGAGGGAATTCCGTGGATCAAATAAATTGAATTTACCAACTTTTCACAGAAGCTTCTTCGTAGAAGAAATTAAAGAGTTATCTTTCTTGAAAACTATTCATCTCTAATGAATAAATTTATACCAAAGGATCTTCGATTAAATTAAAATGTAACAATGATTTCCTTCTTATATGTACCTTTCTATCCTCTCCACAATTATAGTTATTATGCACAGTACCGTTCATTAGTTGTAGAAGAGATGAGACAAAACTAAGAAATAATTCGTACCTATTGATAAAGAGATAAGGACTCACTGCAAGGATCTTAAATGATCTACGTCCTTTAGCACTTCTACTTTATTAAATATAAAATCCAAAAAGAAAGACAGACAGCTTGTAAAAATTGCAAACACTTAGCCTACAGTCGTTCTTCATACTTAGACCACGAAAATTCTAATTATCTCTCGTAGCCTTTTATATGACAAACAACCCTCGGAACAACCCTTGCCTGTTTCCTCGTCCTGAGGAATCACTACTCAGGTTTCGTCACCGGGAGGTGAATTCGCTGCGTGTGCGGTCACGCGTGCACACGTGCATACGGCAGCCGGTATGCCACGGGGAATATGAAAGCGAGAGTCACTCGACTGTTACTCCATCCACGTTCCTCTGAACTTGACCTACTCTTTGTCTCTCGCGGCGCAGTCTGCTTCTCTCACACCTACGTAACATCACGTTCCTCTTTCGACTCGGTCTGGCCTGGCCAAGCTTCACCTTCGTCGCGAGCAGCCGTTCGTAGCTCTACCTGCGCCCGACAGGTACATCACGAAATATTCCTGCAGCTGGCTTTAACCGGGTCAAGTTCGTTTCGAGACGCCGGAGATCGGACGCGGCTTGTTCCCCACGGACACGGAACTGATAACGAGCTGCTCTTCTTCGAGCACCATTTACCCTGTCGCTTTTCCACCTTTCCTCCCTCCTCTTCCTTCTCTTCCTCTGTCATACCCGTATTCCACTTTTTCTCATCTCTTCGAACTTTTTGTTTTCTTTACAGTTCGAGTATTATTGGTTCGAGTGTACCTATCTGTTATCGGTAAAATGTAAAATTTGTCGAACTTTGGAACGAAACGTGAGTTATATTTTGCTTGAGTTGGGCATACATCGTCGATTGTTAAGCAGGCGAAGTATTAACAGTAACGAGTGAACGAAAACTCGAATTTTTCATCGAAATATCGATTTATTTAATTTAAAAGCATCTTGATTATATATTATTAACTTATTTATAAATTTGGATATATTTTCGCATGGTACCATTAATAAAAGTCAGCAAAAACTGCTCGAAAATTATAGAAACAGTTTCTGTAATGTTTAAGTTCCGTAAATCTAGTATGAAGAGACTTGTTAACTTGATCGCAATAATTTTCGATAAATTTTCGACTTCTTCGATTTTTTTCTTATGTTTGATAATTTGTGGTACTATACATTATGTAGGTAAAGTATGAAAAAATATTTTTAGATCGTTAAGTATAGCTACACGTGTTGATACGAAGAGTATGTAGGTTATAATAATGGAGTTCTTTTGAACGCGGGTTGAATAGGGTTAAATGTTTACACTTTTTGTGGATGGATAATGAAAAGTGGAAGTGAAAGCTCGAGCAAGGAATTTGAAGGAAAGTTGAGAGGTTTTCTCGGTTTCAGATCGAAGGAATTTTAAATAGGAGAAGAATCTTTAGGGAAAGTTTCTTGGGAATGTCGAAAGGATTTGGTGCAGCTAGCATCGACATTCTTTTTCTTTTTATTACGTAATTTATTGCAATTGGTTTTCCACTTCCCACATTTCTTTTGTATAATATCTTTGAACTTCTTTCGGGATATTTCTTTTTTATTCTTTATCATAACTTAGGGATTCTTATTTTGCTTTTGAAGAGGTACTACTTACGTGTGATTTTTTGGGAGGAAACAGCTGCTGAAAAATTGAACGATTAGAAGAGTTGATTGTGAGTAAAATTTTAGATCATATTTGTTCGTGTGCCTTGTGTACGCTAGCGTGCTCGCGCACGCGTGTGTTCGAACGAGGTTTTTGGCGTACAGTGTTAAATAACAGAAGGATAGTTAAATATTTGAACGGTCGTAATTTTAGCCCGTGGCATTGTTCGTTCGCCTATACACGTGGTGAGGTCGGAAGCCCTGTCTCCAGACGAGAAGTCACTGACATCGCGAGGTCGACGAAAACGAAATTTAGTTCGGTGCACTTGAGATAGAAGCGGCCTTCACGGCCCACGGGCCACAATCTCCCATTTAATCATTTATTCCTTTCTACGGGAACTTTTATTCGGAATTCCTTTTCGAACAGTAGGCACGTCTACTGTTTTACTTCTTTTCACTTCAAATGTTAAGAAAGATAAGACTTAATATTTCATTTTTTAATAAAAAGAACACAGACGACTTTTACACGTTTAAATCTTAATTTTAATAAATAAATTTAACGTGTAAAATTTTTCAATTTTTCCATTTTATTGAATTTATCTAAATAAAAGTATTAAAATTATTTAGACGTTTGATAACACGAAATTTTTGTTATGTCCATGAGAACCTTCCGAGCGACAAGGAAATTTCACTTTTCCTCATAGCTTGATTCGGTTACCGGTGCACACATGGCGAGAGAGGATCTTGGTCGAAAGGCTAGTCTGACCGAAATTGCGGCAAAACGCCGTCATGGTCCAGGACTTGCGACGAGAATCGAATTGTAGAAGTCGAAAGCTTGCGGGGCTCGACTAGGAACTATCAATGTGCAGCGCATAGAATGCTGTGAATCGAATTACGCTCGGTGTACGAAGTAGCGGGTAAAACTTGCCTGGCCGGTCCAATCACTGGCCGATTCACCGGGAAGAAAATCGAATTTTCGTTGACGTTGACTAGAGAGTGACATCGTAATGTCAATCTTCGATATGTCCATCTGCGAGATATCCTTCTACTTCGGTTAGCTTAACTCGAATAATTTAAAACTGAAGTATTGCAAATAATTCATCAACTTCAAAGTTCCAATTGTATGGTACTATTGGTTTCAACATTTTAACATTGAAATTGATCGAATTTTACGTGACGCATGAATACGTATTTCAATTTGATCAGAAAGAATTATTATCGAAGGAAGATGAAGGTCAATAGACTGACGAAATTGTATAAATTAAAGACACTCTTATGTGCAAAGAACTTTTTGCATTTACTGTATCTGTACTATATTAATATTTATATATATATATATTATACTTCAATGTAATTATACAAAGTGTCCACGTAGTTCTACATTAATTTCGTCATTAATAAAACACACTTCAATTAATTATACAGAGTATCTATGTAATTTTATAAGAAATCTCTTGGATCTTGAAGCGAAAAGGTTTCAATTCACATATATTACCGTAAAATATACCCGCAATCGTAATAAACTTGGTTCCAAATCTATTTCCCGAACTCCGATACTCGAAAGCAAGTATCCAACGAACAATAAAATTCCTTGCCACAGTATTAAGCCACGGTGGAACGCCGAAAGGAGAAGGAATTACCGGTGAAAAACGTCGAATCTAACGCTTTGCCCGTCGATTGCAGAAATTAAACGTACGAAACGTCAGATTGAACGAGCTCGAAAACTACGTAGAGGAGTTGTAATTTCGTTACACACGTATACCCACTTCGTTCCATCAGAACGGTATCCCGTGTAAATGGAAAACGTATTATCGTCTAATTATAAGTTTCCATTAACTTGTAGGAAGTATATGAGAGCGAGAGAGGAGTCGCGTTAACAGAGTTCGAGCTGCCATGGCCTCTGACGAAATAACAAGGCGCGGCTCGTAGCTTCGTTCGTGATACCATTATCAATGGAATCCATTTAATATATAATTTGATTGCCGCCACTGGCGGGGCACGCGCTTTCGCGTTCGCGAGCTTGTTGCGTTCCATTCTATTTCGCGTCGTTCGCGCGAACAGATTTCATTAAAGCTTATCGCATTTTCGCGCCAAGTTTTATTCTTCGTTCTGACCGGTTTACGTTTGTCTCGATGAATCGTATCCGTTCGACAATTTTTCCAGTAAACGATATTCGTTCGAACGGTATTTAGTTGTATCCGACGGGATATTTCTATGAATTTTAGAAATTCGATTGAAATTTCTTTTTTTTTTTTTATTGTACGGGGTATGATTATTTTTTATACACGGCACAATTTTCCAGTATCGTACAAGTTTTAATGAAATATCGATTAAATTCGACGAGCTGTGTTTTTTATGCTTTATTTACGCGAAAAAATATGAACAGAAATTCTTTGCTTGCTTCGCGAATTTTTGTCCCGCAAAATTCTCAACGCGGTCACTATGAAATTCGTCAAATGAATATTAATGAATTAAAATTGGAACGAATAATCAGTGGGAAATTAATTGGTATAGATTTTATAGTTATTTGCACTTTTA
The DNA here is from genome assembly GCA_951804975.1 of Anthophora plumipes. Classification (NCBI taxonomy): domain Eukaryota; kingdom Metazoa; phylum Arthropoda; class Insecta; order Hymenoptera; family Apidae; genus Anthophora; species Anthophora plumipes. The sequence continues at coordinate 16,467,135 of OX638116.1, read as the reverse complement.
TGTTTGTTTTGATAAAATTCAGAAATAAATGATCATTCGTGAAAAAAAGAAAAAGATAGAAAGAACGCCAGAAATAACGTCTGTAGACAAGAGAGCACGATTCTTTGGTATCATCAAGTGCATCGGAGTGCACGTGCAAGATGTCCTTTGCATTGTCATCGTTCTCCGTGAAATGAGTTGCAGTGTCACGTGCGTGAAACGTCCCATGCGACAGCGTGACTGTTCGTGAATCATTGCATACGAATGATAACGTGACATTGCTGCATCGACGTTGATTACGAGTGCTGTGTTGTCGGAATAAACCCGGTTTGAACACGACCTAGTCCTCCTGCCCTGGAAAGGTGCTCGTATTATCGTTGTCTGCGGCGCGTTATCAACGCGAAAGCCAATGGCGAACGAGGACCGTGGAAACGTGTACTTAATCCATCACTCGTAGTGTATTTTCTGATTACGTTGTCGAGCAGTTTATTACACCTACTGGATGCTTGTTTACAACGATAGGCAAGAACTTTGTAGAACGTGCGTCGTAAATACTAAGTAATTTCTGTCGATTGGAATAATTCATGTAACTGGCCTGTTACAATTCTGCTTTCGAAAGAGATTACGATCAAATTCATAGGAATACTAATGTTTCTCTTTCTTTATCAAATTTCCTAATTTTTTTTCTTTCTTTTGTAGTGTATAAAATGTACAACAGAATATCGCGTGTTGGATAAAACTTATAAATCGAACTTTCACGTCTTTTTTTTTTCTTGGAAGATTCTGTAAATTTCGCAAGATTCACAGAGTGCTTCGAAAATGATGGTAACACTAATATGCAGAATTTTTGAATCTGTATGTATTTGAAAGAATATTTGGACAATGGTGATAAACAAACGAAAAATCTTTGACGAGAAAATATATTTATCAATATGATAAACTGTGTTTTGTCAATTTTTCTGACGAAGCTACTTCCAAATAAGTGTTGACATTTTTCTGTAGCAATCTGCAAAATATCAGAATTCCTCAAAAAGGGATGAAAATATCAATAGAAAAGGGAGGAAGAAATGTAACAGGATTAAAAAATACGAATATACGGGATTATAAGCGCGTTTCATCCTCTACAATTCTATTCATCTTCGTGACTTTCACTTTCGAGCTTATCCAAAGTGTCTATCGATGCGTCCATTAGATTCCAGTAGGCAAAGAATCCTACTGTGGCTGTTCCAGTTGCCAGTAGTATATACATACAGAGCGTAGAGCAGCCGTTCGCGATCGCGCGTGTGGATTGAAGAAACGGATATCGAAACGGGGCGAACTATCTCGCTGGCACGGAACTCGAAAGGAATTCATTCACGCTCGCTGGTCTCCATCGAATCGTGCTATTCTGTCAATTCGAACGGGAAGTCTCTTTGTGTGCCGTTTCATTGTTCGGCCGACGAACGCGTCCAAGTGTCGAAGTGGTCGCCGTCTCGGTTAGGTTACGTGATATCAGTTATATGGAAAGGAGTTGCGCAACTTTGTTCGGCAACTTTAACGAGAAACAAACATATATGTGTATATATGTATATAGAAATCAAACGATTCCATGTCATTCTCTATCGAAGTTCATTTAGAGCTGAGAATCTACTTAGTTGAACGATCGAGCAGGGGTGAGATGTGAAATGAATAATTAATGATCACGGTAGGATTTAGGAATTAGAGGTTTATTATTAGAATCGAGGTTTCAGGATAATTGTTAGATAGGTTCAAGGGGAACGATTTCACTGTGGATTTAAACGAGCAGGAGGAAGGAAGAGAGTGAATTTCAGTAATTTCCATTCTATTATAACATTCTATCAAGGTTTTCATATCACTAATAATACAAGATAAACTAAATACCATGAAAACACAAATCTATCTAAAACGAAGAAAAAAAACGGAAGGAATAAACACTGTGAATAAAAATTCTCAATAAAAATAAATCGAAAAATATCTCCGTTGTTCCCTTTATCCGATCTCTTGTGTGTAAGATAGGATCATCTTTGATTTCATACTTTTCTCATCTTCGAATATTAGATTATCTCCGGTTCTTTCTTTTTTTTTTTTCTTTATCGTACACGAGGGACAGGATAAGTATAGATTGATCATTGTGCAATATTTCTTTTCATCTTATTTCGCTGGCTGTGTTTATTTCCGCGAATCGACAGTAAGAATAGAGAGGTTTGTTTTCGATCTTCCGACAGATATGGAGGCTTACGCAAAAGAATTGTAGGCACGATGGGAGTCGATCGAAAGATCAGATTGGATCTACCCTACGTCGACGATTGATTCTTCTTACCGGGGCACATTATCCAAGTATCCGGAATCGATGCCGTCTTCGTTGAGTTATGTTATTAAACCCGAAGCTATGAAATGTATCCTGACGTTCGCGACCACCGGAACTAAGGGCTTTGGAACTATTGTTATCGTTTGAATATTCCTGGTTCAAAGGCTAGGTACCATCGACCAGGAAAATTTGAGGGTTCACTTGGATTCACCTTCTAATACGGATCCTCTCAAAGGTGCACTTCATTCCTGAGATGTTTAAAATTTATGAAGGTAAAGAGAGGGGAATTTTCAATCTTCCCAGCAATCGTTTCTACCTCTATGTTTAAGATTGGTTATAAATAAAACAGAACTATAGATTCGTCTTGTTAATGGACGTTCAAACAAATCGATGTTTCTTTACTCGCGATACTTTCCTCGTTACAACGTACTCGAACAACGATGAATTATTCTTATTTAATTTTGAATTTTCTTTAATCTTTGATCGTCGACGTGATTAGCAGTATTACACGATGTTAGCAACATCGAGAGGAGATTAATTTTCGTTAGAAACGAATTCATTTTACAATTCATTCGATTTCCTTATAGAATGTATCTCGTCATTTAAATATACTGTTGAGTAACATTTATGAATTACATTAAATTTAATCGCGACACACTGTAGAGAAATCGCACCCTTTTTACATATTAACGAGATTTTATCTGACGTTTAATAATGATAATAATAGAAGTTTCTAAAAAAAAAGATGGAGGCATTTATGTTTGACGCGTGAAATTTCGAAAACCACTTTTCGACGTCGCTTCTCATCGAAGTGTAACGATAAGTGGTGAATTACTGCAGGCTGTAATTTTCCAAATCGAAAGTATTTTCGACGCGTGAAATTTCGAACTCCTTCCGCCACCATTGGCCGCGCGTAATGGTCGAAAATCGGGCCGCTTCCGGCCGGCAAATTGCGATCGCGCAGCCACCCTTTCAAAACGGCGACACACTGCCGTATCGAAAGTAATAGTTGCGCGGTTTAGTTACCGTCATCGCTCGGCTATGACGTTTATCGCGGCCGAATAAAGCACCAACACGCCGTTGTACATTTTATTCATCGATAGGCGGCGCGACCGCGTTGACATTTTTCTTCCGTTTTTTTTTTTTCGTCGCTACTGCGTCGCGTTTATCATTGCCACGTCGACAAATCGAATCGAAATTAAACGAACAGTCCTTCCTGTGTCCCTTTTCTCTCTCCCAGTTCTTCCTGTTCTTTTTTTTCTGTTTCCTTTTCACTCTTTTTCTCTTTGTTTCTCTCACTTTGTTCCATCTTTTTGTCATCCTCCGATACGTCCCTTTTTCTACGTTCGTATCGTCGCTTGTTCACCCTTTTCACGTGTATGCGCGCCTTCCATTACGATCGTTTCCACCAATTTTGTCCGGCGACTCGTGTATTTACGAGTAATGGAGTCCGCCAGCCCTCTTTCTCTCTTCCTCTTTCACTGCCTGTTGATGTACACGGCGACCTGTCGCTAACACGTTCGCTGTAAGTTTCACTGAAAATTGTCCGTGAATTAAGTTTGGTTCCGGAGAGTTGAATGGTAGATGGGTTTAATGAAGATGAATTGTAAACCGCGTTGGATCGTTAATCGACTCTTGCATTCACCTCTTATTTCTATATATTGTTTTCGAAGGTCTTTGATTCGATCTTCGACGATGCTTTGTGTAATAATGTTCATACCTGTTTCACAGATACTGTATCTTTCGTTATCGTTTGTCGATTGTATCTTTATATTGTATTATTCTATATCATTACTTTGTAACTGCGTTTAAATGGAATAGCAGTGCAGTCTGCAAGGTTTTCCCTCTAATAAATTTAATATAAATTGCGGTGTGTTGTTTGTCTTTGTGCAAAAAATATATTCTCTTCCTTTATAACGTTGCAGTAAAATCAATTAGCCGGAATGGTCACGCTCATTTAAAAGTAAATTGAATTTGCGAATATAAATTCATTATCGTGCGTCTGAATTTCTTCTGTATGGCCTACAGGAATTCTGTTATCGATACATATCACTGTATTAATTAGAACAACAGCATCGATTTGTTCGCGCAAGCTGGCTAACAGATTCAGTCACACTTCAGTCTTCTTTTGTGACATGAATGTTTTTTCATAGAAATCGATGTTTCAATTTATCGAGCAATAAATTTTTATGTATATTCCATAGTAATAATAATTATCACTTTTAAAAGTTTGAAGCAGCTAGTCGTTCTATATCAATTTATACTTTGAACATTAAAAAATTCATGGTGAAATATAAGGAAACAGGATGACATCAAATCTGTCGTCCATAATATACACATTTTCCTCGATGATTGACAATGCAGCAACAGTAATCCTAATTCTTTCTCATTAACCAACTTAATCTCCCCTAAACCCTTTGTCATATTCGATCCACGCGAAGTTCACGTTGAAACAAAGAACTCGTGGAACAAAAAAATTTATAATTCAACAATTTTCCGAACATGCTGAATAAACGAGCGGCTACAATAGTTCCTTACCCCGGGAAGAAATCATTCTCCTCGGATCGTTCGAGTAAATTGGTAAAGTTTCCGCGTTTTAACGCTCGCAACTTAGCGTGCCGACTTTTCCAGGTATAATTCGATATCCCTCGCGACACTGTTCCATTTCTAACTCCTCCTCCTCCTTCTCCTCTTCTTTCTCAGTCCTCTTAACCCAGGATGGTGGCCATTTTTACCGAAGGGGACGTTGACTCGCGGATTCCATGAGACAAGCCAGGGAAATGGACGAATTACCATTTAAAGAGCGATTTTAACCAGACGAGATTTGCCCTTTTTTTCACTGCGTGCTTTTTCTCCCTTCGTGATATTCTTGTCCCTTTATGAAGATGCGAGTTTCAGGGCAGCTGAGTGGCAAATGCCGTGGACCGGAAACTGGCCGCTCGATGGCTGCCGGTACGCGAAGAATAGAGATTTCCCTGATTAGAGGGGCTGATCGCCCTAGCTTCCTGTGGAACGGGGCTAATGAAACGTTTGTAATCGTAACTGGCAGGAAACGAGCAGTTCGCGCGACGTGAACGTTCACCAAGCTCTGGACGCTCGAGGAACCCCGGAGATTCTAAGGGGTCTTGAATTATAAAAAAACTTTTCGACGTGGTTGCAGTGGGGAAACGTAGTTCAGAGAAATGGAGGGCAACGTGAGCATAACATTTGGGAAATGTGTGTTTCTAAATTCAATTAAGTGTGTTGGTTTATTTGTGAGACGTGTTTGATTGAGTTAGATGAGGAAAGTTTTAAGGATGATCTTACTATCTCGTTAATTAATATATTCGACGAAGATTACTGGTTTAGATCAGTGGTGAATTATTGCTTGGATTTATCTTCTTTCAGCATATATATTCAGAAAAATACGTTCTCTAGTATATTATGTTCCTGTTGAAATACAGCGGATGAGGTACCTCATCTGGATTTATATTAATTGAACGTGTTGAAAGAAAAGAAAATTAAAAAATTTGTCTACTATACTTCTTTGTGTTTTCTTCTTCTCCTTTTCTTGTAATTAACACTTTCTTTTGTACTTTCTTTTAGTATTCCTTAAATAAACCTGAAATACTTTTCACTGTTCGTTACGAACGAAATTTCATGGAAGATTTTGCTCGAAGGTACAAGAGCAATTAATTTGAAGTATGATTGATCGTTACAGTGATCTAGGAAAAATCGTACAATATGCACGTGTAACTTTCAGCAAAAGAAAAAAAAAGATATCGTCGAAGTTACGCTCTTTTCTTCTTGCGTTCAAGTGTTCATTATTCCCTGACCAGTTAGCCCCATTTTTCTCACTTAAAGTCACGAGCCCTTGTTCCGCGAACTTAACAAATTTATAAACGCTTCCCAGCAACCAGTCTCTAAACGAAGTATCCTTCATCCAGCGAAATCATAACTCACGAACTTACCCCGATTAAATTCTCCCGCCTCTTGAGAATCGTAATAACCTCTTCAGTGTATTAATTCAGATCCAGAAGGCCGGAGAGACAAAACGGTTTACAAATCTTTCCAGGAAAACTTCAAAAGACACCGAAGAATATCTCAAGACTATTCTTTCTATCTCTCCTGAAAAAGAAAAAAAAGAAAAAGAAAAACTGTTTCACATTACAGATCGTCTTATAGCAGCCAAAGAAATCGTTTTCTTTTTCTTTTCTTTTTTTCTTCTCCTAAAGGAATATCGTTGAATTTCGAGGTAACACACTGTGTGTGCACGTCTTCTCTAGGTCTATCTTTCGCGGATTCCTGTGACGCTTGTATGCCCCAGCGGACGCGAGGGAAAATAAATAAATGACGAGCGATTCCCGTGAGCCTTGAGAGTCGGCAAGAAGGAGCAGTTTCTGTGTAGATAGCGCGAGAATTATGGTTCCTCGTGGGGCAGAGTCGAGAGGAGGTAGAGGGGCCAAGGGGCGGCCATTTTAAGCCCTGCTCTCGGTTTCTGGCCTTACAACTCCGTAATTTTTACCCCCGTAGAAGTTAAGAGTAATTTACTGGCTCCGCGTAGGCGTTATTCGACTCAGCCTCCCACCACGCCCTTCCCTTCATCCCTCGTGAAATAGCTACGCGAAAAGATCCCCCAACCCCCTCCATCGCCTCCCCCTCTGTTAATTGTCCGCCGTGAATGAACTTGATTTCCCCGCGAAACTGCGAACCGACGGCCTCGAGATAAATGTTAGTAATATTGTTACGAAAATAGGTAGTTACTTGTTTTCAGGTCCGAAGAGACATCCCCGGGGAAACTCTCATCCCTTGAAACTCTCCTCTCTTATTTCCTTTTCCACTGTGGTAATAATGGACGAACGAGGCTGTAAACGAGCTGGTGAAAAGGACTTTCTTTTCGCTGGAACAATACGTTCATACGTTTTAAAATTGCGAAGACAAGATGAAACGTGTATTCGTGTTTTTATCGATGTACGATATTGACTTTGGCATGGAAATAAAGTTGACATCGTGTAACACTTCCTGCAGGAACATAACCGCTGTGACAACGAATCGTATTGGCGGTGAAGATCATAGTCGAGTTATGATAAAAGTAGTATTATTTTTGAAGTTGTATAGGTACATATCTTAGCTACTTTATATTTAACCTTATATAAATTGATATTTTTCAAGAAAAATTATAGTATTGGTTACAACTTTACATTTTGACGAATGTTGAAGAGCCAGAATTAATAATTGACGTAAAGCAAATTAATTCATAATAATATAATGGTACAACAATGCAATAGTAATGGACACATGAAACGTGAAGTATAAAATATAGATAAATGGAAATGTAACTTTGAAGTCATGGAACTATAGCTATCGAAAACAGACATATGTAGGAGTCGAGAAAAAATTTCGGGAATACAAGCCAGGTTTCTAACGTCTACAGTTTTTTATACTTTTTTTCGTTGTGCTCCTGTGAGTTCGGTATGGAGCTTCGGTTCTACAAATATGTAACAATACAAAACTCGTAATGCGAGAGATTAAAAAGTACGCATATGCTACAACATATATTTTATAATACAATTTTTAGAATGAAACATTTACAATTTATAGAAGCTGCTAGAAGGTTTAATATTACAATTATTAAATAAAATTACACTTTTTGTCATAAAGATTATTTTCTAAGAAAAAAGCTGATAGCTTTTTTTACTCCCTGTTGTGCTTCGATTGAATGAAACAGTGAATTAGATAGCTTCTCGTTTTCTATTTCCATCAAGTTCCATCTCATGCAATTCCCCTGTCAGCGTCGAAACAGAAGATCCAGCAAGTAGTTGTAGCAGTTGCAAGATGGTCGATCACAGGCAATTCAAGATATTGCCGGATGGTGTGTACGTGTCCGAGAATGTTACAGATCCTGTGTGTACTCGAAGGAGAAACAGGCCACGGAGGGGTCGGCATGCATCGAATCCCGGTAGCATTATTTAGCCTGGGAAAAGTGCTGCCGACGCCATTAATCCGATTGGACGAACCTTCACCCTTAGGCCTTAGGGATCCATTATGTATTAGGAGGATCGGCTTGCTCCGTAGTCGAGCGAGATTAAAGCTGGAACGGGCAAGGAAATGCGCTGATTCAACACCGAAAATCCCGAACATAATTTTCCCAGGCAGAGATTTTAATCCGTTAAGAAAATACTGAATCTCATTTCATACGTGTCGAATTTTTAGATCAACTATCAATTGTGAATTGTTAAAAAGGAAATTTATAATCGTTCGAAATAGCTTCGAATTAGATCCATAATGGCTACCAAAAATGTCTGTACGTACTGATATTTTTTACTGAAAAAATTTATTCGTACAGTTTAGAATATTTGGATTCAATTAGTTAATATGCAGTATTGATAATTTATTGGGGTAGAGTAGAAAACAGTACAAGGGAAAGTATTTTATACTTTAATATAATCGTTTAAAATTTTTTAAATGTTTAAAATTAAAACAGATTTGGTCGAATGTTTGGAATGCTTTTTTTTCTATTCATTCTGTGTATATGTTAATTTTCGTTGATAGAAAAGTAAATTTTGAAGAAACTTCTCTAATGGTTCTTATTAAAGATTAAAAATTCATTTTTTTTTGTTTTACTTTTACGAACTTGGTTTAAGTATAGGAAACGACATAAGAGTCAGTTTCTTCATTCTGTTCAAACTCACACTTTTCGAGCTTCTGCTTGCTCCTTAAAAAGTTGATATTTCGTGGACACGCGAGGGTGGAAAGCTGTTTCGTGGATATTCCACGACGCAAATGCCGTGACTTATTTTTACGAAGCGAAAGGAGCAGACGAACGCGAATTTCTGGCGAGCCGACGTTCTTTCTTTCGTACTGCTTCTTCACTGTGAAACCTTTGTCATATCTAAGCAAAAAGGAATACATGCTTGCGTAACTATTGCTTTCCAGGGTTTCTTTTCTGTTCGAAACGTTGTAAATGTGTATAGAATTTTCCTTCATTTCTTTTATTTTCCTATATCTCTATAAGTTTTACGAGATAATAATATATTGATATTAATCTGTTGATATACATGTATATATCTGTAGTTTATTAAAATACGTACCTTATTCTCGTTTCGCTGTTTATTTCTGAAATTCTACACGAGGGAAAGGATTCTAATTATCGTTAAGCGGTTCAGTGAAAGAATGTTGGAGCTCGAAGGGTTTAAATGGCGCGTGTTCTCGCGAAGTGCACGAAGAGGAGAGGGCTGAAGTAAGGAATAATGAAAAACAAAGTGGTTCTCAAACGCCGCATTCAAACGTGCCGCATCGACAAGAACCATTAGGGAGGAAATGACCGTGAAGCTGAGCACGTTGGTCGAAGGAAATCGCGTGATTTCTTTGTGAAAGTAATTTGTCTGCTTTTCGTTTTTCTCTTCGTCTGCTCGCGACGAACCTTTTGCTTCCTTCAAGGATTGATTTTTCTATTAGCGAAAGGACTTACTTTTACAGAATTAATTTTTAAGCAGTAAAAGCTATTCCTTGAAACATCGAATTACACTGTTGAACTTGGAGCATTAAGAATAAAGGAACAAAGGGAAATTTCGACGATGCATAGGGAAAATAATCAGAGTCACAGTGGATATTGTAAATATCATTTATTGGACTTTTAGGCGTCATGGGGTACAACGATTACATCACGTTGCTTATTTATAACACCTAAGCAATTCGATAAAAAGGAGAACAAAACGGAATTATGAGCAGACTTGCCTGCTTGTCTTTCTCTTTGGATTAAAATTGAAAACTTAAGAACAGGGGCACGGGGGAAAGGGTGGAACACCAGTTAATAATTTCGTTCTCTCGCGTCTATAAAGTGTAATTATACCGACTTCCGTGCGAATTAGGCGTGAACGGATGAACGAAGCTAACGCATCGCAGTCGGCAGGCGTTGAAAAAATTAGGAACCACTGCGCTTACAAAACTGTACGCAACAATATCGTTTTGTCTTATGTTTTTTTTTTTTAATTCTTTCTTTCCTCTTCTTCTTATCTTTTTCAACATTTTTTTTTTTTTTATCGAAGGAACTGGAACGATCGAAACGAGACGCCATTTATTTCACTTCTTACCTAGCAATCATGGAGAGATCAAAAAACGAATATAATCACGGAGGACAACGATGTTAAGCATGCTCGTCTTTTCTTCGGTTTTATCTGTCTATCGTTTCTTTTTTTTCTTTTTTTTTCACTCTTTCGTATTTTCTGCTTTTTTTTTTTTTTTCGTTTGTTTGCTTGTTTTCTATTTACGATACAACCACTGTTAAACGTTTAATTTAGGACGTTCGTTGAGGGGGATAAGGAGGAATTTCGTTTTTACATTTATTGTTACGATCCTCGTTGAAACATTCTCTGTCTAAACTGAAATCATTATCGTCATCGTTATCAGCATCGCACCTCTTTTTTTCTTTTTTTGTTTTCTCAGCTATTCTCAATTGAAAGCTAACCATCGATCGGTACACGATACATCCAAGGGGGAAGGCGAACGAGAACTTATGGCTAAATAAAACTTTATAAAAATATATCAACGAATAATAAATATATCTCTAACAGCGTCACTGTATAATTCGTCATACATAGCCCTCGGTGTACGATAGCCTATGCATTTACAATCACTATATACACGCTATTTTTCTTCTTTTTTCTTTTTTTCTTTTTGTTATTTTTTAATGCTACTTACCTAAAATAATATACAACAATGTACCATTTTTTTTTTTGGTTTTTCTCTTAATGTTCCTAGTTTTCTGTGTTTTCTTTTCTTTTCCCTCTCAGAATATTTTTTTTCTCGTTTCTATCCGTCTTTCAATTCATTTCGTTACTTCGTTCTCTTAACCCTACCATACGTACGAGTAAACCCATTCTTTGCTTCGTTACACGTCCAAGTTATTTCTTTCTTTATTTCTTCCCACTCTCTATTCGAGATAGAAGTCACCCTAAAATATTACATTGAACGAGCTCTTCGTTTCTATATAACCCGACGTTCAACCGTCGACGTTCAACGAGCCAGAATGAAAACGTTGGTCTCTCCTGTTCGACGAGTGTACAACTTTTCTCCGTCGTTTCTCTACTTGCTTGCCTCTGCACGTCGTTCGGTTTCCTTATACAAATAAACTATACAAATATTTACACGTGCCTCGCGTAACGCGTAACCTCGTTGAATATTCCATTTTCATTAAGTTCGATCGGAGACACGGTCGTCAGGAGAAACGGTTTCGTGTTCTCCATGAACGTCGTCTCTGAAATCTCGCCGTCGTCTTGAAATTTAGTTTACAAACTTCACCTACGCGAATTAACTTGTATCTTTCTTTGTATCATCTCGGCCACGTCGTTTCATCGTTTCTAAAGGTCAACGAAAGACATTGACTGCTAGCCTCGTACTTTGAGAATCTTGAGCATGTACGAATGTACGAATTACCGTTTGCCTACACTCTGGAATGGAGATTTCCCACCATTCTTCGTTCTTTCTCTTTTAAAGCGAAAGGAAAAGAAAAAAAAAAAGAACCGACGAAAAACAAAAGAGAACATAGTACATAGTTTGTTATCTCGATTCGATCTCATCTATTTGTATCATCGTCTATCATCTGGAAAACTCTAAGGCAAGAGTATCGCCGCTTCTCAAAGTAAAACAAAAAATTTCGAACGAAAAGGAAAAAAAAAACGAAAAATCGAATCTAGCAACGAGATCCATAATTAAGGAACGTCGAGGCCGGATTATCGTCGTCGCCGGAAGCTCTGGATCGTTCATCGACAACGACAGCGTCGATAAAAGGCTTTCTCGTTTAAGCGCGTTCACTCACATTTTTCGTTTTTTCTTTTTTTTCTTTTTCTTTGTGTTTTCTTTTTGGTTTCTTTCGATACATAATAAATAGGGTTCTGTCGTTGCATCGTCATCGAATCCCGCCTCAAGTCAAGAACACGTCGATACGAAACGTTTCTCTCTGTCTTCTCTCTTATATCTTTCTCCGTTGGTTTCTCATCAGAAAAAAAGGACGACCATTCCATTCTCTCTTTCCCCTTTCTTTCGTTTATGTATATTTATATATATATATATATTATATTATATTTACAATCATCGAAGTCGCAGGAAATACTGACGGAACTCTGACTTCCTTCCCCCCTCCCTTACTTATCTCTCCCTATATCATTTTTTTTTTCTCATTCTGTTACTCGTAACCGAGTTACTCTTAGTTCGATTATATTCCCATTTTAAACTCCATGGAGCAACGCTTTTCGATGTGATATCTACGATGGTGTTTCAGCGACGATGTTCCTGCAGGATGACCAGGGCTAGACACAGCGAGAGATAGGTGAGACTCGCTGACCGGAAGTGAGCGTGACTGTACTCAGAGGCGCGCGTCACGTTCAACAAAACGGAAGCGTCCGAGATCCCTTCCGACGAACGGACCAACAGCAACCATTCTCCGGCGTGAGACCATTGAATCGTGTCGAAGCTGAGCACCGTCCTGTAACAGGACTCCGTGCCGCCATCCTGAAAGGCAAACAGCAAGAGACGTGCGTCGTTAATGAATTCGATACCGGTGTTCACGTAGTTTGCACAAGTATTCGTGACCCGTTTCTCTGCGACAGGATTTAAAGGGTGTTAAAAAGGATAATTTATCTGGCAGAAGTTTCAAGAAGTTGTTGTTTCGAGGGTGGGAAGTTTTCAGAGTGGCAAACTGATAGGCGGATGAGTCAAGATGGTGATTCGAGAAGGATAAAATTTATCTATGTGTTTCTTTTTCCCCCTTTTCTCTTTAACGGAGATTCGAAGGGTGAAAAATGCTTAGGAATTTTTACGGAGGTTAATTTGTTCTTTTCTGTTTTTTAATCGAGACTCCGAGGGTTGCCTGATATTTCCAGTAGAAGTGGTTGCAAGCGGAAATTAATTAATATTTCGACGTGGAAAAGAAAAAACTTCTCTACACAGTTAATTTACGTTAATAACAATACAATGACGCACAGGTCATTATTTTAGTATCAGGTCGTTGCACACGAAATAGCGGATTTATAAATGAACCTTTGAACCACAATAACGTAGTCAAAATTGAATTTTATTAATCAAAATAAGCTCCGGCGGATTCAGCATATTTCCGCCAACGAATCACAAGTGCATTTAGTTTATGACCGCAAAAATTTGAATAGCATGGCAGCAAGTTTTTTAAATGTATTTTTAATCGTTGCTTCATTGTTGAATATTTTTTTCTTTTTGTTAAAAATTATCTAAATGCTTAAATTAACGTTGCATTATCCACTTTTATCGCAGTACGTCACAGTTTTAATTCGTAAATGAAAATTACTCACATTAGAATTCATCTTTAATTTTTAACCTAGCTTCTTCAATGAAACGAATTTTATATTTAAAGAACTGTAGATTGTAGGTTTTATTTTCTCATACAACGGTCAACATGATTCTAATTCATAAAGAAACTAAACGAAATTTAATAGTGTGCGTACACAGTCATTTTGTATGCAACGATCTGATACATACAAAATTATTTCAACAATTTAGCTGTTTGTTTAATTCTTGAAAAGGATATTAATCTATAATGTTCAATGTTTGGGAAAATTGTTAAAATGTAGTTTGCAGTAGAATATTAAGTAGAGTAGAGATGTTAATTTTCAGATGGATATACAGATTTGTGGTATTTAGAGGAATGTTTCTAGCATATTTTGTTGTGAATTATTTCAAGAATTTTACGCAACAGATGGTCGAACAAATTTCACTATATTACTCCTGTACGTATATACATATATCAACCCTTTGCGGTTTGTCACATTCAATGTCTTGTTCCAATTGGTCTATATTTAACATGTTGAGCGCCAAACGACCATCAGTGGAAGCACAGTTTGTTACTGCCTGTTATTTCCTATTTGGGACCGCGTGCCCATCGGCGGTTATTTCTGAACGGAATAGACACTTTTCATAACAGCAGATGCATAGCCTCGAAATAATGGAAATAAAGTTACAAGAAAAAATTCCACGCTCTTTTCGTTTTGTTTTGTATTACATTCAACATGATAAAAGCATTTCATAGTTCGTTCATGTATTCATATTTTTTGTAACTGGTAGATTATTCCATGAATAACGGAAAATCATTCGCCATACGGAGAAATTTAATTGAAAAAAAAAACAAAAGTAAGAAGTACAGATTCAGGGATTGAAAGATCGTTGGAAAACAATTATGGAAATTCCGTTAATAAATTATAGTACTTTGGAAACCATTTAACAACACAGTGCCGTCATAAAAATATTCCAACTCGTAGAATAAATAAACATGTGTAAACTAGAATGAAGTAATACTGTATCATAGAATAAAAGTTCAGCTTGCGTGAAACAAAGCCAATCCGTACAGATAAACGCAGCCTGGAATTGATCGGTTTTATCAGAGTCAGAATGTGATATTTAAGCGACAGTTTCGAGTCAGTTCGATTTGTTGCCCGCGGCTGAGCGTTTTTATCATGGGACGACGCTCATTAACTCGCTACTCGATAACGTCGATTCGCGACCGTCTTTCTTATCTGCCGCGCGATTCTGCTTAGCTCCTTCCGATTAAACTTTCGCGTTCGAACTTCCGTGGAAAACTGAAAAGTTCCTACATCGCGCCGTGTTCTCCCTTCAATTGCCCGTATCACCTCTCTGATTTCTGTTGCTTTTTCTCCGTTCCCACTTGCTCTTTTACCGACTTTGCTTTTTCCTTTTTCATGCAGATAGTCTTCCTTTTCTTCTTCTTTTTCTACTTCTACTTCTACTTCGATTTCTAGCCTGCCTTTTTGCACGCTCGCGATAAAATCGTGAGCATTAAATCAGTATGACCTAGATATTATCGATTGAATAATTGACAGAGCCGCAGAGGGGACGCTTTCGTCGAAGATAATATCAGCCCGTGAGTGAGAATATTAATTGTATATTATCTAAAACAAAAAAAAAAGCGACACGTTCTGTTAAATATTCACGAGTATCAACGTGTTATCCTATGTTTAATTTACCACGCATTATGGGCTGCAATTGCCGCGGAGGTTAAACGATCTTCTTGGATCATTCAGTTACGTTAATTACTCTGATTACGTTTGCACATATGTGTGAGTGTATGTGGTACATGTACAATCGACGAAAATAGAGCGCTGATCGAACGAAATCAACAGGAAAATCATCGGTGTAATTTATTTATACCGTTGAAATAGGGAGTAGCGAGATGCGAAATAATCGTCGTGAATTCGTTCAATTTTCGAGATAATTTCAACTTGCAAAAGTGAAATTTAATCGCGCGCGCCAGCTGTTTTCGCGTCCTGCGTTCAATTCGGTCGAATAAAAAAAGAAAAAAGAAAGAGGAATTTATAATTCGACGTTCTTAATTAAATTTGACAATTTCGATCCGCGCCTTCTTCGTTTCGCAAAGGCCAAGGCTGGAATACGTTTGCGTAATTGAAACGGATTCCGTTTGTCTCGGTGATACCTACCCACCGTCACTCTTCGCAATTTCGAGCGAATGTCTTTCGTAGTCCTGCGACTTCTTCGCGTGCAAGCAGGTCGCAGTTTCTTGCTCCATTTCACTCCGCGTTTCACTCACTCCCGACGATGCACATGCCGTATTTCTGGATTCCTTGTGTTTTCCATTCACCACTGTTTCTCTACCTCGACCGCCCTCGTTACCTTCCTGCTTTCTCCATTTTCTTCTTCGTCACCCTTTGATACGTCTACCCACACTTTGTTGTCTCGAGTAATTTAGGTTGCTCTTTTCCTCGTTAACTTCGAATAATTATATACCTTGAAATGTTCCTTTTGAACCTCCAACATTAATTACAATACCATATACACTTGAAAACCTTTTATCTGGGAACAGTACTACTTTCTAAAATATCTTATTTATATGTTTCTTCGTTAAACATCGAGCAATTCATTCATCAAACTATTAGAAGCACTTTCGTTCAGGGATACTTTGAACTGTATGACAGTTTGGTAAATTTTTATGACACATTGGAGAATTTACTTCAAACTACTGAAATTTTATTCCTGAATTCGAGAGTGAGGGGAATTCGAAGTTTGTACGATTCGATAAATTGAATCCCTCTTAAAATTGTAAAAATAAGAGAATGAAAATTACAACGTTAAAACAAAGTGAAGCAATCGACTTTACGACTCTCTGAACGTTCTCTCCTCCATAGTTTCTACACCCCATCTAAAAATTACACACTCGTAGATGCACTATATACACCACGGCTGAATCGATCGGTCGATTTACTCGAGATCGACCTCGTTCAAGGTTTTTATTTCCCTTGGTAGAACGGAGTTCGGTGCGAAACCATTTTAAACGATCAAGAAATGGAACAAGGTGAGTCTACATCAACCCTATTGTCGACGTTCTCGTCGAAAAACTTCTTTCCTAACGCTTCGTGTACAAATAGTGTTCAGCCGGAAACAGTGTCGCGTCGCGGGTGTTGTGCTTGCTTTTCTCGATGTTCTCCAGCTGTTCTCTCTCTTTCTCTTTCCTCCGATTGTCGGCCGTGCAAACACATCGAGACATCGTCCCGCGGCGCGTTCGTGCTTTTGTTCGTTGATCCTCGGAAATTTCATCGAAAGTTTCCCCTCGCCAATTCAAAGTGAAATTTCTGCGGCATTCGTCGAAAGCACGACTGATAGTAGTTAGTACGTGATTTATCCTACCGTTTCTCTCTTTCTCCCTCTATCTCTTTCTCTTACACACACACACACACACACATACATACACTCTCAGTCTATCTTTCAGGTCCCTCCTGTTCTCTATATCCCTTGTTATCCGGAACTGCAGTAGCGGGTAATTAATTCGTGGAATTGCAGCTCCTCGACGAGGGTTACAGAGGAGACAGGGGACCTGGAGAACACCGAAGCTCAGGCTGGGTGCACGTGCTGTGGTGAGCGTAGTTATTTTGAACCAGATTCTGTTTTGAATGCTGCACACTGTGTCGCTACCGGCCGCTAACTATTCCGGAGAACTTCCGTCAACGAAAAATTAATAAGCTTCCTTGGCCCGAGCGACGTGATCACGCCACGAAACGAAGAAACTTGAATACCGTTGTTTATTATCTATTTTCTTTTTTTCTTTCTTTGCTTCTTTTCACGTTGGTTAGATGAATCGAAAAATTGGGTCGTTGAAATTCGGGATTTACCCGTCGTGGAATTTAATCGAAACTCAAGTTCTATTTACCGGACGTTTTTAGAATGACTAAGAAGTTCGGTGTCCGAGTGTGAATTGATTTGCAATTTATTTATTTAATAAAAGAGGCAAAAAGATAATGGTAAAAGTAATAAAATAAGAAGAAAAAATTAAATAAGAATTGCAACAATGTAAGACGTGATTTAGGAAACGTTGTTGAAGAAGAAAAAGTGAAATATTAACGCCAGTAACAAAATTATCGATAAAATTGTAATAATAATAATAATAAGATAATAAAATGATCGATTCAGTGGCAACACTTTAACTCGGCAACAGGATCGTTGCTTCTGACCTCAATTCTGATAATAGACCTCTAATTCCCAATCCCTGCACTAATGGTTATGCACCTCGCATCTCATTTGTGCTTAATTGTTTATAATCATAAGTAGGTCAGGTATTCTAATAGCTGATCTTAACCTTTCTATCTGTATCATCTTACATTTGCAATAGAGACGTTATTATCATTATCATTTAAGGGTTTGGAATGAAATGAAGATTAGGTTGGGATATTTAATCATGGGAAATGATACTTCTTTATATACAGCGATGGATGCTTGTTTTCATTTCTGTCATTTTTTCGTCGGGATCTTCATAAATTCTTCACTGTTCGGTATTCTCTAATAATATTCGAAGGTTTTCATAAAAGGATATTAATATTCGATCGGTCGTTTACTCGTTAATAAATCCGGCAAAAGTAGATTTTAGAATTTCATGATGCTGGATACTGAAACTCGCCAGGGGAAGATTGAGACTGGTCCTTTTCTTTTCCATTCTTCGAATAGTCATCTGTTTTCCGCGCGATCAAGTGATTAATCCCCAATCGTGGAAACGATATTCTGGTCGAATTGGGCACGAAATCACCGGTTCGAGTAGAGAAAAGGATCTCGTGCATGTTTCAAGCACTGAACAAGCAATAATGCAGGAACAAGCGAAACCGTGGAAGCTTAAACGCTTGAAAGAAAACGATCTTTCTATCTCCTCTTTCCTCCTTCCTTTCTCTGTCTCTCTCTCTCTCTCTCTCTCTCTCTCTCTCTCTCTCTCTTTCTCTTGGATACATTCAAACGATTCCTCCACGATGAAATCCGTAATTTCTACTCGATAAAGGAACCAGGCGGGGAAGGACAGGATGAAAACGAAAAGATCGACGACGAAATTAACAAGGACAATCGCTTTTTCGTTGAACGAATTAAGAACGTTCCCGCGTGGAACAAAGGGGATTAAAAGTTAATAAAAACAAACGTAGCACAGGTGCATTAGCAAATCCCTTTAAAGCTACGCTGGACTCTTTCCTTTCCTCTCCGCTTCGTCTTTTCCTCTAGCCATCTCTCTTCCTCTCTTTCTCTACTCTGTTATACGCGTTTCAACGTTATTCCTGATTCCTCGGAAAAACGGTTAATCCGTCTTTTGTGCGACCATCCAGTCTCTGGACTCTGTCGGTGAAAAATAAAAGAGAAAGAAAGAATGGCAAGAGGAAAGAATAGAGAAAATGAGAGAGAGAGAGAGAGAGAGATGCACGACACCATGCCACACGGAAATGAAATAAACGCGAGTACCACGTATGAATCCAGTATCGCGTTTCATTCCTGGTTCTCTCATATTTTCACTACATGCAACAAGCGTTCTCTGTGTCTCTGCGCTCCAGTTCTCCAATTCTGATCTTTTTTCCTCGCGAAGAAATCATGTTTCGGCTGGCCTGTTCGTCGTTCGTGAAGAAAAAAGCAGTATAATTCTTTGCGTTTCAAGCTGTGAATTCGTTGTTATTCTTGTTGTCGGTGTTCTCGACGGATTTAGGAATTGCCTGGTTTGCGGAACTCGACCGTCTTCGAAGTTAAATTGCACCTACAACGGATGCCGGTTCTTCGTTGACCCTGTTTCTAACCGAGTCTCGCTTCCGTGGCTGTCGTTACGAGAATTCTTGCGTTCAAGAACGAGAATTGAGGTGTTTCTGCCGTGTAAAACGAGTCATTGCAGTGCGAGATGAACCTTTTCTCGGTTTTACTACTTCGCAGAGAGTGTAGTGCTTTCTGTTGAGGCGAAGTTTTAGGTGAAACGGAAGAAGAGAAGTTGGCTGTTTGATTTCAAGGACTGTTCCGCATTTAGTTTTTTGTTCTTTTCTTCTTTCTTTCTTTTTTTTTTAGTGAATTCGTGGATTAGATAATATTGTGATCGAAGGATGTATAAATAAAAATTGCAGGCTAGTCTTTGGATATTTGAGAGATTATAAATAGGAATATAGGAAAAAAACACAGTAAATAGAAAAAGGGGGTTATAAACGAACTTGTAGAATAGCAATCTATGAATAAAGATTGAGGATTATAAAAAAAAACCTTGTAAAATACAGAACTATTAATAGAAATTGAGGGTTACATAAAAAACTAGCAAAAAGGATGTATAGATAGTAACTGAGCAAACAGAATTAGACAAAGGTTTACGGAAAACTATATTCGAAAAACAGGGTGTATATTTTAACGATGAAAAAGTGTCATAAATATGTAGTGGTTTAAAAATATTTTGCCTTCATCTTTCAAATTTATACACATTAAATTGAATGTTCGAAGTATTCTTTTCAAATGAAACGAACAATTCTTTCTTCTTTTTTTCAACACCATTTTGAGACATACACTATATTTTATTATATCATTCACATCACGAAAATAAATTAAAAAAGTTTCACGTAATCAATTCCTAATGCGTGAGATTTTTTAGAATCTTTTTAAACATCTTTAGAAAGACACCCACGTCTAACTTCTTGAATAATTTCTTTAGTTGACAATGTATTAAGTGACAGTTTTTCATTGTCGTTAATAGCGATCGGAATATTGAAAGGTTGTGGATGTATTCTCTATGAGAATACCTAAATAAAACCATAGAAACAAGGGAACGTACCTCAATAGCAAGTGCTTGAACACCATCCCTAGCTGGTGCACCAGGTACATACACGTTCTCCTCGGACATCCAGAGCACCTTGGTGTATCTCGGCTCGGCGCAAAATTCGACGACAATATTCAACGGTTCACCCTCTTTAGCCGTCACTGTTTGACTAGGTGGATGAACCATGGGTCGACCTGGAGCAAAAATTCGCAAACAACTTGGTTAACCCTCTGGTCGACGAGGCGTATATACGCGCTTCTTTCGTCAGTCATAAATCCACCCTTCGTTTCCACCAGCATAATCTCACCCTCTTTCCCTCCATCTATCCCTCTTTCCCTCGTTCTCTGTGTTCAGGTTTGCACAGAGCTTTGTGTCTTGTTAACTATGAAAATATCTCGGCAAGTAGCTAAACGACGTAATCTTCCGTAATTCCTGTTAAATTATGTTGTCGTCGCGGCGTTGTCTGGCACGCGCCGTTGAGTTTCAATCTTAAGTGGAACTTTGTTGGGACGATCGAACGAATTGGTGAATAAATTGGAAACTTGGTAAAGAACTACGAAATTCACGCCTCGAAGTGCCTCAAGCTACGGAACAATTTTCACGACAAATCTTTGTCGCAATTTTGTCGCCTAATATTTGTTACACATTACAATTGAATACTGAAAGAATGCTGTTAGGAAAAAATTGAAATATTTTAGTATTTTAAGAAATTTTACAACGTGACTGAGACAAGTAAGAAAAGAAAGGAAATAAATAATAGTAACGATTGGATTTAGAATAGTTATACGTTAAGTATAGAAACACGAGGAAGAGTGACAAAGAATAAGTTCGTAGATAAGGAAGCAAAAATAGCTGACACGATAAAAATGGTAGACAAATATATAAAAGTAATAGTTGTACAAGTGTACATAAAAACTGAGGAGACCCAAAGGGATACTCTATAGTAATTAACGTAACGAACATTTCGCAACGTTGGATAATTTTAGGAATTTCGTAGAAATATAAGAAAATTGAAGTTTGACGTGTTCCTGTTAAACGTAACTCTATCTCCCTTTTTAACGATAGAATATCAGTTGTTATCTGAGCAAATTGTTTCCCGTTAAATCACCGATGAATGGATATTTTGCGTTAGGGAGGTTATTAAAACAGGCGTCGACGATGTGCCCTACGCGGAATCCAGCTACGCCCAATATCGTGTTATCGAATTTGATTTTCGCTGGTCAATTTATTCCGCTTGGCAATCATGTCATAATGGCTGTTACAAACAATGAAAACGTTGATATGTTTATCGAGTTTATGCGCCACGCTGTAATCAGTGCGGTTGTTCGCGTAATTTATCGCGAGGAGTATCCTCGCCGACCATAATATCGACGCAAACACATCCCACAATCTTTCATTTTCACGTGCACTACGAACGATCTAATTTAACTTCAGATACCGTTTACTAATCCTCGCCAACTATATAATTATCGAGCCTGATCGTATTGCGTATAAAACGAACGATCCGTTAGTCTCACACGTAACATCATTCTTTATCCCTTTGATGAGACATCGATGCTCGCCGCGCGACAAATTTACCACCCGTTTCTATCGCGACTCTATCCCCCAGCCTGCGTGCCTTTATTCTCTACCGATTATTATTTATGGCCGCTTTTTTCGTGTTTACGAGTACGATCGGGCCGAAATGTCGGCGGGGTTTTTTTTCCTTTTTCCCCCTCAGTCGATTCGCGGCAACGCTCGCGACACGAGGGTTTGATTTACTCTTTTCGACGAGTTTCATCAATCCCTCGGCAAACTACTGGGTGGTCCATTTACATTTCACGCTGGAAACGGAACAACGAGGCGAGCATTTTTGTAAACGCCTCGAATCGCTGATTTTACGCTACTTTAAACCGAAATGAACCTTACTTCGTTCGAACTTTTTCACACGAAAATGATAATTCTCCATGTATTAACTTAATACTGGGTTGGAACAAAAGTAGGCAGGATTTAAACACGCGATAGATTAAACAATTGAAAGAAAGATGCGAAGTTCTGGAAGGATAGGATCACGAAGGTGTCTGAAAGATGGCGAAAAGTAGAATTTCGCTTAAAAAGAGCTACTACGACTTCTTGTTCCATAGTAATACAAAATTAAGATTTCGAAAACTGAACTTTCTCAGGTTCTAAGTTATTTCAAGTTCACGAGAGTACATCTTGCTGAATTGTCCATAGAATGCTCTATAATGCTATGCAGATAGAAAGTATTAAATCTTGTGCGAACAAAAAAATGCAAATTGGCTTCGAAAAGGTGTTTTATTAATCACATATTAATGTAGTGTATATAAGTACAATCTAATAATTCTATTATATTTGTCCTATAAACCTTGATAAACACAGTGGAGGCATTTCACGTCATCAAAATTAAATGGATCGCCCTGTATATGTCGTTGCCGCGTGACAATGCGGTCACAGCCTACAGCAACGCGTAACGCAAAGAGAAAGATGGAACGAATGGATGGAAAAGGGAACGGATGAACGGAGAGAGTTGCAAATCATAGTCACGCGGCTTCTCGATTTCAAAGCCTCAAGGCGATCGTGATTTCCAGGACAGCTTCGTAGTACGGTTTCGTCAAAATATCTACGTTGCTCGAGGCGTCAGTTGGACCGGAAGTCGCCTCGAAACGTTTGCCGAAAGGAAATACATTCGGAAATCGCGAATCGATGGGATCACGGCTAAAGGGTAACGAACTAATGCTGTTCGTCGATTCGCGTTTCAACGTTATCGGCCCGATGTTCCGAGGCGATGAACCTTGTTTGAGCTTCTAATACGAGCTTCGAGCGATGATTGTAGCAGATGGCTCGAGTGCAAAGTGTTTTTTACGGTTCTGTCGAAAATTGCCGGAGCGCGAGTTTCCTCTCGTCGTGCCGAGTTGGTTTCTCGATGTTCTCGATGGCGGAAAGGAATGAACTTTGTAGTAATATAGACCAGTGATGAGTAACATATTTTTTTTTTGGAGCTCAACGTTGCTGATATTATTTTTTTTTTACTATATTACACGGAAAGTTTCGCTTCATAGTTGCAATCTCACACCTCATTTTGCTGATGTAGTCCTTATCGTATTACCGATATTGAAACCATTTCTGTTTTTTTTGAAAATTATTTCATCGATTTTGATATCGCGGCTGAAGTGAACATTTTTCACAAGAAGAAAATTGTTTAAACAATTTATTGGACGAAAGAATGAAATATCTATTGATCTGACTAAGAAGTATAAAAAAGATCGAAGCTACATAAATTTGCATATCAGAATAGCATCGAACAATTCCGAAAAACCACTGTTTTCAACAAGAAATCTTGAAAGAAAGGAATAAAATCCATAATAATGAGATTCATCCAGTATTATTACAAAATGAAATTTCTTAAAATCCATCTACAAACATGGAGCACTATTTGCTGTGAATGATACAAAGGAGAATCGTGGTTCTACTCAAACGTTCTAAACTCCGTTAACAAACTCATGGTTCACGATCCTAACACCGGAGGCCAGTACCCGCAAAAGAGCAGCCAACCTTTGTGCCACGAATCCGATTCGACGTGTTTCAATTTCTATTCACAGTGTCTTATCGAGACGATTGACGCATGAGACACCACATGGCTAAAGTTTCTCGATGTCACCATCGTCACCTTTGTTCCTGCACTTTGGCTAATTGAAGCGTGGATACCGGCCGGTTAGCCGCGACGAATCCTTCTCTTTTGCTCTTTCTACTAGCTATTCTAACGCGACCAAACCCACCCCTTTCCTCCACCCCTCACCTCACAACGCGCGCTCTCCTTTTAGCCGTTCTCATCTGCATGGATTTCCTGCTTCGTAAAGCAAGCTTTCTGACCCTGGTTGGCCCATCTGCAACGGTGAATAGAAGCGGAACAGTACACTCGGCCGTGGCTGCTCATGAATATTCCTACGACTGAAATTACTGGAATACCTTGGCTGTGCCTCTTGTTTCTGCGGCCAGGGTGAAAGCACACTGCTCCCTACCACTCTGTCTGTCTGTCTGTCTGTCTTCGTTTCGCTCATCGTCGAAATCTCTGTCGCAATTGTGTACGATCCTTTCCGATACGTATCTGTGTTTTTCACGTTCGGATACGCTGTCTGACTCGGGTCTGATCCGTTTTTCCACCTTTTGCTTCCTCTCGATTAAAATTACTTTACTCGTCTACTTCTGGGTTAGGTGAATAGATGCGATTGTATGCGGAATGCTAGTATGTTTTTGTACAAATGTTTATTTATAGATACTTGTGTTTTACGAGAGAACCACGTTACTGTAACTTTAACGTGAAACGTTAGCCTTCTTAGTGTGACGGTTGACAGAAAGATTTCTTTTTAGGGAATTTTAAGAAAAGGAACGGTTAAATGTATCTTTCTGCAAATTTGCAGGCTTTCTCTATCGTTGTGTAAGAATACGAAAATTTTTTTTTGTAAGGGAAAGTATCCATTTATGGTGAAACGAACTTTAAAATTTCGTGGATGTATTTTTGAGATATTAAAGAAAATACAAAAAAATTGATTTTCTAAAATTGCTCGCAAAATACATAAAATATTTTTTTGCAAATTCCTTGACAATTCTGGTTTATTCAGAATTGCCAGAATAGTTGTACAAAAAAGCTTAATCGTCATATATACACTAGTATGCACGCATTTTTTCAGAATATATTTATTTTTCATCGTTAAGCGATGCACGGCTGTTTTAAAATAATTCTATAGATGTAGAACACAATGTATGATTGAATTGAAGCCTGAACGGAAAACAATTCTTGAACATTTTCGAATAGCTCGATGATATTCCAAATCTACAGCGAGGATTGATCCTTCGAGTGAGATCGAGTAATTGATTTTAATGAAACGCCGGAAAGTTAGTTCTTGTTTTGCGACCGTATTGCGGGCGCTACTCGAATTTGAAATTGAGTGCTGTCCAAACAGACGGCTTTTGCCGTTCCAGTTTGCACAGCTTCGGGATTAAATGAATTTTTCGAGCCACGGTTATTGTTGTGCCTTTGGTTACCGTATATGTGTAGTTTTGTTTAACCCTGCGTTACTTTTATAGAATCTGATGGAAACTCAACGCCATGATTTTCATTCTGTTAGCAATTTTCATTTGGTAAAATAACGCGTCAAATCAAATTTCTACTTATCCTCGAATCTATCGATATAACTTCAGTGATTTGATACTTCGAATTGACACAAAAAAATAAAGTAAAATAGATCCGTAATTCTTGAAATATAATACAAATTTACCAGATTAACATGAAGATAAGAGTGTTTAGAAAAAAGAGCAAAAAAAAAAAATTCGTCACGCACTTTAGGTGAATTTCTTTCATGATCCTTTCACGTTGGTTCATTCGTTTGTTCGTCCGTTGGTTACTACTCAATTCCATCCAGCATGCGTTCAATTATACAAATGAAATAACCGTCTGATAGTTTCTGAACTTGAAGTTCCGGATGGCGGAACAAAGCTGGCTTAATGCCGGCATTAATTTTAATTGAAACGATTAATGAAATCAACGACGGCGAGTTGAAAACGTGGGCTTCGAATGGGATCAGAGCTAATTTCAGGACGATGCTCTTGAGGTCCGAAATGCAATTTACCATTGCAAGCTCGAACGTGCATTTGCGGGAAATGTAAATGCGTTCGCGAAACTGTCGTGTAAAATTTCCGAATAGTTTCACTCATTCCCCGTATACCTCTTCCCCTCTCCAAACTCTGCGCGTCGTTCGTACGCTTAAAGTTCACGCTTGCCCTCCGAGTTAATCTTAAAATCTGAAATAAACCATTCTATCCCTTTCTTTTTTCTTCATTTTTTCTCTTTTTTTTTCTTTCTTTCTTTCATTTCCCCTTCCGGATAATTCTTAGGTAGTCGCGAACGCGAACGGGGACGTAAAAAGAAGCTGAAAGAAACTGCCGGTCGTTTCGTTGAATTTTTTATACGTCCCACGTCAGCCGGGCGCACGTGACACACATGTGACTCTATGCATTATGCAAAACGTTATTAAGAATGTGAAGAAACTGCAGATCTTCCATGTTCTAATTATAATTTAAACCACTCCCCATGAATAACTGAACTACGAAGGAATAAATTGAATGCCAGTGTAGAACCTCTTTATCTTAAGGATCGTGAATTAGAAACGCCACCGTTGGACACATTTTTCTCCGTTGGACATTTCTCTCCGTGGGAAACTTCGCTGTGGGATGATGTCGTGAAATTTTCAGAAAGTTCCCTCTTAATACTTTTTACACGTTACACGACACTTCTGGATCCATTTCTTTTTCCTCTCGTCCTTTTCCCTTCGGTTGATACAAGCAGTAGACTATCGATGGAATAATTTCGAGATGTTTTACATTATATCCTCGCAGATAATTTTTCATCCCCGTTATTTATTTAGTTTATCCTCGTTATAATTTTCCACGATACGGAGCAACTACGATAGAAAGTTCAATTACTACAAACAGCCACGAAATCGTTCGTTTCAGTACACACAGAGAGCCTCCCAGACGACAGGTCCTCGAAAAAAGGGAAACTATAAAAAGCTCCTCTGCAAAGGGTGACGCGAGTTCAATTATGCGCGGAACAAAAAGCCGTTACCACGCGAGAACAAAGCGGAGGAAAATCACGCAGGTGTGACGTGTGCTCGTTCTAATACATCGTTATTTTCTCCATCGAGAACATGTTAATTATCGGTCGATTAACGATCTGAGATGAAAAAAGAGAGCTTGGAGAGGAGAGAAGAGACAGAGAGAGATAGAATGAGAGAATGAGAGAAACCAAGAGACGGAGGAAGAGAGAATATAGAGAGAAAGAGAAAAAGTAAGAGAAGGGAAGAAAAGAGAGGAGAGAGAAAGAAAGAAAGAAAGAGGGAGAGAGAGAGAGAGAGCGAGAGAAACGAAGAGACGGGGTAAGAGAGAATATAGAGAGAAAGAGAACAACTAAGAGAAAGGAAGAAAAGAGAAGAGAGAGAGAGAGAAAAAGAGAAACGAAGAGATGGAAAGAAAAGAGAGGATAGAGAGAAAAAGAGAGAGAGAGGAAGAGAGAGAAAGAGAGAGGGGGGTAGCAAGGCAACGATAGAGGGGAGACGAGGAAGCATCGTCCGGAAGAAAAACGGATAAAAATCCTTGGTCGAATTCCGCGGCCGGGACACGATTTCCGGAACGAGCCGAGCTCCCCGAAAAGCACCTCTTAGCATGTTAAATGAGCCGTGTGCAATGGCTGCGACGGCTACGGTGATTCATTTCTGGCGGCAACGTGGAAAAAGTTTCGACAAGAACGACCACCGTCACGGTAACGAATCCCTTCGACTCAACGACTCGCGTGCTGTACTTTGTTCCATCGAAAGTTCGATCTCTTTTCGAAAACTTCTCCTCCACTCTCCATTCCCACCCCTCTCATGAAACTGTTTCGCTACTTTTTCAAGTTATTTTGCGTTTTTTTTTGTACTTTTTTAAATCGCGATCAACAACCATAAATTTCGCCTGTTTTCACTGAAACGATACATTATGCAACAGATTATACGAGGTTGCTGTTTTTGGGTAATTTGGATTGTTGTTGTCGGCGCCGAGCTAGGAAATGATACGTTCAACATTTCCATTGTTTATCGTTAAATGAAGTTAGGTTTACTTACGATTTATTTAATAAAACAAGAGATACTGTACGGGAATTGTCGATAATAATTCAACAGATATGATATAAATTATTAAATAAATAATAAGTAATTGCGAAATGCGTATAGATAGATTAATAGCGCGGAGGCTGTGAAACAGCTAACTGCTCTTCGGTAGTTTCGACGTTTTTTTTTTAAGTACGTTGAAGAGACAGGAAAAACTAGAGATGAAAGGAAAAAAAGGAAGAGGAGGGGAAAGTACTTGGCAACGTGAAATTCGGAAAAACTGTGTCCGTTCGAATTCGTGCAAGTCTGAGCGTCACATGTGAAGTTTCAAGGCTACGTGTGCTTGAACGAAGGGCTCTCCAGCGTAACGAGATAAAAGGAGAAAGAAAAAAGAAAAGCGACGGAACGATTAAAAGGAGGAAAAAGTTTGAAGGTGAAAGTTTCAGGAAACAAAAAAAAAAAATGAAACGAAATGAAAAAGCATGTTACGAGTACGCCGACAAGTACACTACATTAGTGTATTGCAATTATTCGCAATGTTAGAACGATGGCGAAAAATTCGCTCAACTTTGAAAATTCGAGAAACACTGAAATTCGAAAAATATCTTACGAACACGTTTATTCGACGACGAAAGACTCTCAAGAATTTGTTTACGCAGCGTCCGACGATGAATTTTTAACCGTTTGACATTCTTCATACGACACCGGACACGGTACTTTTATACCGGAGAAAAATAGAAGGGAGGAAAATGAAAAAGCGATGCACGAATACACAGGACGGCGCGTGATTTCCCGCTCGTAGGCGTCAAAGGCTTTCAGCACATTGAAAAGTTGAATGATTTTCTAACCCAATACACTGTGCACTGTATTTCCCGGTTTAATTTGAAGGCCTGTTTTTCTCGCGGCCGAAACGCTTTCAGCCATACCGATCGAGGAATCGGATCGTTTAATTACGCGCTATTAATTTGCACAACGATTCCCGCCACAGATCAAGCGGAGAGTAAAGGAGGAGAGATAGAAGGGGGCAATGATAAAATCTCTGTTCCCGTTTCATATCATTACCGGTAATTTTGCAAATTGCATCGTATTTTTCCAGTCCCAGGTCACTGTTAAATATTCCCTGATTAATTGCTCGCGAATACGCGTAATAATGTAATTTTTTAATTAGCCCCCTTTCCCCTCTTCACAGAGGCGTCGCCGCTAATTAAACAGTTTTTCCGTAACCTACAGGGACGTGTTTCTCATTAGCATTTTCTATTAAAAAGCGTGAGAGGGATTCTGTAGTACTGTAATTGCATTTCGTCGAAGACATACCCATTGATCTCGTCTGACTATGCACGGATTGATTCTACTTGTCGGCTCGAATAGACGTTCAGCTACTTTGGACTTGAAAATTATACAGTATCGATGGTTCTGTTCTGAATGAATTTTAATCGTAAGATTAGATTTATAATTCTGATAAAATAAAATAAAAAAAAAAATAGAAACGGATGAACGAAAAATAAAAGTAAAGACAAGGGAAACGACAAATGAAATTGTTCAACAATTTCTGATATTTTCTCTTCAACCTGTTAACCGGGGAAGACGAGTTAACTCGTCATTGATTCATCAATAATTGGAACACAATAATTTGTATATTCAGAGATTATTCATTTTTAATTGTACCGTTATGCCTGTATTAAATTACGCATTGAAATACATCGCCTGCACATTTGCAAAAAGTAAACGGAAATAATTATATATAGCATTTATTAATATTTAATTATACACTAGAGAGATTCAATTTCTAACAGAAAAATGAATAAAATTAACAGGTTAGTCAGTAATCCCGTGTTACGTAGCATAAAGAATCCTGCGGCATTGGGATCGCGTATCCTCGAAAATACTATATTGGCATCGAGTAGTGTCGTCTGACTATACACTGATCGTTTCTACTTGACGGCTGGAATTTTTCGGCGATAACCGAGGAACGTGCAGCGTACGGACGATCGAGGCGTGTTTGATGCGACAGCAGCGTCACGTTCCACTTTCGAAAACGCTATTCGATTCAAAAGCAATCTGTGCGTGAAATTGGGAGCGAGAGAGTGAGCAACGCGAACGTACGGACGGACGCACGGCCGGCTGGACAGACGATGAAACGAATTACTTCTGCGCCGGCCTGACTAGGCAGCGTAACAGCTTGCTAATTAATCGATTAATTTCCAATCTCGGGATCAGATGCGTAAGTGCACTCTCCCTTCCGCAATTCTCCTCGCTTCCACTTGCTTTGTGTCATAATAGGGACGTGTCTTTGATCGATGTAATTTCATAACATTTGCTCGATTAACAATGAGAGCAGAGACACGATATCCGTGGAGCTTAGTTCAAAGATAAAATCTTGGAGAATGATCCGGAAGGATATGCAAGAAATTACACAGCTTTCTTTATTGCGTTTCATCAACAGAATGCTTGTTTCTTCTCGTGTGTTATTTAATCCTTCGATGGTGAAATAGGAAAATTTTCCTTCTGTTTCATAGTATGACAACCTTCCTTGTGATATACATCCGTGTATACGTTGAAACGTTGCTTTAAGCTAAACATACTACTGTTTTCATAAATAACGGTATCGAGGGCTTGAGTGAGTTCAGGCATTAACATGCTAGAAAATACATTGCTTATTGGGAAATTTAGATCGTAATTCTACTATTGTCTCGAACATTCGGTAAAATGTATTCAGAGTAGTACGAGGAAAAATTTCGAAGAGAAGCTCAAGTAGAAGATTGAGATGAAGAAGGAGAAGAGGAGGAAAAATGAAGGAGATGATGAATGGATGACCTCGATTTTTTTTCGATTCCAAGGATGATTTCGGACGAGCAAACGAGGCCAGTGTCGGCCATCAGGAACGGCGAACCATGCAACAAATGTTCAATTCGATGGAAAATATGCATAATTTCCCAAGGAGAGATATACGAGCGTTCATTTCTTAAAGGATGTAGAATATCGAAAAAGAACCACGAAGGATATTTCGTATTGTATCGTGTTATTCGAATGAGAGAAGTAGAAATGATGGAAGAGTGGAAAGGGTGTAGCTAGATTGCTCCTTCGGGAGGGACGATATATCCCGGAAAGTTCTGACATTATCCGCGCAAGGATTCACTTGGTTACATGTACCTAAACGCGATAAGAATCAACGCCCATTCAAAACGCGCGATAATGTTCGCAGGACGACACTATTGTTTCAGGACTCGAGCCTAGACCGCAGTTATCTCCGCATTGTTCTCGATATTCATTAAAACACTTGCACCTTTAGCGTGGAGAAATTCAGATTGTCGTGCTTGTCGTGCACGACCTCTCTCTCTCTCTCTCTCTTTCTCTCTCTCTCTCTCTCTCTCTCTTTCCTCGGCAAAGTTGCCTGTCCCTTTACAAAAGCCGGCTTTCTAATTGTACGCGTTTTTCACCGCGTCACGACGAAAATCCGGGAAACTAGGTCGAACAGATTGAATTACGATACAGCTTCAGCAATTTGACGACGTAATTTTATTGAGAAATTTGTGGAATTATTGTGGAATTAGGTTGTTTGACTTTACGATTACCGGTTGTAGATGTCGAATGGTTCGGGAAGGAATTTCGTGAGATATTTTAGGGATGATAAGAACGGCGATTACGAAATTGTTAGGTGTGAAAATTACCTAAGGCTCCTTAACAAAAGTAATCGCGTTGACGAAAAATCTTAAGGATTTACTTTAGAATAAGAATAAGAATTTATTAGAATACTTTTCGAGAAGCACTTCGTAACAATCTAATACATAGTGTAGTTAAATTATTTTGTACTTATTTTGTTAATTCAGTGAGTTAAGTTATTTTGTAAGCAAAAGATATTGTAAACCAACTCCAATACTTAGCAAATATTTCTTTCGTATACAAAGTAACAAGAGATCAATTTTTAGCTCAAAAATAAGCCTGAAAATTTTCCAAAGGATACCTATAGTTTCTTTTTCTTAAAATTTGCAGAAGTTTAAGTTTTTTTCAATCATCACACTAGGAAGATTCGTTAAAATAAGATGTATAGACATTTCTACGATGATCGAACAGAAAAATTCTTCGAATTTATTTCTTACCAATAAGAACTTCTAAAATTTTGCTTCCATTGGTTCAAGCTTCATGGCACGTCATAAAAGTTCAGTTTACGAGGGAACGATTGACAAATGAAAGCAAAGCCATCCCCCACGGGTAAACGCGGGGGCACGGAGACGAGCAGAAAGACAAATTGGGGGCTAGCTGGACCCTCGAGCTTTCAATTTGTCCTAAGTTAACACCGACACCGTCCGTTGGTATCGTCGGTCCGGTAAGCTTTCGGGATTTTCGTTTTTCTTTCGCCCTGGGAACCGAAACGATATGCGCGCGTGCCCACGGCAAAGGGGGAACTTACTTTGCGGAGAGTAACTCCCCACGGAGAAAGGGGTTAATTTGCAATTTTACCGGTGGAACAAGTTTACTTGGCTTCCAAGCTTCTTCGTTTAAAGTAACTCGTACCTAATGCGACGAGCAAACCGCTTCGTTCTTTGCGTTGTACATGATGTATTAAGGAAAAGATACTGCTAATCATAGTCAGTAATAAAATGCACATGGTGAGGAGAATACAGGTTGAGGGATCATCTTTTTCTTACTTTTGCGACGTTACTTTAAAATATAGTTTAATTAGGGGGACATTCAGAGGAGAACGAAGAAGTTGTTAATTACAGTCGGTGTAACATTTATACGAAGAGGTGAGATCATACGGGGCCCAGTCAAACAACATAATTCCTTATAAAAAATAAGACGAAAAAATGAAATTTTTTTCAACCAAATATTCGAGAAATTTTATTTTCCTTTTCTTTTTTATCTGCAGTCTGTATGTTTGTGGATTGATATTAGGATTAGAAGTGAATTTGAAATAACTTGCATAAAATGGAATATGGAATTAAGAGACAGAAAAGTGTCTCGAAGAAATACCGCGAAATGTTAAGAAAGAAACGAGATATAGAGCTGTAGAGAATACAATTATTGAAATAATTTTAATACGCAAACCACTAGAAGAAAGAACAATCAAACTCCATGAAGCAGATAATTCACGCCATCAACTCGAAGTAACTGAATTCCGATAGAATCTCAAAACCGAAAGGAACGGGTATATAACAGCGAGGAGTGCATTCAACGAGAACGTAGAATTGTAAAGAACCTTTTCCAGCTAAATAATATTGAAATAATATCGACAACTGCTTATACAATGAAATCATGATATTCTCACAGAAATGAATGGAATTTCCTTTTGTTAGAATCAGTCATCTTCCTCCTATCACTTATTTCCATTTATCAGACGATCCCCTA
Source organism: Anthophora plumipes (assembly GCA_951804975.1). Taxonomy (NCBI): domain Eukaryota; kingdom Metazoa; phylum Arthropoda; class Insecta; order Hymenoptera; family Apidae; genus Anthophora; species Anthophora plumipes. The sequence continues at coordinate 16,433,801 of OX638116.1, read as the reverse complement.
CTTTCCCATCCTCCTCCTCCTCTCGTCTTTTTCTATTTCCCTTCAGGTAATTGCGACTATCCCTTTATCGTCCTTTACAAACGTTTTTCTCGTCGCAACAATTTTTTCACCAGTCTCGACACTCCGTGACAAGATCGTCGCGCGAAATTCGCGCATTGTTCGGCGATGTTCGACGTTCACGTTACTCGTCGTCGTAGGATCATGGTTTCCAACGAACGCGTCAAAAGTATCCTTGGATAGCGGAGAACGTTTTTTTCCCCTTGGTTGCGTCGCTATCAATTCCACTTCCGTCCGTTTCTCGCCGGTTGTTACCTCGTACATTTACAAAAGGGAGCAGTTTCTCTCTTCCACGCCGTTGCCTCTCCCTCCTCCTCCTCCTCCTGCTTCTTCCTCTTCTCTCACTCTTTGTTTCTCTCCTTTCACGAATCTCCATTCTCTCTTTCTATCTACACCCTTTGCCTGTTGTTTTTCTTTTCTTTCATTTCTTTTTCTCCTCCATTCTCTTTCTTCTTGTTTCTTCGCAGCGACGATTAATCGAAAGCTCGCCAGTCAGTCGAGTTTCGAACTGTAAAGGGCGGAATCTCGCGTAACGAGGAGAAATAGTCGCGGCGCTCGTTTTGCCCGACGAGTTGTCGACTCGAATCGAAGGAACCGCTCGTTTCTCCAGTGAGAGAAATTACAACCATCCTCGTTTCTCCCTTCTTTCTTCGCTTTCCTGTTCTTTCCTCTCTTTTTCTCTGTTTTTCTTTTTCTACCGTTCTCCGTTTTTCGTCAGAATGAGTTTCGACACAGGAACCGTGGATTGTTCTTAATCGTCCCTCGTTTAAAAGGATCGCGCGTGTGAATTTCGATCTGTTCCGCGGGATTTATCGCGTAGAAGCTGGCAGCTCCGTTACGAATGAGACTCTAATTTTAACGAACGTTTAATATAAGCAGCTTCCGTTGCCTCGTGTCGCTACGAAGCGTTTCGAAGGTGGATCCAACACCGGCTGATCTTACTTCTCCTGTGCGAAGCGAACGAAATTTTATTCGACGAAATGGGAAATTGGATTTTCGATCGAATCTTCGAAGATTCTTCTAACGCGTCTTTTTCCAAATTTTAGATCCGAAACACAGCGGAAAATACATTGTTACTTTTTGTATCGAAAAATCATCGCACACGATGGAAATTTGGACGGAACGTATTCAGGTAGTTCGAACACTCTCAAAAAATAGGAGAAAGCGAGTAGTGGAGTTATTTGTTAGTGTCGGGTCAATATTCGTATCTCGCCATGGCGTTAATACACGTACATCCAGTAACGTACTATGAAACGCCGAATAATATTTAGTGATAATATTTCGAACGTGAAATAATATCACACAATTGAATACGGTTGACGTTGATTGTCCTAATGAATATAAACTTTCCTTTGATAGAATCACCGGTTGCTATTTCCACACGATCAATGGCTCTCTAATTCCTGTCAAGTAAATAAGCACGGGCTGGCAATGTTCACGTTGAATTTCAATCTTCTCTCGGCTCTCGCCTTTTTTTTTTCTCAATTCGAGATCGTCGGGAAAGTAAAAGAAAAGACAAAAAAAGAGAAACAAACGGTTGAGATAATTCGACGGAGAAATGAAAATTCGGGGGAAAAATCTCGCCGGTTCTTCTCTTTGCTCTCCATTCTCAAACGGTCGATTAATTCGGGAATCGCGAGGGCTGTTTGCATAGCTATCGGAGCGTCGTCTCGTTCACAATGCAAGGGAAGAAAGATGAAAGGGGTAGGCGTCGCGGCGAAGACACGAAGTGCCCGCAGTGCCTCTGGAAGAAGAAGCCTTAACCGCATTTCCTGTCCCATTTTCGGTAGTGCCCCACATCGTCGAAAGCTACAAAAGCCGATTCCACGGAAATAAACCGCCAGAAGGCTGACTAAGCCGTCAGAAAGAAAGGAACGGAGACAGGAGAGAACGGTGGAGGGGCAATGGCTGTGGCGTTCGTGTTGGTGGCGGTGGTTGGAACTTTTTAACTTTACCACCGCACCGTCGCGAAAATCTGACCTCCTTTTTTTTTTTCTCTTTCTATTCCCCCTCCCCTGCCCCTCTTTTCAACGTGGCCGCTGAAAATCCAGCAGAAATCAATCGGTGAGGAGAACAGACCGCGTCACGATCCTTTAGACATGTTAACGCCGATAGATGTTTTGAAAAGGGTAGATGAGCGCATAAAGGGAGAGGAAAAGTTATCAAAATGAATGACCGGATCGTGAAGATCTTTGAAGAAAGTTTTGTCACGTGTCACAGCATGAACGGAAATTTTTGCGAATTTATCGAACCTGATGGTGAATTTTTGGACGATCTGTATTTTATTGAAACATTTGTACAATAGTCTTTATCGTTCTTTTAATACGAATACCGTTCGACGGAAAGATCGAGCATGTCTGAGAAGATACTTCTATGATGAAGAAGTTATTTAAGTGCGGTTAAGACGTAACATTTCTCAATCAGTACGGAGACTTCAATCAAAGTGTAATCTACATCCGAAGTTCGTTTTACTTGACGAACAAGAGTTGCACAATAGGAACTACAATGGAATGTCGAGGAAGGGATTGAACGTTTCACAGATGTAATCCAAGTCTATCTACTCTTTCCGAAGATTTGTGCAAAGACTCTATTGACTCCCTTTGAGATAGAGAAAGGCTTTGTAATTGGCTTGGTAGTAGTTTAATTGTTTAGATAAGAAACTGATTCTCCGATTATTTGAAATTAACATATGTAACAATTATCATAGTCTACGTACGATCTTTATGAAGTATGTGATCATTCAATTTACACGCTTACATGTTTCTTTGCAATAAAATACAAACTATTTGGAATTTTTAAAACTCTTATCTGTCGTTGAAAGTACAATCCATTACAATTGTATGTGGAACAGAATATCATTTAAATGTGTAGCGTTCAGTATTTCTAGCATCATCTTCGAAGAAAACTGGTTAGCGATATTATTTGCTCGGAGTGTACACCAATTATTTTTTGTGGATGCAGAAATTTTTCATGAATAATACGAGGATTTTCATCACTCCAGGTATGATAATGTTGCTTATTAACGAATACATACATTGTGTAATGAGCTTCATTACTAAACAAAATTTTGCATAAAAATGATGAAACAAAGAACGTCCATTTTCATAATAAGTTTGAAGAATGTAAATTCATGTATACAACATATATCTGTTCATGGTGAAAATTGTACTACCTTCTACTGAAACAAAACGGCTTATGTCATTTGAAAAAAAGCACGATCACCCTATACATTATAGTAATGAGAAAAATTCATTTTAATTTCCTACATAATACAGAAAAACATCTTCTACGAGAGCTCGCAGTAATTAACCGTATCATAAATAAAGAAATTCCCATTAACGAAAGTGTTCGAAAGCCAGTTCTATTAACGTATTTCTGCCACACACCATCTTAACACTCGATGCGACGCTAATGCTTTAATTGACTTTTATGTGATGCGTGCACCGTCGCGCAGAGGGTTTAAAGATAATTTCCCATTATTCCTCCTTTAGGGTGTGCGCCGCCTCTCCATGCATGCAGGATATATGCGGGAGGACGCGCATTAATGAACCGACGTAAATTCAAGGGGCGCCAGGAATGTTGAAGCGAGAAGAGAGGCAAGAATTTCTCTCTCGAGTAGACAAGGGTGATATCGTTGAAAGGAAAAGAACAAGAAAAAGAAAGAAAGAAAGAAAGAAAGAAGAAGAAGACGAAGAGAAAAAGAAAAAAAATGAGAAAAAGAAATAGCTATCTCGTGGAATTCCATGCTGTGTGATTACCGGCGAATTAACGAGAGTTTCCGAGATTTATCTCGCAATTTGGATCGAATAGGTCCACGGCTCGTTGGCCTGCTTATCGTTCAATCGAACTTTTATATCATCGATGTGCTCGGTCAGCTAGCCTGGCCAATGAGAAGCATATATGCTGGGGCATATGGGGCGAAGATGTACGATTCAGTCGGTCTGCTTTTCGATTCGATGTGTTACTGGGGAAAATGAGATTGGAGGAATCGCGAGAATGGTATATACGCGTGAATGCGTGCGTTTCAGGAGTGATTTCTTTTACGAGGAAATGTGAAATTTTCAGGCTTAGAAGCACAATATGGGAAACTCGGCTGTGAGTATAGGTAAACGAGGAAATTCGAAGTAAATTTATTTTATTCGTGTTTACGATCAAATTGGAGAGCTTCGAGGGTTTAAAGGATAAAATATTCAGCGGTAGTACAAATGTGGAAGTATAGAAAAATTTATAGAAATAAGTATCTTTGTTAGAAAATAGCTCAGAGAGATTTCTCTTCTATATGGAAATAATCGTCGAGTTTGAAACTAGTGAAAATATGTAGATAAGAAAAGTGTCTTATAATCTATAAACCTAATCGTTTCTCCGGCGATATTTCGCTGACTGGATCGTTCTTAATCAGAATCCCGCGGGTACGTAAGATCGGGATTGATTATAAGAACGCTTTAAAATTTGCATCAAACTCGTGGAATTACGTGATGTTAAAACGGTAATTGAAATTGGATACGGTAGCATGGTGGTTAAGGGTAGGAGGAAAAGGGCTTGGTTAATAAAGCCAATTACGGGATGATTCGAAAGAGGTAGAAAGGAGATTCCGCGCGGCGGATACAGAGAGGCCAGCAATTTTCCTGTTTCCCCTCTATTCATGGGATTCACCGGCACGCGAAGAAAGGCTGAAATTGCTGCTCAAAATTCTATTTCACCAGACCGAAATTTATTCCGCCACTTCAAACATTCACTTCCAAGCAACGTTCGATGGTATAATAGCTGATGCACCAAATTTCAAGCAACAACAGGGAATCGACGATCATCGACAAGAAAAAGAGAGTCAACGAATGAAATTCGGCCCGTCTCGAGCATCGTGCATTTTCGCGAATTCGACTCTTAACTTTATCCGTGATATCTTATTACCAACGAGTGGACAATTGCGTTCAACGATTCGATTGAAACTTTAATCACTCGAAGAGACAATTAAATTGATCCTTCACCGTCGTTGGTTCAATTACGAGAGAAAAAAGCAACAAGGAGAAAAACGTAACAAAAATTTTCAATCCTCAACATGGAACATTTTGCAACGTTGACAACGTTGCTGAATTTTTCACCCCTTTCGAGAATCAAATTAACCAATTGCTTCTCATGGGATTTCTACGGTTTCAGGAACGTTCTAGCAAACAGAAATCAATGATGATTTATTTACGCTCAAATACCGGCGCTCATAATTACTCTCGTTAATTATTCAAGCAAATTAAACATAATTAAATGGCCGTGTGTAAATGAAACGGGATTATTTATACACGATTGAATTCATAATTCAATCTTTCGACCAGGGAGATATATCTCTTCATTTTTTTTTCTTCTTCTTTTGTTAACAATAGGAAACAGATGGACGTTTCGAGAAGGACTCTCAGTTTTATTATAACGTCGTGTCTACAAACTTATCCGATTGGCTTTGGTATCGCTTTCCAGGATAAAGATGTTGCTGGACAGAGGCGTAAGAAGGGAAGGAAACAAGTCCCTTGGGGCGATATGTCGTTCTTCTGGCTATCGCGTCCAACTTTCTCTGGCAACTTTCGTAGAGGGGAAAACGAAAGGATACAGGTGGGGCCCAAGCTAAGACGAATTATTGGAATGCCACAAATATTTCTTCCGGGATTCCTTTTGCCTCCGGGCTGGAACGTTTATCGCGGAGGAACGTTAATACGTTGTTGCGCGAGCGTCCATTGGGAACGCCGAGGTATTCGATGTTTGGTCAACGGGCCAAAACGATCGGCCGTTTCAAAGGGACGTTAAACGATACGAATAGATATAATGGAACGTTCTGCGAAATATGGCCGTGACGATAGCGTAAAATTACACCGAGCTTCCAAGTGATACATTTGCTGTGCACTTCGATTTTCTTTTTTTTTTTTCTCTTATTTTCTACTTTTTACGGTAATCATTAATGGGACGCCTTTAAATACGCTTGAGCAATAGTTATTTCGAAAAATTTTTAAGCTACCAATGAATAGACTACGAATTTTTATGAAAATTCATATTTCTGTGAATACAAGGTAAAAAGTAGAAATTCGGTAGAAAATTGTTTCATACAGCAGGTGTAGTAAAAAGCACTATAGTTTGGATATTTCGTACATTTTTTCATATTACCCGCATTCGGTGCATTTTCGTATTTTTCTAATATGAGAAGCTATGTTTAAATTCGCGGAGGAACGTTTCGCCATGGAATCGTCCCCTTTACGATAATTGTTAGCGTGGAGCGGCGTAGTCGCATTGAAAATTATTTCACGTTTTATCCGATCGTTGCAGCGGCTGAATTATCATCCTCGAAATACGATTATGGTTCCGGAGCGAGGATGTTACGCGAATTTTTATGAGATTCCACCGGTACACCGAGGATACCGGCGGTGCCTCGGATCGAACACGATTTCAACATCGATCTACATTCGTTACGCGACGCTGATCCTGCTATCTCTGTTTTTGTTTCACGATTAGAATCGATGTTCCATCTGCTAGTAAATTTATCACAGGAAGCTTGTCGCATGTTCGCGAGAAATTGTCCAATGATCGACTGTTTGTAACTTGAGAATTATGAAGCACCGGTTGCATTGTTCGCAAACAACGTTTGCTTGCAACACGAGGATTGACAAAGTTGCAAAGCAACGGGGGAAATTTATATGAAACAGAGAAACAGACGGATGAACGAAGTATCACGAAAGTTTTACAATGATAATCCACCAAACACCGAAGCTTCGTCACGTTCCAGAATTGCTTCGAAAACAATTTCTCATAAAAACTGGAGTGTAAATCTTCAATATGATTTCATAGAATCGTTATTCCCGCCGACAATAGTTTTTTTTTTTTTTTTTTAAATCACTTGCGAAGTTTTAGTGTTAGTTGACGCGAATATTGAAAAGCATCAGCGTTTTACAGAAAGTGTTCTCTTTGACAAGACGCGTTCATCTGTCGAGACGATGCAGTTTCTGGAACGTAAGAAGCGGTAATTTGTCGGCGAAGTTCTCGGTTGATCTGATGAGTACGGCTGCTAATTAAGCAGCTGCTGGTGAGTGAATTAAAACGGGCTCGCTTAGCAGCCAACGAAACCTGTTGTCATCTGGTAATTAATAAGACAGCCTTTTGATAATTATGTTCTTGTTTTCCTCGATTTTCTTACTCATTATCACACACACACACACTTACTCTTTTTCTCTTATTATTCATCTTTTTTTTTTTCTCTCTCTTGCGTGCCTTTTTCTTTTGTTTTCCTTTAATTCGACGAATTAACGCATCGCCGCTTTGCACGTAAATTAGGGATATCGATTGGCACGGTTCCCAAGTTTCCCTTGTTTCCAACGTCTTGGCGAAACGTAGGCAGAAAAGCGCGCAATCAACTGATGAACTTTCTGCTCCGTGGCCTATGATTGCGGCGTTCCAGGAATTTAATCGGACTGAGTAAATGCCTGTGCCTCGTTGCCGATTACAGACTAGGGATTATCTAAGGTACTTATGTTAAAGGCTGTTGAATGGAACTTTGTCGAGGGTTCTAGCGAATTCAACTGTGGATTTTGCGTCGAAGAAGTAGTTTCTATGAAGTTTCACGAAATAATTGAACTATTTGGAAAGGTTATAATATGTGGATTTAAATAATAAGGCTGGCGTTGTGTCTGCTATCCTTGAAAGTACGATGGAGATATATTTTTTAATTTTTTAAACCAGTTAATTCCATCATTAAAAATACATTCTCTAGTTTGTAGCAACCAAGTAAATATTAAGGTTGATAAAAAGATTTAGAGAAGAATTAGTGAAAAACCATCTGCTAGAAAAAATTCTGTCATATAATTGATATATAGTTTAGAGGAAAATTTCTTAAACAATTATTATATATGAGAAAATGAAATATCATTTCATCTGAACGCAATATGTTAAGACACAGTAATTAATGTTAAACATAATGCGATAAATGAATAATAACGAGCTAACAGTGTAGCTATCAGAATATTTTCCGTTTTGGATAAGAAATCTCATTGCTAATATCCCAGTAATTAATTCTACAATTGAATTAGGTTAAATCATTCGTAAGGGTATTACTTCTTAGCACACCATTTACCAAACTAATCAACGTGTGATCAAATAAGATTTAAAATAAATAACAAGTAATAAAATATAAATATAGAAATAAAAAATGGTTAAGGACACATTTATTACATCTGCTTTTTTAAATTCCCTCGAGTTTTCGTTTCCAAACATACCGTTTAGAATACACAAGGTTGCAAACTCGCGACAAAGAATACAAACGGTAAGTGCAAGTTTTTGCGTGATCAGGGGCGATCCTCGAAGTGTTAAGAAGCCAACAAGCAAAGAGGAGATCATCTTTCATTTCCTCTGATATCAATTCTTCCCGTAAGAACTCTCGCGGAATTCCACGGAACACGTCACCGGTACTTTTATAACGTAGAACGGGACTTTTGTAAACTTGATCCTTCCTCCCGCCATCCTGCTTTAACCCTTGGTCGCGGTAAGTTTTAATGAAACGCGGCATCGAGGGACAAATGACAACGCGACACGAGGCACGCGCGAAACTTCCGGCTGTTATCGTGAGCGGCACACGCGACATGCACGCGTTCAACTTTAAATAAGAAAGTCTGATTGCGAGTGCCGCGAACCGCCGCTGTCCAATGCAGTTCCCGGCAACCAGCGGAAACTACCATCCTAGGTTGGATGTGCAACGAGAAATATTGCCGCGTCCGAGTTAATGTTCCCTTCTCTCTGACTCCTCTATTCGATCTCACTTTTCTGCGATGTCGTTTTCTCTTCCCTTTCCGCTCTCCCGCCCCTTTGGTTTTCTATTAGACAGCAATGGAAGATGAAACCCGATGTGTCCGGTGTTCAATGTTGTTCCAGGGGATACGTACGAGCAGGTTTATTCGTTCGGAAGTTTCTTCGATGCAGTGGTTAACTGATGAACTCTGAGATCGTATTTATTCGTTACTGTCAATTCAAATTGAGACGTAAGGGTTTTCCATTGCTCTTTTCACTTTCGTAGGGAAGAATTATAGAGCAGAGTTTGAAGGATAAATTAGAATTCACTGGATATTCGTGAAAATTCTCAGCAATCCTGGCGTTATTCTGCAGTTGAGTTGGGTTACTTGTGGTAAATGTTAAGTATTTAAAAGTCAAAGTAGCAAAGTCCGAGTGAGTTTGAGAAGTAATAGCAGAGTCTTGCGTAAAGTTATTTGAAGTTTAACTGTATCATTTCATTTTCTGTTAAATATATTTTACTTTAAATTACACCTGTACAGTGTCTATAATAATCCTGAAGTAATAATACATGTACCGTCTGTGTTAGATGTTTCACAGAGGTATAAATGGAAGACTCAGGTAGAATTGCTATAATATGTACCTAACTTAAGTGTTTTATCTGATATATTCTTGAAAATTATTATAGATTACATGTAAGAATGATCAGTATGGTAAATGTGTAATGTCGAGCAAACTTTTAGGGGAAAAGGATCGATAACTTTCACATTTACATGAATCACTCTTTCGTTAATCATACCAATTACCGTCGAAAATCAACAGGGATAAAAGATCGCTTAACAAAATCATCTCTGCAATCACAGTCGAATTAAAACTCATAAAACATCCTTAAACATGTTCCGGATGGCTCGTAAAGCTGGCGAAACGACTCGCGTGCGCATCTACATGAACGAAGATTTACGTGTGTCGAAGCGATTGAAATCACGAAACGACTGCGATCATTTCGCGAACAGGGGGGAGACACATTTACGCCACGACGGGTGGCGCGAATATTTAAACGTAATTTCAGTGTGCAGAGGTCGGGGAGAGAAATATAGCAGCGGGGCGGCGTCATATTTTCCATGAGATATGTGAATTATCCGCAGGATATTGAATCGATCGGATATCTCGAAAGCTCTCGTATCTCATTCGTTGCTAGCGCGCGTTTAAATTCGGCACCAGCTGAAAGCAGAAAGCCTTTTTCTTCGAGAGGTTGGAAATTATATCGAGAGGATACCAAGAGTTATCTTCGCTTTCTTATGTTCTTTTTTTTTTCCTTTTCACAGCTGCTATGGTGAATTACAGGGCGCCGCAGTCTGTTTCTTACACGTTGATAGAAGAGCAAAATTAATAAGCCTAAGACGCGGCGTGAAAATTACAGTGCGGCTTAGCGCGAGACGTCGACGTTTTAATGAACAGCTTTAGGCTGCACGCGTGAATAAAAACCGGCTGATGAGGGAAAGAGAGAGAGAGAGAGAGAGAGAGAGAGAACGAGAAAGAGGAGAAGATGCAGGATGTGAGGATAATGGAGGGCTTTTGAGAAATTTTCAGGCGACTTGAGATTTTCGTTTCGAGGAAGTGGCGTCAAAGAGCGCGGTGTAAAATTCATTACCCCTCAATGTCTGTGATTTTAGGTTTTCGGAAGGGTTACGAGATAGCTTGAGTGTGTACATATGAATAGAAATGCAGATAGCGAATGAAAGTAGAAAGTGTGATAGGGATACGTGTCATGGCTTTCATTTTGTTTTGCTCGACGAAAGAGAATTCTTTCGAAACCTAAAATTCTACGGTAAATTGGAAAATTCTATTTTTTTCTTTTTTTTTTTTAATAATAATTTCGAGAGATGTGTCGAAATTGGATTATTACATAGACAGGTCCATGAATCATGTTTCAATTATATAATTCGAAACGATACGTGCGAACAATATTGTAATGCATCATTGCTTGTCAATTATACATTATTTCGCGTTGTTTCAAAACCGGTGATAGCCGAGCGTGTTTACCATGTTCGACATTCTATATGACGGGAGATTATTCAAATAATTACGCAGTAATTAGCTATAGCTGAAAAATTGATGTATCTACTACCAAAGTAACAATATCACTTCCAATAATATGTCACTGCGTGCTTGTCCATTTTAATACCAATGCGATAGATCATTTCCATGTTTACCGTGCAAAATAATAAATATACCATTTCATGAAAAAAAAAAATAAATAAGAAAACAGGTAGAAACAAGGAGATCAATTATTATCCAATTATTCATCCAATTGTCCCTACGAAGTATTAAATAGAAATAAAAAGGTACCGAAGTTCAAGAAAGGGAGAGGAATCCATTTAGAATAGAAAGTAAAGGAACACAAATGCTTCGTGGAATCGTAAGAAGCGCATAATTACTCTGTTATTAATCACTCCTGTCTCAAAGTGTTTTACCCACAGTTGACAGAAGCTTGTTCGAAATCAAGAGCTTTGCAAACCTCTGTCCTGATAGCTAAACTGGAAATTGATCGTCGTAAAACAGTATTAACCGTGTCCATCCACCTCCTCCAACCAGTCACGATACACTTTAGAAGAATGGCGAGGATTAGCCCAGTCGCTATTAGCGCGTATCGTTCTTACTCCTTTCTTTCGACCTCCTTTTCTAGGTTTGCAGCTAGTCAAAGGAACGACGACAAGCAAAGAAACGACGCGTCGGTGGCAGCTACTATTATTCAAGCTCCCTCGAAGGAACAGTCGTTGTCATTAGTTTCTTGTCGGCGTTTCGCGATCATCGTTGATCCAGCTAGCACGGCTCGCGAACTTGCGCATAAAAACGTCGAGCAAAAAGGAGGCGCGCGATCGTTTCTCGCATTTCTACAGCGGTGTTTTTGCTCATTCGTTCCGCTGTCACATCGACGTCTCGTCGCGTCTCTTTTTACCGCGACCAGCTTTCTGTCCCCCTATCGAGCGTTCACAGCCGATGAACAATAATCGCGCTCGATCACCGGCGATCCTTTCTTTCGCAGCCTACGAACAGACACCCTGTGTACACCGACTGTCGCGTACTTGAAAAACAGGAACTTCTCGGACGATCAGTCTGAAAAATGGTTTTCACCCTGGTCCGAGGATAGACTCCGCATCTTAAAACTGCAATCAATTCACTTTGGTAACGATTGCCTTCGTTTCTGGCGATTGATCATGATACTCTTGAGAAGAAGAGAAAAAGAGAGAGAAAGAGAAGAGAGAAAAAACAGAGAGAGAGAGAGGGGGAGAGGGCGGAAAGCAAAAGAAGAGAAAAAGAAGGAGAGATAGGAGGGAAAGGAGATGTGGGCAACGAGGAAGTTGAATATTGGAAGAAACTTATTTCGTAGGGGAAATACAATTTGAATGCAGCGCGAAAAGCGCGAGTCGAAACTTCATACACGAAAAGTCCCAACCTCTATCACTCTCTCTCTCTCTCTCTCTCTCTCTCTCTCGCTTTTTCTTCGCGTGTACTCTGTCTACACACCCTGCTCCCTACCAGACACGTCGTCTTCCGTCAACCAGTTCCAAGGCTCTCGTAACACAGCGCATGCATACGAAATGCGAAACAACTCCACGCTCTGCTAAAATATGGCGTCGTGTATACTGTAGATAGAGAGACAGAGAGAGAAAGAGAGAGAGAGAGAGAAGGGGAAAGGTAAATAAGGGTGACTGAAATAGGAAGGAAGGAAGGAAGTAGGTTTAGGGTGGCGGTGATTGGTACGGATCGACGAGTCTTGGACGCATCCTCGACTCTCGGAGTAACTCGATCGTTGCACGATGAATTTACGAGCGTGCAACTTCTGTCTCCTTGAAAGATACGGGGCTGGGGCGACCGTACCAAGCGGAAATCGGAGGGAGTTGTGTTACTTTGTTCGAGAGGGTAACGCGGTAATAACCAAAGATTGCTGCTGGCGCGTGCTCTGATCTCTGAAATCTCGTTTCGTCTTCGTTCGTACAGCAACGATACGCTTTGTTATAGGATTTAAATCCCGTAGCTGTTCATCGTGCCTTTATTTTTCCTTCTTCGCCACGATTTTTCGTACAGCACGAATAACACGATATGGAGATAATAATTAGCAGCAATTTCGATTCCGTTCGGTGTTTATAATCGCGATTTATCTCACCTTTGTTCCGGGGGGCGTTGAATATGAGCTTTACACCGCTCCTGGTGCGAAATATCGACAAATATTTAAATTTCCACGGAAATACAAAAGAACAATGTAAACGCGACCGTGAAATATTAGTCTCGCTGTATTTTTTTCCTTTTCTGTCCATTTTTTTTGTGTTCGAGCTGATCGAGTTTTGCTCGAGGTTTACTCGTTATGTTCTTGACATCCACGAATTTTTTCCGAAGGTCAATCATTTGTTTCTTCTGTTCCCAACAATTCGGAATTGTGTGTTTTTTAATAGAAACAATTAACCAGAATTTTTCTGGAAGTTAATAACTTTTTTCCTTTTTTTTTTCTGTTCCTAATGATACGGAACTATGTTTCTCTCAATAGAAATAGTCAATCTTAATTGAGCGGAGGTGTAACTCTTTCGCTTCTTCGTTGATTTTCTAGTTTTATTAACGTCGCGTATATGCATAGTTGTTGATATTATTCGCAATGCCGGACGAGGCATTGTTTATTCGTACGTACGGCTGAGCATCATAGAACGGAACTAGGCTCGCGTCAGGAAACGGAAACCAGAGGCATGGGAAGCCACATACACCCCTGGCCTGTTCCTCTGGCTGGCTTGACGCGAACGAGAATGAACGAGCGTGTCGCGAGATCAATTTACAGTGGGATGAACTCGGTGAAAACGCGAAGGAAAACACTGGCTGAATGAATTTTTACGAAACTCTGGCCTAGTATGTTCAATTACGAATTAGTCAGCCAGCTATACTCTGTCCATGCAGCACGGAACTGGGCTTTGTAGGTCAGTTTTCGAGTTTTTCGTTGTGCATTTTTAAATACACACGATTGTTCAGTTGTACAATGGAAATATGTACTGTTGCATATATGTACATATGTACATATGTATATGATTTCGTATGATTCTACTAACCCTTTGCAAACCGACTTTTCCTCAGTCACCAGAAGAACAATTACGATTGATTGCAGTTTTATATTTTGTTTCGAGAAGCAAGAGTTCATAATTAATTTAAAAAAAATGTATTGTTGTAAAATAGTAGTAAAAATTCATTTTAAACATACTTTATATTTTGCTGTTAATATAATAAAATATGTAACGCATAAAATTGCACAGGAATTTCCTTTAGTGTCACTAAGTAGAATGTGGATACTTATGCATTTATACGAAATTCAAAGGTGTAAAATTGCACAGAATGCACGAAATGTGAAAAATATATACAAAATATACGAATTATATTGCTGTTCATAGTATCTGGCAGGTGAAATAATTTTTTTTACGAAATTCCACTTTTCGCAGAGAATATTTTTAAAGTTTTGACAAATATGAATTTGCATAAAAATTTGCAGTCCAGATATGAGTTTTGTAAAAATAGTATCATTCATAAATTCTACAATTTTCTACAAACGAAATTATGCACATGTTATTTGAATAAAAATTATTATTTAAATCTGATAAATTCAACATTTAAGTCGTTGGTATTTTCAGCACTATTCCTAGTACTGCTAATCGAGAACATTCATTAAATTTCGTTCAGCAGAAAATAACTCAGAGGTCCTCGATACGTCGATTCCATCGGCTATCAACGGGGAATGAATCAAGTAATTCAACCAAGTCAGGTTTTCCACGCGAGAAACAGGATTTACTCGTGATTGGTCACATCGTAAGGTTCAGGTAAGAGAGGTTAGAGGAAAGAGGGGAAAGAACCGCGCAAAGCTCACTGAGATTACTGTCAAACGTGTCGACCGGTTTGGACGTGGAGAAATTGTCCCTGGAAGAGTCTGACGTTTCATTTTCTGAGCTGGCACCTAACCCGCGCGGTCGCCATTTGTATTCCGCGGTTACGCGACATGTTTTGCCGTAGTTACTTAATCCTCTCGTTTACGATCCGTCAGAAACTCGATTTCACTTTTCACGATCATTTATAATATTTACACTTAGGGTGAATATTTTTCATTAAGTCTATCCTTAACAATTATTGAATTTTCTAAATACAGCGCTTAATATTGTAATAATTGTGAATTTTTGAATCTGTTAAATGAAAATAAAATAAAAATTGTTTAGTCTGGATTAAGTCTGGACAAATATATTAAATTATACAATATGAAATGTTGGATTGAAGTTTCGGATTACGTCTAAGACGAATTTCTTCGATTCTGCAATAGTAATTTATCAAAAATTGTATAAACTTTAACTCGGCACGAAAAAACTTCAGAAATTTTCTATTCGACTGATCGATTTATAAGGGTATTTCAAAATCGACATTTAATATCATATGGTTTAATATTTTAGAAGACTTACAATTGTTTTTAGAATAAATTCTTTCGACGAAATAGTTTGCAAGAGTAAATGATTTAGAAAGGTAATTAAGAAATAGAGATTTTTCGAGACTTGTAGATATTATGATTTTCTCTTCACGTAGCTTTAAAGCTAGACGTTGCCAAACGAAACTGACTTCAGTTTCCGTGGCGAACGACTATCTATCAAGTAAGAAACTTATTTACGACAGCTACTGTATCGTTCTTCTTTAGCTCGCAACGATTCATTTTTGTCAAACCGAGCGCTTTTCATTTCCGCCTTGCGTTTCCAGTAGTCATTCGAAAGCTATCAATGGACCAGTCCTTCAGGCTATCCATTCACTTGAAAAAGATGTCTTAGGAAAAACCTGCAATACCAATAATCATTGAGAGCTCGCCATACTCTTTAATTACACTCTCTTTCACCTCTAAATTCCTATTTCACGATAATTGCCTCTTTCATTCTTTTTGTTTGTTTATAAATGTTCAACAGCCGCAATACTTTTAACTGAAACTCGTATATAAATGAAATTTATAATGAAACATTCAAAATGAATTATTTCGTTTCATTATTATATTCCTCATATTCTCCAATTATTGTTTCCCATTTGCAGCAAATACGTACGTTTCTAAATACTCTCAAAACGGTATAACATTTCTAATTAAAATTCACGCACACACGTGAATAATAACATTCTCTTTAAGTAAGAGATGATTAATTCCTAATAAATTGAATTCCACTTTAAACCTGGCTCATCTCTAACGTTCAATACGCGACAAAGATTTTCTGTCAGACGGTAATATCAAAGGTAAATATTAATCATCGATATATTAAAACCTTCATGCCACGGTTAGACCAACATACCTTGCCACTGTTGTAATATATACTTCGGGTTCAAATCGAAATTCCAAATTCCTCGGGTTCGAGATGCAACTTAATAGACAGTTGGATAAAGAGGTGCGTGAGCAGAGACGAGACAGAGAGAATGAGAACAGAAGAGGAGTGAAGGGAAGAGGAAGAGAAGCGAAGAGAAGAGAGGGAAAGAGAAAGAGTGAGAAAGAGAGGGGGGAGAGAGGGAGAGAAACAAAGAGGGAAGGAAGAAAAGAGAGAATAGAGAGAGAAAGAGAGAAGCGAAGAGAAGGGAAGAAAAGGTAGGAGAATGAGAGGAAGAGAGAAAAGGAGAGAAGGAAAGAAAAGGGACGAGAAAGAGAGAGAAGGAGAGAAACGAAGAGAAGGGAAGGAAGGAGAGGAGAAAGAGAGAGAGAGAGGGAGAGAGGGAGAGGGAGCGAAAGAGAGAAAAGAAGAGGTGGGAAGGGAAGAGAGAAGAGACAGAGAAGAGAAGAGAATAGACAGTTGGGAAGACCGGAAGAGAAATAGAGGAGACAGGGAGAGACAGACGAGGGAAGAGAAGAGAGAGAGAGAGAGAGGGAATATCGAATCGCAGCGTCGATCAAATTTTCCGACGCAGATGAGCCATTTGAACGGGGAAAGCAACACGGAGGCGACTCGCGGTAGACCGCCGCGAATACAATCCGTCGCGTACAATGCGACGCGATGAGGTGGCTCTCCTGGCTGGTCTGTTGGCATTATTAGCGAGCCGATATCAGTGAATGAAAATCTCTGCGAGCTACCCTCTCTCTATCTGTGTTTGCTTTGAACAAAACGGGAGGGAAAGCGGGACGCAATAAATCGAGAAGACGTTGCTGTGGAAATACGCCGATATTTGAAAAAGAATAGATTGTTTTAATACACTGGTTTCATCGTTCATTCGATACACTTTGTACTTGTAGGTGGAATTGTACTTGAAATGTTACGATTTAATTCAGGTGGAAACGTTTTAGTTTTGGACTTAAACTGTTTGAGATTAGCTGGATTTCTTTTTAATTACATTTAGAAATTCCTGTGAATTTCCGTTCCTATGTATGATAGTTGATGAATTAACGATATTACAGAAATGACAGTACTTCACGGTGAATACTAAATTAAAAAAATTGAAACTAGTATCGATTAAAAATGATCTTGTTCCCGAACAATAATTACACGATTATTAAGTACAATACATCTCTTTGTTTCTTGCTTTTTTTGAAAATTGTATTGTTTGATACTTGAAAAGCTACGAACGATTGTCTCTTGTCACATTTTCATTATAACATGAAATAATGAATATGATTTAATTAATAATCTCTTAAAGAGGTAATCCTTCAGCTCTGGAACTACAGAAAGGAACTCTATTCATTCAACAGAATGTACAATTTTTAAAGAATTTCGATTGAACGTTCATCTTTCACAATTTATTAAATCAACATTGCTAAACAAAGAACTCTTTCTCTCTAACTTATGACAAGCTGGTTACACGGCATGTAACGAAGAGGAAATTGTTGAACTTCGCAAGGAAACAAGTCGCTATGGCGAGCAACGTTACGAAACGGGCACTAGTGGAACGACATCATCGAGCTTCGTAATCGACGAATAAGGGGTCCCTATCAAAGTGTCACTAGCAGAAGGGTTACGCTATGGCGCAAAGCACGGTAAAGTTTCCGCGAAGGAACGAAGTCGCTGACGTCACTTTGCGTAAACCCATTGGTCGGGCAGCTTACTTCAAGACTCTCTGAAGTCTGTCATCGGGATACTCTTTCTTGTCGACGATGAACTTCGCCGAAGGAATGTCTCTTCTCGAGAGGGTATCCGCTCTTATTCCAACTAGCCGAGTGGCGAAACCCCTCTGTAATTGAAGTTTCAAGAATTTCAACGACGGGAGAAACTTCAAAGAGCGTACGCACAGTATTCCCTATAGTACTGGTAAACAGGGAAACTGCACGAATTATTGTAACACATTTGTAACAGAAATAATTGTTACGCTCGCGGATGGAATAGTTTGTAAACGAGCGAGGAGAAAGTTTGTTACTATGGAGCTGGTAGTTTCTCTTTAAAAAGTAATATTTTTATCGTTTCACGTTGTTGGATCTATGAAATATGGACCTGTTTTATGACGTCGCTTTATTTAAGTACGGATAAAGTAACTTAAGTTCATTGTTCGAATTTTTAATTGTTCCCTAACTCTCTCTGTGAATTTTGTAACCTCAACTTCTTTATTAATTTATAAGCAGCTGTGCTCGCCGGGCTAGTTTCTGAAAACTGTTAGTAAACGTGGAACTACACTTGTAGAAATTTTCAACAAGTTTCACCTCTGCCAGAAATATTCATTATAAAGCGGAATAAAGGTTATAATACGGTAGCCAGCGAATTACTAAAACGTTTAAATTGCTATCAATACACGTTCCCATAAAAACAGTTCTCCAAAAGTGTTTCTAGTTCGGAGGATATGATAAAAAACACAGTAGAACAATTTTGATATTATTAAAACACTAACGGGGTAACGTGTTTCCCCAAAAAACTCACTAAAATTACACTATGCCAAAAATGTTCATTAAAAAACGTAATAAAGGAATGAACACCATAAATTCTGAATCAACGCTACTTCAACCAAATTAGTTTGCACTAAATCACTTATCGTTAATAATCGTTGGTACCAACATTACAAAAATTTCACTATATCATAAGTGTTCAATTAAAAAATTTTAATAGAAATATTAGCACGGTAAATGACTAAAATGCCGCTACTAATTTAGTTGGCACCAAATCACCCCTCGCTAGTAACATCATCATGGACACCAACTTCACAAAGATCTCATAATGTCAATAGAGTCCAATAAAAAACGTAATAGAAACATTAGCACGATAAATCCTGAGGCACTACTGTCAATTTAGCCTGCACCAAATCACCCCCTCGCTAGTAACATCATCATTGGTACCACGTAATCGGTCCACCTTACCACGTACCCGATTACCAGACTAATTTACGACCGCGTATTTTTCATTGCAACAACCCCCGGACCTGCTAGTAATCTGGATGACCGTCGTGGTAATAGAACCGACTCTCTCACGCGCACACACCTATTCAACGGAAATCAATGGGGTGTCTAACGACTGCCTAGGGGTCAATAACTGTACCAGGGGGCAACAATCTCCCTCTCTCTAAGAGAGAAGCGCGTTCACGATGTAAGCGGAAGGTGCTTTCCTAATCAACGCCAGCTGCATCGACGAATGCTACATTAATGTCGTGACATAGACGAGAAAATAACGAGACGAGTTCAACCACGGATAATACGTTTTGGTCTACGCACCAGCCGATAATCTGTTGCGCTGCCGGTGACATTTATACGAACAATAATTGGTATATTTATCGCGTGCGGCACGCCACCGTTGGGAGAATAAATATTAAACGCTCTTCGTAATTTACATATCGTCCGTTGGCAATCGACGGCCCCATTGTTCCGTAGTAAAAATCGCTCGTTCGATGAGCCAGAATTCTCCCCTCAACCCAGTCGAGTTTCTCGTTTTGTCGTACCCTTCGTGTGTGTTACATGTCTTCTCGGGGTTTTTCTGGTTTTTCTTTCAGTTTGAAACAGGAAGTTGAAGCTTCTTGCAGTTTCTTCGATTTAGGTCTTGGAAATTGAGGAAGTTTGATGGAGAAGTTTGTTTGGGGACCAATAGTGATTGTCACGAAGTAGGGCCATTTTTTTTCCCCTCTTTTTCTCCAGTTTCACGAGTTTGATTGTGCAATTGTTGATCAGACAGTGGCGAACGTTTTCCTTTTCTTTTTTTTTTTTCAGAAATACTGAGTTCGTCTTCGTTGTTTCATTCAGTTCAATATTGAAACGAAGCTTAGCTTTGCAAAGAAGAGTGCAATGTCGTGAAGAAAGAATGTCTTGCTTCATGATGTATCTGACTAGATTATTGATCGTTCTGGCATTTCCGTTCGGCTGTCACGTCTGCCTGTTGTAATTTCGCAAATGGTCAAATACAGGTCGCGAACTCATGACATAAGTGTTTAGGGGAACGGCGTAGTGCGTTTGACACCTCGCACACGCTCATCTCCGCTTCCACGATCATCCTAGCTAACGGAGGTTAGCGGAACAAGCATCCGAATAGCGTGTACGAACTACTTGAATGCACGCGTTAAGCAATCAGCGCGCAGATTATTAAGCAGTAACTCGGGTTATTTAGGCAATCTCGGGGATGCCTCACCCGCTGTTGCGGCATTATTTCGATGCTGAACACACGTTCGCCCGGAAATATATTCGATGCCGTGCACGCTGTGGAAGTAAGTTATTCCTGGAGGCGGCGTGTGCTATCGGATATAAGGAATTACGATTTCGTCGCTGAGCCCTGATTTCAGAAAATTGAAATTCGGGAGAATAATCGATTATTTTCATGGTTACTTGGAGGTGTACAGTACCGTTCTGTATTTCAGATTGAATATATCGGGACGAATTCGTCGAGATCTAAATGTTCCTTTGGCTGTTGAGTATTGCGAAATATTTATTGAAACGTTTTATACTAGCGGAAAGTAATGAGAAATTTCTATGATAGAGAATAGAGTGAAATTTTCCCGCCTTCTCAATCGTGCACGCAAGATACACTATGAGACGTGCAAAGGCATTTTCAATTAATTACTCTTACGTTATATAATGTGTGTACGTGTCTGTATTACGTGATAGATGCAGTTGAAATTTTGCAGTCTACATGAAACATTCAATTTTCCGAGTTTCCCTCGGCAACGCGTTAAAGGTTCACTTCAATATTCCCAGTTTAATCAGAAAAAGTATTTACCAGGGAAATTAATCGATCTTCTACATTTCATTACCAAGATAATCACCGTTCATCTACTAAAAACCAGCCAATCGCAGGATGTTTGCCGAACGCTTGAAAACTGCACGACCCTTTCAGCGAGATCTAACGGACAAACCGGAGAGCCGGAGAACGAATTGAGATTACAAATTAATCCGATTATTCTTGGTAAAAGGGGAATAACGAAATAAACAGCGAAACGCTCGCGGCATCGTCTCGATTTTTTCCCTCCGTAGAACAATTGCACGGCCCTTGTTCTCCAATTATGCCTGTATCTGCCACGAGCCGTTTCTTATTAGCCCCCGTCGATGGATCTCCTGACTCTCGCCTCTCACCCCCCTCTCTCACTATCTATTCTATCTCTTTCTCTGCCTCTCTGACTTTTTCCTTTTCCTTCTCTCTCACTTTTTATCTATTCACTTCGCTCCTTCTGTCCCTCTCTGTCATTGTTTCTGTCTGCTTCTTCGTCTGTACAATTTGCTGTTTCCATCTCTGTCTATTAAACTTACTTTTTCTATCTCTCTTTCTGTTCTTCTACGTATGCCATCTCTCTCTCAGTTTCTCTCTCTCTTAGCCCCTCTATCTGTTCAACTTGTTTACTCTATCTCCATCCTTTTCTATTTTTATATCTGTCTGTCCTTCTGCTCAATTTGCTCTTTATATCTTTCTCTGTCCCTCCCTGTCATTATCTCAGTATGCCTGTCTCTCTCTCTCTCTCTGTCCCTCTGTTTCTCTGCATCTCTGTCTAATCTCTCTCTACCCCTCTCTTTTTCTGTCTGTGCTTATCTGTCCGTTCCTCTCTGCCTCTCAGTTTCTCTGTCTGTCTGTTTCTCCTTCTATCTCATTTTCTATCCCTCTCTGTCTCACTCCATTACTGTTTCCTGGCTGTTTACCCTTCGGCAATATCAGCCCCGGTCATACCTCTGTTTAACTAAATGTTACGGGGCTACTCGATGAATCGTCCGGTGCTGCGTGTATTATCCAAGTGAGTAACCTAGATCATGGACTATTGAGCTCGTAATGTCAAGTACGCCAAAGGGTCTGGGGGCATCGTAAGCAACGTCCGAGAACGTTGGTTGGATCGATATCGAGAAACACGCTCGAAAATGAGGGGGTGATCCGGTGGTGATGGGAGAACGAGGGAGGGATCTCAAACTACCCGAGGCTAGTGGCACTCTGGTCACTAGCACGGAAAACGGTCCAATTACAGATGACGCCTTTGACCGGGGCCGCGTGTTTAACTACGCGCCGCAGGAAAGGGGAACAGCCTCGCCAAGGATCATCGTTAATGGATCGACCAGCACGGGAAGATTGCCGTACAGTACCGCTTCCTTACTCTCTCTCTGTGTATGCACGTGTAACTCGCGTGGTGAACTCGTGGAGAAACTAACGTGATCGTGTACACGCGCGTGGTGTTTGTTTGGACAACGTGACTTGTAGATTGGTGTGCGGTTTGGTTTGTATAGGGAAATCTTTGCAAAACACGGCCATTTTATTTTGTCATTGCGGCCTTTTCACCGGAGCGTGTCCTTTGTTTGTTTGTTTCTTCTTTTTTCCATGTTTGAACATTCGAGAATTTTGGGAAATTTTTGCGATGCCGTGGAAGTTGGATTTATTTCGAATATTGCGAATTGTGAGGTACACGCATGTATAATTTCATTCCTATGTGTTTCGTGTGAAAGGCAGTCCTTTGTTTGCTTTTTTTTTTTTTAGGATAGGAAAATCGTGGTTTTACTGGAACTACACTTATCAATTTACGCCACTATTGAATTTACTACCAATCCTTTATGGATTTGCAATTAATGTTGCAGGAACGAAAAACAGTTTATTTCGATTTGGTAAATTTAGGGCGAATTTCTACCTCTTTTTTTTTTTTTGAATTCACAGTTTTCTCAAAATTTTGGTCGACAGTGCGTGTTATAAAAGACTATGCGGTGAAATTGGATTTGTGTTTATTGCATTTGAATATATATCGAATCTATAGATAGATTTTGAGAAATATGTACTTCGGGAGATTCAAATTAAGCGAATTAAATATTTGCCTTTCTTTTCTTTCATTGAAAACAAACAAAGAAATATGTGTTCATAACGTGTACAGAATTGTACTAATTCGTAAATTGATTACTCGATTTAACAACGTGTGCTCTATTCCGAAAAACAAAAGAGATTTCTTGCCGTTTAATTTTATTACTATCGATTCTGCGTAAAAGAAAAAAGAAAAATAAGCGTCCCCGTTTGGACATTTCGGAAGTGTGCTTTCATAGGGGTTGTTTTATGAAGCTGTATGCGATGAAATTAAATTTGGATTTATAGGCAATTTATTAAATTATGCAGTACACATCCACTTAAGTTTGTTATTATGGATTTTGTTTGAGGGGTATTTCCTTTTTAGGAGTTATTTTATGAAGCAGCGTGTACTGGAATAGATTGAAGTTTATGTTAGATCCACGTGACTCGACTGAGTATACTTTATATTTGCAGCATAAAAGTTTCAAAACATTCTCTTACAAATATTGTAATATTTTTTACTAACAACAAAATTAATTAAATATATATATATATATATATATGTCATTACATTCATATAGCTTACGGTATACAAATAACCCAGCGAATGTGTTTCAAAGCTCCGCGAATAATTAGCGGAAACAAAGGGCGCTAACGAGGCAGAAAAATGAATATGGAACACATTATTATTCCTGTAGTTATTATTAATATTTTATATTACGATACTTAATATTAAACACATTATTAATATTTATCGGCTGCCCTATTTTAAAATACGTTCACGGGGAATGAATTAGGCGATCATTTGATGAATATACAACCATCCTCGTTCCATTAACAGAATTTTTTTTATGCGGAGTAACATTCGTACTTTCTCCAGTTTCTCACGTATGCAATTTCAGCATTCGTTAGGCTCAAAGTCACGTTTACATCATCCATAATTGCGTAGTACACACCAGACGTAAACGAAAACATTTGTGTTACATTTTCATTAAACAATCAGCGAACGCGGTAGCCTCGAAATAACAGAAAATATCCCGGAACGGGGGAAAAGTAAGAAACGAAAATGATTCTCGCATCAGGCCGTGGGAATGATTATTTAAATAAAAATCTCCTGCTAACGAGAAACAACCACGGTTGTTTTCAACGCGTTGCCCAAAGAGAGAAAGAGAGAGGGAGATTTACTTTTTTCCACTGGCAAACATTTTTCGCCGCTCTTTCCTCTCGCCTCTTGCTCTCACACATTCTCTCCCTCTCTCTCTCCACCCCGCTGTATGAAATTATACGCACGGTGTTTAAAAACGTAACGCGCCGTGTTAAAAGGACATTTCTACATGTTATTCCGTTGTGTCAACCGCGAGAAAGGAATAGCACACAAAGCGTTCGCGTTGTTTGCCGCGTAATTCAACCAGGCCCCTGTATTATTTACCGGCTCGCGTCACGCTGGCGGTTCGGGAAAATTTCAGCACCGATTGAAGTGTTGAAGTGAGATTTTCGCGCGTTGAACATCGCGAAAGACTCCTGTCGATTAATCGCGAACGTTTCACCGTGGTGGAAGAACGGTGAGTGCGGAAAGAAGAAATTGGCGTAAGTTTTTTTTTTCTCCCGTCGACGAGTTCGGGAAACGAAACTCGAACGTAACCGACGTCGACCAAGTTTTCGAAGCAACGCTTCGAATCGGAACGAATTATTTCCAGAACGGATCACCTGACTGAAGAACGGCTGGAAAGTTTTCATATCGAATGAAACCACGGCGTAGAAAAACTTGAGATCGCGCGATATAGCGAGTTTCTACAAAGCGGAGTGTACAATTTACAGATTACGATGAGGCAAGTAGTACAACCGGTAGATTGGTCAGGCAAGCGTGAATAAGAGAAGCATTGGATCGATAAGTAAAAACGAAGAATGATTGGTCAAACGAGTGGAATAAGTTAACGCTTAGTCTAACAAGTAGAACAGCCAGTTGCTTATTCGGACAAGTAGAACAGCTTGATCACTGATGAAGCAAGTAGAACAGGTCAGCGTTTAGTGTACCAAGTGGAATAGCTCGGGAGTTCGGGTAGGCAAGTGGAATAGGAAACGGCTGGTCGGACAAGCGTAATCAGAAGTGTTATAGGAGGACACCTAGCCAGAATGTTGGCATCGGTAGAGCATGGTTAAGAGTATCACCAGCACGCTACGTGGTTACATAAACTACTGTTCCAACAGTTTTGGGTTACGCGCCATTTCCTGCTGGCCAATCAGTGTGCTATTAGGGTTCGATGGCTTGAGTGTTAATTTAATTTGGAACAGACCAGTCGGTTAAGTTTGGGAAGAAGTTTTATCGTTCGTATAATGACACTGAACTTTTGTACGATGATGGAAGAAAATGTGAAACACGATAAGACATCTTACATGTAAATCGTTCCGTGTAAATTCAATACTATGAGATTGGAAAAATGTTCGATTGATAATTTTGTTTGAATTAGGCTTGTCAGTGTTAGATTTTTACTGTCTTTTATGCAGAGTTTGGAAATGTTTGTATATTAATTTATTAGAATCGATTGGATACATCGTATGACTGAAATGTTACTTAACCGCAAGTTCGAGGAATTTTATTAGTTTGTTATGTGACATGTACGGTTAGGAAGACAGCATAAGTGATACAAGTATTTTCTCTGTTTCTCTTTTTTCTGTCTGTACGACCTGACTATATCACCGCGACGAGAAAGAAAAGGCGGATGTGCGAAGATTGCTGCTTGCCTCCGCATTGGGAGAAATTCGAAGAAACTTAGTTTCGCCGTGAAGAAACGAGCCGCGTGAAAAACACATCGTGGATGCGGCTCGTACCTTCTAGCTCCTGTGGGACCACTTCCGTATCCTTCTTCCTGGATAAGCAGACGTACGCTCACCAGCGAAATAAATAGGTTGCGAACGTGTTGTACCTGCCGGTATGAAAAAGAACGAGTCCCGTGAATTCTCATCTCGATGCAAACTCCCTCAGCGTATTTTACACGGTTGTACACGACTGAAATTGGTTCACAATTAATGTTTGACTGCACAACGTTTACCGTATCGTCTTCATTTCCTCTGATGGTGTTACAAGTTGTGCTTAAAAAAGGGTAATAATTGTACACGAGGTAGATCGAGTACAACTTTTTCGTATTATAGAGTTGAATGTTTTTTGAAACAACGAGACTGAAAATATTAAGCTGGACGTCAGAATAATTGATAATCAAACAGCGATTAACAAAATTTATGAAATTTATAGTTTTGCTTGTACTATATAGAAATCTCTTTGAGGATTTGCTCCTTTGTTTCTTTTATGCATTGGATCGTTTTATTTCGAATTTAGAACACTCTTTCTGCATTTTTCATGCAACTGAAATATGCAACAAATTTATAAAATTAAGAAGATACTAATGTTTATGAAAATTGAATGTATCCATTGATGTCTTGTTTAGAAAAAGACCATTATTATCAATGGTGTACATTTTGATTAAATAATGTTAATTATTTTTGAAAATACATCGTGATTATTCAAACTGATATTTATGATAAAAATTAAATTTAAAATAATGCGATTTTGGGGAAGGTATATTTTCAAAATGTGGAGCTCAGTACACGAACTTTTTTCCTGGGAAATGTTAATCTTCCGTGGTTCAATATTTAGTTGAACCGAAAAATTTATTCAATCCCATATTTTCACATATTAGTACATAGAATATATTTCTCCGTATTAAAACTTCATTTGATACCAATATATTAATGCAAGCACGTCAGTGGATTATCAAAGCCATTTATATCATATATTTCGTTTCACGATACAAAACATACTTCTCTTATAATGCAACTAAATATTTCATAAAATGCAAAATTTTTTCCAGGAAAAGATCGATAATACGTAAAATAGATGTAAAATACACGATAAATTTAATTTCCTCAGATAACGTAAAATAGATGATAAATTCAATCCCTTTAGAAGCTTCGTAATCATCGATACAAATATATACCTATATCAGTAGTTTCGAAAATATGAGAAAAAATGTAATTAAAATAGAAAAAAAAAATACAATACACACAACTCAGTAAATTATCATCCAAACCGTCAAGAATTAAAGAAAAAAGAAAGAAACATCGTAACAAGTCGACAAAGAGGAAAGAATCGAATTGCCCTTTAATTACTTTGAGGATAAACGTATCTCATTGACAAAAGGTCTCGCTTAATGATCATTGGTCACGTTATAAAGCGACGTTCGACCATTGTTCTTGTATTTCACTAGCTCGCATTGTTGGCAAACAACAATTAGCCCGCGAGTAGTTAACGAGGCTCCTGAAAAGCCGAACTATTCATA
This sequence comes from Anthophora plumipes, assembly GCA_951804975.1. Classification (NCBI taxonomy): domain Eukaryota; kingdom Metazoa; phylum Arthropoda; class Insecta; order Hymenoptera; family Apidae; genus Anthophora; species Anthophora plumipes. The sequence goes on along the minus strand of OX638116.1, from coordinate 16,406,488 downwards.
ACTGGCGTGATATTTAGAATTCGCCAGGTCTCTGTCATTCTCAAACGCTGCTATAATTTCACGGCGCGCTAGTTTCGTACCTTAAAACACATCTTAACGACACTTTGGAAGTCCCGTATCTCTGACACACTCTTTCGCGGCTTGAGTTTATCCGCGCGCGAGATGTACGCGGACCACGACACTTCACAAAGAGCAAGCGAGCTAATTTAAAGTGCAAGAAACTGCGAACGCGGGCGAAACTACCAGCCGCTGTTTAAACCAGTCTTTGCCGGCGCCGTGCTAGACGTATCTTTTCAAATGCGGGCCCTTTAGAGGACGCAGCCAGCCAGAAGAAACGCGTTACGAGCGTACACCGACATTTCTCTCGCTCCCGACATTTGGTAAATAATAAACGTTACTCTAACAAGAGACATCGTTCAACTGATGCACCTTGACTTTAATCAAATTTCGTGAAAAGCTAGAGAAACTGAAAATATTGGACACGTATGTTTTTTTTCTTTTTTCTTCTATAATTCACATTTAGAGAATGTGAAATTATCCTGTGAAGTTGGAAATCGACAAGTTACATTTTTTCAGAGAAATATATAAATATTTTACGAATCTCGTTTGTTTTTCTTTTTCAAGAGGATTCATCCGATTTGTACTAAAAGTAATTGTAAATTTAAATAAAGGAACCATTCCACAGGGACACTGAAATCGCCCAAGTTCTTTTTCCGTGATATTTACCAACGTAATTAAGGCTCTTGTGGCGCTAGCTGTCACCGCGGTGCGCTTACTTTTGCATAACTAATTCAGGTTACGTGTCGTGAAGTTTCAAGCAAGAATTACGACTTTTAGGTCAGAGAGCTAATAGATTAGGAGAGGAGTTTGGCTAATTTCGTTCTCAAAGCTGAACGTATTTTTAAGATGCCTTTTTTTCAGCATACAGGTTACGAAGATATTTTTCTTACATTTCGAAATTCGACACATTCTGTCATGTTCTCTCATTTTCTTCCTTCAATTTTCCTTTATATCGCCACTGTTCTTTTTATCTAGGAATCCTCTTTCATCTAGGAATCTGTATAAAAGTTTGAAGTACTATGTCTGACGGACGGATGAATCGAGGGTCTCTCTATTCGCGCAATCATCCTCGGCATTTATCGAATTCAAAAACCGCCCTGGTGATCCCGATCGGGTGAAACATTACACTGGTGTGTGAATCCTATTCGAACCGCGGCGCGACAACAGTTTAAAGGGATCCGTGGACAGGGGTGGATGGACCGCGTTCGATTTAACGGAGCCACGAGTCAGTGACGTAATCGGCGGTGCGATGCAAAAAATTCAATATCCCAACAATAGAAACGGCGAGGATCGATCGGCTGGTGTGTGTACATCGGAGGAAGTCGCGAGTCTCGTCGGATTTCCCTGTACAGGCGGCTACGTAACGGTTGTTTGTCGCTTGTTCAGAGAAAAAAAAGCAGCTCCGGAAGCAGAAAGTCACGATTTTCGTGTCCGCTACCACCGACATTTGTCCATCCATGAATCGTACCGGCTATTGTTCCTACGACAATGAAAAGCAGAACCGATTGGACGCTGACAATCGCGCCAGTGATCAATAACCGTCACGCTTTCTATTATAATGGAGACGGAAATCAGTGAATCGCTTCTTCCTGCGTGTCGCCAGTCTCTTCGTCGATTTCGATACACGCAGTCTGCGTGTTCTTTCCCTATGGAATTGGGGCCACCGACCTCCGGGAATTTCTATTATATCTGCTGCTTTCACGAGAGACACGTGAATGCTCGTGTAGAGAAATTTTGCTATATCGCAGTTTACAAAGTCGAGGGATTCGTTTCTATACTTTGTCATTAGAATTACAGATGTCGGGGAGAGAAAGAACTGAACAGTGATTGTGAAAGGAAACTATTTCTTTGTATCTTCGTACTCTAAAATTTTGCTAATATCACTATTCTATTTTATTGTCCATTGATACTATTTCACTTCAACGCAACACAATTACTTTTCTCGCGTCGACCTATTATGGAGTCGAATGTGTGAGAGGGAAAATTTGCAAAATTTTGCGAAACAAATTTATTTTAACAGAAAATGCACAAATATTCACAGGCTCTTTAGATTAATGCCACGGATTTTATATAATTACACGATACTGAACTCTGCAGTGAAATGTGACAAATTTAAAGATACACACGCGTCATGCAACTTCTGATAAGAGAATCTAAACACTAAAATATGAGTCACTCGACACGAATGTCTTAAACTACATCAAACTTCTTCTCTGGCGTATCTTATCCATTTTTGTCTTTCGCGAAATCTCCGCAAAAAAAGGATAACATAAAAAAGAGACTATGGAACAAAGAAGAAGGGTTAGAGGGTGAGCTAAGAGTTTGCGGACGTTTCAGATTTTATTCGCGTCTTCGAGAAGGCGGTAAGTAATAAATGTACATGCAAGCCACGAGATTATTCTCCGTCGAACAGGCCGATCGCAAACACGATATCTCACTACGCTTTTATTACCTATTCGAGGCCTGGTAAGGATAGAGTCCGAAAAAGAAATGCTTCTTTCTTTCGAGACCCTATCAGAAGCTTGGGTTCGCGGCACGTAGAAGAAATAAAGCGAGAGAGCGGTCGGCAATAAAAGCAACCCTTAAGGGCTGGCCACGAGCTTGCCAAATAAATACATCCCTCCCTAGACGTCACATACTGACGATATCTGATCTTCTTCGAGCAACTGGAAGACCGCTCGAAACTCATTGTTTCAAAACGTGGATACGTGACGTGGTTTTTCGACGGTAAGAGCAAACGGAATACCACTCACGATTGTCAGTTTCCCCTAAGTAGTCTTTAATGTTTCCTCTCTACCCTACCTTCCTATCTTCTTCGTCCTTTTCCCAAACTTGTAAGGGTTAATTGCTCCTTGTTATCGCCGAGGTCATCGGTATTGGCGAGAGTGCTCTCTTCTACACCAGTTCTCTCGACTCGTTAAAACTTGGAGTTATTAGGATTAGGGCACGTTCAAGGTTGTCGTTTTCTCGAGTGGAGTGGGATGTAATCGGCGGATGAAGATTTTTGGCAGGGTGGAGATTCAATTCGGGGATTTTCATTTCGAACGTTTGAAGACTTAATTAAGAGATAATTCCGCGGGGATTCGTTGAGATTTTCAAGGTGCCGATGAGATTACCTTTAGGGTCTTAGAGCAATTAACGATTCTATAGTTTAAAATCCTTTGAATCATTACTGTTCAATTTTTGGATTCACCAGTACCGTGAATACTAAGAATTGAAATAAATTAATACAAAATTCAACAATTTCACAACGATTAGCATCAAACGTAAAACGGAACTACTGTGATTTTACAATGCAAAAAAAAAAAAAGAAAGAAATTTAGGAATTTCTCTAAATAGAATTTCCAAATCAAGTTCATTCGTTCTCGCGTATCAGAATTCCGGATCGAGTGGAAAATTTCGAACGAGCGTATCTATCCCGAAATTCGAATTCGAATATGGCGGTCGCGCGTTCGTTCTACTCTGCGGGGAATATCCTCGAGTTTATTTTGGAATCGGCTCGTTGTTTGCCCGTTGGAGATTTGGTTGGAAACAAAAAAAAAAAAAAGAAGGGAGGGAAGAAAAAAAGAGGAAAATTTATTTTATCATGTATACCGGTCGGACATTCGATAGGGCGCGGCCAGTCACGGTGATCCACTTTTTCCACGGAATAAACCAACGGTGTCAAAGCCGTGGAATCCAGTAAATCGGATAACATTCAAATCGACGCGACGGCTAAAAGCACCGCGGCGAAACCATTATACGATATTGCAATGGCAGAGGCATGAATTTGCTGGCCAAAAGGACCTTGGAATTATGAAATCATTCAGAAATGCATACGATGCCCAGCGTTTCTGGCACACGCAACGTGTAAGCAAATACGATTGATTTCTGTTACAGGAAATTATTACCACGGTCGACGTCACGTATTTCAGTTAAACGAGCAGCGAGAATGAAGATAAACATCGGAATTATCATTCATGATTGAAATTCATGCGGGATCTTTAAAACGTCAGATTCAATGCTACACTTTCGCGGGGATAATCGCCAGCTGTGATCATTTCCCTTCTAACTTTCATTTAATCTTCGTTGTTGAATTAATGCGGTATTTGTTGCTGTTAACAATAGAGGATTTCGAGGGTTTCGATATCCTCTGAAAGCTTGTATCCGATTTTACCGTTTGAGTCTCACGTGAAATTACGTTTCGAAGATTTCATATCGAAAATCATTAGGTTTGTTCGCAATGGATAATTGACGGGTGTATTTGGATTTTTTCAAAATCAGCGCTCTCAACTTCACCGATTTTGCATTTTATCTTTAGTTGTCGTTGTTTTCAATTTAAGAGAAGCGAAGACAAGCGCTAACTTTTTGCGTGAATAAATTCGTCAATTGTTCGTAACTTTCCACGTGGAAAATTATCGTCGCTTAGTTCTTTCCGAAAAGATTTTTCCAAAAACTTTGAGATTCAAACGGTTAAGGTAAATTTTATATTCTCAGGTACCTTTCAGATACCGTGTCAAGTATAATATTCACAACAACAGTCTATAATAATCTCGAACAGTATGTAACAACACTTGAACATATTACACCCAGCACTTTGAAACGTTACGAAGCAAACGCTCTTCGTTTGAAGGTTAACGAACGAAGAGGAAGCAAGGAGAGAAGGGAATCAAGATAGACGAGAAATAATCAAGAGAAAGGGTACTTCCATCGTGTTACATCGAACAGTTTCCTGGTGTTGCGTCGCGACGTTTCCTACTTATACATACGGGTCTTTCAATTCCTCTGAAGCAACATGGCAGTGGCTCGAGGCCTCTGAGATTACCGTTATCTGAACGACGCCGTTGAAACTCAACACCCGTGCAATATATCTAACTGGCCAGTGGTTCACCTTTGACTCTGTAACCGTATATAACCAGGAAGACTTCACACGTACACGAAGGCCACACGGTGAACTCTACGGTTTCCTGTCGTCGTATATGTGCCATAGCACGAGGAGCTAAGGGGAAACGTGGGAGAAGGGTTGGAGGGATGCACATAGGGGAAAGTCTTTTATACTGGATTCAGGGGTTAACCGTCTCGCCCCGACCCTCTTACCTGCCTCGCATAGAAAATAGCTGGTTCTTTGTCCTTACGTTCTCGAGCCAGTTACATATACACGTGCTATCACTGTGCACTTGTACAGGATGTTTAAAGTGCGACGTATTTGGTAGACGGTGGAAAAATACAAAATTTGTACGGTGGAATATGTGAAATTACGTTTCCCCGGTGGTGAGGTTGGATAAAATTAGACACGTTAAATTGAGAAGCTTGCGTAGAGACGTTGCAACGCGTTCAACAATCGTCCAATGTTTTTGCGGCAGCCGGTAGTTGATAAGCTGCTTTAACGTCGAGATAGTTGGAATATTATTGGGACGCTTTTGGAACTCTTTTTCTGGTGGGATGTTGTTGGAATAGCAAGTAGTTGGTTTGGGAATTTGGAAGGTGCACTTCGAGGCTAAGGTTTTCGGTTATTGTTCTAGTTTTTATCTGGTTGCTTTGTTCTCTTGTGTTTTTGGCAGGGTGCAAGAGTTCCGTTAGTTTTAACCAAGTTGGAAGAAACTTTTTGTCCTTTGCTTGGAAACTCTGGTTTGCTTATTCTTAGCTGTTAGAGATTTCTGTGAATGACAAATATTTTTTACAGACTTGAACCGTATCGAAATCTTTCATAAGTTCGTGCAACGTACATACAGCGAAGTATGCGAACTGTTATCATTTCTTGACTTATTGCCGAAGTAGGGCACCTGAGGTTATTCTACAGAACTATTGCAACTTCCTGCCTATCATGACTCATTCATGAAAACGAAGCTATTAATGAATAATGCAAGAACCGACTGAATTTTCGCACTCATCTAACACGAGAAATAAATTCTTGATTTAACCTATCGTGTATTAATTAGACTGTTACACGAAGCGAGGAAAATGTATCGATGTTGTGAAAATAAACTGAAGAAAACAATCGTTGAAGCAACGAAATATAAAACACTTTAAGAGACACAAAGTATTCGAAAGAAAAATATTGTAACGTAACTCACTCATGGTATAAATTTCACGAAAGAGAAGAATATTGTAAAACACGCGAACGTATCTCTCTGTTGAAAATGCGAACGAAGCAACTCATTTCTACAGCCACGAAGCGTGATCCTCAGGCATACCATCGAGTTAACGCGAACGAGAAACGCTACGTAAGAGACGCGGCTTCTCTTCTCTTCGACGAGCCTTGAAGGTTCAAGGAAAAGCGTTTATCCGGTCGAGAGGAGGACATAGCACAAGGATACGCGCGATTCTCTCGACCGAACACCCCTCGAACTTGTTATCGCGACAATTTACGTGGCACCGTAATTTTCGGACGCATTTGCATCAGCGCAGAGCCTCGAACTTTACGACTTATTACCCGGTTATATTGTGTACCCACCGTGGAGCCGCGTAATTGCTCGGAATTCTATTGCCAATGGATCCGACGCGTCCATAAAACGACGAATTCTTAACAGTCACTTGGCTAAACGACGGACTTGTCCCGCAGTTTACGACATTTCGCTCTATGGCGTGTCTCTTCTTGATGGTGGACGCGATTAATGGTGACAAGGAATTGCAAGGTTTATCGTCGTTTTTGAACAAACAGAATAATTCGCTTCGGTTTGTGGGAAAGGTGGGGAGAAGAGTTTACGATGATTCATCTAACGTTGTACGATTTTGTAAATGTCTTTCGTTCGTCTTGCTTGTAATCAACTTTTGAATTATTTCTGGTGGCATTGATAGAGAAAAAAAAAATCGAAAATAAAAAATTCCAGAGTTCATCGACATCGTTAAGGAGAATTATTTTTTTTATTATCGCAAAACGCGCGATTGGAAATCCTGTAAAATTTTGTTAGCCATTTTTTCTTACTTTCAATATCAGAGGAAATAATTTTAATGTTCGTTATGAGACATCCTGTATATTTGATGAAGTAATAATTCCATTGTCCTCCGTGAATGACGCTTCGTTTAAGAAATGTTATTTTGCGTAATTCTCCTTACGATATGGAAAGAAATTATCGTACGAAGAGAATGGATATTATAATTTCAAGAATATTCTTCTTTCAAAAGAGAGAAAGAAAGAGAATTCGAAATTATTTCGGTTTTCTTGAATGGCATTACTGGGTCTTAAAAGTGTAAGAACGGATCCTTGCCTGGAGGCTAGAAATACACTTAACGAACGCAATTGTTCCATATTTTTCAAATCACCTTTGTTCAGAGAACGGTGTGGTTAAATGGGTCACCCTGTACATAGAGACCGCAAGCTTTTCCCGAGGCCACGTACTTTATTTCTCGCGGAAGTCAACTGTTTTGCGATATTCAGCTTCTGAACAAAAACAACGCTCGGGAAATAGAAACGTGACTCGTATGTACGAACGCCGCTGCCGGTGAACCGATGCTCACATTTTATCTGAAATTTTTCTCTGCTTTGAGACGGCGATCCTTTTTTCATCTCAGTATAAACTGTTCTATAACCTCGCTACCAATATTTTATCCTGATTCCAGATACGAAGAGTTAACAGAAGGGAGAAACTGCAAAGGTGCTTTATCGACAATTTTACAGTTTTAATTTCCGTTTTAACGTTTAACTTCTTTTCGGTATGCTAAAAGAGATCTATGCATACTCTACGTTCAAATATTTCAAACTTTCGTTGGTATTAAAAAAAAAAAAAAAAAAAAAAAAATATCATAGGCTATAATACTGTTTCACAGTTCTTCTTCAACCTGTGAACTCTTGTCGTTGGTTTACAGGTAATTAGAGCAGAATGATTCGATCATCGAGAAATTATTCATCTTTAAAATGTTAAGTACCATGTCAATTTCGATCGACTTTTCATTTAGAGATTCGTATAATATAAAACATAAAATACAACTGATGTACATTTGCAATAAACAAAATGAATTAATTGGTTATAATTATTTCTCATCTTTTTATTGCAAATTAGAAAGTTTCATTTTCTGTTTGCGAATCCAGTTAACAGGTTAAAGTTACCTCTTCGTATAGGTTCTGCATACAAAATAACTTTGAAAATAGTAAGAACATTTGAATGAAATTCTATCACGACAATAACGCGATCCATTTCATCCCGTTATCTTTCAATGTAAAACGCCTGTTAACAATGCTTCACAATATCAAAGAATCCTTCGACGGACGTTGAAAAGATATCCAAACACGACGCCTCAAGCTTTTTATTCACCGTACGCTTCTTGCGCGGAAGTAACTGCTGTCCTTCTATTTCCACGCTTGTTAAACATCTCCACCCTTGCTCGATCAATGAGAAAGCCGTTACAGTAATTGCTCAGTGTACTCTCGACTCGTCAGCGCAGAAAAGCCAAACGTCACTGTCGAACGATCGATCGATACGCGTGTACACGTACTTCACGAAGAGGAAACCTACGGATCGATCCCATATACATGTATACTTATTCGTCTGTCTGTCTGTTTGTCTGTCTGTGTGAACGGGGAATTTTTCTGGCGTACGCCAGGATTAATGAAACGGAACGATCTACAGGGAGGGAAACGTCATTACGGCAGTCAATATTTGATCGGTGCTCGTCGAGGCTGCCGAACGACGGAAATCTCTCTCAGCGAGCGCAACAATGCCTCTGGGATTCTTCGACGCCTTCACTTCCGGAATAACGCGTCTTCGATGTCGCGAGATCCAAGTAGAAGCTTCGTTTTGACGGCTGGTCGAGGTGAAGTTTCGTCGATAACACGGCTTCTATCGGGAATTCGATCAGTACGCGTTAGAACTGCGTTGCATGGTTAAAAGAATTTAGAACTTTTAAAAATAAAGAGTAAACGTCATCTTATTCATCTTGATTGTATTGTAATTTGTCCCTCTTTCGACCTTTAGTATCCCTAATTTATTATATACTTAAAAGTATTTCTATGTAACTAATGTTGCGACCCAAAGTGTACCGTTAGAATTTGACTTTATGATACGGACGAATATCTGTGCTAATTTTGAGAGTCTTTATTTTTGAGATCTTTTGTAAGATTACGTTTGACACCAGAAAGGTTCTATTTAACTAACGAACATCGATTTGCAAGATTTTGTCTGCAAATAAAGCAAACAATTTCACGTGGAAAGAAGAGAAATTCACAACAGCTTGAACCACGCGTAACCATCCTTTATTCAGGTTGTCGCCATGCCGAAAACTCACTTTGAGACAGCGTGTACCAACGATCAGCCGAGTCGACGATAAGCAAAAGGTCCCGGTGGCCACAATTCCATTACCCGTGTTCTCGCTGCCGTTCAGCCGCAATCGCGTTTCCAGTACCTCGCCTCCGGCCAGTGTTTCCTTTTTTTCTCTTCCTTTTTTCAGCGTCCAACAGCAGCCGTACGAGCTGGTACTTCCGTAGCAGCCATCATGTCGGCGGACAGGAATTCTCCGGCGACTTTCAGCCGCGTCGGCGTTAATAGATCGGCGCCGAACACGCTGTCGCGTTATCTTTGATCACCGTTCTAATTTAATCGGCGAAAAATATAATTGAAATCGACCGAACCGCTTCGAACGTTCTCTCTCTCTCTCTCTCTCTCTCTCTCTTTTTTCCGCCCGTTTTCTTTCCGTTTCTCTTTCTCTCTGTTCACCACGTTCAACTTCCGTTCTTTTATCTCTCAATTGCCTCGTGACGTTGCCGCTTCCTTCTCACGGTCGACGCACGTTTTTCGCGAATTCAGCTGATCGAACGTTTACCACCGTGTTAATTGAATTTCGGCCGGGTTAATTAATTTAACCCTTCCTGTGATGATACTCGTTTCGTGGATTTACGTCGATAATGAAGAATTCATAGGATACGTTTACTTTAATCGTCACGTACATTTTAATCGGTTACCATCGAAGAAATTTTCACGTCGAGAGATGGAAATCGAATAGTTAAACGAGAACCACCGCGTGTTCCACGGTTTCACGCGTTTCCGTTTGGTCATTTTTGTTTTGCATTACGCGGACATGTTCAAGGTTTTACGCGTTTCAGCTCGAATCTTTTTTTTTTTTCGTTCTTTTTTTCGTTTTTGCCTGCTCGACGAAATGGCAGTATTTTGGTCGCTTCGATTCGAGCGAAACACGTTAAAGCGTGTTTCAGCGTTTTATGAGGAACGAATACGAAATATTCCCGATTTAAATATTTACATTATAGCGAAATCACCGTGCGTCACGTCGGATTGGTTTCAGTTATAAATAACGATGCAGTGATTGATCGAGGCATGAAATATCGGAACGTATATTTCTATCTTTCGTAATGCATTTTCAAGCTTTGTTTCAATCGCATAGAAATCTCGGAGTGAAGTGATTCCTATCTGCGAAATGTTTTACTCGGCCGTGTATCTACGTAAAAGGTTCTGGTAATTCCATGGCCACTAACTATTCGTGTTATCACTTGAAATAAATCGCGTAATGAACTTCTATAACGAGCTGAAACGAGGAATAATCTCTTCCTTTGAAGTTTTTCACGAATATAATTTCGATCTGTGATGTTTACAAAGTGAAAGCTCATGCTTTTTTAAAGAATTTTGAATTAGGTTTCTGCGTACTATGTTCCTAATATCAAACTGTGAAAGTGGCTGAATAAAAACCATCCAAGGCTTGAATATGTCGTTTATTTTAAATTGCACGACGGCGTGACACAATAAAGTGATACTATTTCTTTTGGAGTAGTCAAAAGTTCAATCATTGGAAAGACTAGCTTAAAAAATCTTTCTTTCAATCCTATTTATTGTTTGCACTTATTCACAATAATAATTAAAAATAATTACATTATGAGTAGTTAATATTAAGAATGAAAATTAGCGTCTTATAGTAAGATTCAAAAAGATTTCAATTAAAATCTCTATTTAAAACATAAGATCGACAATTTCTACACAACCTTCACGAAACACAAAGCCACCAAAACTTAAATACCTTTTGTAAAATTCAAACTCATCTCACCCTAACCTACCCTAATTTACCGTACATCTTTGCAATCAAATCAAAGATACACCGATCCATCCATTGTCTCCTTATTTCCAATCATATCTATCGGCTCAGGAAGATCGATTCCGTCCAACAAATTACATCCCTTCCCTCTCTTTCTGAACGACTATAAGCAGATAAATATGGATGAGGCAGAGGAATAATTGCGGAAAATTGACCAAGCCATGGAACCAGCCAGTGGATCGGTCTTAATTGATAGACACGCCACTTCCGTCTGGTCTCTACTTCACGTATATATGGGGTAGGGGGTTGGCAATCGGCTCGTCGGACCATGCATCCGGTTATAATCCGATTTTCCCCGAGGTAAGCTGCCTGCGCGCGTATACACGCGAATCTGGAAAGTAAACCCTCTCTCTTCCTCTCTCTCTCTCTCTCTCTCTCTTTCTCTCTCTGTCCACGTGACGGTGTTACGTTTGTGTGTGTCACGATGATGCAAATGTTTGCTTACTCGGCAAGTCGAACTCTGCGTGGTGTGGCATCGTATGCAACACGCTCGAACACGCTTGAAACGTGGCGAAGCAACCAGGCTTACGAAGGATTTTCAGCCGCATACGAACGTCTTCGGCCGCATTGATTGCGAGTTTATGCTCCCTGGACGAATTCACCACGGTTCGAGTAGCACTTCGTGACGGTGCCACGGCGTCGTTGCTACCACGACGCCGACAGAGAGAACATCCTTTCCTTTCCACATGGTATGCAGCAGCGTCTTCCTCCCAACCGGACGATAACCCACGTTGAACGTGTGCTTCGTGACACACCATGCGAACGATAAGCTAATGTCTCGCGATAACGGTAGATCCAACACGCGTCTGCTTTGATACGAGTCAAAGCACAGAGTGTTCACCAGGCTGGATATCTTGGAATTCTGCTCGTGTATCGTGGCGAAGATACGGAATCGAAGTTGTTGTCACGTATAGTTGCTGCAGATTTCGGCTAAGAGGTTGAATATTTCACATGTTTCCATTCCACGTCTCTAGTAGATTGGACATTTTTTCTTTTTTTTTTTTTTTCATGGGTTTTAAAAGTGGTGGGATAGTTGTTTCTGGGATATTTCATTGTACAGAGAATTCTTCGGAGTATGTTTGGAAAGGGGTTGCGAGAAAATGACAGAGAGATAATATAATTTTTTATTAATATTACGATTTCAAAAAATATCCGAGAGAAATATTTGGCGTATTGAATATAAAAATAGTTCACTACATTATTACGTAAATTTGACCGAAGCGTAACATTCGAACTAACAACTGCGATAGTAATATCTCAAAACAAATTCCATCAATTTCATTCGTCTCCTAATAACGGAACTTTCGAAGCATCCTACTATAAATTGCAGACGAAAAGCACCAGATGTCGAACTATTAACAACTTGTTCAAACCTTTCACATATTGCCCCGTAAAACAGTTAATTATAAATAACAAAAGGTATAACAGTTGATCTTCCCTTTCCTCCACCCTTTAGCAACCTATATAAAAATACCTCTACCCGTTCTAACGAAACTTTCACTCCTCGCAACTATCTCGAGTCCACTGTGCTCTAGCAAACGTGTTAAATTGCATTCGCAACTCCCATCAAAAAAGCAAAAGAGTAAAAAGAAGAAGGAAAAAGAGAGAAAGGAAAAAAGTAGCTTGCTCAGTTCCGCCATATTTGTCGTTCGTTTTCCAAACAGGGTGGAAAAGATCGCGGCGATTTCCGCGGTATTTGTCGTACACGGAGGAAACGGAACGACGCGTCGTAGGTGCTCTTCTTCGAATCACGGAAACTAGCGTGAACCAGGGGAAAACAAAGGCGTCACCGCGGAAAGCGCACGTCCATACAGGAGAAACACGGGAAACGCTGCCCACGGGAATCGGTGTCGCGCTCGGAGATTAATGGCGCTTTCGTCCGAAACGCAATTTACCGTGCAATCGACACGGAACGATGACTCGCTATGGACGTGGTAGACCGTCCCTGTGAGTTGCGCGTTGACGAAGAAAAAGGACCTAAACCAGCTCAATATCGTCGACGAGTTAATCATCCTTTCGAAACGAAATCCCGCGAAGAAAGAAAAGGGAAAAAGTCGATCGGTCTGATCTTGTTTTAATTTCACTTCGCCTCTAGGGAAGAGAAGAGTAGACGGTACGATGTACCTTTCGGAATTTTGTAGAGATATGAATCTGTATGGTCGTAATGTGAGAGAAGGTTAAAAGATAGGCTCGGGAAAGAAAAATTAGTGATAATGGAACGATAGAAGTTGGTGTTGAAAGATTGGATGTGAATTAACAGTCGGGAGATAAATTGGGAAATTTACTATGACGTATATGACGGTCTAGAGAATTGTACGAATTAATGAGAATTTTGTACGTGGTTTTTATTGGAATTATTATTATTATTATTTCTTTTTTCTTAGTAGTTCGGGAATTATTTTATTAGTTTAGGTATTAAGGATGAATAGTAAGTAACGCTGAATTTATTTTATCTTCCTTCCCCAATTTTTCCATTCTATTATCCGTTTTATATTCATGACACATAAATCTGACGGAATACATATTCGCTATCGGAGGGTAATAAAATATACATAGTAACAATTCACGATATCCGAGACAAATTATAACCTTGATTTTTCCCCTATGCATCATACGTTCTTACATCACGTCGATTTTGATGAAATTTGAACAGCGTACAGTACGCAGAAAAAAATATCCGACACGTACTCATTTTTTTTTTATCGGTAATCCATGTTGAAGCGACGAAAAAAGCCCTTGAAGTTGGGGATGAAAAATATATTTTTTGAAATATCACGGGAACTAGGTGACTTAGGGCAACGATTTTTCTCGAAAACTCTGCGTCGTCGAAAGAGAAATTCAACAGCGTAAACAGTTTTTTAAAAACATCGTCAATCTAAATAATACATTAAAAATAACCATTTCTTTTTTAATTCTTTTCTCTACGAAATACTAATTCACCTTCGCGGAATTTTATTTATACGACACATGTTTTTCGAAAAACTTTTCGGACGGTTAAATTTATCTCTCAGCCACGCACAACCATTTTTTCCGAGGTCGCTTAATTTTCGAAATATTAAAAAAAATATTTCCATTCTTCCAACGATTGCTATCGTGAATAAAGGAAAATACGCGTGGAATATTTTTCTCGGAAACTACGCATCACACAAGTTTTATAAAAATTGACATATTAATAAGAAAACAAATAAAACTTGAAACGCAACAAAAAGAAAAAAGAAAGAAAAAAAGGAAGAGGAAAAGGAATCCTTCCAAAATCATTCTTAACATCTGCATTAAAGCTTCACCAATATATAACAACTTCCTTCAACTGTCACAAACGCGGAACTGGGTTACGAAAATAAGAAAATTGCGAGCTCCGCGTGGAAGGTAATCGCAAGAAAGCTAGTCCATCGTCGGAAGCGGCGACAAGGATATTCAAAGTAGCTGAAAGCAAGCAAGTGGCTCGCGCGTTTCGCCTGTAAAGCTCGTTCAAACACGTAGACACGTTGGATGGATTATTCGCAATGAAGAACGAGAGAATATCAGTGGAACAGATGTCTGTTACGATTTACTGTTAATTTCGCCTGTACCAACCACCGACAGGAATCGAAATAACAGACCTCTCTATTTCGTTGTGTGTGCTCTCATAACAACCGATGTTTCACTGGCCATCTTACATCTGTCTATCAGGTAAATGCACGCTCTTCACACGAGGAACTCGCTGGTCACTTTCAGTGATAAAACCAATCGTGTGCAAAGCGAGGAATTAACGTTCGAACGAGGAGAGATAGAGGAAACCTCGATTGGAACAATCGAGAGTATTTGAATAATCGGTTGGTATCAAAATAATTATCTTAGAGTACGGTAAATTGTGTTTAGAAAGATTTACGAAGAGATTAGTTAATTCCGAGATTTTTGATTCTGTCATTTCGACGTTAGGATAATTTAACGTTTCTAAGCTGTATAAAATAATAGAAATATTTTCGATAATATATAGAACGAAATTTAATAATAATTTTGTCAAATTTTGCAAATGTCCGGAATGATTTACACATTAATTACGTATTAAAATATCTTTGTAACACGGGGATGATGTTATTTTATTGAATATTTGCTACATCACAGGCGTTATTGGAAATTAGGTAGAAGCCTGTTTTGTGCATACGTTACGGTAGAAGTTTTAAGCATAAATTTATATACACTTCGTCCATCAAAGAGTAACAAAATAATCGATGAACGTAGTATTTGATCGTTTCTGCAGAGTAAATGAAAGAAAAGACAACATGTTTTTATGAAAACGTATTTAATATATAAACGTATGAATCTTTCAATAGTCATG
The DNA here is from genome assembly GCA_951804975.1 of Anthophora plumipes. Taxonomy (NCBI): domain Eukaryota; kingdom Metazoa; phylum Arthropoda; class Insecta; order Hymenoptera; family Apidae; genus Anthophora; species Anthophora plumipes. The sequence continues at coordinate 16,391,097 of OX638116.1, read as the reverse complement.
CGTCCATTAGTCCGCTTTTACCGGGACACGTACACATTTAGCAGTAATAGATAACATTATCAATTTTCAAGCGCCCACCCTCTCACTAGTAAAATTATATACACGTATAAATTTACTGGTAACCGTATGTATATATTTACCGCAACATATACATAATTGAATCATAAAATAACCGTTCTAAACATACTACATTGACCAAGCATCGTAATCATATCGTTACTCATATTCCATTACAGCGATTAAACGCATTTGAACTTAATTATTCCTTTCGAATTGTATAAACAATATTTTTTTTTTATTGAAAAGCGAAAAAAGATCTCGTTTAAACGCAGTGAGATAAATAATATAGATTAGCAACTGAAACACATCTATCATAACTTTTCTCTGTAACTAAACATATTTTATTTCGTAGTTACTTTTTTTTTTTTATGAAAATGATTTCTAGAATTTATAGTATAATATACATCTTCAACCCTTGAATACTCCACAGATAAATAATTTTCGTAAAATCTCATTTAAACACACTGAAATAAATAATATAGGTTATCAATTGAAACACATCTATTATTTTTCTCCGTAATTAAAAGTACTTTATTTCGTAATTGCTTCTCTTTTTTTTAAATAGTAAAATATACATCTTTAATTCTTGAAAATTGCAAAGATAATTAATTTTCTCAAAAAAAAAAAAAAAAAATTTCCCAATTAATTCTCAAAATTTCAATTATACACTGGTTAAGTTGGATAGAGTATAATTAGGTTCAGAAAGAATTCGAAATGTGTTCACACAGTTTTGTTCGAACCGAACGAGAACAATATCGAAATTGATGGAGGACGAAGGAAGAGCAATTCGAGCTTGCAATTCAACGGGTGCTCGTCGATAATAAGACGAAATAGCGGTGGTTATTTTCGACGCGTTAATTTTTCACCGCTTACGTATAGCCGTGTTAGGCTAAGCATGAATTATGAACACATTACGGCCAGGATACAAATTGATTTATGGTCACGGCGTCGCGCCGTGCATACCTAATATCCCCTGGCGATATTCTTCAGCGGTGGTGCAAGGCGGGTCAGGGAATACGATTAATCTGCATAGCAGATCGCGTCAGATTCGCTAATAGCGCTTTTATGATATTCCGTCCTGAGCTCTACTGTCTCTGGCGTCTTGACAAGAACCATGGAAAAGAAGAACGAAGAATAGGGAGAGAGAAAGAGAGAGAGAGAAGGAGAGAGCTTGATCCTGAGGCTCCGCGAACGACTTCCACGATGGATTTCCCTGTCCTTCTGGACGAAGATTTAAAAATTGTCTCGAGGTGGAGATTTGCTTGAACCAGGAGTTGCATTTTGATGAGCGAACTAAGAGAACGGGAGAGAAAAACTAGATCTCCATTGCTCGAACTATTTTTTGAAACATAATTTATCGCGATACGTATATATGCTAATGAACAAACTTAAATTTTCCCTATAAAATCGCGAGGACGATGAAAATTTCGTACCAGACGACAGAGGAAATTGAATTTTCATTTTATAATCAATTATCGTGAATAAAATTGACCGTTTTTATATCTGAAAAAAAAAGCACTTGTGCTTGAAACGGATAAAAATTGCGAGCGTTTTACCTCGAGCATCGTAACAGTCACAAAAAAAAAGAAGAGGGAGAGAGAGAGAAAAAAATAACAAAAACCGGGTGGAACCGTTGTCATGACACGGAAAATGAATTTTTGTTTCTTTTTTTTTTTCTTTATCCCGTTCAGCTATCGGTACAAAAATTGTCATACTTCAGAAAGGCGGCTGAAACTCCGTGTGGCAGGAACGAAAATATTCCCGTAAATATACGGTTGCCCCGGCTTTCTCTGTCTCTCGTAAAAAGTGGAAAAAATGCGGCCAATCGACGTAACGCCGAAAGCGAATTCCTTTCTCGTGCTGTTGCCCTGAAAATCGTTATATTTCAGAACGGGACGATCGTGAATGCGAGATTCACGCGATCGAGGGTCCGGAGTGTCTTCGTAAATATTGTGCGCAAGCTTTTTCGAGGCTTTTTCTTTTTTCACATGCTCTCTCTCTCTCTCTCTCTCTCTCTCTCTCTCTCTCTCTCTCTCTCTCTCTCTCTTTCATAGAAAGGCAAAAAACGATTCTACGCTACTGTGTGACGACACCGGGAACGAGTGTTTGTTCTTTTCCATTCGCTTTAAAAGCGATTGCGTTCCCCAGGAAAAATACGCTGGATAACGATTTTTTGCGATTACGATCAAAATACTATCAGAGATATTCTACATTTGTCTCTGTGCCACATGTGAACCGTGAAGAGAAAAAAAGAGAATAATAAACTTTATGAACATTTCCACAAGATTCTTATCGTCAGTATTTTTCAATACAACACTTCTTTTTGTTTCTTTTTTCTTTGTATTCTACGAGACAAAGTGCGAAATAAAATTCATTATTTTACGTGATAGAGTTTGTATAATTTCAGAGAATCGATCGAATGTTGTATGTTCCCAAAATTCAAACATTCTGAACAAGAAATACCGCGAGGAATATATTCACCCTACGTAGCAGATTTCTTGATCGATTTCACGCCTCGGCGACGCCGTCTAGTCGAAACTTCCAACTGCTCGAGGATCGAAGGCATTCACGTTCGATCGACGCCACCACATTACGCGATAACTCGACCGAATTTTGTTTAATCTTGCTCAATTCCGTTCATTAATGGTGGAACGCATTCCGGATGCGATCTGCATGTTAATTACACGCCTATTAAATTGCTGCCGTGATCATTACCAGCGTTAGCTGGACCGGCCTGCCAATACAGTCGTTTCCGCCTACTGTACCCATCGGTTAATGGGTTCCGTTGCATATTTTAACTGGAAAAATTAATTCATCCCTCATGCGACATCCCAATGCAGAATAATTATTTTTCTTTCCTTCTTTTTAAAGAAAAATCTTTGTTCTTTTACGCGACAACATGTCTCTTCTCAACATTGATGGAAATTGAATTTTCAACTTTTCAATGTTTCTCAATATTTATCACTTAACCAAAAAAGTTCCTGCGATTTTATACCATTCATTTAGCTCTTTCAGTTACAAAGAAAATGTGCTCGTTTTACATACTTCTGAGATATGAATTGTGTTTTCTATTCTATAAACTTTATGACAAACTTACACAAATTAGAATACTCTTTTAAAAATAATAATTTTATTATTATTATTATTGCAGGATATGATTTTTAAACCTTTGCACTCTACTGGTACCGTTACAGTGACATTGATAATACGGATCATTAACTCCATTCAAATTTTATTGATTATTGCAATTAACACGAAATTGAAATCTGTTTAGTATAATAATACCTGTTCTTATCTTTTTTTGCTTTTTTTTTTTCACTCCGTGAACTCTGGTGGCAGAGTTATTTGAACCGTGGACAAATTGATAAATGGTAGGTGTTTCTGAGAGCTGAGAGTGTGTACGAAGGTGAAATTTCTTTTTAAACCGACCGATGAAAAGAGAATTGGCGAGTATAATTCTGAACGTGGTAGTACGTTCACAGTGAATACCCAAGTGTGGCTATTTGAAAAAAAGTGAGCTCGCTGCATGAATACGATTTATTTAAAAAGTTTTTTTCTTCTCTTTAACGTTTATCCTCTTAAGTAATTACACCTGCCTACCTACGTGTTGCTGCACGCGCATTATGCTCTGTTAAATAAAACGTCGGACTGTACTGATGTTTCTTCACAATTTTTCATAGCTTAAAAACGAAGTTTAACGTGCTTTTGATTTTTCGAAAAAAAAGGAGCATGTTAATTTTCTACAAAGGTGTGAAACTTCATGCGTCACGACGTTTGCTAAATTATTTAATCTCTCTACCGGTGAAGTACAAGATCGCTTAATTATACGAACTCGACATAATCTTCTCTTTCCCGACGTTCAAAGTTTCACGAGTGAAAATCAATCGAACGAATCCAACGATCGACATAAGAGAACTTTTCCATCACCTCTTTTCCTCCCTTTTTTAAATATCCCAGCGAAAAACGCGGGAAAGAACGAAGGGTAGATAGCACGAGGGAGAATGAGGTTGAACGAGAGACACACGTGACAGGAATGATAAAAAAGGTAATCCCGACTGACAGAAATCCAGTCACAAGGGAGATTGAAGACGCGACAGAGAGTCATTGACTCCGAAAACTCCCTATTTTCTCTCCCTTCATCCCTTCAGGCTGCTGGATGATTAGATTTGCCCTTCCATACGTATTTTCCAAGGTTTCTCGTTGGTAAATAGCAGTGAACTTCTAGGAAACGATTATATTGTTCGTTTGAACCCTTTGAGACTTTAGAACTACGCACGGTGTCGAGGTACTGATTAGATGCAACATATAATTAGGACAATATTCTGATTCTTTTATTAATCCCTTCATTTGTGATCTTTCTTTATGTTAACCATGCATGCAAGCGACAGTTATTTACTGTTATTTTACTGTATTAAATAAAGAAAACTGATGTATCATAGATTAACTCCTTGCCTTATAACGACGAGCTCCATTCCAGCTCCACGTTTATCTCTTTTTGGTGGAAAATCTTTGCTAAATTATTTATGAACACTTCAGGGCAATATAGACATATTGTTCTGATTATTTTGAACTTTCAAATCAAATAAAAATTGACAATATTCTGTATGCATTAGAAGATTGAAGTAACAAAAGCGGAAAAAGACAGAATTGACATTCTTCGACTGAATTTTTGCAAAAGTCTGTGGCATTCGAAAGGTTAAATAAATACTTTTATACACGGAATTTTTTCCATAATTTATTCAAATGATACTGACATAATTTTAATTTCGCAATCAGACATAACCAGAAAATAGGTGAATATAAGAAAATTACATAATATAAACTCAAGATAGGAAATTGTAATTATGTTTCAACCCTCTACAACGCGACTTTTCCGTGTTTATGTGAAGAACAATTACAGTTTATTACAATTTTACATTTGAACAAATGTTGAAAAGCAAGAATTAATAATTAATATTAAAAATTGCCTCGTTATAGTGTAATAACGAAACTATGCAATATATGAAACGTGACGTGTACAATATATATAAATAAATATGTAATTTTAAAGTTACATGACACTATAGAGGGCTAATAATCTTGCTAAAAAATACACGAGTTCACTGATTGCTTTCACAGTTCTTTATAAAAGTTTAGACGAGTCCATCGACTTTAAAGACTTAGCAGTATTTTGCGAATCTCAATTTTGCTTCTTTTTTTTCTTCTTTTTTAAAAGTAGATACTGTACAAAGATGACGACGTCTCTTATGGTTCGCCTGGGTGCAATTGCAGGAGGAAACAGAAAAAAAAAGAAAGAAACGAAGCGCATGTGCGCACTAGCATCGCCGCGGACCGTAACGAAAGTTGCAAGCCGAGTTAAAAATATATTTGTCTTCAATTTTCCGGCTGTATTTGCGTTCACCGTTCGAGCGGCCGCAATTTATTATTGCCAGGCTTGTTAAAAAGGTTAGCTGTTTGTTCTCGAACGTTCCGTTGTTTTTTCACGTCAAGGGAAGATCAGGGAAGCTTACCAGGATTCGATTGACTTCCTCGGAGTTCGATCGAACGGTTGTTAACTTTCGATTAATGAACCGACGGATTAAAATAGTTTGCGCTACGCTGGGTGGATTATAGAAGTCGGCTACTTGGAAGTTCCACTATGTACAGTATTAGTTGTTGGAGTTGCGTTCAATTGGTTATTTTGTTTTATGGGCTAGTGAACAGCTTAATTTATGGAAGCGTGCTGGAATATTTAGTTAGGTTAAAGTGTGTGGAACGTGGAATTTGTTGACTGTGTTTGTGAAGATCTCGTTGTAGATCGATCGATAATGTTAACATTGTAATTTGATTACAGTAGATACGATTTTGAACTATTATTCCGTAAAACTGGGTCAATTTTGTTTGAGCTAGTTCCATAGGTAAACTAATAAATAACCAACTTTCGTTCTTGGATGATGGAATTCATTTAAAATTAATATTATTAGCATTGAAATTTATTTGGTGTTTATTTGGTTCTCATTTGGAACGTTCAAAGAAGCTACATAAATTTCTTCAGACTCTTTTACAAATTTTTACTCGCTAAAATACTCGTCGAACACGTATGACCCACGCTAGCACGATTGAAAGGTATCAGAAGTATAAAGGTTTACCGAGTAAGGGTCAAAATCGAGAAATTCTCAAGTTCGTGCTGGTTTCAATTTCTCTTCGAAAGATTCTGCGGCGAGCGTTGTTCGCATTGTATCGGTTATGAACTATTTCTGTATTTTACTGCATTTCGTATTCTAGTCGTACATCTATCACGTTGATATATTTATACCGGGACATACATAAAACATACTGATATTACATTGTGCAGGCAGAATGCGTAATTTTTAGTTCAACTAGAAGCTACTATGAAAACATATTCTGTGTAACTCCTTTCCAAACGTCTGATCACGAAATCTACCAGTGAAATGTTTGAATTTTTATTAAGAAAGAATTATAATATTAATCTAATTTGTACAGAAATTTAATAATAGAAAGTATTGTCATATTTTTTATGTTCAATCCATTTTTTAATCCACATTACCTTTCGTTCGTTTTACTTTGTCGGTCAACAGACCTCGTGTAATTCTCTGGAGACTTCGTTGTTATATGGGCGAGGATAGACTGCCTATTGTCATTACGAAAGGGCAATTGATCCTGGTGGATCGAAGGTTTTTGCATTGTCTAAACGCGACGGTGACAGAGTCGGAGTCGTTCATCATCGAATCGCGGCTGCAAAGATACGCGACCGCATACGTGTAACGTGGCCAGAAGAAAAGTTCCTTCAACGGCCACTCAATCTTGTTTTTTCCCTATGCGACACTGCCTGGCACCGAGTGGCGTTCTTTCGCCGCCTAATCGAAACCTTCGAAACGGTAAAAAAGGGAGTAGATCTGGCAGAGCGAGAGATGATAAGTATATTTGTATTAGAAAAAAGCGAATGGAAATGTTAACCCTTTCAGCGAACGACTGTGATATATGTCAGGCATAATTTCAAGGATTTCTCAACAAATTGCTTGTGATCGTAACCAGACTCGTACGGAAAATTGCGATGAGTGAAATTTTCTCTTAAAACGGTAACAGCGGGTAAAAGGAAATTGAAGAGAGAATAAAGAAAAAAGAAAGCAACGGGGAACATTATGAATAAACATGGGAAACGTGATAAAGTAAAATCGGCAGAGACGCCAAAAAGAAGGTAATATTTGCAAAACGATAAAATAATAAAATATATATATCGACAGGTCGACGCTGCGTGGGATGATAGTCTCGTTGGTGGCGATGAGGACGGGACAGCAGACTATGGTACGAGAGGAAAAATCGAGTCCCAAGGTACTGGACCGTGTGCTCGTGTTTTTCAGAACCAGAATCGTTAGAAGGCAATTTTTATTGAGAACGAGGGAATTTTACAGTAGTGGCCGTACTATCGAACCGTAGCGTCGATCTCGTTTTAACGTAGTCAATGGCCATTCTCGGCAAAGAACCAATGGCCAATGCGATTTTTAACTGAACATAGAACTCTACTAGAGGTGAACTGAGAGTTATTTGTCGTAAGAATTAATCGAAAAGTATTAGCGCGAAAAAAGCAGGAACAGAACCGAGAGATTTATATATAAAACGTTTAATATAAAAATGGTGTGAGTCAAGTTTTTGCTTATTTGATTTAACATCATGTCTCGGAAGCTTGATTTTCGTTCTGTTTTGTACAGAAGTGGTGTAAATCAGAAAAAAACATTAAATGAAATGAATATATATCTTAATTTGCGGCGCAAAATGGTATTATTATATTAACGTATCACTTTACAATGCTTTAGATTAAAACGATGCAATATTTTTTGAATTTATTGAATTTTACAGAATGTTTACTTTATCCCTCATTAAACAGAAATCAACTTTTTCGATTTTCGTGATATTTACATTAAACTCGTATATATCTACGAAAAATTGGAAATTGCTGCAACTGCGAGATGTATGATTAATTTCTATACAACTACTGCGATTGCTGATCAATAATTCTAGAGTCTAGATGTAGAAGTAGCATATTTGATGCAAGTTATTTAGCTTGCACAGGCTAAATGGCGAAGTAAAGGTAGAATTTAGTATTCTCATTGACAACCGTTCGATTATAGGATCAAATAAAATAGATAGATGCTGTTGGGCTTAGAACTTAGGGCATGGATCCTTTTGACAGTAGTTTAGAAAGTTTCGACAGGGTAAGGACTACACATACCCTATTCTAGAATATACAATTTTTTTGATCTACAAAATCGAGTGTGGATTCTAAATATGTATATAACTCGTGAAACAGAGAAATTTGTTCTATTCATATTGAATACAAAGACTTCTGTACAAAGAAATATTCACTAATTTATGACGAGAAATTGAACTTCCTTTTCCTTTGTACCTATTATCCAACGCAACAGAATAAAAATTAAACAGTTATTCATTTTTCATATGCAAGCATATTATACTCTTTGAAATTAAGTATAGTGGAGTCTCTGTAATTCGGAAACTTATATGAGACTAGAATTTCGTTCTTCCCCTCTGTGAATCGAAATATAAACTTGTGATTCGAATTATTTTCTCCGCGTTTAGGTGCGTTTAATAACCTAGATAAAACTCAAAGTGTCATTTATTTCTTATTTAAAATTGATCTTTCTTTTATGTTAAATGTGTGAGTGAAATTTTCGTTCGTTATCTTTCGTTAACATCTCTTACCTCGCAAACTTCGATGTCTCGAAAGCTTTGCAACTTGAAAATTTAGTCTTCCCTTGAGATTCACGTTATATCGTGGTTCTGTGCTATTAAATTCAATAGAAAATTCTTTTTCAATTTCGAAAGTATCGTACGAATATTTTTCATAAGACATCGTGTTCACTTATCGACACGGGTTAGGTTATGTTTGGTACGACGGGAATCGTGATGGCGACAATTGCGTGACATTTTCTCAATCCGTGGCATGCATTCGGCGTTGTCGCCAAGTGCAATCGTTCGCGCGGAACACGGTAAGGAAACTTGCTGCAACAATCGATGAGAAGCCCGAGATTGCCACGGGGAAAATTGTTGAGAGGCTTCGTGACGGTTTCCACGGAATATGTGACGGGCGTGTACGTGAAAGCGGAATTCCATCAGCAACCGCCGGAATCGCGACACTTCGAGCATGCCACCTTTACACGTTCAATTATGACGCCGTAAGAAGCGTTCTAGCCGCTGACAATTAGCATATGCATGAATTAATATCCTCTAATGTGGTTTCGCGTTATTCACCCGACGTGTATTATGCGAGTTCAGTTTTGCTCGTTGTCGATGAATATTAGGAAATTTTAGTGGTAGCGTGTAAGTACTCGGGTTGTGCAATTATCACTCGTTATGAAAATATTTTGAAGCGTAAGGTGAATGTAATTAATTTGACATGTTAAGCGTCACGTCAATTTTCCTCGACTGTTCAATTTCGAACTGTTTCGCAGAAGATGCTACGATAATAATATAGAAATATTTAATCGAAAAGTAGTGAAAAATTCAACGAAGAAAATTGTAACTTTTTATGACGTTTACAAAGGAAAGTTATGATCTTGTTTGAACTATTTTAATAAAATCCATTGATGAATGACAGAGTATTATTTTCTAAATTTTATGCCGCTAATCCTCAGGAAAAAATATAAAACGGAAAGTTTAACAAAGTCCATAAGGAACGACGTGGCATTTTACGTGTTAATATGATTCATGGTGCGTTAATTATTTATCAACATGGAAATGAAGTTTTTGTTGTTTCTATTGATGAATAAAAACATAAATATCTTAACATAAAAATTTGTGAGTAATTCAAAGTTGCAATTTAGCGAAACACTTTTACATTTATATGTTTAAAGGTTGTTTATTCTTGTACGTAAAATGTGAAGCAGAGTGTTTATCGATGGATAAATATGCTAAATGAATAACTATCTCTGCATAATTTGATGTCGTAATTTCGGTAAAATGCTAAAATTTAACGAACACTTCTATTTATACATTTAAGAGTATCGTTTAATTTTATCAATTTCTATGGAACCCCAGCAGCTCCGAAAGTATCCATCAACTTTTGAAAAGAGCAATAAACCACACCAATGTGATCTATCTGAAGTAGCTCGTCAAAATTATATCTTCAAACTTGAACTCCTGCCAATAAAACGTGCAATCATTCCTATTATCCTATAATCAATCTTCCGCGCAATTAAATACTCCCCATAAAAAAAAAGAAAGAGAAAGAATGAAAGAAAGAAAAGAAGAAAAGAGTCAAAATTTTATTAGTCTCTAAATTTTCTTACTACTCCTCGAACCCCCATCCCTATCGTTTCATTTTATTTTCACCGTCTCAGATATTTCCAAGACTCGGCTCCCTCTTCATCAGCGAATTTTCCAACGGAAACGAGCAACGGCCGTGCCTCTGATTTCCATTCAACGGATCATAACTCCGGATCGACGAATAAAGAGTAACAGAAGAACTCGTCGAGACGAAGGAGCCGCGAGATTCAGCTTCGTTTAATCACATCGTGCGCGCGCCAGCCGCGAAACAGACCACAAAGGGAGGCGGCTGGTTAATTTCCGCGTGCGGATCGGGGGGGAAAAACGGGATAGCGCGCAACTGAAACTTCGACTCGTTGAAAAATTTACAACACGCCGTGAGCTATTGGCGTCGACGAGACGAGACGAGACGAGACGAGACGAGCAGGCGAGGGTTGCCTTTTCACGGGAGAACCGCTTCCTTTTCCCTCTTCCTTCCTGCGCTTTGATCCTATAATCAGCCCTTTGTTCTCACGCCACTATGATACGTTTCCCTTGTAAATGACTCGCTGATTCGACCGTTCCTTTTATTAAGCATGCAAATACGAAATCGTGCTATCAGTACTCATCCTTGCTTCACTTTATCAACGGACGCCGTCAGAAGAGGGTAATTTCTGCGGTTGAAGTTTAATTTTATTATTATCTATGTAGGAATTTTCTTTTTCGGTATTAGTTGCAAATATGGGACCACAGTTTATGGCGTAGATGTGACTTTTTGGCTATTTTAAAGATTAATTATAAATTTCGCGTTAAATAGTTTTCGTATGTTTTTTCTCAGGAAGTCAACTGACTCTTGAAGGCGTGACTTTTCAAAAAAAGCGTCGTTTGGGCATATGAAAAAAAAAATAACAACGGACAAAATTTAGAATAGAAGATGGTTATGAAGATAGGTATTACGAAGATTGCTGTGCAAAAACACAAGAAATTGTGTGAAAAATCAAGTAGCTGTGTGGAAAGATCAAGGATTGTATAAAAGGTAGAGAATTCGTGTTTCTATATTTTAATATTCGACGTTATTATTATTATTATTATTGTTTTTGTTATTGGTGAATTTGACCGAGTCTATTCTAATATCTGGTAAGTCGTGGCCTCTCACAGATGTTCCGCGAGAATTTCGGCGAAAATTGAGGTTAGGTTGCCCGATAATTCGCTGGTAGAATAATCCAGGGGCGGGCGTGGTGATATTAAAGAGCAACAATTTTAGATAGGAATCTGAGCCCCGGTGGAAAGTGTTTGAGCAATTTAAATTTAGATTCGAACCACGAGATACCGGGGGAAATTATTACGCGGAGGACACCGAGCAGGAAGCTTAGCGAATGCTCTCCTCACTCGCTCTGACCTGTATCCTTGCTCCGGGTTTGTTACACAGGAAAGGAGAAGAAAATTGGTAGCGTGTTAATTTAGTTTGGACGAGTGGAGTGTGTTTGCGATGGTAGTTCCATTGTAAGGGTCTAACTTCAAGATAGGTTCCTTTCTTTCCAACGTAGATCGGATTAACGATAGAATTTGAAAGTTGAACAGAATTTGGAAGAGGATCTTCACGAGTATACAAATATTCGATTCGAAATTAAAAAAAAAAAAAGAGAAAAGAAAAGAAATGCCTGATATTCTGATATTACTTTAAGTCAGAATTTCCTTAAAAACTCAAAAACATTCGTATTATCCATAGTTTCTTGAAAAAGAAATATAAAACAATTTGGAGCGAATTGATCAAATTGTTCTGTCTTCTTTTTACTTATATTGGATTATAAGTTTAATAAACAATTCTCTTTTTTATCTAATGGAATGATTGTCTTGGAAGCTTTTTAATATCGTGTCATTCGTGATAGAAAAAGAAAGGAATTGGTTCGGTTTGCTAATAAAGAAAATAACAGAGAAAGAAATTGCAATGTGTACGTATAGGTGAAATCGAACACGGGACGCACGCTATTCGCGGTTCGTGTTTGCGTTTCAGCAACGACCTAGCGGGATCCAGGTGAAGCAAGATAATCCACGGGTAAAAGCCACTTACGAAGCGGTGTATGGTACTTTAACTTGTTATTATACAAGTTCTCGTGGCGGCGGTTAAATAAGCTTGCGGCCCGTTGAAAAGGAGACGAAAAACGGGACACGCCTTAGCTCGGCGCAGCGTGAACATTTAACGAACGCTTAACGAGCCGTACGTAACCGAAGAAATAACCTCGGTTGTCGAGTTAAGCAATCTAGTTATCATTTTCTGCTTCCCACGAGGAATCGTCATAATGAATCTGTCACTAAAAGAGTCTCGATCTTTGCGTTGACTTTTCTCCTCTTTTATTTCTTCTATTTTTTTTTTTGCTTCTCATTCCTGTGAAAGTTGCTTCAAATTCTCATTTGGCTATTCGTTTAACATTTACGAAAAAAAGTTCTTTCTTTTTGAAGAAGATGAAAGAAGATGGTAATTTTGTAATGTGAAATGTTAACGTTGCTTAATTAATTGAACAAGTTATTCCCGACGTATAAAAACTAGAATATGAAATTTTTCTGATTCCTCAACATTTCGTATAACAATTTGAACGAGAAGAGGAACGAGAATATCAATTAAATACAACTCATTAATTTCGCTTCGCTCGTCTGAAGTACATACACGGAAACGAAGTCGAAAGGCAAACGCGAATTCCAGGAGAAGTTCAGCGAACCAATACCTGAATCAACCTCCGTGAATTAATCTTCAACTAAATCTAAACCACTTCAACTTTTCAGTAACAATGGATATTAATGAATGGTATCTTAACGCGAGCGTTAAAGTTTCTAAGCGAGCAGAGGATCACCGGTGGAGGCACTTTATCAGCGGAAACATATGCACGCTCAAGGGGAATCAATTTTAGGGTAAATTAGGTTGAAAATATCTAACGCGGAACACTGGGGGTTTCGTGTAAAGCGGTCGAGGGATGTCGTTTAACCGAACTAATTCGAGTGTTCGTGTAGAGTTAATATAAACGTTGATAATTTTATATGAAAACGTTACAACAGCGGGACACCGAGTAGTTTCGACCAGACAAAATAAACAGAAACTTGTTAGAATGTCCTTACAATTCTCAATTATTCTCTCTGTCTCTCTAATGAACTAAAATAAAATATATATACAGAGTCATTCTCATTAATATTCGAACACTATTTAAAATAGAATAACTTTCTTTAAATTCGATCAAACGGTGTTTTCTTTTCTTTTTTTGAAAAGCTGTAAGTTGAAAGTCGTGGAAAACTTTGTTTTTCGCCTCGTAGTTGCGTTAACTGAATTCGATGAATCTTCGAGGGTGTATTTTTTAAATTTTCATTAAAGGTTCAGACAGAAAAATGATAAAAAGCGATCTTTATTATTTTCTTCGTAATTTTAGCCAATTGTAATTTTTCCAAAAGTTTCTTCACACATCGCCTAGTAAACTAATCTTTCAAACTTCTAAAATAGAATAATTCAAGTCGTTTGGTCAAATTTTAAAATAATTATTCTATTTTGTAGGGTGTCCGAATGTTAATGAAAATGACTGTATATGTATTTATACAAAATATAAGATTTATCACGCACGTTTATCCAAACTTCATCACGAAAATCCAGGCGAAATTAAAAAGACAAACTTCGCGCTTATTACTTCGTGAAGTATCGCTTTAAAGATTGCGTGTCGTTAGTTGAAAATCATTACAATACAAACACTCGGGGGAACAAATTGCACGGTTCATCATTGCGATAAATACAATTCTAACTTCATGTTCACGATCTTCCGGCTGTTTTTGAGAACAGTACCACGTTTTCATGCTCGCGTCTCATTTCACGTAGCGGAGAACGGGCGTCCGTGAATCAGCAAGTGTCTAACTTGATTTAATCAACGACGAGTTACTCATTTTCCCCTTGAATTATCCGTGACAAGCGTTCAGCTGCAAATTTTCCGAGAAGCTTAATTAACAACAGGTTGTTTAATCTTTCACCGCTGTTTTCGCGAGAACGTTTCACTACGATTCTTTTGTTTCCCGCTACCTCAACGCGTTGCTTTTCTTTCTTTCTTCTTTCTTTTTCTCTTCTCCCTCCTCCTCTCTCATCTTCTGTTTTTCTTCGTTTTAGAAAGATTTTCATTCCGAAACTCTTGCCCCGGCTAATGATAAACGACCGCAACCGCGCGCAAAACTGCGAAAAGTGTGTCTCGCGCGCCGGTTCGCAATTTTCCCAGGGTGAAATTATCACGAGTGTGTCACACGGTTCCGCGGGGCCAACTACCGCAAGAACTACGAGCATAATGCAGTTTTATTGCGGCCACAATTCGGTCGAGCACGAAACTTTCTCTCTTTCATCCGACTTCTTCTTCTTCTTCTTCTTTTTTCCTCCACTTCGTATATTCCCCAAGTGTTTCTTTTAGCAAACGTTTAACGGAACGGAGAAAACTGAAGAAGAAAGATGAAATAATCTTCACTGTGATTCGATCGAATTATCTAACATAGTGTAATAAATTTTGAACAAAGAAAAAATAAATAAAATACAGAATAGGTGTTCGTTGGATTTTTCAGGAAGATGAACAGAGGGGGAACGCGATGTTCCATGAACGGATAACCCAAGGGAAAGTCGAGAGCCGCGAGTTTTCGAGGAATATGTCGAACACCGAGGAGAAATATTGACTTCGATATTTATAGAAGGGAATCTCGGTAACTGAGCGCATGCTATCCGATGCATATTCGCGGCACGCTTCGTTCCACGCATGTGGATTTGACGAAATACGGGGAAAAAGACGATGGTAGAAAAGAGCGTTTCATTGCACGCAATAATTCACCTCGTCGTACATTAACCTAACATCGTGTACGTGATATTTTATCTCCATTCTTATTAATTCATACTCTACGAGTTTCGTAAAATTCAGCTACTTCGCCGAAAGTTTCGACGTGAGCATAGACTTGAAACTAAAGAAACGGAATAAGTGAAAAACCGTGTCGCGAGTCAGCATTGCGCTGGCTTAGAAATTGAAATCCAACATTTTACGAAACTAGTAAAGAACTGGGGGATACTTTTGTCCGTACTTTCGTAATATCGCGCGGTGCATTCGTGAAAAATTCTTGCCGATTTTTATTTTTATTTTTTTTTGGAGAAAATCGAATAATTTATAAGGAGGAATTAATACGGTTGATTCAGCTGCTATCTCTCTCTCTCTCTCTCTTTTTTTTAATTTCGTGGCTTAACAAGGAGAGAGTATAAGGGGACAAACGAGCGTAGAAATCGAGACAATTCGCGATAGGATAATTTCCGCGGCGTGCCCTTGTGTTCAATCCGGGGAAACGATTTTAAAATCCAAAGGATACCCGTTCGAATGGCTGAGCCCCTTACACGCACGAGTTGCCTGAGCTGCAATCAATAAGAAGTCGAGATTGCTTCAACGATTGCCTCGGGCCGGATAGCAAGCAAGGGCGTTTTCAGGGTCCGTGGAGTGAGAAGAGGGCAGCCTATTGCGACTTGAAAGAAGAATCTGCATTTATCATCGGCGTGTAAGCAACGTGGACAGAAATAGAGCGCGGGACGCGCTCTTAGACGAGCATTCAAAGGAAGAGTCTTGAGGCAAAGGGTTAGCCGAGTGATGGTCGTGAATTTTCATCGACAAATATGTGCTTGAGGAATTGGAATTTAAGAATTGAAGAATTTTACATTTCCACTATTCTGAGATTTCGAATATTTCTAATTCTTAACTAGGAATTTGACTTCTAATTGAAGATATCTAATTTTCCTTCTTCTCCTTCTACAAGTTTCAACCAATCGCACGCTAATACTTAAAATTAGTATATCACTCTATCTTCTAAAATTCAAAATATCTAATTTTTTCAGAAAATTAGTATAACAGTCTAGAATAAATTTCAAAGATCCTCGAAAAGGAATCGAATACATGAACTTCCGGTTGGTAGGCCGGGACTTTGCGTATTGCGCGTTCTCTAGATGGTTCTTCATTAAGTTCCTATAAATTCGCTATGAAAACGCAAATCCTATGTTAGTAACTATCATAAGGCAGAAAAATTCGGTAATTTTCTACCGTTTCGAAATTAAACGAATGACTCGTTAATATTTGAAATTGACGTCGTTGATTATTCAGAGGTTGCATCTTCATCAACGTCGTTCCGCGTTTGAAAACACTCTCGATCGTATATCGTCAAATAAGGTGCATCCACAATGGGATTTCCCGGGCACCAGAACCATCGGTTACCCTCTAAAGGATACCGCTAATTAACTAGCACAAGGGTAGAGCAATCAGAAGCATCGACGTAGGTTATTTGGTTTAGAGGGAGATATCCATTAGTAAAAGCAGCTGGTTTCAACTCTCTTAGCGGGCTACTGCTCAAAGCTTCTGCATACAAACTTATAACAGTCAATTCCATTAGCGTGCGATTTAGTTGTGAATCAGATTCTAATATCCATCTTTCTCCCCTACCTCGACGGTGTACGCTGTTTTCTCATCTCCGTTCTGAACTGGACGTTGACCCTCTATAATCTGTCAGAAACGACAAACGATCGGTTTTCCGTTTGAAACTAACTTCGACGGGAGTTTGGAAGAAGAGCGGAGAAGTTAAACGCTCGCAAAGTTTCCTGTCTTTCCTCTTCTCTACCCCGATATCCTGTCTTATAATTCCGCGTCGTTTTCATTCGTGGCTTTTCAACTCACCCGTACTTCGAACGAGTCGCGAGAAACACTCTTATTAAGGTCGGATTATCGTGTACCATGAATACACGACGTTTGAATCGTAATTTGTGTGTGTCACTGTTGCGTGGTATCGTTGACGAATACACGTGTGGTCAAGACTGTTAAAGTTTTATACTATACACCGTTTCATGGTGCTCGTAAAATGTCGAGAGTTGCGCACAAATTAAATTAAGGAGAATTTAGGGGGACCAGTTATGGCGGGTTGAAATAGGTTGGCCTTAACGAATGGAAGGTACCAATTCTTCCTTTAGATTTGTATCAGACACACCTTGGGAATTAAATTTACTCGTAGCTGTTTGTCCCTTCCTTTTTTTTTTTTAACATTTATTTGAGAATAACGAGAATCGTAAATTATTTTTTTTTTAGAAGAAAGTTTAATTTTAAACAATTTTATTACGCTTTGCGTGGAATACGTATTATTCTTCATAAGGTAAAAATAAAAAATCGTATAAAATACTGTGATAGTAAAAATACTATAGTAGTTTTTCTTCATTCAAGATTTCTTTTGCAACTGCATGTTCATGCTGATAGTAAAAGAACTCTAGTTCAAAAAACGTCTAAATAAGAAGTACCACACTCTCAAGATCATGTAAAAAATTTTTTGAAAAACAAAATTTAAGAATTAGAAGAAATTAAATTGCGAAGTTCAGCAATATTCAACAAGACGGAATATTTTTTGCCGCTGATTATTCTAATTGCATAATTGCAGTGAAGGATTATATCGAAAAATTGATAAATTGTGATATTTATTGAATAAATCGCATTGAAACAACAGTCGTTTGTCTCTCTACTAATTGAATACATTTCGTATACCCAAGATCGACAGGCAATTTCTAAAATCTTATCGCTAACTCTAAAAATCAACGAAAGAGACATTAAAAAGAAAATAAGAAGTTAACGACTGAAAGAATTCTTCCTGCAGTAAATAGTAAAGTCTGATATGCGACTATCTCGAAGAAATATAAACCAGTAACGTAACACGCGAACAGTTACGAAGCATTTGACGAACTTGAAATCATAAAACTGTCACGTGTCTCTCAATATCCAACTTGTCGAGAGATCTTGCTTCTAGCCGTCAGAACGGGCCAGGATCGTTTCGATAGATCGCGGTGCGTACATGGAGGAGCCTTTACGGCACACCAATTCCCATTCCGTCTCATAAACTTGTTTTCCGCGCCCTCGTCGAGGGAAAACGGCTCTGCATCTGTACACGTGCGCATCTCTGAACGTTTCTACGCACAGACACGCGTGTTTTGAAGATCAAACAGAAGTCCCACGGCGACGAAGAACCTACCGTTACCCTTCTGTCGACTTTTTCCCTTTTTCTCCCCCATGTGCCGATCCTTCGAGAAGTCGAAGCAAACCCTCGCCTACGGCGAAGATACTTGTGGGGAAACGTGACCATCCACGTGAAAAGGGTCTGGACATTGATCTTTGGATTTATTCAAATTCCTAGCTGCGTGTTCCACGGATAGAAGGTATTCGATATCATTGAAATTTTTAGTCACGTTCTTTATGGAACAGAGACCTTTGGATTTTTTTTTTTTCAAGTTCAGCCTAGGAATTCGTTAAATTATTTGTACCCTTTGTTCTATCATTTTTGGAAGAAGAATTCTTTAATTCATAGCGTTCGGTATTTAAATTAGAAATTTTTTGGAGTTAGTTAAATTTTCTGTTGCAAATTTTCAATGAATTTTTTAAAATGTCAGATTGCAGAAATTGACATTTTCTTTGTGTATAGAAGCACTCTCGATTTATAATACCTTTCATGTTTTTAGTAAAATTTAAAAACGTGAATGAAATTTAACGATAATCTTTTATTCATCAATTTTAGGCAATTATCGATAGTTAACATATTTCTCATTGCTCGGTTGAATTACCAACTCACTGTTTTCCATTCCATCGTGATAAATTATTAAACTCAGTGTTCGGGAATTTTTGCAACACGCTGCAGTACAAATTTCGAGAATTACATTCGCCGTTCTCGACAATGTAGTTTTCCCAAAAATTTCATATTTTCCAAATTACACGCACTTCCGCAGAATTGCCGAAATGTCGATTTTCAGAAATACGATGTAGCTTTTAGTTACATTATTCGAATGTATCCGAAACCTGGAGTTTCGCGAAAATGTTTCGAAGGAGCTGTCAAGGCACGGTGAATGAGAATTAGCGATAGAACAACAAGAATAGAAACAACGTAATCCCATTCGGCGGCCATCAACGTTGACGATCCGTTGTAGCCCGTTCAATTTCGTTCGCCGCTCGTTTTCTAAGCCCATTTCGGCGCACGAACGCGAGCGTTTAGCACGCTTTAATTAATTTTTCTCTCCCGCGAACAACTCGCCCGGCCAGTGGGATAGAAGGGTGGAGGGAGAATATTTAACGACACGCGCTAGTCGATAGATTTCACGAAAAAGCTGTTCCGGTTCTCTCGCCTGGAAATTCACCTGGATACACGGGCGTAATGATGCGTTCACGGAACAACAAACTCGCCGCACATTGTGCGCTGGAGAAAGGATACGTTTTTTCCTTTTTTCTCTCTCTCTCCTTTTTTCTGCTTTTCCGGCGTTACACGTGATACATCGTCGGAGAAAGAGTAGAAAAGAGAGAGAGAGAGAGAAAGAGAAAGCTGGTTGCAGCATCGTGAAAGACGATAATAACGTTACAAGGGAAAAAGAGAAAAGAGAATAGAGAGGGTTCAGAGAATGCGCGGTGGAAAATTCTAATTCTCCTTTCCTGCTTTTTCCACTCGGGTTACGTGTACAGCGGCTCTAAAATATGCGAGAAATATGTAACGGTCGCGTGTGTACGTGAAAAAAAAAGAAAAATGCTTAATGAATATGGACAATTTAGAGGAGGACAATGGCTAATGGCTATTTACATGCTGGAATGAAAAAACAAGAATATTCGACTCGTTTTAAAAGACAGACAGACAGAGAATTCTAGGAAGAGAATGTGTGTTTATTCGATGGAAATTTTCGGGAACAGGAGGAACGATCGTGTGAAAGAGACGAAGAGACAGAGTACGTGATTGTGCTTTGTAAGAAAGTAATCGTTCAAATTAGGGAGAACGCAACCTGGGGGGTCGAGGATCAAATGTAATTTATCTAAAGTGTGTTCATAAGTCTTGCAATTAGGTGGTCGTCGAAGGGCGCACGCGAGCAATTATTGGAGAAAATTGGATAATTCCTTTGAGGCGGTACGTAGAGAGTGGGGCTAGCCTCATGATAGTGACTGATGATGATAAGCTTTGAATTAGCCGTCCACCCGGTAAATTAACCCCCTCTTGGTATTGATTATCGAAGGTCTGATATTATTCAGGCTTGACCTGATACGTATCTCGTTCACATAGAGTTGAAAAAATCACAGTCATTTGACTGATTAGATGGTTCGGTGTAAAGAGCTAATTTCCCGAGTTTGGCTTCCATTAATTCTAATGATTTTCTATTTGGTTATTAAATGCACGTAGCAACGATGAGAAAAGTAATAACATTGTTCATCGAAAAAATAAAAATCGATCTTCCCTTTAACGAGTTCATTCTTTACATTGCAATAAATTGGTTTCAATCATATTAAAAATACTGTGAAGAATGGAAATAATTCATCACCTACATCTCATACTTTATATTAAGCTGTCAGGAACGTTCGTGCCGATTTTTGATAGGTTGTGTTTGAATATATTACAACATATAAAGTTATATAAAATCATGAAGTTTACATATACTCTGAAAGATTATTGTTTCACGTGTCTTTTGAAAGTTTATTCGTTGCAATTATTAGTTTCTTCTGTTATATTATCTTACGTTGAATATTTTGTTTTCAACGTAAAGGAGAAACATCAAATCAGATGTGCAATGTTTAAAGAAGCGGTAACATATCAGAAAAAAATTATTCGCAAACAGTCGACGAAATCTAAAAATGGGAATTTCTATGTCAAAGAAAATAAAGAAATAAAGTTTCTGGCAAAATAGAATTTTTCAGTTGCTGGAAAAACGATGAAAAATTGTAGAACTAAAGAATAAATACTTCATAGAACAAAAAAGGAATGCTTTGAAGTACGAAAGCGGGTCATTTACTTGAAAATCAATACGAATTTTCCGAGCAACCCTATATTACATTGTAATTTAGTTATTTACGATGTTCAGAAATGTTTATTGCCAAGCTATGCATTAATAAATCAACGAAATAGAGCTGTTTTTATTCGTTTAAGTAGTATAAGTCAGCCATTGATCGCACAAGCGGTACGATTTATCTTTAACCATTGAAAATCCTTACGGAAGAAATGTGGTTGTATGTATTATAATAGATTTCGACTTACCAGTAACCTTAATGTGGTAGGGCAGTTGTGCACGCCAGGTGTCCTGCATTTTCCTGTCAGGTGCGACACATCGATATTCGCCGGCTTCCTGGTAAACGACTCGACTCAGAGCCAGTCGACCAGGTCCACCAACTGGATCCATTCCAGGACCATGTCCCCAGCAACCGCCGTCGCACTCGAGAGTCACAGCTCCTCCGATTTGCACTTCCATCTTCCGGGAATCGGTAGATTCGCCGTTCAACGCTTCCGCTTCCGTTTCCATATCTGGATCATCTGAACGTTGATTTAAACGGCGAATGTTGGCCACGAGAGTTGAATAAAGGTAACAGAAATATAGGAAAAACGAAAGAAAATAGAAATTTTCTTTTTACGAATGTGGAACTGATCTTTTTGTAATATACAGAAAATTAAAAACTTGATCCACCGAGTCTTCCGATCATACGTTTTATCTCAATACACTTCCAACGTAACAAGCGTATCGTTATTCAATTCACCGGTGTATCTACCGTTAACTGTACTCGAGAAAAATCTCATCCTTTCCATCGAACCGATTTCAATCTGCCGGCATATCGCTGACACCGAAGAAACTTCGAATTTCAATTTTTCGGATAACAACGCACACCGATCCGCGCTCTTACGATTCTCAGTCACGCAACGCGCATCCATATCTACGGGAGGTATCTTAAAGCGATCCTGAAATCCGATCGGGCGTTGTCATCGATATCAACGAGGTGGCCGCGCATCAGGAATCGTACGCACGTACCGGGGATAAAGTTGAAGGAAGGCGATGGAAACAACGTGGTGTTTCCACGTGCCGCGGTGTGGACTTGAGCGAAATCTTTTTCCACGACATGAGAACTCACGGGTGAAGAAAGTACTCGCACGATGGCATTTCGAACCCTTTTCCAATTCCACCTTACGAATTATACCGCCCGCGATCGTTTGCTCTCGAGCTAACGCTATGTCCACAATTACGATGGGTAAAGGGTGTTAGAAGGGGTTGGTGATGTCGTGGCTGGGTTATCTCTTCTAGAAGAGGAGAATTAGAGCGACGGCAGATAGGGTGGAATTCGTTCCTGGACGAAAACCAGAGCGAGCGAGCGAGCGAGCGAGAAAGGGAAATGCAAACTGGAAAGGAACAAAAGAGGAAAGAAGGGAAAAGAGGAGAGCAACGGAAGTGCGGTGGTAGTGATGACGGTGAAGAGGGGGGAGGTGGTTGAAGGGGATGGAGAAAGAGAGCAGTCCTTTGAGTTAGCAAGCTGATCCTCCGGCTCATCCTATAACAAAACAAAGGGATCAAAGTGGTGGATGCGACGATAGCAGGCTTTTACACCCTCCCTCAAGCCCCGGCCGTCGGCTCGCTGGCTATACCTCGTTTGTCTTGTAGTTTGTTCGGAATTTTACAGCAAACACAGTCGTGACGCTATAACAAACAACAGGGTGCACCGATGGGAGAAGTGGGGAGTGGGAGTGAGCGAAAGGGAAGAGTTTCCACTTTTTCTTCGTTAACCCTGGTACTAGTACGGATCGTCTATCTCTTTCTCTTCCTTTTTTTCTCTTCTTTTCTCTCTCTCTCTCTCTCTCTCTCTCCTTTTTTTATTTTCGTCGTCTCGTTACCCATGAATTTGATCTATCGCCGGAAATCCCAACTGACGCGTGCTTTGATCCTTGATGCGGGCAATTCTGTCGCGTTTCACCGTATCGATGGGATCCATACGTCATGATTCCGTACGCGCCGAACCGACCCGTCGAACCTCGTGGAAAAATATAAAAATACGCAAACACCTGTACGGACAATATGTATCTACATACTATATACACACATATCGGTGCTGTAGTTTCTTTCGAACGAGGTGTTCCGAGATATACGTGTATTC
Source organism: Anthophora plumipes (assembly GCA_951804975.1). NCBI lineage: Eukaryota > Metazoa > Arthropoda > Insecta > Hymenoptera > Apidae > Anthophora > Anthophora plumipes. The sequence goes on along the minus strand of OX638116.1, from coordinate 16,367,839 downwards.
TCTTTTACGGCGAAATGGATACATATGTTTATAGTCGACGTATGGAAAATTGTACGGCTGTTTCTTTGCGAAATATCAATGGAAGATTAGCATTTCGAATGGAACTGTCAACGATGGTTTTTATTACAATTGTAATATACACGTTAATTGAAGGTTTATTTGGATTTAAGTCAACATTTGATATCACCGTTTATCAATCGATTACTAATTGTCCACTCCTGTGAAGCTATAATTTCAACTTGGTAGTTCATTAATCTGACGGAAGCCTAAGTACTTCAAATGCCGATTGTTCGAGACCTGATTGCTTTTGACTCCGCGTAGTGCCGTTTGACGATTGATTACCACATTGATTGGCTAACCAACTACTAACTAACCACTGACTTTAGAAGATACCTTTGCTATCTCTCTGTTCGTCTCGTCCTTTTCGTGCATCGCTTGCGGTGGTGTATGGAACTTCGACAATTCAGAATCTTCAAAATATCGAACAGTATAGGAGTATTCCTGTTGTGAAACCGCGAAACGGAATACGAATGGGAATTCTCCGAAATTCTATCAATTCTGATACCACACTTTCGAGAACACAATTAACAGTCTGGCTGTCTAAGGAGTACGAGTACAAAGTTAACTTAATCGACAAAAAAAAGAAAAAAAAGGAAAAGAAAATTGAACGTATTAACACTCGCATGACTATCGCTAAAATGGTATACTGATGAATAAAACAATTTTATCAACTATCTCAGAATACCTGTATTAAAATTATCGATGAAATGCATAAGAAATAGCAAGAAATCTTAACGTTACAGGGAACAGAGAAAAAAAGTGAATAAAGAAAAATTGATTTATGGGTCTAAAGAGACGAGTGTCAAAAGCAGTATCTACGTGATTATCTCCGAATACTTTATACAGAAAGCAGATGAACACCTTAACATTTCCTAAAGGACCATCAGCGTAAAACCGCTTAAAGTAATCTCCCAATAAGTTCCATAGAAAATCAATTTCCGAAACAACACCGACTCGCGGACCACTCTACAAGAGGGTCCGCCTTTTCAAGAACCACTTTCCCTCTCTCTATCTGTCCGAAACCCCACGCTATCTGCGATTGCACGAAATTGGTGTGCACCGTTTAAAACCCGCCTAGACGTTATCCGCGGATAAGTAATCCGGCCAGGAGATTCGAACAGGACGCGGTAGTGCTGTAATCGATAATTCCTTACGAAGGCTGGTTGGTTTATAGGTGCTCTCGAGCCATCTAAATTGCGTAGAGATTAGGTGCTCGGAAACCCGTATCCAGGATTCCGTCGGTCTAGGGTGCAAACGGAAGCTGAAATGGAGGGAGAATGGCTAGCAGGGCGAGAGCAACCGAAAGAGCGAGAGAGAGTCAGGTAGGGTGCAAGAAAGAGCGATAGAGAAAGGGCGTGATAGAGCACGATAGAGGGAAACCGAGAGAGAAATAGAGCGTGAGAGAAGGAGAGCGCGAGAGAGAAAGAGCGAAATATAGAGAGAACGCGAGAGAGATAGAGCGTGAGAAGGCGGGAGACAGCGAGAGAAAGACCGAAATATAGAGGGAGAACGCGAGAGAAAGTGTGAAATATAGAGAGAGAACGCGAGAGAAAGTGTCAAATATAGAGAGAGAATGCGAAAGAAAGATAGAGTGCGAGAGAGAGAAGGAGAGAGAGGGGGAGGGAGAGAGAGAGAGAGAGATGGAGGTAGGAGGAAACTCGTAGGGTTCGAGGAGGTGGAGGATTCCCTCCCTCCAGTTATAATGGCAAGATGGAAGGACCTTGGGGGCCAGGACAGGATAGGAAATTTGCAAATTTTCACGACAGGGCACGGATAATTTCCGGTTGGCTCGGCGGTTTCCGCACTTGACAAATGACTGTGGTTTCCGGTTATCGGCTACGACGACGACGATCCCCCTTGCATTCCGAATTAGCCTGAATATCTGTTGCCCTCGTGGATAGACAATATTCTTCTAGGATGCTCCACACGCGATTAGCGACCTTATTTTTTTCATTGGCACGGAACGGATTGAGATTTGTTCGAGAACGTTTGCCGCACATACAAATGAGATGGTACGAATGGAAGGATATATGAGATACGATAAGAAAAGCTCGTTTGTTGAAATGATATTTCCACTCGAGTCGTTAGTAATTAATACTGTGGTTTCACGCGTCACCACTAGAATGTTCTTCTGTGTCATTTATTTCGTTAGCTTTCTCTTCGAATTTTAACACGTTCTACGCGAAACCAAGCGGAGATTGCTCAGACACATATACAGATGCTTAGACACATAGAAAAATAAACTTTATTTCTATTTTAAATGTTTAAATAAAATATATTAAAAAGTGAATTACAAAATTTATTTTTTAAATTTAATACTGTCGATCCTGCACGGCTCGCGTTTAACGTGTTAACTATGAATCGAATGGTTAAATGTTTCAGCTGTTAGGTTTCACTGCAGGTTTGAGAATAAAAGAAAGGAAAAAATAGAATGTACGCTCGTACATCGATGAGATAAGAAATTGAAGAGATTTCCTATTGATTGCGCTGAAAAATTTATTCCATTATACAGGAATTTATGAATGATGAAATAGAATGGATACGTGTATCCTGTACAACGTTGAGAAGCCAACGGAATTGCATGATATTATAAAACGGTGAATTATCTTTTCAAAGAACGCCGCGGCGATACGTGCGAATCGGAAAATGGATTGTCCGTCAAATTTTAACGTAAATTTGAAACACGTTCTCTGCCGGCATTTAATAACATAAATCTTCACCGGGTGACGCAAAAATATATCGGATTTCGAAGACTCGGTGGATCGTTTCGATGAACGAAACTCCTGGGGTTAAATCGCCCTCATAACTCAAACAACCCGGCTCGCGATTTCCATTAATTTCTAATATTACTGTACCCTTTATCGGCTCGTACAGCTGTTCTACTTATTCTATTTTTAACCCTTTCATTGTTATAGAACGAAATGACCGTGCTATAGGCGTTCAATAAATCCATTTCGTCGGCTATGAACACCGATAGATTTCGACGTGTGTTTAGCGCGACTTTTCGCGTTTTTATTTCCTCCAATATTGTACCAATGAAAGGATTAAATGAATAATCGAAAGCTGTTCCGTGTCCCTTCTTTCTTTTCTGTTTTTTCTTTTTACTGTACAATGGAATTTATATTTAGGTTAATGATTTCATACAGAGGGAAATGTAAGAAATTTTCTGGTACTTCGAAGATTATTCTTTGTATGATTATAATCGACGTCGAATATTATAAAATTCTTTTTAACGTCGCGAATTTGTATGTTATGCAAAATTCATCGACCACCTCAATTGTTAAGGAACATTTTACTGAAGTTTTTGTACTTGTTCGATGAAACAAATTTCTGAATCGATTTCAGAATACTTTCGTAACTCTCCGTTTCTGCATACGAGATTCAATTCAACTCTTAATAAGTGAATAAAAGAAATAGTAGTTAGCATCTTTGAAACCCCGATAAAACCTTCTTAACAGATCTTCGAATTCTTTTTCAAACCTTCAACTCTTTCATTACGAAGTATCGATCGATCAATTAATTCAATTTGTTACCTAGACATTACCAATCCTTCGAATTTATCTCGAACTGTAAAAGTGTAGTCTGATTAAAAGTATCAATAATCGTACTAATCTTAGGAAAATTAACAAACACATTGGTAACAAAATATTTCATAAAATATTCGGATATAACACAATTCGAAGCATTTTATTCACATAAAATTTATATATTAGCACAGAAAGTGACAAAAATATTGTTTTCTCTAAAGCAACGAGAATTTTTACAATGTGAAGCTTCTTCTTTTCTTACTTAAAGAAAATGATCTCCTTATTACAGTTAAAAAATTTCATTAAGCATGAAAATATGGGACAAAACTTTATTCTACTGTTCTTAAACATGAAAAAACTGAATAAAATTTATTTAAAGAGATTTCTGAAAATGCTTTTCTTTTACAAGAGTACATGCTTCGTCGAAGACGTGCAATTCGAATTTTTTTCATATGCAGCAATTGAAATTCCACGTTTGACAGCTGTTCTAATAAATTTTCGACGTAACCGGAAAATGTCCATATTTCAGAAAGGAAAAGTTTTCCTACTTACACTACAGGGTAAAAGTTTGAAATCACTGTGCATTGCAAGTAACTCGGAAATTTCAGAAATATGATTATACGACATCCTTTCATCCTTAGGAACAATAGATTACGGTAACAAAGTTCCACCCAATGGAAACATATGGGAAAACACGAATCTGAGCAATTTAAAATAAAAATTAAAAAAATATTACGAGGAAAAATGATGGAAACTGCTTGCCTCTTTGTAATCAAAAAGTCTTCGATTTCCATCATACTTTCCCAAAAGGGACACGCAAAAATCTCCGAGCAGAGATTCGATCCGTTTGCAAGAAAATACTCACAGCGTACGTTGAGAAAATAACCGATGCTGTTGAATATGCCGAGCATGTGCCTGGTGTAACATTTGTACCAGCCGCTCTCGGCGCGGCTGATTTTTGTGAAGTTCAGCCATCCGTCGTCGCTCTGCTCGACGGGCAACGGTCCATTGTCTGAAACACAAACGGAGAGGCTGCATGGTACAGGAATTAACTCGGTGGAAACATCGCGTCGTTCGACCGAGGTTCGCTGGCGATTCTACGCGCGCGCTCTTCGCGCGGAATCGCGCAGGATACCGATTAACCGGCGTCGCTGGAATTACGTGGTCGACGCTGGCGCGGCGCCAGTGCCGGCCGTTTTATTGTCATTCGAAAAATTTCCCGTGCGCACAGAATTACGCGCCAACGACTCGAAACGTTGGATAAGAGAGCTTGCAAGTAACAGTAAACGGATAAGCTCTTTGCATATTAGATAAGATTCCTCTTTTCCTTTTCTCTTTTTCTTTTTTCTAAATTAGGATTTAGTGATAGATATTCATTAAGTATGTAAACGAGGGATGGTAAGTTATACGGTACGATACGATAAACATTTATTACAAGTATAGCTTGATACTTTAATTTCCAACTTCGCTATATCGCTTCCATTAACTATACATTTGGGAGAATAGAGATGAGAGATTGTAGTAGCGATATGATTTAAAAAGGGATGATTTAACGCGAGAAAATGAGAGAGAAATGTTGATTAAATGGAAATTCTGTTATAGAAGATATTATTTTTCGAGATATATTGTATAATTAGTTTGATTTAAGATTCGAGAAATTAAATTGTTCCAAGTACCTGCCAGCATATCGAATATACCACATAATGCTATAATAATAGCTTCAAATAGCATGAAATAAATAATTAATGTTATAATAATATTATATTTAATATACATTTAACATGAGTAAAGGCGAGGCTCAACTGGAGTTGCTATTCCACTGAACAGATTTTACTTCCTTATCTTAACTCACTGTAGTATTAACTTTTCAAGCGATGCGTAATATAATTATACTTTAAAAAACATTGATTAAACGTCAATACGGTAATGAATTCTCTCCTACTTGTCAATAATTCTAATTAAATCAAGCCGTCGCGATAAAACTTCTTTTCTCTTCGTGTAGTCGAACCTTAATACCCATTCGCGATGGTATCAATCGTATTTTCGTTAATCAAATTAGAGCACGAGATCCGGCTATTTCCACTACCCTCGTTCTCTATCCCAGAAACATAAGAAGTAAACAAAAGAACGAGTCGAAAGGATCCATCGTATCCTAGCTTATTTCAACGAACGAGCAAGCGAGCACAAGAAAGTAGCCCGAAAGAAAAGGGGAGTAAAAGAAATGGGAATGATCCCCTCTGGTATCCGTTTCGGCGAAGTCGTTCGCGAAACTTTCATCCAGCCATAGGCATTTCACTGGCTCGTTGTTTTTAGCCTCCGCCTCCCCCCGACGCGATTTGACGAGAAGCAGGATTCGACGCAGCTGTCGGATTTACCGGCAGTTCTCCAGGTTGCGTCTCGAATGTGGAACTATGTCGACCAACCGAAGTAAGGCTATGGAGAAAGATGGAACATGAGGCTTGGCTTGACTGTCCAACAGTGTTGATGGAGGATCACGTATCGGAGAGACAGAGAGAGGGAAAGAAAATGAAAGAGAGATTCACAATGAGAGAGAGAGAATGACTGAGAGAAGGTGTGACTGAGCGAGAGAGTGACTGAGAGAAGGTGTGACTGAGCGCGAGAGTGACTAAGAAAGAGAGTGACTGAGACAGAGGGTGACTGAGCGTGAGAGTGACTAAGCAAGAGAGTGACTGAGAGAGTGAATAACTGAGAGAAGGTGTGACTGAGAGAGAGGGTGACTGAGCGTGAGAGTGACTAAGTGAGAGAGTAACTGAGCGAGAGAGTGACTAAGAGAGTGAATAACTGAGAGAAGGTGTAACTGAGAGAGAGAGAGAGAGAGGGTGATTAAGCAAGACAGTGATTAAGCGTGAGAGTGACTGAGAGAGTGAATGACTGAGAGAGGGGGTGACTAAGCGAGAAAGTAGCCGAGTGAGAGAGTGACTGAGAAAGACAGAAAGTAACAACGAAACAATGTGAGAATGAGTATGAAAGAGTGACTCAGAGAAAGAAAATAAAAATGAGAGAAATTCTGAAAGGGAGTATGTGTGTGTCACAGAGAAAAAGATAGTGTAACTGAGAATATGTACCTGAGTGTACAAAAGAAAGGGGTGAAAAGAAAAGAAGCTCGAAAAAAGACCGTCCTCGCGCACATTCTCCACAGACGAAGTTTTGCAGCGAAACTTTTACGTCTCCCGGTATAGCAGTCTCCCGGAGGAATGAAACCAGGGTTGGTTAAGGGGTTGGTGGACTATCTCGCTAAACAGCGGGCCGGTGGCCATGCCAAAACACGCTCGATTGTGTTAACGGGATCTATAGGCAGGGAAAAGGCCGGCAAGATGTCGTGCTATTCGGTATGAAATAAGAGCAGCCCGTGACTTGGCCCGAAAAGCACGATATTTCCGGTAAGGTCATGGGAAATTCCGGCTATTTGGCCGGAAAACAAACGAACCACACTGTAGACCGAGCTCCAGAGTAGAAATAGGGTAGGATTTGTCGTATAGAGGGGTTGATGAGTTTTATATACACTGTGGAACGATTTTGTGCGTGTGCTGGTTGGTAATTTCTAGAGGGGGAAATAGAATGGGGTGTTGGGTTAGTTATAATTGGTTTCATGGGGTGGTGTGATTGGTGGCGTGGATGTTATAGGGTGATTTAGATGTTATTTTACTTCTGGAGTTGTTTTATCCGATGCTCTAACTGCAACGAATGCAAAAGTTGCACGTTTTAAGGTTAAACTTTTAAATCAATTGATCTTATTTTCGATGAGACAACAAAGATGGAGCATCTGGTGATTTTTTCAAGGAAAACAAATTAGGATTTTTTCGTCTGTTCGAGGAGAAACGAAGTAGAAATAAGATTTGAGTGGAATGGAGTTAAGTGATATAAAAAGGGGGAATAGGATTTTTCACGGCTCAAACGAGCGCCGCTGAGTAATTTCGCTTTACTCGCTTTATAAAACGAGATATTTTCGTCTAAGTTTGAACAGCTGGCTATTAGTTGCGCGAGAAGCGGCAGCGCAGATTGTATTTTTCGCGTGTGCTTTTCGAATAAAAAAAACTAGCAGAAGAGAGCAATCGCGAAGGGAAGCGTTTCAGCGGCGACGAGTTTACGCGAGGTTTGCTCGTTCCTTCAGCGCGGCATAATTGTTCCTAAAAAAGAGGAAAAAAGTGTTTCTCGACTTTAATGTTCCGAGTACGTTAATTAGCAGAACGAAACATTTCAAGAACGTAAACGCCGTCTCTTTACAGTGTCTCTTGCCACTTTGTGATGAGACCAAAGCATTTGTAAAAACGAAACAGTACCAATTGTTAAAATTAAATACAACTAAGCAAAAATACATATTTGAATCGTCCGAAGTTCTTAATAAATAATTGCCGCGTAGAAACATTTGATGTTACCCACTTTGAAGGACAAACATTTGTTCAGATTCAGCTGTTGCTTCTTCCTTCAAACTAATTGACGTTAAGTATCATCTTTGACACTAGTTATTAACGCTCCATACCTCGAAATTGTCTATGTTTACGAGAAGAAAAATTACAGTTGATCGTAATATTACATTTCGAAAAATATTGAAAAGCCAGAATTAATAATTGATATGAAGAAACGGGATGGTAATAATATAACAATACAACGATGCAATAATACACAAAATGTGGTGTATAAAATATAGATGAATGGAGATGTAACTTCTAAGTCACATGGAGCTATAGAAAATTACATGACCATATGAAATAAAAAATGTAGTAAAAATTACAACGATACGAAAGTGTCATATTTATGAACTGATACAAAGCTGTCGTATAAATTACAAAGAACAATGATAAATACATAAATTCTACAAAGTAAAATTAACGAATCAAAATTTACATAAAAGTGTAATTTACTTTCTCGAATCATGAAAATTTAAATAAATAAAAAGTAAATTACAATGACGAATCAAGTTTAAATCTATCTCGTAAAAATATCGAACTCGCTCGCCTAAGTTTACCTAGATGTGTATCAAAGATGTCGTTCTCTCCCTCGCAGTAAAGTCCTCGTAGACTTAGAGTCCGTCAACGAGCGTTCACAGTGTAGTCATGAGAAAAACCGAAATGGGGTTACGTATAATAGACATATATATATACATTTGACTCTGGCTGGCATCGCATTATATGCTAGGTTCGTATGAACAATGATCGGATGGGGATCTACTTCCCCCGGAGCGGTTTCCCGCAGCTGACGCCCTCGTACGTTCTCTGGAACGTCCGTAGCTCGAATGTATCGTCGTGATAAATCGTTCGACGGGGTCGTGATAAATTTATCCTTCTTTTCATTTAAAATATCCTCGCCCTTAACTGGCCCGCTTTATACCGATCATTACATATTGATCGTATCGTCGATGTACGAGAGCTACTCTCTCCTCGTTCTTTTCTTTTTCTTCTTTTTTTTCTTCTTTCTCCTCCTCATCCACGATAAGTCTTTACGTCGACAACGTCGAACAAAGTCAGCTACCGGGGCTCTCTGATTATTCCAGGCACGAACGCAGTAGGCGATTCTATCGTTTCGCTAGAAATTTTGCGAATGCTCCCAGTCTATTCAGGATAATGTAGGTTATAGATATTTATCAATAAATTGAATTCGCGTCGAAGTATATGGGGGCAGAGTGGATGGTAAGTGGCTGGAAAATTGGTCGTACGTTACGAACGGAACAAGAAAGGGTTGCGTCTAGTATCTTCACGGTGTAATAAAACGGTAAGGAATATGTGATAAGAGAAACGTAGGAAAGTATATATTTCGTATTTTCTATAGAATGTGTAACAATAATTTGGTAAACAACACAATCGGTACTATGAAATAAAGTAAGAAAAATTGTAGGTTGATATTTCGATCGCTGTACAGGTAGAATTATCATCTACAATAAAGAGTACAGTATGCCAACTATGAATCACCAAATCTTATCAAACATTTCTTCCTCAGAACTTCTTTCCAACCTTTACGCCCCTCAATTATTTCCAGCTTATCAGACGGCCGACTTCAGCCAGATTTATACTCCCCCGTTGTGGAAAAGGAGAAACAACGAAAAAGAGCAGCTGAAGAAAAACACGGCGAGGAAGAAGCTGGTTCTCGAAGAACTATCAAAAAGGGGTAGTTGAACCGGTGGCGAGCGGCGTAATATTACAGGGTCCGCCGCGAGGAAAAACAGCAGTTACGCCAGCCTGTTCCTCGCGCTATGATATATACCGCTTCGAAGACGAATGGTCAAAATATCTGCTGGAGTTCTCTACTGCGGTGATAAAGGACTCTTTGAAGGAAAGCGAACGTGCTTTCTCGATACCTTCGGGCAACTGGATTGGGTCCCGTTTAATAAGAGAGCACCCGTTCCAAAAAGAAATTGGGATCCACCGACTGAACGAATACAGTAGCGAAAGAGCGAGAGAGAGAAAGAGTGAATGTAGAAGAGAAAGATGGGACGAGAGGGAGTTTGAAACGCGGGACTAAAAGCGAGGCAAGACGACTCGAGGATAAAGGGTGAGTTGAAAAGGGGAGGAGAAGAGGAGAGAGTTGATAGGGGAGGAGAAAGGATGTGGTTGGAAGGAAGCATCGCCCGAAGCAGGTACGTGCTCCAAAGGATATTAAAGTATTTTAATTGCAGCGGATTTCGCGGAACGCTGGAAGGATTTATTCGAAATCACTCGATTGAGTCTATGAATAGGGATTAAGCTCTCTTCTATCTTCCTCTCTTTCCAATGGATCGGTTCCTCATCCTTGTCGTGCCGTGAACCGATGCACACGGCAGGCCAGAATTCCGGACGTCAGGAGTGGAAGGTAGAAATAATTGAATATTTAATGGGATAACTGGCGTTTATATTCCGGGCGACGACGCCGTCAAAACCGAGGAAGAACTCGTTTTTTATCGAACGTTGCCATCCGTCATTACCTCGGCCGCGGATAGAAGCGCGCGTTCAGGGAAGGAGGGTTCGTCGATTTTTCTGTCGCAAGTGAGATTTGCCGGCCAATTTCCTGGACAATCTCGTCACTCTCTCGCCCTCTCTTCTTCGCTTGGTCTGACGTTATACGTCGAAGGAATTGCCTGGATTCGTTCGCGGCATCGTTATCCGTTTGTTGAGTTGTTGGACTTCGAACGTGGGAACGTTTGTTTGGACTTTTAAGCGTGTAGCGGGTTCGCTGAGATCGAACGGTGGATACGACTAGTGGAGCTTAAATTTTAGAGCTTTCGTGTATCTTCTTTGAGATATTATCCGAGTATTGCAAATTTTTATTTGGTTATTTGTTTAACATTTTTATAACAGAGATAGAGGTACAGCTTCGAACTATTATCTAACCCGTTTACGTAAAACGAAAAATAGTTTTTTAAAATGCAGAAAGGGTAAAAATGTTAACACTTTGATGATCGCTGTCACGTTGACGTAATCTCGTTCTAATATAATAATTTATATAAGTATTTAATAAGACGAGTTCAGATTATATAATTCTTATTATAAAATTTAAATTATAAAGAAAGAAAGTCATACTCACAAAATGTGTGGTCGTGGAAATGTTAAAGAAAACAACGAAGACTAAAAGATGATGAACATTGGAAGAAAGAGTGTTAATCGATGAAACGATAAAAAGAAGTCCATGCATCAGGAAATTAACTCTTTCGTGACCTGTGGGACATGTAAGTCCCACATGAGTACTCGAAGAAAAATTGATCTCAATTTAGAATATATCACAGACACGATTATCGATAGATGAATACTAAATTCTTAAAAAAAAAAAAAAAAAAAAATTCAAATATGAATACCAAATACTTCGATTTATTATATACTCGCGTAAAATTCTCGCAAAAGTCACGCCGCTATCATAGACCCTCATCCATTATCGTTTCACCGTCCCAGCGACAAATTGAATACACTTATCCGAACAACGATAATTCGCGAGCCGCGCACCATAAAACGGGAACAGTATCTGTCTGACGTGATGGAACGTGGCAAGATATTTTTCGCGTGCAATTTGTTACGGTCTCATGAATTCTTCCGTTTCGGATTTCGTTGAACAATAATCCTCCGCGTCAGGGCAGGCGGTGGTAACGGGTCGTTCATCATATTTCTTATCATTCTCACCCAGCTGATCGCGGCGGAAAGTGACGGGTGCAGCTGCTCTCAGCATTTTGTGTAACTCAATAACGGGACTAACGAGGCTTGTACGATTAACTCGACCTTCGATAAATTTCATCGCCCTTCCACCTCGTCGAACGGAACTCTTCCTGCAAAGGATAAACGCGTTGTCTTCACTTTAAACGATCGACCAATCTAGAATGATGCTTTTCTATTATCATTGCTAAAATGGCGCGTATTTCAATCGAATGTCGAATTACGAATTTTCAATTTGAAAAATCGCTGAAATCGCAGATGATTTCTTTCAACAGATACTACCGGGCAGCATCTCTGAAGCATATTTAACCGAGTACTCTTAACGAGCTGATATAATCACGAATATTGATCGTAAATTAGTTATTGATTTCAGCATACGCCGCCGGTTCTTAATCATTGTTCCACAACGCAATAATATTTCATGGCGCATCGATGCCCCCATTAAAGCTGATAAAGTTAAGCGACGCTCCTTTGAACAAAGGATAATAATAATAATTTACAGCGGCCGTTCATAACCATTCCTAACGAAACAACAATGCAACTCCATTAGATCCATTTTAACGCACACTTTGCCAATTAATCACCGTTTAATCTACCGGTAGCCGAGTTAAAACTCTTATCGTGTGAAAGCAGTATCACAGGTAGAACAGTGGGAGGGAAGGAAAACGAAATGACTGGCCACGGAAAAGGGCGAAAATGAAAACTTTTGTACGAACAATCGTTAGAAAATGTTCAAGTACACTCGAACGTTACCGTTGTGCCTATTACTTCCGGTTACACGCTCGAGCCTCGCAACGAGATTAAACATACTCGTAACTTCAATGGATACTTCCGTGGTAGCAATGAAAAGGCACAGTTCGATCCGCGAATTCGGGAAAAAAGCGTGCTGCCGTAAAAAGTTCGCAAGGCTGAACCGCGTTTAACGAGTGTAACGTGCTCGGCCGCTTAAACCAGCCACTCTAATCAAGAAAGTGGTCTCCGCTGCTATCGCGAGATTCGCCACGAATATCCAGGTCTCTTTTTCTCTCTTTTTAAATCGTGCTCCAGATCATTCTGATTGACGACGAATAAAGAGAATTATACGGTGGTGGACTTTTATTTGCCACCGATACGAAGCAAAAAGCAACGTCACTACGGATTCTGGAACTCTATCTGCGAGTTTCTCTCCTGATTTTCTGTGGTCAGGTGAAAGGTACAGTGATACACCATGGGAGAAATTTGCCAACTCTTACATGAGAGAGGAAAAGAGAGAAGGTGTATCGAATTTTCTGATCGTGAACAGGATTCGATTGGAAGATTGGAACACAGAGTGTTCGGTATTCCGCAGTGTGCAGAAAATCGGGACATTGAATGTTCCTTTGAGGTTTACAGATAATAAATTGGAGTGTACAAAAATACTTTTAACTTGGTTGGTAGAGTTAAGGAATTTTTTGCGTCGCAGTATTCAAATGATACTTGACACTAAAACTCCCAGGTAAAATTTCCTTTTGAAGGTGTTTTACACGTGTCAAAGAGCATACACGAATATAAGGAAAGTGGATTTCCCGATTTTGGATCTGTTCAAAGTCCCCAACGCGTGCACCAGAAATTTCTCAATTCAGAGTGGAGAGTCGTTTCCAAAGAAGCGTACACTTAATCTGATGTATAGTCATAACAAGCTTCTAATCATGTTAAAGAAACTGCTTAAACGAGAACAGCTGCAGGTGTACACTCGGATTGATAATAACGTTGTCAGAGAAATATTTCAAATGTTAACGAATATATTTTGAATGAAATTGAAACAAATTCTAGTAACGTCCATATTTTCTACGTTATTCATCAACTTCGTAATATTTCTTCCATACAATTTTCCCCTCTTTTTTTTTCACCGAACAATTCATAGGATAAAACTAGAATGAGAGAATCGAAGAAATCGAAGGAATTATTCTCGTGAAACAACTGATTCCCCATCGTCGATTCTGTGGCGCAGAATCGAGCAATCAAGTTGCAAATCATGCGGCCCGGTCGAATCGTTATCACCGATGGCGTTGCTGCGTATCGAGCCTAACGCAACACGCTCGTGCATCACACTCAGGAGAGAATGAATCTGCCAGCGTTGGTTCCTCGTGTAACAACGTTCCAAGCCGACTCGGTACGAAAAGTACGTCCATTAAAACAAACGTTAATTCCCATGGTAGAACGCGTAACGACTCGCGCCGCGGCCATTACGTAAAGCTGCACGTACCTGTACCTACATACGTTTCGTACGACTGGAACAGGCATATGGTCACGAGATACATAACGCCTGAATCTGGGTTAACGTCGGTCTTGCCCACGTTTGGAACAACGAACATGGGAATCCTCGTCCTGTGTAGATCTGTCCTGTCGAAAGTGACTCTGGTGGGCTTTCAGAGACTCCTTGTTCGTTACAGGGGAAGATTGTAGAAAATGATAAAACATTGGCACGCTTAAATGGTACCTGGTTTTCTTTCGTGTATTGACGTACACTTCTTTTTTCTTTTTTTTTTTAAATATCTGTATTAAATCTGCAACTGGCTCTGTTGAGCCAATTAGGAAATTTGATTTTCTGCGAGATGATTGAAATACTTTCGAAAGAAGAGCGTTTTTGTATAAAAAAAAAAGTGTTTTAAGCAAAGCTGAAACGAATGAAGGTAGAAGAAACGTAGAAATCTTCAAGTTTTGTGAGAAAATTCTGTTATACAATTGGCTGGATATAACATTCTGTCTCTTTTAACTACACTGAATTTTTCGGGGCAACTTTATGGCAAAGTATTCAAAAATACGTCTGCCTATGACAGAAATAAAGGAGTTCAATTGATATTCCTGTTCTCTCCGGTAACTCCTTTAGATAAAAGTAACAGAAGCATCGCGAGAATAAATTTTAACCAGATTGCACCGCGAAATCTAATAAGAATTTCAATAAAGAACCAGTATCTCCACGCACTAAATAACTGTCTCACCTTCAGCTCGCAAATTTCATCTCCCTTATCCAAAGTCTTTCGAGAAACTCCACTTTTACCTCTGTCGCGAGTTGAAATGTTGTTACATCGGTGGGCTGCATCGAAATTGAAGGATCTCCGAGGGAGTAGAAAGAGGGAGAGAGAGAGAGAGCGGTAAAGGAAGGATAGTATACGGACAGACTAAAGGGAGAATTATAGGAGGCTTTAAATATTTATTAAGCCGTGGGCCAGTCTACAGGCGGCGAGCTTTGACAAAGAACAAGAGACTGCTAATGAATCCAGTTGGCCGGGAATAATTCTCTCTTCTCCTTTACGAAACGAATAAAGGAAGTGGCACGCGAAACTTTTTCCATCTACCAATCACCTTCGATCTCCCCAACGTTAAAGAATCTCTTATCGATCGATAGGATTCGTCCGTTCGTTGGTTCGTTCCTTTGCCTGATTTATCCTCTCATAATCGAAAACATCGATACAACGTACCGCAGCAGCGAAATTTCTCCTTCTTTCCCCCCTCTTCTCTTCTTGTTCTACGCCCTTTCGATCCAGAAGTTCGTTTCCTCCGGAAGGGAGCCGACCACTTCAGCGTCGAAGCTATCGATTACGTCGGAGGGATGGAAAGAAAGAAAGAAAGAAAGAAGGAAAAAAAAGCGACGAACGAATTCGAGCGAACCAACGACGTTCGACGCTCGTACAAGGAGATTTCCAATTATCGAGAATAAGTCGGTGGAACGCTTGGAAAGCGAAATCTCAATGGAGTCCCATTGATTCTTGCTAGGGAAACGAGTGAAAGCAAGAGAGGTATGCCGAGGTAAGAGAAAGAGAGAGGAAGAGATGGAAGAGGAAGAAGAAGCGACACAGTGGTCTGTGAAAGGGCATAGAAGAAGAGTAGAGAGGGCGTACGAAGCGTAGAATTTTTAATCTTGACGAAGCATTCACAACACGCGGGATTAGAGAAGAGAGAGAATGAGTGAGAGAGTAAAAGAGAGAAAGAGAAGGAAGAAGAACGCGACCAGAAGCTCTGCAAAAGATAATATCTGGCGCGCATACTTATCTCCGATGAGAAGGTTCTCCTCGTGGAGAATAGGGAGGAATTATTTATTGTCCTGGCTCGACTTCGCGCTCGCGATAGTCCTCTCGGCTGTCCGCCGTGGTATAGACTAATGTGATTATGCGATTTATCGTTTTGTTTGCTGATGACTGGGAAGAGACTAATAGCCCGGAAGTTAATAGTAAATGGAAATGCTGCGGCAGATAGCTACGAGGTGATAATACCGGAGTGGTAAATAGGAATACGAAATGATGTTGGCCTTCCGTTCCAACCTTATATTTATTTTAATATAAGAGTAGGGTGTTGTGAATCAAGTGCCATTTATATCAACCAAGATACAAATACCGTCCACAGTTCAAAGTGATACAGTATATTAACGAATAGAAAGATGTTACAATATTTATTGAAAAAATGTTGCATAAGAAATTCACGAAGATAACGTTGTATATCGAACAAGATATTTGTTCTTGATATTTTTCAAATATCACGAAATATTTGAAATACAAATAATTTTAATCCATCCTGTATGCCATCCTGTCATCTCAACACGCAAATGTATCACCTGAAACATTTCTGTCGGAAAACGAACGAGAAATATAGTCTTTTTCCCGAAATCCTTCATAGTTCATTTGTCTCTGATTCGGTCAATGTTTTTCCCTACGTTACAATGAAGCATCGCTGCGAAATATGCTTTTTCCTTTCACTCGTATGTAGGTACATATTTTACGAGTTTTATCTTTTTTTGTTTTTCCCCTCCCTCTCGATATACTACACAGGCAACGAAACATCGAATCCTTCGTCATTGTTGTCACTTACCCCGTTGCCAGATCGGCGTACTGGCCGGATTGCTGTCCACCTCGCAATTCAAGCTGACGGACATCCCCTCGACGATCGGAATTCCAAAACCAGGTAAACGCGTTATCGCGAACGACGGAGTATCTGAAACAGGTATTAAGCAATTACTGTCAGCCCCGGTATTGATAGCCGTGCGTCGATCAAGCGTCGACGAGAGATAAGAAGGCTCGGGATTTTTCTGATTTTTCCCTCCAATTTCTCCTGTCGTCTCTTATGCGTTTATCAAGGTAACGAACTTTACCGAGATACATATAGAGCTTTTATGAATAAATTCAAATTTGCGTAGAAATTTTGTGCATTCCAATTCGATAAAAAAAAAAGAGGAATTGATACAAATAAGCAAATGGTAGGATTATATTGTCGATGAAAGTAAGCAAAGTGATCATTTATGGTTTCCCGTTAACAATGTGCAATTAAAGTAACGAAGTATATTAGAAAAAATTAAATTTTTGGAAGATTGGGTTAATAAATACACAAAGTGTCATTTATGGTTTCTCTCGCATGATTATTAGAGCTGATTATAAGAATAAATTCAGTTTTTATATTTGTCCACTTAATTTACAAAATTTGAAAAACCTATACAGGTACTGTTTAATTAAGAAAGTTTCTTTTTGCTTTCTTTGCGCCAATGATAAGAGGGTTTCAGTACACCAAAGTTGACGAAGTTTCACAGGCTTCTAGGTATACAGAGATTTGGGTCAGATACTTCGGTCCCATGAAGTATTTATATTTGTACAGTGGACTGTGTCGTTATTATTGTTTATTAAAGTGCGCGGTGAAACTGGAACGGTAGAAGCGCTCGATAAGACCTGAGCTTAGTGTCTTAGCACAAATTGCATAGTAATGAGGCATCGCGAAATATTACGTCGCGTTACCTGGGACGTGGGCTTAAGAAACAGAATCTGAAATGTGTGCCCGATAGAAGTAAATTCAACTTAGCACTCTTTACTAACGAGCGGCAAAGAAAGTCAATTAAGGGCGGAACGATGTTGTAAAAATCTCAAGCTGTGTTTGATAATAAACCGATACAAGGAAAAGTTTCGAGCAACGTTTGCCACGAATTTCTAATGACCATGTATTATTCATGTAGAAACGGGGCTTTGCAAACTTATCAAAAAGGAGCAATAACAGCGAGGAACTAAAAATGCCACCTTAATTATTGCCGATCCAGAGGTCGCCAATTTCAATCCGCTTGAGTAAAGTTTTCTCTCGACTCCTACATTCAAGTGTTATCAAATTTCGTATAATAGAAAAAAATTAAACTAAAAGATAAGAAGTAATTTGGAACATTTAAACGTCCAATTTCCGTGCGTGTCATCGCGCCAACTCGTTCGCTCAACGTCAATTATCTAGCGTGAAGCGCCTCGTTCCTCGCAGACAAAGGACGAAAAAGCAACGGACGGAAAAGAGGAAGAAAAAAAAA
The DNA here is from genome assembly GCA_951804975.1 of Anthophora plumipes. Classification (NCBI taxonomy): domain Eukaryota; kingdom Metazoa; phylum Arthropoda; class Insecta; order Hymenoptera; family Apidae; genus Anthophora; species Anthophora plumipes. Next base: position 16,349,834 of record OX638116.1, on the reverse strand, counting down.
CCCAGAACTTCGGAGGAGGGGTATAAAAACGAAAATCTCGCGAATCCGCATTTAACTGAAAACGAGCGGCGCGGTGAGGAGGAAACGGTCCGCTCTGCCACGAATATCAAACCTACTAATCGGCAAAACGGAACTGTACCTCTGACGAACGAGCCACCCCTCTTGGACGCCCATCGTCAGTGTCCCTGGCGCGTTACTAGCGTTCCTTCCGCGTCATTAACGACCGACCTCGAACTAGGTGACAGAACCGGGCCGAATCCAGAACGTGGACGCACACGCGGTTATCCGGGCAAAGGACACGTAGATATCTACGTGTGTCTGTGTCTGTGTACACAAAGCGATACGTGCGATGGAATCGAAAGCGTTCGTCGAACGAGCGAACGCGTTTCGAGGCCGCGAGTAATTAACGAACAACGGAGGACAGTGAAGATTTTACGATCGGTACGGGGTACTCGTTAAAAACTCTTCTTCATCCCTCTCCCACGTTCCTTCCTCTCGTTCTCAGCGTCTGGTTAGATAGATGACAATGATCCTATCCGCAGTGAGGTACTACTGGCTGGCGCCTTCTCGCGTGAAATCAAAGCTTTCCGTGGCGCCGTCCGAGCGTTTTGGTCGCACGTTATATCCCCGGCATTCGTTCGCTTCGTTAATATCTCAGCACCGTGGTAGTGACGCGGACCAGCCCTGGAGGGGAGTGTCGAGGTCGCGAAATAAATTGGTGGTAGCTGAAGAAAGGACGTTAGCGCGATGGAAGAACTGTAGAGAGAAAGAGAGAAAGAGAACTGATTTGCGTAGAGGAATAGAGACGAATCGTGCGAACGGTGAGAAGAGAAGAGGCCAAACATATAGCGGGAGGGGGAAATCAAAGAGAAAGAAGGATAGAAGAGAAGAATATAGAGAGAAAGTGAGAGAAAGGGAGAGATGTAAGAGGGAAAAAAGAAGCGAGAGGCTTTTCCTCGCTCCGACTACCGGATGGCTCCAAGTTATTCACTCGGCTATAATAGTGCGGTGCTGAGACAATGCAAGCTTAATGAAAGCCACCCTTCCCCCCTCCGTCTCTCCGTCCTTCCTCTCTTCACCCTCTTCCCCTGCTGCAACCCTTCCATTCGTCGTACTCTTCGTTCCTCTTTCCGCCAAGTGAGGTCTTTCTCTCTTTCTCTACCGACCCTCTGTGTTGGTTTCCCTGCGCGTCTCGTGGCCTCTTACTCAACGCCAACGGGTAACGCCGCCGCCGCTGTGTAGCCCTGGCGCAATGGCGTAAACACCAAACAAAGCAAACAATGAGACACAGAAGTGTCCCACAGACCTCGATCGCTTAATGAGAACTTTAAAGCGCCTCCGCAAACTACCAGTCTGTCTGTTTCAGACAGGATCACCGACTTACACTGACGCAAGGTGTGTGTAGGTGTTGATACGCGATGCGCACAAGGAGTTTGAAAAATGTTTGCCTATACATTAACACGTCGAACGTATAATTTCAATATTTAAAAACTTTTCGATATTCTCATCGTTATCACAACGATGTGAAGAAATTAATGCAACATGGAATATATAAAAGTAGGTTTATTTCAGCAGGATTGCAAATTTACGAAAATAATCATGTCCTTTATTCCGCTGTAATAATTGATTAAACACGCAATTCTTGTTCTGTTGTTATCATACTCTACAAAGTTCCTATGCCTTCCACCTTCCACTCTATGTTTCCCTTGCAGAATATTATTGCTATAAAAATATTTCAAAATATTAGCCGAACCATTTTTCCACGAGAATTGAAGATGCTCGAATGAACATGTACCCAGGCGAAATTTTAGCCACGCAATTTTAAAGTTCATTCCACGGGTACTTTTAAAACACCGAATGTACAAACATACACGGTGCAGCATACAGGGACATCGGTGGTTGCCTTACATGTTCCCTCTGTCGCGTCGCTCTCGTTTGCTCGGTGCCCGATAAATCGCACGTCCGGGACTCGTTCGACGTGAAATTCCTGCTCTATTTCCCCGTGCTCTGTGTAATTCCCTTTACGCCGGTCATGAATTAACGTAAGACGAAACGACCGGCAGATTTTTGCCGTTACTACGATAGAGAGAGAGAGAAAGAGAGAAAGAGAGAGAGAGGAGGATGAAAAGGGGAAGGAAAGAAGGAAGGAGCTTCTTCAAAGAAATTTTTCCTACGGTTGCAGCCGGCTGCTGGAACGCTCGTAAACCTTATACGGGCCGTTAAGCAAACCTATATACCAGCCAGGGGAAAAAGGGGTTTTCGCGAGGGCACACCATCGTCGTCGTGTTGCCCTGGACAGAGTTGCGTGGAGTAACGTGAAAAAGAGCCGACGTACGAGTTCGACCGCGACTGCACCAGCCGCCTGTAATTTGTATCGTGAGATAGCTGTTGCCAGCGACCGTGCTGCGGTCAAAGGGAATTCCGCTGGCGTGGAATTTCAGATCGAAATCCAAAAAAAAAAAAGGAAGAGAAGAAAAGGATGAAAAAAGAGAGGGGAGAAGTGAAGATCGAAACGAATCGAGGGTGACCGTTGTTGTTCTTCCTGCCAGCGGTGCTTTATGATGCGGCTGCGAAGAGCAGTTGTTTTTCAGTTCGCGGATTTACTATTGTTTTGTAATCGGTGTGTGCCTGATGATATAGAATTTACTCGACCTTTTAAATTCTCGTCCCTTTGTCATTTCCTTTTTTCCCTTTTTTCTTTTGGTGGGAGAATTTGAGAGTACTGAGATTTAACGTCGAGGTTTGCCGCTCAGTGTGAGAGAAAAAGAGAGATGAAGTATTAGAATTGTTGGTTTCGAATGAAATATACAGCACTGGTGAACGAATTTTGAAACCATCGCGGGGTGTTGTATTTCACACGGGAATTTTCAGGAGATTTCCATAATTAACTATAATTAACTAAATATTTAACCATAAGCAAAACCATAAGAAATTGGTAAAAGAAAAAATTTGGTTGAAATTGATAAATTCCAAAACGTTTATAAAAGTAAAATTTGCTTAATTTAGATATTAAATCGTATAAGACGAATATTTCAAAAAGTAATGAAAATAATTTTCTACTTCTAAATTTATCAATGATTATTTGTCTGGAAATTGTAGAAATGCTGAAAAATCCTGAAAAACTTCGACGCTCGGGTAATCAGTTAGCGAATAATTAGAAAACCGTCGTTACTTTATTTCCTGATGAAATGGTAGGAAAAAAATTTCATTTAGTTCACAATGGAGCAGAATAGACAGGTACCGTTCATTGTGAATCATTAAGCGACTATCCTCGCGCAACGATACGACTTCACTATTAACGAAACAATAGGCGAGGGTAAATATTTGCACGGCACACGTCCGCCAGCGTGGTGAAACGCAGGATCCACGCGTCCCTCGATGAAAACTATCGCGAAAACTCGTTTGTCCGCGGAAAAATCGTGACCCGCCTGTTAAACGATTCTTTGATGATCGAACTCTACACCGGCTGGTATGTTAACGCTGATGCTGTACGAATTACACATGCAACAGTCACCATTGTTATTCAATTTCATTCGAATTTTCAGCAGAGCTGCAATGTTCATGCTTGAACGAATAAATTGTTAAATAACATGCTTTTTCTTTTTTCTTTTTTTTTAATTCTTAGAATAAGAGATTAAACATTATTCAGATAATCTACGTTCACATTTTAATCGAGCTTCGATATTAAGTGCGATACAGTGTCGACGTTGTAAAAAGTTTACCGATAGTTATTTATTCAAATTCGAAAGCTGTGTTCAATTTAACCGAGATGATCAAATGGAAACCAATATTTTCTGCATGACAGAACTATTGACAACGGAATCGATCAATCAACCGGAGAGTGAATCAGTCGGTTAACACTCGATAATCACTACACATCGTCGAACTTTGTTTCAAAGAGGTACGTAATCTGCTGTAAAAAAAAAAAAAGAAAAATGTGCTGTGCAATTTTGCTGGGGAAAAAAAGGTGCACTCCCTTGTACCTCTTAAAATACTTCGATCCTTTCAAGTAGCGGAATTGTAAACTAATTTACCCTTGCTCTCAGTATTCTCTAAAAAAAAAATATTTAATCGTCTGTACATATTAAACAATTACTAGTCACCGGAAAATTATATCAACTCAAGCCAAATAATATTCTCCGAAATTATAGCGCTACTCTGACAATGATTTCCCACCGAAAAAAACTCACAAACTGTTTTTCACTCTATTTTTCAGTTACAACGAAAATATTGAAACAGAATTAATATCGGCAGCGCCTAGCGAAAGTTGTGTCATTAATTTTAACTACGTCTAGAGAAAAATCGTGTGTCGCGAAGAAAGTGTAAAACTACGTACCAACGAAAATAAATAAAATTCCGCGTTAAAATAAATTTCGAAGGTGATTCAGAGGAAAAGTAAGAGAATCGCTTCTGTGCTTTATTGTCCGCGGCGAATCGCTTAACACGTTCCTTTCGAACAATATCTCCAACAAGAAGAACGTAATTAAGTGCCGCAATTCCAGCCGGACGATCCCATGGAAGGTAACGGTGGAATGCGTTTTCATCGTTCACCATGGGTCAAGGGTTACAGCGACGGCACGCAATGCCCGCCTCGTAACCAAGTTTAAGTTCTAGTTTATTGGATCACCGGTGACCGTGGTGGAAAGGTAAGTCCTTGTAACGTTCGCCCCGTGCAAAATGTCCACCGATTGTTACGTACGTCCCCGTGGATCTTCCTCGTTACTTTGTCCGTGATGCATGGAAATTTATCTCGAACGACTCATTTCTCGCGGAAAGGCAACAGTTTAGGGTGAATTAATAGAGTATGCGCGCAACAGCGAGTTGTTTCGAAGACGCTTTATGAGACACACAGCGTTGACTATGTTCTGTGTATTTTAGGGAAATGCGCGTCCAATGCATGCAAATGACATTCGACACAGTTTCTAGACGGATGAGAAGCTTGAAATTTTGGGAAAAATTTAAGGTCTGCTTGGATGCGTGAAAACAATGTATCTTCTTAATCATTAGAGTACGGATCCGAGGATCTTTGTTGTTTTTTTCTAACCAGGGAATTTTGAATCCTCTAAAAGTTCTTTTTCTTTCAATAACTTCGTAAATAATTTTTTACCAACATCTTCTAGATACTTGACTTTTGTTGAAAATTTAATACACGTACGTATTTGGAATATTTTGGTTAATTATTTTCTAAGTAAAGTAAATTTAAGCGATTATTAAGAATTAGCTTTATAATAGGATCGTTTCTCGATGATAGTTTTGAATAAATCCTTTTTCAATCTCTTATTTAATTAAATTTTTTTTCAAGGCAACGACGAGACCTAGAAAGTGTTTTTGTGGAGAAATCAGAACTTATTGAATTTGTAGAAACAAATGTTTCTAATTAAAACACCAGAAAATAGACACGAGAAATTATTTGAACGAATGTTTAATTTGGAGACATTAATGACCTCACTCCGTCATTCACGTTTTAGAAATAGGCTTCGTACTCCATAGGTTAATGCGGGAACGATAGAATTTTTCGAGCTAGCATTTATACCGTGTACATGAGATTATGGTGTGAAAGAATGAAAAGGAGAGTGAAATGGGAAAAGAGAGAATGTACGAGTGCAAGGATAAATGGTTGTGAAAAAAGCGGACGTGTGTTAGTTAAGAGTTAAGAGTTGAGAGCGAGAATCTAAAGGGAGATAGAGTGTCCGCGAGGATATTTCAGAATTATAGAGTTACAGTTTCGTAAGAGAAAGTCTTGCACAAAATCGAGCAAAGTTGATTCAAAAAATAGTTACAAAGTGTATTACAAAGTGTATTACATTATTATTATTGTTTAACCTGCTTATAACTTAACATTTTCAAACAACATAAGCAGAAAATACGAATTATTTAATTCAACCATTGTACCAAAGTATTGCAATATTTAGAGGTACAGTAAATATTTACTAATAAGAACACAATTTGCATATTCGATACATTGAAGCCGTATATCTTCAAGTAGTATGAACCAATGTTTGTCCCTATGTGTCTACAAATCTCCCTGACTCTTTATTTCCCCATCAACGTGAGTACACGTAAAATGGTGCACGATGCGACGTGATATTTTTCCATGTCGTAAAATAAAAAAGAAAGAAAAAAAAAAGAGACGCGAAGCAGCGTAACATTCTTGCTGCATAAGATGCTGGAAATATGAAACGACCGGTTGGAACAGCGAATCGATGAGAAGCGATAAAGCGGGAAACACTTGGACAGGATAAGGGAAAGAGGGAAGAGTTAGGATGGGAAGGGGAGAGGTAGAGGAGATTCGAATCACCGATCCCGCAAACACAAGTGACTTGAACCGAGTAGTAAATTGTAATCGTAAGTTCATAGAGTTTCTCGGTCTTAACTTTGTAGTTACTCTCAGAGGTATTGCCCAGGGAACCGTGGTAGCCTCGCTACCTGGCTAAGCATTCTCCTGTTTCTACCTAATTACCAAGTATCAAGTAAGCTTCATAAAGCTGCTATTAATCTTGCTCAAGCGGGTGGCAAGACCGAAATCCATAGGGTATCGCAGCACCGTTCTGAACGTTCGCACGATCTGCTGCATGATAACGTCGCGCATGACGCGCGAACATTTAGCAACTATCTGTCCTGTTTCGAAATTTTGATACTTACGTGCTACAGAAGAGTGACTGAAATTTTGGAACGGAATATAAAATTCCGCGATGAATTCCACGAAGATCATTCAACGTCACGTTCGATTCATCACGTGAAGTGAATAAAATGTACGATGTTACGAGTGAATACGCGCAATTGGGATTTTCAAATGATAAAATTAATTTTACTATTCTTCTTATGGGATTACACTGTTGATTTGCAGAATCTCTTGATCATTTTTAAACACTACGCGATTCATAACTGGATGGAAACGACAGATCGATCGCGATCATCCATATTTAAATCTTTCGATTTTCCTCTTAAGAACGAATTAGGCAGTAAGAAATGTTACTAAAAAATCGCATTAACGTAGAAATTCAGCTAATTATCATAATTCAAACGTACGTATAAAAAATTGATCGAAAACGTAGTCGGTAATCAACGTTTTAAACAACGGATGAAAATTAGTAGTATAAGTCAATATGTGATCAGACGTGCACACACGAATTCAGCGATAAACACGGAATTTAAATTTTATCGTACTCTCATTCGACGTTTGAAGTTCGTGCACACATTCTACATAGCAAATAACACCGTATAATCTTCATAAATCATTTTCTCACCCATTTTTCATAAATTCCGAGATCCACTGACTGTTACATCCATATATTACCAATTTCTCTCACCCCAATCGCTGACATTGCTTTCTATCCCCTTTCCGAACCGTGTGAAGGAAAAGGGAGGCAAGATTTCGCGCGCGGTTTCTCCATTCCTGTCAGCAGCAGAGGCAGACACCCGATAACAAGCTGCGCACACATTTCCCGTGCCTGGGGGGCGCATCTGCATTCACCGCGTAGATTCGGCGTGCCCGTAACAATTTTCATTAAACGACCTCAATAGGCAAGTTATACAGCTGAATGTAACGTTCATCAGCGTTGCTCCGCCTCTGCTATCGAGGTGTATATGTGTGTCTCGCTGGACTGGACCGGAAACGCCGTGGCTGCGATATTATACAGCCGGTCCCTGACATTTGTATAGCGTAGGCGCGGCGCTATTTCATAAATTTGCAACTTACTTTCGGTTTCGGGCGGGCCACGTGGCCGGCCGACGGCCTCCTCCTATAATTTCACGCGAAGTTTCGCGTGTAACTGTGTTATTCAAATACGACGAAGGGAGCTGGTTGGTTCGTGGTGTCCTTTTCCGAATAAAACGTGAAGTTAAAGGGAGACAGAAGAACACGGAATAATGGTGAAAGTCACGGTAGAAGGGAAATTGTAGGTAATTGAGAAAGGGAAGGGAAACACGGCAGCGGTCACGGGTATTTGTTAATTTATTTCTGCTGGCTTGGAAATGAAAATTAGCTGCGTCTTCTGGCGAATGAAAGGAAGAATTAAGGGAAAATTGGAGGGGCACGGAAAAATGATAGGGAACACAGGAAATTGTAGATAAAGGGGAAAGAAAAGAAACAGGTTTCATTGTGGGAGGCCGAGTAGAAATATCTGACAAGCTTTCATAATTCAGCAAGTAACATCGATGATACACAATAGTTTTTTTTAAAGTAGAACTTCAAAAAAATATCCCTCGACACAGGGCACAGATAAATTGAGCACAAAAATAGATTAAAACAATAAGAATTTAAGACCATAGATATTCATTTATAATTCAATGTTCAAAATGTCAGTTCTCACTTTCATTTGCTATTTCTGTAAAAAATAATATATTTCTTTTGAATTATTCGTTTAAAGATCGAAATATTTGTTCTTCTAATACAACTCTCCCAGTTATTATTATCTTTGATGTCATTCAATCCGATTGAAACTCACCAAAGGAATTATTCTTTTCACCAACAGCATCCGCAAGATATAACAGAATTACAAATGAACAGTTGTCAAATGAATGGAGGAGCAATTAAAGAGACCAAGGGAAGGACAATAGCTGTGGAAAATGATTAAGCGAGTGACGGTGGGTAGGTTGGAGGTGGCACAGGTGATGGTAGCAAAGCAATTGGTACAAAGCAAATCGCGGCCTAATTTGTAGATAACATCCGCAGCACTCGTGGATGCGATGGTGGGAGAAATAGGGTTCGCGAGGCGGCGAATGCCTCGCGTGATTTGCGAGATTGTCACGGAATAATCAACGGACGGGCTTGTCACGATCACGCGAGTCCTCAACTGGTGCACCCGGTTGCCGTGGAAATAGCTTCTCGAAACGCCGCGATAATTAACTGGCTCGTCGAGAGAGTCCAGAGAAGGCGTAATTCAGCCAAACAGAGACAGAGGTGCACACACGTGTGTGTACACAGGCACGCGTAAATACACGATGAAACACCATTCGTGAGAGAAACGATCCAAAGGGTAGCTTGTGCTGTATAATTCATAAAGAGGAACGAGGGGTCGGGAGGGAGAATAAGATAAAACGACGGAGATATGTATATAGTGACAGAGAGAAAGAGAGAGGTGGCAAAAAGGTAGGAAAAGAAAGGTAAGAAAAGGTTTCGTGGAAAAAGGCGGAAATTCGCTGGCGTGGGCCAGTGGGGATATAAGACTATCGAAAAACGATTAATCCCGGAAGAGGATCGCCGGATGAAAAGCGATATTACCCGGGGGACCTCTAATTCAGCCTAATTGCTCGTTTATGCGAATCCTTGAAATATTTATGAAGCTTTATGAGAAATTTTTATCCTCGCGTTGCCCGTAATGTGTGCGCAGCGTTTTCTTTTGAAGCGTATCCCTAGGGCGCCGCGAGTTTCGCCATTGGGACGCGACCGTCGATTGATCTTTCGTTGATATCAAAGATACTATAGCGATTGAGTTCGACTTGGAAACTCATTTCGAAAATACCACCGAATTTCATCGTGATCGCAGAGATTAAATATAATCTACCTATTGAAGACTCGGACGAGAAATTTTTATAAGTCACTCATTAAACATATGAGCAGTGAGTTCTTCTTTCGTTCTTTTTTTTTTTTTAATTTTTATAGTTTTTTTTATAAGAGATCAGGCTATTAGTAATAGTGGTACGTTGAATTACCATGGACTTAAGAATTCTAAATTCTTTAAGCTACTTATATTTTCGATAATAAAAAAAAAAGGTCGTCGTCTTAACTGAATCTCAATTTTCTGATAAATTGACTGAAAAATCTGTTTGAGCGACGTAAAACTCCGGTAATTCATTATGCACGATGTTTCGTTAAAAAGGAGAAAAAGAAATTGTGTCTCGAGGAAAAGTCTTTTTCCTCGGCAATTCCACGGCAAGAAATCTAGATGGGTAGTGCTTATGTCCGTGGATGGTATCGGTCGGAGTGCTAAAAACCGCTGATAGTTAGTTCCGGGCTTCTTTCCTTAAAACAAATTGCATTTAAAGAGGAACAACGCCGGAGGACTTTCGTAGTTAAATCTCATTGGATAGCTTTCAGCCAGTCTTTTTTGCGGCACCCGGACAATAAAACGTTCTGCAAGGGTGGCGTGGCGTTCTCTAACCGAGTGCCTTGCCGGAAATCAAATTGTCCGTTTCACAAGTGTCGCGATATTTCCTGCGTTATCCAACCATTACTCGTACAACATCAAACGAATTCGATTTTCAACTGTTACGGAAAAAAGAAAAACACACACACATACACACAGAGGGAAGAAACTACGAGGAAGCAAGTCGAATTTGAAATCAGCGATCTTTACTATAATCAAACTTAAAAACTGCACAATGCTCAAAGTTAACAGTTTTATAATAACGAGAGAGAGCTTTTTTCTAAACGTCAAATTTAAAAATTATTGCAACTTCAAGACGTATAAATAGAATTCAATCATTACGACCATCTGTTGTGTAAAGCTGCGAACGTCCCAAATGGCTCTAGTATAAAAAAGAAAAGAAATAAAGCTCTAATTTACCCATTTAAAAAACGCTTTGTAAGAAAAACAACGGCTACGGAAGAAAACACGGTGCAGTCCCCTTTCGCGTTTCAATTAATCGACCAGCGAAATGATTAAAAAACACGAAAAAACGAATAGAGCGGCGAGAGGACACGGCAAAACTACGAGAAGCCAAAGCGTACCGTACGAGTTTTTCAAACGTTTCTACGAAACGGAAACGGACAGTGCGCCTGAAGCAAGCTTACGTCGTTTCAATTTTCGAATGGGCCAAGGCAGAAGAACGAAAGAACAGGGACAGAAGGCAGTACGGTGAACGCTGGTGAACGAGCGAAACGAACGAGTGGCAGAGGCTACGATGAGAGACACGGGTCGGAAAAGAAAATCGTCAGCGCGTTGCTTTAACGAAGTGTCGTCCGCATCGAGGACGGACGTTCGTTCATTTTCCGCGTACGCCAGCTTTTCTAGCGTTGAAAATTACGCAACTGCTGGTTCAGAGGGTCGACGACGAGGCTGGATATAGAAAAGAGAGAGACAAAGAAGGAGAGAAAGAGAAACAGAGTAAGAGAGGAAAGAAGAGAAGGGAAGAAAAGGGTGGAGAAAGAGAGGAAGAGAGAGGGGGAGAGAGAGGGAGGGAGAAAGGGAGAGAAACAGAGAGAGGAAGAGAGAGAGAGGGAGAGAGAGTGGGAAAGAGAGCGAGAAAGAGGGAGAGAGAGAAAGAAAGTGAGAAAGAGAGGGAGAGAGAGAAAGAAAGTGAGAAAGAGAGGGAGAGGGAGAAAGAGAGTGGGAAAGAGAGAGAGGAAGAAAAGAGAGGAGAGAGAGAGAGAGAAAGAGAGAGAGAGAGAGAGAGGAGGGGACAGTTGGATAAGCGGAGGGAAAAAAGCGCGGAACGCCACGCGATATCTCGACGTGAAGCGGTGAAAAACGGGAAACACAGAGACGAGAAGGTAGGAAACGGCGAAACTGATACGAACGCGACGATACGACGAAATAAGCGAAATGAGGAGAGATCGAAAGCGGCGTTGGCACACGCGTGTATCACAGCTTTGCCCGGTCGCCGCCTCTTCGAGCCACTTGAAGCGGAAAAAATGCTTGCCAACGAATGAGCATAAATAACCGGACATCCTCCTGGGAAACAGGGGAGGAAGGAACACGATCGATTTGCTTCGGTTATTAATAAATTACCGTGGGACCATGGGAAATATGATTTGATCTCTGTTTGATGTTTAATTGCAGCATAATTCGTGTTCTTATTTGCTGTAACTTGTTACTATGTTATTGTTGCAAAAAACGGTGGATTAAAATTGACCAGAAATAAAATTAACGTGTTCTCCCGAGCTGTTGTCATCTGTGAGAGATGTTATTGTAAAAATTGTCCAGATAACATTATCCAAGTGAAGGGAGATCGATTGCGAAATTGCTAATGCTCGAAGCTGAACGGGGTAAATTAGTCACGACTTCAAGTTGATTAGCTTAAGGCAAGTAACTATAAGTTAACCGGGAGAAGTTGACTGGTAAAAAGCGTTACCAGCTTTGGGTTTTTTTATCCTAGTTCCATGTAGATTGAGAAAAGCCTGTAGATTTGTTTCCTCGTATTTGATTAAGCGCATCCCTAAATCACCTCTTCCTTTTTTCGTTCTTTCTTTCCTTTTTTTTCTTCCTTCATTCCCCTATTCGCCCCCTCAACAAAGCTAACTAGCATGCTCTCGGGAGGAGACAAAAGAGTCGCGGAACTTTCAGTATCTACGTCCTTCTACGACCATCAAGTTTATAAATCTAGGTAATTAACTCTGCCGGAGGAAGGTGTCCACTTCTATCGGGCAAATGCCCCGAGTAGTAAAGTTTTCTTTACAGATTTCTCAAGACATCGTTTAAGAAACATTCGCTCTAAGTATAAAACGTTCACCATTAACATCGCTAGATGTTAGAAACTACAGTTTAATCCTGTCAAATGGGAAGTATTTCGAAAGTGATGAGAAGTTCGATCATCGGAAATGTTACAAAGGAGATTTCTTAATAAAAAGTGGTAAGAGAAAGAAATCGTATCGTTTTCTCCTCTTATTTCTATGATTTTCAAAATTCGAAGCGAAGTTTCCTCACCGCCATTAAGGCGGCTTAGATGAATTTCTTATCCCCGCGATCTTGATAATCTCGAACGGAAACGCAAGCGGCATTACAACGGAGCGCTCCCTAGGTGTAAATGAAAGCTAAAAATTCCCTAACAATTTGACGCTGTTACCGTGCACACTGGGGAGAGTAAAGCCGCGCTTCGTGGCTTCTGGGACAAAAGCGTGAAACGTTATGGCGTCCAGACGCGATTGTGCTTCAGAGCCGCGACCTGTCTCGTTCCGCGTGAATGTTTTCGCTTTGCCAGCTACCCTATCGTAATCCCGGACTTACGACGCAGCATTTAACCGCCTCTGGCCAGCCGTTCTTACAAAGAGTGGGTTTAAAGCATCGAAAATTGAACGTTATGAGGTAGATTTTCATCCACCGAACAACCGCGTTCATCACTTTAAGTGTCTTTCAATCTTAATCGTTTCAATTGCTATAAATCTCACTTCTACATTTCAAATCTGTGGTCTGCAAAGCTAGCTCACCTCTGAATACTCTGCTCTCCATTCTCCAATTGTTATTTAACGAGCGAACTTTCGAATATTCGACGTGTAAATGCTTTTGTGGTAAGTAATACTGGGAAGTAAAAGTTTTTAAGAATCTTAAGACGAGTTTAAAATTGAAAATACATTGTTTTCGAAGATTTCGCTGAATCACCTTATGCATAATTAATGTTAACGTGTGAAAAAGTGTGGAAATTAAGTAAATTCTACAAACAGCGTCTGTCGACGAGTATTAATTTCACAGTTTCTCTTCGATTCGATAAATTTGATTATTAACTTGATTCTCCTTACACTAGAACTTTTTAACATCCAATTATACTTTCGCGTTTTTCACCCGCATTATATATTACAAAAAAAGAACACTGAAAAATTATTATGCGAAAAGTAAGACATGAAACGACACCTTAAAACTCTGTAAGAATCAAACATCCTATCAATTATGTAACACTCTACAGAGCAGCTCAATACTCAGTCATTTTTTTAACCTTATAGCATCAATTTGTTATGATACCCCTTACATTTGAATTTAATTTTACGTATTTCTCATGCTTAGGAGAAACGTAACCCATAATTTTCTATGAAAATTACCCTTCAAAGGATATTTGAAATTGCACGATATCTTTAAATGTGCATTACCTGTGACTCAAACTAAACAATCTCCCATAAGCAACTTTTAGTTCATTCTGGTTCTCGGCGAGGAAGCCTCAAAATGACTCGACGTAAAGCAACGTGGACGAAGGTCTGCATTCATGCAACAGTCGAGGAACATCGTTGACATGGCGGTTGTCGGTTCAATTCGTCGTTGACCGAGCATTCTTTGGAACGAGCGACGATCTAAAGCAGCGACGTCGAAAGACTCGCTCGAGAAAGTAACCCGTTGCGTCGTAACTCGCGTCGGCCATCACGGTTCACGGTGAACGACGATTTACATCGGCCATAAGAGCGTGACGAAGAATCCCGAGAAATTGGACGTTACTCAGACAATTCGTTCAACATTTTCTTTGTTACGATTTCTGCGGCAACGTTAGGATAGAACTCTGAGTTTTCTGTCCATTAAAAAGATTTCGTCGGGGTAGAAAGTCAGGAATTTTTTTAAATTTCGAAAGTTTGAAATATTTCTGGCAAGTTGCAAATATTTCGCTTTTAAAAAATTTATTTCTATACTTAATAGTTTCTTTGTGTTTTATACGCGATGTTGAAGGTACTTTTTATTTTATTTACGTTCACGTAATGTTTGAATGACTGTGCTCTACTAATATTATTCCAATATCCCATTACTATTCGAGAATTTCTTCAAACATACATATATATGTATGTATTTCTATAGCAAAAAGATTCTTCCTTTCAAACAGACAAAGCTCACCTGACTTTCACAGGAACAAATTGAATATTTTCAAACACACGTAAATAGTCTATCGATATTTCGGTTAGTTATATTTTATTTCATTGGAATTTAATTAAATCTATATTAAATCCAAACAATAAATATTGTACCTAGCCTCTGAATCGAAGGCTTGAGAATATTTTATTTGGAACAAAATAAAAAATAACTATGAACTATATTACTACCTGTTATATTCAAATACGAAATAAGAAATAAAATGAAAAGTTATTTCATTTGATAACCAAACAATAAAGTAATCTAAAAACAATATTCAAATAAAATAACGCATAGTTATTTCAAGTAACATCTAGCTATATAGGATAATACATTATTCAATTCATCATTTTTGAGATATATTATTCTAACAATGTCTAAGTCTGTTGAATTTTAATCAACACAAAAATTCTTTCTTTATTTGCCATCAAAGGGAACAAAATTCCAAGAAATTCAAACCTAAAGCTGTTTACTGTAAATATAACAATAGCTGCGTTACCTTTAATACAACACGGCAACAATAGCTATAAAAATCCTTTCTCAATTAGCCTTACGATGCCACGAGTCTCTAGATGGAGTAAACGAGGTACAGAATATTCCAGCGAATAAGCAAAAAAAAAAAAAAGAATAACGAATGTCAACGTGCACGTTACAACATGGAGGCGAGCACTGACAAGGATTTTAACATTTTCACCAATTCCAGTGACAAAGGGAGCCTTTCCCTCGTCAGCGATTCCGCGCGCGAAGGTGCCATATAGCGTGGAAATTTGAAATTCAGATTAATACGGAACGCGTTCATCGTTAACACTGCAAAGGTCTACCCTCGCTGTACATTACCATACACGCTCGTCCTCGCGAATCCAGATACGCGTGTTCACGTGCACAAGGCCCTTTCCTTCTACCTTGCACGCATATGATTCCGTCGCGATGTTTACCTGTCTCACGGCTGGTTGGAGAGAAACGCCGGGAACCGGCGCGAGAAACGTGGTTTCCAATGAGGAAACGCAAGATTGTTCACCGAGTGTTTTCACAATAAATTCCGTTGCTTCGTTTCGTTGCCGCCTGAAGATCACTTCATGCGGAATAATCGAAGTCGGTAATTAACTTTGTAATTGGTGAAGAGGAATTAACATATTGACTTATAACGACGATTCACGCTCGTGATGTGAATTATAGTCAAATTGTGACAAAAGAAAAATCATATTTCTATTGAATTTGTATTTTTGTATAAATATATGTATAAAATATAAAATAGTTTCACTTTGTTTTATTTAAACCACAGAGTAATCAAAGTATTCATACGTAGGTGTACAAATGATCGTTTTATAGTTAAGTGTTGGATATTTATTTATCGAACAATTTTGCCGCCTTTGTACCGTTGTTATACGTATCAGAACTGAAGTGACATTTTAAAGTTTGTCGAGTACGTGAGAAAAAAGTGGTACACTTTGTTCTTCTTCGAGATGGAAGTATTTTAACATGGAAAACTTGGGTCACAGAAGACGTAAAGGGGATCTTAGGTGTTTTTTCTTTTAGATGTAAAATCTTTGAAACGGCACGTTGATGGTTTATGATAATCTATGATAATTTTGGAACGAGTGGAATATTTAAGTCCATGTTACGTTTAATTTAGAAATATTCTTTTAAAGAGAGCATAACGTAAAGAACGATCTTTATGTTGCATGAATATGCAACACGATTCTGATAAAATTCCAAGCGCGACACAGAACACAATGAAAACACTAAAATGAACAGCAATTTTCTCTACGATACATAGTCAATCAGATAATCACAACTTATTCTGATTAAAATTTGTAAAAGCATAAGCAATCTTAAACTACAGTATACTAAAAACAAATATTCAATTACTCTAATCGTACAAATTGGTTGGTTATCTAGAATTCTCATATCGCTGTTACGAATGATAGTGACATAATTCAAAAAGTGTCACTTAATTGTAATTTCCTCAAATTTAACTTCTTTACGTTAATAAATTCATAAAGTGAATTTGACGAAGTTAGAAATGTTCAATTCTACGTGTTATAAATAATAATTCATATCCGGGAAATTATAACGACCGATACAATGTGAAATTATAATTATAATGAACGATATAGTAAATTATACGATGAGTGGTGAGATGTAAATTTCAAATTACTTTGCTGTAAAATAAATTATTTAAATTACTCTATTACCAATGTCAAACAACGATATGTTCGACCATGTTTTCCAAAGGAAACGAATATTTCCGCTCTCGCCTGGAACATTTTCAACGAATAAAAGTCCGCATAAGGGTAAATATCCCCATATAAAACGGAGCAGTCCCCTAAATTTCCTCGAATCTTGCGTTTCGGATCGAATGGGAAGGCGTCCGGTTCCTAATGGTTTTCTGGACGTCTCGTGGAATTATGCGAGTCTAATCCCCGCGGCGACCGTGGAAATCCGCTAAGCGGGATTCACGAGCCTTCGTAGCCGGTGTTTCTGTAACAACGATCCAGGATTCTTCTACATTTCGAGGAGAATTCGTAGAACGAAGAAAGAAAGGACGAACGCGTCGACGATCGTTGGAAATCACTATGGCGAGAATAAAGTCTCACAGGATTTCAGGATTTTTCAACGACAGAGGAAAGCAATCGCTTAATTTTCCTTGATTTTCTAAAGTGAAATAATAGAAAACAGATATTGATAGAAAAACAAAGAGGTAGCTCGTGTCGGATTCGTTCGATTTTTCGAGCTGGATCAAAAGATGTAAAGGGAAATCCTGTAACGCGAGATTGTCCCTCAAGAGGAAGTGGGTTGAAGAGGAAGTTCCTTTTCGATGATCACAGAGCCTCGTCTTCCGTCGAACCGCTTTGGAATACTAATACTAAACTTCGCCCGTTAGCAACGTCAAAGACTTTTTGCATGGAGCAGGGTAGACGCGTGAGAGAAATAAAAATGCGCCGCTGTGTACACCGAAAGAATGCTTTCCTCTCCTATCGAATCGAAAATGATCTCTCGGTGTCGCGATGCAATTACTATACTCCCTCTTTCTCTCTCCTCTGTGCATCGTAAATTGAGGATTTTGTTTGATACTTTGTTAAACGTTAATGTATTTACAGAAAATGGGAAAGACAATTGCTTTCAGTGAGACGAAAAAGCTTGGAATTACTTATCAATATACCTCGATATTAAATCTGCTACTAATCTTGCAGGAATTTGTAATTAATATCGCAGAGATCCGTATTAATTTCGATGATGAATACACCGCGGGTTTTTATGCAAATATGTCTAAAAATATAGCAAAAAATGTGGAACATCGATGGAAAATTATTCCACCTGTCAGATATTATAGAAAATATAATTTGGAAGTTTTATATATATATTTTTTTTATATTATACGCATTCTGTTCAATTTTGCACCATTGAATTTCCGCATCTTAATGAGCAAAAATCCGCGATTTGGTAATAAAAATTTTCATTACAAATTTCATGAATTTTTTTTATATATTCCTGTGAAGCTTGAAATGCACAGCGTGAGTTGAAGCGAAATTGAGTAAAATTCACCTTCTTTTAACTCCGTAAGATGAATTTGCTTCAAAATTGAAACAACAATCCGAGCAATTTCTATTTTTACGAGATTCTAATTTTCACAACCATCAAAATTCAATACCTCCGATCGATTCTCGAACGCGTTATTTGTAACAGGACTTCCAGCCTCGTAACGTCTGCTCTCACCTCGTCAAGTATCACAGAACACGTTATTCTTCATGAATTAACGTTACAACGAAGATATTCGATTATCACGCCGGCCAATCGCGTTTAATCGTGCGGTTACACTTTCTTCTAACTAGCCTTCTCTCTTCTGCTTTATTCACAGGCGAACTTTCCCTTCTGTCGACGATAACCTCCTTTCCCTCTGCTCCCTCCTGAGTTCCGTGCCGCGCGAACGAAAACGGGGTTAATTTGTCGGAAAACTCGATGAGCCGACGATCTTAAATCTCGTATGCGTCGACCAGACGAGGGAAAACAATGGGGGGATCAAATTTTAGAGGGTCGCCTCTTGCACCCCCTCTTTCCCCCATTCTGTTAAATTAACGCGTGCCTTCACGTAGCCGTACACTAGAGGGATTACATGTTGACGAGACACACTTGTGTTCTCATTTTGTCCCTTCGTTCGGTTAACTGCATCGTACACCTTCGTTGAAACATCGCTCTCCCTATTTTTTCCGCGACAGAAGACACCACGAAAGGTAGAAAAATTTCTACCTTCGCGATTTAACAACGGAAAAAAGATATTTTTCGTACGAGAATTAAATAGAACACGATTCACGTAGAATTACCACGTAACACGGTAAATAAATCGTTTTCCACTTTAAACCTGCCAAGCAAAGATTACTCCTTAATCATCGTTCATTCTACGGACTCAACGAAAGCTTCAGACATTCTGGTTTACCTTACGTTCTCCAGCTGTTCTTCCTGATTAGCAAGAATTGAAAGGAAAAAAGAAGAGGCTAGCGCAAGCTCAGCTTCCTCCGAGATGCACGAAGGAGCTTACAGTTCAAGTTTCTCGACTGACGCGCGAGGAGTCTAGAGAGAAAGAGTGTCCGGGGAAAGAATACGTAACCATTGTTGGAAGAAGGAAATACAAGGAAAAAGAGGTGGGAGAAAGAGAAAGAGATAGAGACAGAGGCAGAGAGAGAGCACAGAATAACAGGAATATTGTCCATAACAAGCATAACGCACAGGAGGATATGAATGATTATTAAAATACAGTACTGGAGGGTTGTGCGTGTGCACGCGTGTCTCGATACAACGCAACCGGAAATGTTTTATATATTTTAACCAAAGAACTCACTATCACCCTCCCGTTCTTTCCATTCATCCAGTTTTTTCTTCTCTAGCAAGCTTCCACCCAACCGCTTCGTTAGAGAACCCTTTGTTTCTTCTCCTTTTTTTCCTTCTTTTCCTCATCCTATCTTTTTCCCTCTGCATATTCGTTTTTTCCGCTCTCTTGTTTACTCTTTTTCTTCTTTTTAATCATTACCCATCGTCCTTGTTCAACGACCGCGGAAAAGATATTAGTTATCGAATTCCGATAATAACGCGTCAAAGATGACGGGTCCGGTGTAAATAAGCCAGGAAATTGTTATTCGTCGGGGTTGAAATTGAAAGTGCGCGGCACGCGGTAGACACCGTTATAATAATGCTTCACCGTCGAAGGTATCGCGCGCGTTTAACCGGCGACTTCTTACTTCGGGGAATTTCGCGGCGAGTTTTCTTGCCGGTTCGAGAACCGGCGAACCCTTTCAACGTGAGGTAAGGGTGAGCACACCCTCGCAGAGAGCGAAGTTAGTTTACGGGAGAACTTGTGTACGGTGTGTCTTCGGTAGAGGGAAGACTGACTTGGTGTACGGGGCGTTTCTATGGGAAAGGAGGGTTGCTCTCGGTACTTGGTACTCGGTTTAGGTGGTTCTAACGTAAAATATTTGCACTTTAATTAGTTCGTAAACCATCCAGTTAAAAAATAAATTTCCAAAGTTCGTGAAAGGCTCTTTGAAGGGCTATGGTGCAGGTAAACGAGGTCAGAAAGCCACGTTTTTTAGGAACATTAGGGTGATGAATAATTTTCATTCGGTAATTTTTCAGATTGACTTCAGCTACTTTATGTGTATGATGTTAACCGTGATGGTAAAAATATTTGAAACGATTTGTATAAAATTTAACAGGTGTGTAGCGCGTTTCTAGTGAAAAATCGCAATATATAGGTGAAGTGTACGCCAATATTTTCCAAATCGTCCATGATAAAATCTAGATTCGTTCATCTATATGCAAAATCAATCGACTATTTTTATCATTCGATCACACAATAAAAAAAATCTACATACCTGTTGTACGTGTATATTAGTGTACGTATTTAAAAATTGCTAAGAAGGTATTTTAAAGTTCTCATAGAAATATTTGTCCAGTGTATAATTTAAATACATTCCCCTTTCGTTACAAAAAGAAACCTCAAATTTGAACGTACCATATTTTTCTGTCATAAGAACATTCCACGTGTCACCAAGAATGCATAAAAAGCGCACGTGATTTTATATTTACGAAAACTTCGTACACTTCTTCTCGATCATCTACCATTAAATTTCAGTCTGAGCAACGAAGTAGAAAAAGAGAGAAAAAAAAAAGAAAAAAACAACGAACAATAATCTGCATTAACACGAATAAGTCGAACAGAATAACAACCATCGAGAGGCATCCGCTTCTTATCCAAAACAGACAAACCTCTTGGAAGAAAAGAAGAAGAAGAAGAAAAAAAATACACGAAAGAATTTCCCGTTGAGGAAGTCACGACACCGACGGTAGACGGAAGAATATCGTTTTCTTAAGGTTGCAGCGCGGAAGCAAAGTCGAATACACGGAACGAGAAAGCGAAATAAAGCAACGAGGCGGGTAAGAAAACCGCGAGCCGAGGTCCGCGAGACGGTAAGAGAGCGTGAAAGATGAATACAGCAACGAAGAGTAGATGTTTATACAACCCAATTTTTCGCTCGATTGCCATACTCTACTACGCGATTTCCCATCTTTGTCCTCTTTCACTGTAATATTTTCCTTAGCTTGGTGGTGTATCCTGTGGCGCGTTAGACTCTTAGAAGCAACCCAGCCTTCTATCTTTCAACCTCGTTTCGTATTCTGTGTATACATACATCCGGAGCCGGAATTTCATTTTGATTCAAAGTTCAAGACGCCGCGCCGACCCCTATTTACCGGCGGTAAAGTTTCATCGAGCCATGTAAATAATGTGTCGGAGGAATCGAGCCGGAGCGAATCAAAAAGAAAAAAGAACAACGACCATGCAACGTGTGCGTGTAATATATACACGTGGGTGGGGTCAGTGAAATAGAGGAAGAAGGGAAAACGAGAAGAGAAAAGGAAGAAGAAGAGAACTAAACGAAAAAAGGAAAAGAAAGAAAGAAAAAAAAAAGGAAGGAAGTAAAGGAGGTGGAGGTGGAGAAGGTGATGGCGGAGAAGGGATGGTGATGGCGGTGAAAAAAGAAGGGAAAAGCGAGTGTGTAATTCCACGGGAAAAGGTGCGGGAGAGAAAGGCTTGCGGCGTTGTTTGTTGCCTCATTGCCCGCGGTTAACTGCCAGCAACAAAAACATTCCACCACCGACTAACGTTACGTTCTATTACCGTGTCCCGTGTCCTCCTACCTACCTTTCTCACCCCGTTGCATTTCATCCGACCAACCTTTTGGTCCTCGTCGTCGTCATCGTTGTCGTGACGGAACACGCTCGTTTATAAAGCTCGTACACGAGAACATATTCCGCGTGCATTTGCATGCAAAGTATTCTGCCACGGTAATCGTGTTACATCGGCACATATTCGGGAAAATCCTGGCGATCGTCCACCATGAAAATACCCTGGAAACTATGATAAAGCTGCGAACAGAATTGAAGGGGGATGCTTTTTGAACGTTGAGAACAAAGAGTACGGGGTTTTTCGAATGTAAAAGATGGGCAAAAGGGGAACGAGAAGTTTGATACAAGTGGACGAGATGGTATGCTGTTTCATGTTGGTTAATAAGTTCTCTAAAATCTGTTGGAGAGTTTCGTTGTGTATGGTGGAATCAGCGAAGTCGATTAAGGGTGTTCAAGTTATTAAACTCGCTTGTAGTCTGTTGCGGCACAGTCTGTAGTATATTGTAGTTAATAAGTGGTAAACCTTGTACTGGAACCTGACTGTCTGCCAAGCACTACTATGTACAACGTTGTACTCTGGTTAATAAGCGTTAAATATAGTTCACTATCAATGGAACATTTTCCTGGTACAATTAAAACTTTCTTGCTCGCCTAACAACCGCACGAAACCGACGAAATGCTCGAGAGAGCGGTGGAAAATGCTGTATTTACTCGATTAATACTTCGGAACGTGTAACACTTTCTACAGGTATCACGCTGTGCAACGTGAAATGTCTGATTTGTCAGGTACGAATGGAAACGATTTTCTTCAGGTAAACGTAAACCGTATTTATCCCTCGACAAGCAGAGAGCATTGTACGAAGTTGAAGTTAAAACAAAAAATCGTCACAACACTATATTACACGAGCTAATATCTGCCTGCAAATTCATTTACAATGTCCTTTATGATTGATAACTTTACACTTAGAACTTTCACTCGGAGGCGTTTCTCGTGGTATAATATAGAGATGCATGAAACCTGCCGCTTCAGCTTGAAAATGCACATTACATAAACGAATCAACGAATTTTACACGCAATAGAAATTATTCATGGATATAAAATTTCACTGGATACATAAAATAAACTCCTTCGTGTATATAACTACACGTGGATGTTTATTTCAACACCGTCGATACTAAAACTTTCCACAAATAGCGTACTCCTCGTTGAAGAAGTTTGACGAGGATAGGGAAAAGAAAGAAAGTCCATGCTCGAGCTTGAAACAAGAGTCACGGGCCGCAAAGATCTAAATTAATTCTGTTAATTTTATCACAAGAGCCGGATCACCTCGAACGAGAAACTGGAGAAGAAAAAGTCTCGACTGGAGCCGGGATTACCTTAGCATACCTAACTTCCCCTCCTTACCATCACCCCCATCGCCTTTCGCCCGACTCGTTCCGTCGCCTCTGACTCTCTGTTTCTCATCCTTATTCTCGCTTAGGATCTTCGATCTCGGGCCTCCATTGAAAATTCATTTCATCCGTCGGATCCCATGGCCAATCTTCCCTTCCATTTAATCCCGAGATGCCGACTGAGATATCCTCTTTGCTGATAGTCAAAGTGAGGATCTCACGAAGACGTTCCAAGTCCGGAAGTTAACTTGTTCGGGAAAGGAGAGAGCAGAAGTGGCAGCTGACTGCATTACCCCGGTTAAGTGCCGCCGGTATTCATCGCAGGAAACGTTTACGATTCCATGAAATAGATCTCACTCGTTGCCTGGATTCCGGTCGACCGGTTGTTCTCTATTTTTCCTCCCCCTCCTGTTATTTTCTTCTTTTCTTTGTTCTTTTACAGTTTGGCTCTTCCCCTCCCTTTGGTTTCAGTTTCGAGAGTATTTTCAGCGATTTTTACGAAGCGACGAGTCGACCGCGAACCGCTGCCAAGCTTGGAAACGCGCGAAACCGCGACCGGACTTCAGTAAGAAGCGACGTCTGAATTCGAGCCGCAAAAGCCACCGATTTTTTGCTTCCTTTGGACGAAATTCAACGTTATTTCTCTCTCTCTCTCTCTCTCTGTCTCTCTGTTTCTCTCTGTTTCTCTCTGTTTCTGTTACTGTTTGTCGAAAATTTTCAGAACTCGAATTTCCAAAGACCGCTTGAACGTTTGAAAAACGTGACACCGATATACAAATTTCAGAATGTTAAGAATTTATTTCATTACTTGTTTTTATTACGGTTCAACGCTTAGTACGAGAAATAACAGAGATTTCACGAATCTTCGAATAATAGCAACCAGCAAGTGTCTCAATTCCCCATAACACTCATTCCATCGCGCAACACGTAACCTTAGAAGAAATTCTTCGATTACCTCGACATCCATCAGCTCTCCGCACGAGTGTTTTCTCAGCCCACCTCTCTCCACTCTTTCCCATTATTACTTGCACTTTTCCATCGAGCAACAGCCCCGTCGCGACGCCAATCGACCGCCAGGAACGACAACGAGGAGACAAAAGCGTCCGAGGAGATAAAAGCTGTGCGCGACGGTGGGGTTAAGCGAGGAAGAAGAAAAAAGAAAGAAAGGAAAAAAGAACCAGTGGCAGATGAGGAGACAGGAGGGAAGAGTGAAAAGCAACGGAGGATCGGCCGGTTCTGTAAACGTAACGGGTATTGGCCTCTTTTGGCGCGGAGACAACTCTCGCTAATCCCCCTTTATCCAAGGGTAACGTAACTTTGCGTTCTATTCGGCGAATATCTTACGAGCAACGGCAACCGTCCAAGCCGTCTCCTCGCTTTTTCCAACCCTCTGCTTACATCTACCATCCGACCAATAGCTAAGCGCAACTTTCGAGCGGGAAGAAATCTTGGCTCAGTCGAAAATCGAGTCGTGATTCGTCGATGTGGATAGAGAAAGATGGAAAGACGATGGACGTTCTCCAAATAGGTCTGCGAACGAGTCGACTTCGTTTCCGATTTAAGGATTGATGAGGTGCGGAGCTCTCTTTCCATCCACGTAACTTTTTGACGTTTCTTAACCTACCATACTTTCTCTCTCTCTCTCTCTCTCTCTCTTGCTTTTGTGTACTTCTTCGAGAGTATATAACTAAGAAAGAGAGAGAAGAGAGAGAGAAAGGTTGTATTGGTTTGTGGAATTCCTGTGAAACGCTTTGTCGAACCGTAAAAATCGTTCGATACCGTGGCGGTGAAATTTTTGTCGTGCCGACACGCCGCGCCGCGGCGTTATCGAGCGGCGCACGCGAGCATCGGGACGCCTTGAAATATAGGTCGTATCGAGAATCTCTCGTCGACTTTGTAACGAGAGTAACGAAGGGCAGCCGGAAAATGGGCCATGCATACCGGAGTTACTTTCCAATTTTACGAGACGGCCTGGACGCGGAATTCTATTATTCCCAGTGACCCACCTCTTCCACCTTTTTAAACCCCGTCGTATAAACGCTTTCATTCTGGCACGCGGCTGCCGATGAAATCGCGGCGAATTTTTGTGAATTGATAGAAAGGTGAAGGGAATCGGGGGGAAGGAGGAAGGCTGCCTCGAACTGTGTGTTTAAAAGGCTCCTTTGTAGGTAAAACGGTGAAAATTGAGGGTAATCGAGGATACTTTCGTACGAATGGATATCAATTGAGAATCGAACGGTCGATGGTAATATTCGTGATAAATCCTTCGTACGTACGATCGATGGAGGTTTCTTTATCAAAAGTTGCATTCCGTTCAGTTTGATTTCGCAAATGACCCCGTTTCATAGACGAGAACACGCTGCTGCTACGTTTATGAATAGAGAATGGACTTAATGAACTAGGCGAAGTTTACTCCGAGACACCTTCAATCATGCACGAAACATACAACCTAATTAACTCGCTATCAAACTGTCTCGACGAGGAGCGTTCCTGTCAGACAAGAATCTTCCGATGTAACGTAAAATTTGTCGGGCCTAACGTCCTCGTTGCGCAACTTCAATGATAAATGAATCTAAGTAAGTATTTAGAATAGGGAAATAACATATTCTGGGTGAGTCTATGTATACGCGTTAACCATAAATCCTGTAGAAAATGTGGTACAAGGAATTGGAGAAATATTGACCGATTTCTCTTTACCTTCGCTTCGTTGAATTTCAATAAGCTGAAGAAGTTTACATAATTCTCTTACTTCCGTAAAGTTCTACGATACCTTATACCTCTTTGTGTAGGTATTAATAAATTCGGATTAAAATTGTAGAAAAATTACCAGTTCATTTTAACGTGTTAATTGCTCTTTCAATTGCGTATAACCTGAAACAGCTTGAAACTCACACAGCTATGCACATAATTACATTTGAATTGCTATGAAAATAATTAAAAAGTATTTTTAGTATTTCAAAAAAGAAGAAATATGCTGGTATTTTTTTCAACAATTAAATTAAATTAACTTTCAAACTTTAGAAATGGAATTTTAACTTTCTCTCGCATTTTCCAGCGAACAATTATACCACTGTTCATAAATATTTTCCCAACAATTCATTCACAGTGTTCTTTATTTCTACAATCAACATCATTTAACCAGTTTTCAACGAAAAAGTCACGGAATTAACTTCTTCTGCAATACTTACGTAACAATGAAGTATAATCCATCTGAAAAATGTATCACATCTTTGAACAAAGAAGAAAAAAGAAAATACACGTGCAATATCTTTTCTATCTTACAACAGCTCCGAAAAAATATCTCCACAGGAAGCAAATATTCCTTGTTCCATATACTAACGTAAACCGACAGAATTCTGATACAATAAAAACAGCAGACACCCGTTTCCAATCGATACGAAATATCCCATCGAAACCGAGAACGAGACCGCAAACTACCTCTGCAGACTCTCCAATCTCGAATCACAAATTCTTCCCCATCAATCGCGCAAACGAAGGGCGTCTCGCGGTCGAGGAGGGTTCCGTAGATGCGTCTCCCTAAATGAAACGACGGAAGGCGTCTCCCCAGTTAGTTGCTTCGTTCCTGCCAGTAGAAACTCCGCGGCGTTTCCCGGCAGATCGCGGAGCCTGTAAATCAATTACAAGTAGCATGGTCTGTACCCGCAGAAATGGCACGTAGCAGAGCGCGAAGCCAGTCTAGTTTCGAGGGGACGTTGACGTGATCGGCAAACTCATGCACGCGGCCCACAGTCTTAGTTTGCGATTGCGAGGCGACGTTAGATGTGGGAAGGGAAATGAAGAGGAGAGAGAAAGCTATGGAGGAACGAGAGAGAGAGAGAGAGAGAGGAAAGGCGAAGGACCGCGAAGGTTCGTATAAGGCATCGTCGATAATAGAAAGCGCACCACAGCCGAGCTTCCGCTGTTCCTGATCGATGCTGCACGCCTCCGCTGGCGGCTGGAGTTCCTTCCGGTGGGTCACGTTTATGGGAACTCGTCACGCGGACGGATGAAAGCAGATCGTTAACGACAGTAACGAGGCTCGTTTCGTAATCCAAGGACGACCGTCTGTGGCTTCGCTAGTTCGTAACCGACATCCGTCCGCCCCCCAACGACAATTAGTTAAATTACTGCCTAGTGAAAATCATTGACGTCCTTGCGGCCGATTAGCCTCGTTAGATACTCCTTCCCCCTTTTGCCTGGGTGGAAACTTGACGACATAGGGTGGGGATTCGATTCGATTCTGAAGGGAGTGTATGAGAGAGGGGATTGGAAATGCAACGATGGTGGTAGTGAGAGCTTTGTCTGTCGTTCGTGTCTCGAACGTGTCACGAGGGTATCTCGTTTGTAACACGCCTCCCGTCGAAGAATTGTGCCCAACGGAGAAGGTAGACCCCGTTTAAACAGCCGAATTGTTCGGAATATCCTTTCTTCTACGGGGAACGCTGGTTTTCGCCTAACCTTCTCGTTATCGGGTTTTCTGACTGCGTCGATTCGTGCCCTGTCGTGGCTATAATACGTTCTTACAATGGTTCGTTATGGGGGGGTTGGTCGTTCATGCGACCGCTAGAGGAACGACGGTTTCATGGGGTTGCTTGTTGCGAAGGGAGGAACTGCGTGACGTGAGAATCGAAGGTTTGCTTTTTACTTGCGGCTTTTGCGGGAAGAGTCTAAAGGAGAGATTAAAACGATAATTTGAAGTAGATGGTTAAGATTAATTAAGTTGAAGGACTTCGTTTAGTTGAAAGGATAAAGGGTAAGAAAGTTCTTCTTTTCTGGGTTTCAGACAACGTTCAACAATTTTTTTTTTTATGAATTTATAATTAACGTTGTAGCGTAATAAAATGTTTATTCAAAGTTGCTTAAGTATTTAATTTCTTTCTTGAAAATTCTCGACTAGCTCACAATGTATACTAGTCTGAAACTTGTGGTGAACAGTGTACTCATTATCAAAAGAGATTGTCTAGAATAGCGAAATCAGAACAGATGGAAATGAGAATTAGCATGTTGGATTCCGTGATCCATATTGTAGGGAATACATAACACCATACGGCACTTAATCGGCCAAGTGGAATGTAACCGAGCTGCGCAAGACAGCCGCAAAGTAGAATACAATGATTTACAATCAGTCAAGTAGAGCGGTACCATGTTCGATCGGAAGCGAGTGGTAGTGTGTGCGTGTAGTCAGCCAAGGAGACGTAACCCGCGCAGCCAGCCAAGCAGAATAAACCAACGTGTAGTCAGACAACCAAAATACAACAAACTGAACCTATCAGCAAAGACATATTTCATCTTTTTTTTTCTTTCTAAACATTACCTTATCTGTCCATATTTTCTACTATGGAGAAATGTTTAAAATAAGGCGATAGTATCTTTTAGCCTTAAAATTTAACACGTCGATAAATGTTGGGTACGAAGAGTGTCATTGAAAATATGGAATTTGAAATAACGATAAAGTATAAATTATTATTAACGACGAAAAAATCCTAAAACGACATATTAAGAATAAATTACTTTTTGTTAATTCTTTCATCATAAGGTAAAAGTGTTGTGATCTTTATTTTTCAGTGTCTCAAATAAAAAACAAAAATTCAGTGTCTCAAAAATAACCATCAGAAAAATCGAAATATCTCAATTTTCACAATTCTCTCCTTCCAGGTTTTAAGAGAACTCGAACAACGCTAATTTCTTGTGTGCATCAGAGAAACTAAAAGCAACTGTGAAATAAGGAAACCTGTTACGAAATTACACGAACATATTAATACATATGGATACGTTAATACGTAAGTTCTTGCGAACACTGGTCAGACATTTATAAGGTGAACGACAATCGCAGTTATTCTCGCTCGATTATTCCCCGAACTCGTTGCTAACTGGTGTTAGTCTGTTCTCGAAGGAAAATAGCCATTAACGTTCCGAGTTATAATCTGAATTCCGTATCTGACCAGATCGTTTCGTTTCTCCTCGAACATTCGCCACGCTTGTCCTACATTCCATCGAAGAAACAGCCCGGCTACTACAAAGAGCATTGTGGAGAAACTTCCGGTCGTAAGATGGTTCTGTGCGTGGAAAACAGTCACGACAGTTTCGCTAATATTCCGTATCGTATTGTTGCGCGCTCTAACGACGATGTTAATTGCGAATCTGGTGAAATGTACGGGTTAGGTAATTGTATCACAACTATCTTCCGGAGGAAATCTCATTATACGCGGTGTATTATTACGAACATTAAATAAATCAAAGGATTATTTGAACATCTGAATTATTGTTACGATAATCACGATACCTACACGAAATGATACACCCTGCGCGTTTCTTCGTTTAAGATTCTCCAATGAAAATATTCTATTCGGAAACTTAGGATAAACACAGTTACGTTCCAGATATTCTCCACAGGTGAACAGAATATTATAATCAGCAAAATAAATTCAGCACTGAACCTGCGAATTAAGCTGCTCTTATTTCCAAGGTTACAAATTTTGTTCAATTATTTCATGAAATTTGTGTCTGTCTGTAAAAATAATTCAACATACTAGGAAAAATTATTGTAAATATAAATAGGAGAATGAACCTTCTTCTCATAAAAACTAAACTAATAAACTTGCATCGTTACCTAATTCCTTTGAAAAATCCTCAATCCTTTGCTTCAAAATTATTATTTCACAAGGGTGTAAGATTATTGCATCTCGACTAAATGATCTCAGTTCCCTTTAATTTACCTAAATCTCGAATTCCACTGGAGGACGCGCGATTTGCAAGAGCTCGCGTCATCGTACTCGCGGTTCCTCGCGAGCTGTGCGTTCAATTTGAGTATGATTGATCGAGAGCACTTCTAAGTAGGACGTGAATGGGTCCTACGTTCGTACAAGAGGGGAGAGCAAGGAACTGACGATAAGGTAAGGGTGGCCAAACCCCGCTGGTGCACGCGGAGCAGACGGAGCTTAAGGAGACGAAGCGTGACAGTGACGCGTCCCACGACGCTATCGAGGGAACCGGAGACTCTCACTTAAACGCGATGATAACGTCGTTACGTTAGCTGGGGCGTCTCGAGACGTTCGACGACTCGAATCGGGGGGAAAGTGATGATGATAAATGTGGAGGATCGGGAGTGAACTTGAACGAACGAATAGGAATGAATGTGAAGGTCGTCGTTGGTATTCTTGAACGATCTTTGAGCGAGAGAATTATTATTATACCTAAAAGTGTTACTCTGTGAAAGTGGATCACAGGAATAGAGTTTATTTTCATAGATGTTATTTAATGAATCCAGTTAAACGAATAAATCTGTATTAATAGAGAGTGGACGTTCTTCTATTCTCGTTCGTCTAAACTGTAAGATATCAGATCGTATAAATTGCTATTGAAAGTGAAACAAATAATTTCGAAGTGGTAGAAATAAGGTTAAGTATCCTCTCATCGAGGGTATTTCCTTAAGTTTTATTTAAAAGTCTAATATTCAGAAGTGGTGGATTAAAGATTAATGCTTTAGCGTTTTATAATTGAAAGGAGAGTGATTTAATGAACCCCCGACTACTTTTAATTAAGCTTCACCTTTATTCGGTAAAATGTTGCTTCATTCTTGGTGGATGCCCAGCGTCTTTATTTCTTACTTAACTCCGCACTTTCCATGGGTTTCGCAACGAGGATTTAGAAATTCGAAGGCGAAAACTTCCCGTGAGAACTTCGGAACTTTCTAAAATTACTAAACTGTCTCGAACATTTATGTAATCAAACAGTGCATTGTGCGTTATTTTCCGAACGGAACAACTCGTACTTTTCGTTTCTCATTTCTCTTCTTTTCTTCCTTTTCTTTTTTTTTTTCACCCACCCGCCCTTTTACTCACTTTCCTACTTTTACCT
Source organism: Anthophora plumipes (assembly GCA_951804975.1). Classification (NCBI taxonomy): domain Eukaryota; kingdom Metazoa; phylum Arthropoda; class Insecta; order Hymenoptera; family Apidae; genus Anthophora; species Anthophora plumipes. Next base: position 16,318,923 of record OX638116.1, on the reverse strand, counting down.
TTTCAAGAACCAGCGAAACTAGCTATAATTTTTTACAAGTACGCTGAATTTCTCAAACACTTCAACTACCCATTTTTATGATTCACCGTTTAATATAGAAAAAAAAAAGGATCACTTAAGGTTATATTAAACTTTCTCACAATTAGCGGTGGAAAGAAATTTCACCACTTGGTTTCGCTCTATAAAATGTAGAATCCAAGCTAATTCCCTTCCTCTGTTACCGATATAAGTAAACTAATAAGCCACCAAGGTTGTAACTCGTCCACGATAAAAACGATTCCGAATTTGCACACGAGTAATGAGTCGCGAGTCGTTTCCAGACTCGCCCTGGAAGCGAACTTTCGCATTAGCCGCATACTTCACGATGCTTCCAAAAGGGAAAAAAGCTCTCCCTCCTATCCCGAACTTTGCCATTGCCCGTGTGGCTAAATTGCCGCGACTAAAAGAGAAGAAAGCTTCTGTTCCTAAGTTAAAGAAACCTGTCTTGGATTTTCATCTCCTTAGACAGCGAAAAGACCACGAATCTCGGCAGGAGCAGAACAGAAAGAAACGAAACATTCTACCTTGCCCTTCATAATGTGCTCGAATCAAATGTATGCATAACGAGTGCTTCGTTTTCTTTCACGAATCCCGCCGATGGTTGAGGATACTTTAGATTTCTGAAGGAACCAGGGAATGTACAAGGTTTGATTCCATGATGATGTACATCTTGAATTTTCGTACAATTTATGTGAATTCTTCCTATTTTCCCAAGCCTTCGCTTGGGAAACTTTTAGAAGGTAAATTAAGGGGTACACGCGGTTAAATAAGTTCCTTCAATATTTGAGCTTGGAAGGCATGAATTATGATTGTTCGTAATAACTCTAAATACGTTTGTAGAGACATGATGGAGTGATAAAAAGAAATCACGAAGGTTTCGATAGCTCGTACAATTTTACACGTTCAATTTGTTAAACTTATACACTTAACCCCCCTATAACACGTGTAATTCGCGAAATCTAAAATCAATACAAACCAGAGAATGGAAACGTTAATGCTACATGTGAATTACCTAAGTTTATTAAACTGTGCTATATGGAAACCGTTTTATAGAAATATCATATCAAACGTGATATGAAAGGGTTATAAAAGAGTTAACTGTACATGAAAAATTCGCGGAAAATCTATCTGGAGACTTGTATTAAAAAAAAGAAGAAAAGAAGAAAAAGTACGGAATGAAAGATCAGCTAAATGAAAATAACCAAGTAATCAACAACCAGTCTGATACCATCCTACTCGATAACTCTTCATTGTCTATCTACTTACGAAACAGCCTGTATCAAACAGACGCGTGCGTGTGCGGCCTTGAAAGCGAAGCTGAAAAGCCGTTTCGAAAAGAAGAGCAAAGGGGAAAGAGGGTGCAGAAAGAACTGGTGTGTGTATGCGCGCGTTTCTGTGTGTGTGGGAAGAGAAAAAGCGTGTGCAGCGGGTTCAATTTCGTCCCTTTAAAAGAAGAGATATCGACGTCATTCATAGCGAGGCTTTTCGCGCCCTCTCACCGTAAGGGGAACGTAATTATAGGTATCCCTTTCATCCGACTACGGAATAGATAGATCCAGCCAGCCAACTAATCCAGCTAATCCCTCTTCTAGGCTTTCAACGAGCCCTTCACGCGGCTTCGATCCCATCAACCTCGATGCTTATCATTTCGCGGCTGGTTTTATTAAATACGCGCCTCGTCGTCACGCCCTCGATGGCCTGATCTCGAGAAACGTCTATCCGATGAATTGACAACCGTTACCTGTACCCGAATGCCTGTACCGGCAGGATTTTTCCAACGGTGATCCCGTTGACGTGGAAACCAACGGGTCGGATATGAAACGCGAACGTTTGATCGTTCTGTAACGGTCGGAAGGAATTTGGAAAGAGCACGGGGTGGTAAAGTGAGATTGGCCGGAGTTAAGGTGGGTTCTGTTTGAGTTACAATGTTTACTTTGGATTTATTTGATAGGTTTTCGGACGTTTTCGGGCTGAATATTTCATACTTGCTTCTCCGCCCGCGTACACGCCGCGGGGGAAATTGATCGACGCTTGGTTGTAGTCGTGGTTGTTTTATTACCGTGGGAAAGTGTAATAGTTCTTCGTTGGAATTTTGTTGATTCGAACAAACGTTAAAAATGTCAGATTCAAGTTGAAATTTATACTCGATGTTGAATTCAAACTTCAAACGTCGAGTTCGAATTTCAAACGTCAAAGTGTGACATTCAACGTGAAATTCAGATTAAAATTCAAATCGGAACTTCGAAACGTCAAATTGGAATTCAAATTTCAAATATGATATTTCAGATACGAAGCAAGCATTTCTGACAGTGGCAAGTTTTAGGATATGTTAAAGGATGGGATAATGGAAATTCCCCGTGAAAATCCACCGGAGCGACAGCAATCAGCATTCCTAATTATCAAACAGAAACCGCAGCACCGTATACGAAAACAATCCCGTAGGCAAGGTGCACGTTGCATTTGTAGGCACGTACACACGCGAATACTTACCTGGCCGAACCTGAACTAAATAACCACGAAACACGGTCAGCGAAATCAACAACCTGTTGATATTCGGCGTATTTAAGAAGCGACTTGCACGTCGTCGATAAGTCGTCTGATTTTTTCTTTCTTTTTTCCATTGAATTATCGCGACCTATGTAAGCCGACTTTCGTCGTGACACCGAAGCGAATTCATCGTAATTTCAAACTTAGTTAGAATTCAAGTTCCTCGAAGAAATGCACTTGGAATCCAAGCTTTTCAAAATTTTGAAGAAATGTAAATATAGAGTCTTTAGAAAGCTCTCTCAAGTATATATGATCTATCAAAGTGAAAGAATTGATCTAAATAAAGTTAATTCAGCTCCTTGAAAAATATGATTTCTGAATAATATTAAAGATATTAAAGTGAAATACGAAAGAGAACTAGAAATTGTGGGCAATTTGAGTTAGAAATTTAAAATGTCTTCTAGCCCTATACGATTTCACTGACTTTTGCAAAATTTTCGTAAAATTAAATTCCGTATCTTTAACATGCACAACAGAATATTAGAATTTTTTGAAAAATAACGCACAGTCACCTTCCAGAACAACGTCCACCGATATCCCAATTAAAATACACTTGCCACTTCCAGAAAATCGTAGAGAGAACAAAGCAACCACATCACACGAACGAATTAACGAATCACAGAACGTATTTAATTATATTAATAACATCAGGCCGGTTCGTGAGATTCCTTCCCTTAAATGTCAGCATTCCTCACCTCTGAACCAGAATTCCTCTTTCTTCGTGAATTGAAATATTGTAATGCACGTTTCAGAACAATGAAAAAGTAAGAGGTGGAGGTGGAGAGGGATGGGTAGAGGGAAGATTGAGGAAATGCACGAAAGTAATTACTTTCGCCGTGAAAATGCGAGTACTAATTTTATGGTGGAGGGGAAAAAAGGGCACGGAGAAAGAGGAAGAGAGGAATGACACGCAGACTGGCAGTGGCGGGAGAGGGGAATAGCGAAAGAGAGAGAGAAGGGGAGATAGGTGGATGGAAGTTGAAAGATCTTTTAGCAGGAATTAAACGCGTGCGCGTGTTTGAAATGGCACGAGTGCTCTCTCGTACACGATGAAGATATCTCTGTTTTGATGAGAAAGTCATTTCGCGTGTGTTTCGCATTTCATTTAACCGGAAATCATGACGTGCCTCTCTGTATCGCAATTTGCGTTTTCGCATTACGTCTCGCAGGCTGCTCTTTGAGACTACCCCTATATTCGCGGATCCTATCGATGGGAAATGCTGCAATAATATCGTGAAATTTCACCCTTCCTCCTCCTCATGAACCTTGAAAGTTCGAGTAAATACACTAACAGTTTTCATATATGAAAATATTGATCTCCCGCTCCACTGTTCTTAGAAAAAAAAAAAAAAAAATAGTTTCGAATGATCAAACATAAAGTTCAAGCGTACGTTTAAAATTCATCTTCCACGTTACGGTTTATGTTAACCAGAAGCACCCGCGTACGTTTCGCGATTAAATTGAATTGAGGAAGGGAAAACCAATCTGACGGAAAGAATTTCGCGGATTTCGTATTCCCGACGCAGCCACACTTCTTTCTTTTCTTCTTCTCCTTCTTCTCCTTCTCCTTCTCTTTCTCCTTCTTCTCCTTCTTCTCCTTCTTCTTCTTTTTCTTCTTTTTCGTCTTTTTCTTCTTCTTCTTCTGTCGTGCAATGGAAGAGAAAATAGTTCACGTTAAAGAAAAATGTAACCCCTTTGTTTCCCCGGACGTCCAGTATGAGGTTTCATTTCAGCAAGATGCGCCGCTCGTTTATTTCGAGTGCTGTACGCAAAGAGAAGAATGCTTGGTAATTTCTTTCCTTGGGAATAAGAAAATATTTCTTACCGTTCGAAAACGGCGTTTGTTTCAATACCTTGAAATCTGTCGATTGGTTAAATATTAGAGGAATATTTGATAACAGAAACATTAAATATTTTACAAAGCCTAAAGGCTTTGAATTAATCCTGAATGCACCTGTAGCTTGAAAACCTACTCGTTGAGTAAAAGATGGCTACGATTCTACACGAATGAAAACAGTTGATTCTTTTCGTCCTCGTTGCTCCATCGATTCCCCCTTTCGTTTCTTTAATAAGCGTTCAATGCAAGCAAAGCTTTGGAATTTATTTGAAGAGAAATTTATCCTGTGTATTTCATTGTGGTAACGTACAAAGAGACTGTTCAAGTAGCAATTAGTATGCCGACATTTCGAGCGACACAGATAACTAAGAATGTTATTATCTGGTACGGAAAGGAATATCTCGATATCAATTTGCACAAAGCTAAGGGACGATGGATCGTGGGGCACAATACTTTCATTCATTCCTTTGACAAATCGTTCCTAAACGAGCGACGAAACAAAAGGGAGAACAATGAAAACCGACATTTCTTCTATTTTTTTTTTCTTTTTTACTCTTCCTCGAACCTGTCTGCTCGTTTCTCTTGACACGAAATTTCACTTAGAAATCTTCTCTTGGTAAACACTTTTCATGGTGACTCGATTCTTTTAATTCAATTAGGTATAGAGAGACAGAGAGAGAGAGAGGAGGAAGAGAGAGAGAGGGAGAGAGAAAGCAAAGAAGAAGTAGCGTGAAATATGACCTTTTATGTTTCTGAACAAATTTGTATTACACACACACATATAGTTTCTGAGAGTTGAAGGACCCGGTGATGTGGTCTACGATTAACTCTGCGGTTCAATAATCCTAAAACATAATCTGCATTACGTTCAAAGGAGTCCAATTAAAAACCTGCATGGTACACGTTAAAATAAAAAAAAGTTATTAATTAAAAATTATTTGTGAGCAAGGTATAAAAGATGGAAAATAATTCTTTATCCCTCCTGTTATACTACAAAATTTGTATACAATATATATCAAGGTTAATAAATTGCATAGTAACTGAGAGACAAATCATATCACAATTAGCATTTGTCAAACACTTCTGCTAACGTTTCGACGTTCATAAAATAGTGCATTTCAAACAATTCGCAATCACTCTACACGATCATCTTCATCGACGAAGCACGGCTTTTAACAAAATTAACGAACTCAGCTTTTCACGAACGCTCGAATTAAACCCCAATGCTGAGATGTCAGAAAAACAGGCGATCGAACGATCCAGCTTGTAGAATCGAATAATACGAGTAGAGAAAGAGACAGGATACGTGCGCGTGGCGGGTACGTATGTATGTACGTACACAATGGACAAAGTGGGTCACGTTACGTGTTCTGAAGTGCGTCGTAAAGGCATCGAATGCCTTCTAAAATGTCTTTGGCGTCCGTTCTGTTGGAAAATTCGCCTGGTCGGGTGTCGACGAGCGTTCCAGCGGCGTTTCCGTTCGTTCCTCGTTCCTTCTCTATCTCTATCTATCTTCTTTTCTCTCTCTCTCTCTCTCTCTCTCTCGCTCTTTCTGTATTCTGTGCTCTCCTGTAGACGACATCCGGAAACGCAGGTACCATCCGAATATAAATTCGCGGAAAAACGTGGAGAAAAGGCAAGGTCCACACCCGTAGAAACGGTGCTTCGCTATCGGAAGAAATCGCTCGGGAAACACCCGCATCTCCTTCCGGAATCTCGAAGGTGTGCACGCGAAGCTGTTCACCTAGAAAATATGCATCTTCACGGCGCTTCGGCTTCGTTGCACGCGCCCGCATCATCTTTGACGCTGTGAGCGTTCTACGCCGCCCAGAAAATACCTGCCGCGTTCCCGAATTTTTCCCCCCAATTGCCCGGAAACAATTCTCCCCCGGGAAGTAGAAACACGACGACGCTCGACTTGCGTCGAAGGAACGAAACGCATCCGCAAATCGCTATTCCTTCCTCTTCTTCTTTTTTTTTCTTACTGCTTCTGTTTCGTTTTTCTGTCTTTTTTTTCCTTTGTTTTTTACTTTTGAGAACACTTTTTAGCGAAAGTAATAAAGGGAAAATAATGAGAACGAATTTTGTTTTCTTTTCTTTTTTTCTCTCTTTGGAGATGTTGAATTTCGCGAGAGAATGGTAGAAGTGTGAAATTCGTTCTGAGTAATGATTAGTCAAGAACATTGGTAATTTTTGTAGATTGTTCCTGTGAATTTTGTAGATTACAAAGAAAAGTGTGTAATATCTAACGTTTAAATTTTTCATCAGTTTTTTTTCGTTGCTTTCACGTTTCGAAGGATTGGACGAAATTTTCGTACGGAAAATCTAACGTTGTTACTCGTGTATGTTTCCTTTATGACTTCAAACTTGGAGGAAACGCTTCTGAGACAGCTCATTTGTTACTTTTCAAAAGAACGAACGAAGAACAGCAGCGACAGCGAGTTTTGTGCAGTGTTGCAATAGGAAAGATTGAATTCGATCATTTGTGAGAAAGATAAATGAAGAATAGTAGAAACATAGTTTTGAGTTTTGAAGGAATGATGCGGGACAAGAAATAACAGAGGAAATAAGAGATTATCGAGGAATGCTTAGCCAAGTGTTCCTCTTTCTTCCTCCTCTTTGTGTCTGCTACATGTTTCTTCCCTGGCACGCTATTCAATCGTTATCCAGTCATTATAACAACTTCACCTCACACTCTTTCAACTTTCGTCACAATAGAAAACCTTCGAAAGCGTATCGTTACATTTGGCAAGTTTTCTATGGCCAACGAAACTAAGTAATTTGACACTTTCTTGATAATATTCCAAGTTGAACGTTTTTGTACAGTTTAATGAAGATAGCGTCAGACTCTACGATCGCCTTCGAGCGTTACGATCGTAGAGGAGGCGGAACAGTCTAATGGTGGTGAATTCCAGTGTTTTGGTTAAGTAAACGATGTAGACCCGCGCTCTGAACAATCTCCATTAAGGAAAAGGCAATCTACTAATCCACGAACTTTCTACAAATTCCTTAAATCCTAATTAAGCTTTGAACTTTCCTGGGTCGTAGACTAATCATTCTCTCTGGATTTCTAACAATAGCAAATACTCGAAAAATGGCAAATTTTGCGATCGTATTCACGAGTTTAACCAACATAAGTAATCAACCCGTCAATTATCAAGAATTCTAACTAAACTTAACGTTCTTTCTACTTTAGAAATAACTTTAAAAGTTATCCGAACATACATTGGTGATAATTCGATAAGAAACCTGCTTCAGTTTTCGCTTCTGAAACGGGGAAAGGAAGGACGCGTTTATTTCTCTGTCGAAGATGAACCTTCGAGGAGTTTCGCGTGCGCGCGTGCTGCTACGCTTTCTATTTCCCGTATTTGGAAACTTCTCCAATGTTTTTCAAAGAGCGTTGAACTGTAGGAACGGGTTGATTGAAGTTCCCCGAGCAATTCTTCAGCAGGAAACAAGAGGATCCTGCTACGGCTGTCGTTCGTAACGGATACCCCGCGAAACTTCTCGTCTTCCCGGCCGTAATTCTCAAATCGAAACTTTCCGAGTTGTCCAACACCGTACTGATAATTGTTCTCTCTCTCTCTCTCTCTCTCTCCCCATATACAGTTGGTGTGTGTCTTTCGTTGAAACTCATACGGAACTTTACGATGATCGAACTCGACCGAGTAAACGTCCAAGTTACATCCTGTAACCTGGTTCTCCTCCGTTTCTCGAATGATCATTTTCGTTGAAACGTTAGAGATTTCGTTAAAATATTAACGCTTCGTGGAAATTATATCGACATCTCTGTGAACGAACTTTAAAGGACGTATAAATCCTCGAAGAAGCGAGGAACCGAATGGTCTAAGATTCTTCATGGTTGATTTCGCTACTAACGGCTTCCATTTCGTGATTCTTCTCTCTCCCTCTCTCTCTCTCTCTCGCTTGCTCTCTTTTTATTCTTCTGCTTCCTTTTTTCTGGTTTTCTGTGAAGAATCGAACGACCACGGTCGAGTCTTCCGTTTCACGAACTCGTAACTGACCGCAGTTTCCTTTCCACCCTCCGGAGAACAAGCGCGGAAGAATTAAGGGGACGAAGTGACGTCGAGACACAATGGGTTCTCGTTGCGGCCAGAAGATTCCGAGAAAAGAGGAAACTTCATGGGGACCAGAAAATGACGAAATGGTTCACGGTAAGCGTGTAATTTGCGGGGAGGGTGGAATCGTGTTGCGAACAGTGACGCGGAATAAGAAGAAACGAAACAAGCAGAATACGAAGATACTCGTAAACGTTTAATAATATTGAAATGATATTTCAAGTTAATTTCAGTGTGTATCAAGATACAACAAATAATTTAAAATACGAAAGTGATTGAAATTTCTCAACTTTTTGTTTATTTCATATTTAACATCGGGATAAATTTTATAGTGTAGTAAAATCATTTCGTTCGACAATCTCACGAAATCCTTAACGCACGTAGAACAATTCCAACGATAATGAACGCACGAAATGAAATTCTCCTGAATGATCCTCGTGATTCTCCATCGAACAACAAGTCAGTTCATCAGGAGTAACGTACAATCACTTTCGAGAACTCGAGCTGGTATGTTTCCACTCTGTTCGTTACGTTTTTCCCGAGAAGGTAGCTAAACAAGAAGCTGACCAAGAGAAAATAAAGGGTACACGTTAGACGTTCCCACGCGCGGTTAACGTTGTTCTGTTCTTCCTCGGCTTTGTTATCTCTACGTTGCTTCATTCCTCAGGACGAGATAGGGACACGAAATCTCTTTGCTGGTGTGGTAGATTTTACGAGACGCCTGGAAGAAACTAGTTTCCTCCATGGTTGCATCAACGACTCTAATTTGATCGCAATAAACGGTAACCTCACTCCTCCTGTCTAGTGTACGAGGGGAGAGAGGAAGAGGGAAGAGCTTCGGGGCCGCTGGAAAATTTACTCGAACAATAAACGGCCGGGGCCACGAGCCTGACGAATTCTCCGAGCCCGTTGGAAAATTTCGAGTAAATTGCAGGGGAATTAATAATCTGAAAAATAGCGCGCACACGAGGCCATTGGAAATTCTTAGCATTCTCTTTCCCCCGTTCGTCCTTCCTCTTTCATTTCCTCTTTAGCGTCTTTCTAGTTTCACGATTTATACACTTTGTTACATGCAACTAGATATTTTCTACACGGGGGAGGTTTGAATTCGTTTAATTCGTGGATAATTTCAGCTTTTTCGTTTCTGCAGAGTTAGTTGGAAACTAAGCCACTGATATTGTTCAATTTAAAATACCGATATAAGTAAAATAATTTTATTTCTATCGCAAACTACAGAATAACCGAAAGTTGATATTTAATCTACAATGTTCACTATTAAAGTAGGATTAATTGCTCGAAAGAAAGTTGATATATAAAATAGAAGTTTTTAATTTTACATTTCCAGCTTGGTCTTAATGAAACGAGAAAAATCCGTTTCACGTGGAAAATTGTTAATGTTAATCTAGTATAAAATTTTAACAAAGTATGCAACATTGTTTCTACTAACAGCAACGCTTTAAATAACTTTATACGCGAAATAATATGATTAAAAAAGACCAAGGTTAACAAGGGAAGAGGGTGTCTTCTTGTTCCCTTCTTTGCATAAAATTTCTTCTTCGTTGAAATTAGTATAATACGATCCTAAAGTTGGACAAAAAACCTTAAATGAACATTTCACTCTTGGTAAGTATTCTATTTTACAAATTTCCGCAAAAAGTTCCACGCGTTTAATATGTTCAATAATTCTTGTTACGAAGAATAATTTCATCAAAGAAATCAGCATATCTTCAAGTTAAAAATAAAAAAGAAAGAAAAGAAGAGAAATGGTGAGTAGACAAATACTCGTAAAGTGAGTGTAGGTGTATATATAAAATCGGGCGGTACATTCTGCAGGGAATTTTTCTGAAACCTTCCAACTAGAATAAAACAACACCCACTATCACGTCAACAACCCGTCTACCATCTAATGAACAAATAGTGAAGACTTAATTAAATTAATGTTTCAATTTGAACCAGCTCGTCTCGCATGCTACTCCACCATCGTTCAGACAACAATGCTCGTATCCCGACGACACGACGCGACGGTTCGTTCTAGTTCTAATATCGAGGAAATCCGGCTAGCCGGATGGTTCGTCGTTGTCCGCCCACCTCCCGTCATCCCCAGACTCGACCGGAGGGGAAAAACGATCCGTGGAATTATAACACTTCCTGGCCGCTCGACTTGAATTAAGCCCATTTTTAAAACGTGCCCCGCGACTGCCCGTCGCTTTTTTCGCCTGCTAGAGGCCCCGTATCGCGATTTCTTCTACCTAATATTTCAACGGGAATTGTGCTGGCTGGGAAGTCTACGGAAATTAGATCTCGACCGTGGCCACCGGCAATTTCAACGCGGCATCAACTAAATAATACGCTCGTAACTTTTCCTCAGCTCTCCCTACCACTCTTTATCTCCTCTCCCCCTCTCTCTCTTTATCTTTTGCTCTAACTCTCCCTTTCTCTCTCTCTCTCTCTCTTTCTCTCTCCCTCCCTCTTTGACGCTCTTCACTTTCCTTTGTCAATTTCTCTCCTTTGTAGTTTCTCTTCTTCTCTCTCCCTCTGTCTCTTCTCTCATCTCTCTCTCCTTCTCTTTCTTTCCTTCTACCTCTCTCCTCCCTCTCTCTCTTCTTCACTCTCTCTCCTTCTCTCTCTCTTGCGCTCTCCACTTTCCTTCGTCCATTTCTTTTCTTTACAGTTTCTCTCTTATTTCTCTCTCTTTATCTCCTCTCTCATTCTCTCTGTCTCTTGTCCTTTCGTCTGCTCTCATGAATCCCATCGTAACAACGATGTATTCTGAATGAAGAGTAGGAGTGTAAGAGATAAGTAGCTATCGTTTCGTTCGAGACGAGATTTCGGGGGACGTATCACGATAACGAAAGCATGGAATTACACTGGTGATCTAATTTCAATGGTTTTCGTTAAGCTAAAGGATGCGTTTCGGTTGAAGCGTGTCGACTATCTTTAATATACTCTTCACAATTAGTTTCTTGGATATTCGATAGTTGAAACGTTTAATCTTTGCGATAGTCAACTTGAAAACGAGGGTAGAGGAAACAGTTTCTCGTGGTTAGTTTGATAGGACAGAGGACGGTATATTATTAATAAATTCTAATTGTTTAGTTTGCTAAATCCGTGTTATCCTGCCAAGCTGTTGCAGTCACAGAAGCGGGATACAACTTCCTACGGTCCCAGCAGCGAGATACAAATTACTTGGATATTCAAATTTTAGATACTGGCAAATGCAAGTTTGAATCCCTCCTTGATATATGTACGTAAAATTGATGAGGGTAGCTCACGGCAGATTAAATAGACCAATCTTCTCCAGGGATTTCGAAAATTTCATCAGCAAACATTCTAAGAAAAACCAGCAACGAAGATAATTGTGAATAAAATAAACTAAGTACAAAGGAATACTAAAAATTGTCGGCGTAACTTTCTAATCCTGCAAACAATCGCGATATTGTCCACCATCCTCGCCATTAACTTCGCAGATCACAATCTCCGCATTAAACATCCATTAGTCGAGACATTTGCAATCTTCACGGAGCAGAAAACATCTCCACTTCGTTAAAGTAGAATTAGCTGTTAAACTTGACTCTAGTAGTTCACTTCAACCAGCATCCAACAACTCAGTCGAAGTTACCAAGGCGTATGAAATAGAGTGTAGAAGTTTGTAACAGAGAGTTCAAATTCTGCATGTAACGCAGAACAATTGTATACTGAAATGTAATTTTAATAAACGAAGCAGCTTATTGGTAATAAATTTCTTTGCTGTCAAAATTAATCTTCGATTGAAACCAATAAAGAATGTGTTAAATTATCCTAATTGAAGAAGATTGTTTCTATTACTCGCAAAAAGAGTATTTTATTATCTTACGAAGCTGCAGAAGATTTTTCAGCTAGAAGATCGTGTGAGTATGAATTTCACGATGTCAAGCGTATAAATCATCGACAGCTAGACTTTCGAGTTCCCTGAGAAAAAAATGTAGAAAGGTCGAAGACCAGACGAGAGGAGAAAGTGACGAGAGACAGCTTACGGCGAAATACTTCAAATTATACGATAGTTTCAGACCAGACTAAGGTGATGAGTTCGAGACGAGACAGCGGCGATAACTCCCGGTGCTACATAAAGACGGTTTAAAACGAGACATCATAGTTAACACTGCGTTCTCGCTGGCGGTCCTTTAGGTGAAATCTTACGTCCCCTCCTTAATCGCTCCATTTGTCTTTGATATTTTACGAGAAACTCGTTTGCTACGCGATGGGTACAAATAGAGTGCTATTCGTGAATCTAGCAGACAGGAATTTCAAGCGAAGCATTCTCTGAAAGGGAATATGACCGTGTTAGTCAGACAAATGCAACTAGGATTGAACATTGTTCCAGATAGAAAAGCATTCGGATAGATTAAGCGTGAGCTGCGAAACGATGCTTTCGATGTAAATTTTTTATGTTACCATCAGATCAAGAAATGACTTTTGCTATCTCAGAATTATAGATCCCTCGAATACTAATTTAATGTTTATTAAATTAGTTACCTAAACATTAGTACGATAGCAGAATATATTAAACGTTCACACACAACGTAAATTTACAATATATTTAACTAATATTCAGAAAAAGTATCACCAAAAATATTCACATGTGTAATATTCTACTGGAATAAACGAATTAACCAAAAAATTGTTTCGCATCCCTAAATTTCTCATTCGAAAAAAAAAAACACAATTTAAAGCTGTTTTTCATACATCCCTTAATTCCCGCGATATTTCGAAAAATATGTTCATCACCCCTTCCCCATCCTCGAAACATCGAAAGCTCTTTTCGCCCCTTCAGTATGAACGATCGTCGATAAAAATATATTCGTGTCAAATATTTTCCCATAGACTGCCAATCGTATAAATTCCATCAAAATCGACGTGTGTAAATTCAATACTCTACCTCGTCGGTGTTCGTTTAACAAAATTAAAAATAATCAACACGTGTTGACAGTTATTGTACCCAATCGTTCGATGAACAAACATATAAAATAGCAATTTGAAACGTTCATAATCCATACGTGATATTACTTGTTTCGATGTTCGTTATCTTTGCGAAGGATCGTTTATACATGTAGAAGTAAAGAAGAAAATTTCAAATAGTTACTTACATTGAACGTCCAACAGGATGCTGGCATTCATTGGTATCGTAAGGGTGATGTGACGGGCGACACAGGCAATGGTGGCATTGTGGTGTCTCCTGAGAACTTTAAGGTGAGCTCCGCTACGCCCGCCGGACGTCGAGGGTAACACGGTCAAATTGTCCGGTGGTTGCTCTGGACCATCCAAAGTGGCCTGAGACAGAGTCATTCCCCATGCTAAATCAGGAGGTGGGTTACCACCCTCAGCGGCGCACTCCAACGTCAACTCAGAACCCTCCTTCACAGGCACGAACTGGTTGCCCGGGTCCAACCTACGCCCATCTATCAGCAGATACGTCCCTCGAGGCGCCTCTGTAACAAATCCAACCATCCGGTAAGTTCTACGATTCCGTTGGCTCCGTAACGATGAAAAATCTTGTAGGATATATTCCAGTCAGCTCGCCTGGATCCATTTACAGGCGGCACCGTGACCTATTGCCACGCCGAGAGATTGGCTGATTTGGGATATGGGGAAGTGGCTTGGGTTAATGTGCAAATATAGAGTTTGAGACGTGATTGTTGATTTGGAGCGTGAAATTGTTGAAAGAATTCGTGTAATTTTTGGTCAAGGAACGGGGTGATTTTAGATCGATATTAAAGATTTCGTATTGTGATTTTCTTCCTCGAGAAGAAGAGAATAATATATGAATTAAATTAAAATGGTGGTTGATTGTTTTCGCATTAGAAAATGTGAAAGGAATGCTTTATTTTTATTTTCGCAAATAATCATTTTTTTAAATTGTGATTCTTCTATGAAACAGCTCAGATTAAACCTTCACACTCCGAATATTTTTCTTATACGATTAGTCATCGTTTTCAACACACTTTTGCAGTGGAATTTTCGAAAACAAAAGTTTTATTTTAATACGAAAGAATGATACATGTTGACGAATATATTTTGTCAAGTTGTGTCGAGTTATACACCATTACACATCATAACGGAAATTTTTAAGCACTCAGGTGCATGTCGATAGATGAAAATTGAATGGGATTTTAAAAAATTATTTATTGCAAATTGCAAAATCCATAGAAGTGACGAAGTAAGTGTTAACAAAGAGGTTAAAATTAAGAGACTTGACATTGCGATACTACCTAATGTCACTGTAACTAGAAATTAGATGTTCGTAAGAAATCACTGAAACTTGTTCCCCACTATCGTTAACGTTAACGTCCTGAACACACGCAACCCGTCAATTATAACACGATTCCTCGTTGTATTTGGCACGCGTTTACATGAAACACGTTACGAAGAATAGAAATAAATGAACAAATACGAAGCGCATTACATTGCTAAATATGTGAATGGAATATCTCGTTGTTTTCCATAGAGAGATCACAATAAAAAAGAAAAACAAGTCTGAGTGGACAAACGGCCATAGTAAAAGTAACAAAATGCACGGGAGAATTTGAATTCAGCTGATAACAATTGACTATTTTAATTTCAATTTCATAACGGTACAATATTTTCAATAGTGAAATCACGAAGGTACTAACAAATAATTTTCCATCGTTATTATTATTCAAAACATGCGTCCGAGTGCCGAACAATACGACGTTTCTCGAGCTGGCGCTGATGCTGATGCGCGGCATTAGCGTAAACGAGAAACAAGAAAACGTAAATTTATCCAACTGTCTCTACCCTGTGGGCAAGAGAATAGCAGTAATAAGAATCATGTTTTCCATCCAAATTGATCGTGTTTATGTAGTCGAAGTGTGTGCCAACCGTTTCAACGAGATTTCTACCATTCCGGAGTTTCGTTTCCGCCGCCATCGTCCGATAAGATCCAGTCACGTTCATTAAATTCCTCCGTGTCCCTCGATCTTGCCAAAAACTTGCCTGCACGGGGACGCTTTCGCGAAATGGATTATGGAAAAAAAAAAAGGGGAAAACGCGTGCAGATTTTTCGGGGCATCGAAATTGAGATCTCCGACACGATGCGGCCCGATTTCACGTAATAAAACACGCGTTCGCTGGGAATACTAACTCGATGCCACTCGTCCATTCCACTCTGTACTTATATTTACGGCTTTCTGTGCTCCATGTTCTACTCCTTAAATTATATCGGCAATCTGATACATCTAACGTTTGCTATTTCCTTGAAAAATTTTCCGAAGGTAAAAATTTCTCCTTGGATTATCTCGTGCCGAGAAATTTTCTATTAACTATGGATGACGATTAGAAAAACATTTGAAGAATATTCAAAAATACAGAGTTTCAACTCATTCACTCTGCAACCTCTTATCGTACGATCTTTTAGTCCCTATGTATCTTAGTCTCGAATATTTACTGTTTCAATACGATGTTAAATAAGAAGAGGTCAAGATATTACTGCCTTTATCTGAAAATAGTCAATCTTAAATTGAAATTGAGATTAGAGTAAAAATACAAATTTGATAGCCATAAAATAGTTCTTTTGTCACACCTTCGACATAATCTGTGACTCGTCATTATATGGCAAGGGATTAATTAGAGTCAAAATTTCGTCCGCATAAATTATCGCGTCCTGTGCATCAAGGCTCAAAAATTCGAAAAACTCAATCAAGTTACGCTGATTCATGAATATACTTGCTTCTCCTATTCACCGAAGAACTGAATTTCAATGGAACTACTGTAAAATAATGGATACTATTTGAAAAAGAGAGAATTAGGATAGATAACGTCGATTACAGATGATTAGAGATCGTCCTTCGACTGGTCGATCTGTTTACTAAATTGCGCGGTAAACAGAGGGGTCGAAATTACACGGAGCAGTTTCCACGGAAAGGTAGAGGAGAAAGGCGGACGGAGAGAAAAAGAAGAAAATAATAAAAAAAAAGCACACACACGCGAACATTTAGCGGACATACTTTGTGTCGGATATTTTCCAATTTTTCCGATAGGATGTACCGAGGCTGAAACGGTTTATTATTCACGGGTCTGTTCACTTCAAAAGTGAAGTGGGGGTGAAAGAAAAACTAGCGGCCAGTATAGCGAAGCAGGAGAGAGATGGAGCAACGCAAGAATTCTTGCCGCTGCCTGCTTCTCATTCGCGTCCCTCTCTATCCGCAATTTCATTGGAATTTTCACGATATCGTACACAATATATGATATACACGCCACGAGGAAGACAGGGATGAGATAGAAAGAGGAAAAAAACAGGAAGAGGGAGGAAGCGCCGAAGTTTTGCGTTTCATTCGACAGAACTGAAAAAGGTGCGTCGCCAGTCCGCTCGATAAATCTGCAAGCGTAGTTTGAAATTTTATCCTACCCGTTTTCCACGAAAATGCTCCGTTTGCCAGGGTGCTTTCTATCGTGTCTGTTGAAATATCAGCGGCGAAATTAATACAAAATCGCAGAAATGAGGTTAATCCGACGTTATTCCACGAATGATTTCGAGAAATTGAGAGAATCATTTCTGATGAAGATTCACATGAGGTTCTATTGTAACTTCTGAATTAATCGGTTATCCCTGTAGCTTCGAAATTTTACCCATTCATTACTGGTACTCTGAAACATGGTAATTTATAATGCTCGACAAATTTTTTGTTTCTGTTTAAATGATAATTTATAATGCTTCGCAATGTTTTTCGTTAATGCACAATTTATCGCTATGAAGTTCCAAGTAGCCGCTGTTTGTTATTCCAGGTTACTGAAATTTCAAATTTAGCTATCGATTTCCACTTCCGGGCAAAACGCGAATATTATTTACCTCGAACGAACCTGCACGATTTCACACATTTCTAATAATTTCTATCTCGCGACGCGCCTAATTGTCGAATATTTCTCGTTCGATACAGAGAAATTTCACCGTTTCTAGAGAGTACGTTCGTTCAATTTTATTCGACCGATCGATTTAATTCGCTCCATCAAGGCAAGTTCGAGGAACGGCCAGCGTGGGAAATACAAACGACCTTTCGTAGCCCTGTCCAGGAATGAATAAGCTAGCCCGTTAATTCACCGTAGCCTAAGTGAAAAGATAGATTGCCGCTCGAGCTTATAACCGGAAGATCGTATCGACGGATTTGAAAGCTGGACCGACGGAATCTGAGAAAAATCCAGACACACTTTGCATACACTTTTCGCCTCAATTTTCAGTCTAAAAATCACGAACTTGCTCCGTTGGAAAGGTTCCAGATCCATGTAATGCGATCGCGAATCGAGGAGAGGAAAGGATTCTGAGGGAAAAGAAGGTTCCTCGCTACGCTGGTTATATAATATATTCGCCCCGTGAGCATACGCTTCTTCCTCCAACTTTTCGACGAACATCACACCGTTCCTAACGAAACTTTACGAATATCTAACGTTTCTTAATTTGTTTAGAGCTCATCCGTATTCTGATATAACTTCGAGTGTTGTCCAATGGTAATATTCATCGAACTCAATGAAACGATTCTATCTTTGTTGGATGTTTGATGGACATTTTTCAGTTATGAAATAATGGAACAATACGTTATTAAATGAGAAATTCTTGAAAAATTCTGGTATATCCGAATTTTTATCGTAAACGAGAAACAGAGAGACCTTTACCATAGCTTTCTATTCAGTATTTCTCCACAATTTTGTTACACTTTAATTAAACATGCTCCAATCGCAAAATACATTCGTGCGTAATTATTCAAGACAGAACTGCCAACTTTCGTAACAATAGTATTAAAAAACCACACGTCACATATTAAGTAAACACTGCAGTACAGACAAAAGCAATTCCAATGTGATATTTTCACTTTGCTCATCTCAATTCTGTTTCAACTTTAAAACCGATAGTACTATCACCGATAATACTAATTTGTATAGAATATAATTTCACGTCAGAAATTTACTGCTCATTCTGGATACTCGTCGCGAAAAACGTCAGTACAGTGAAAGATTCTTCAGCCTTTCGACGAATCCGTCAAATTGCACGCCACGTTTCGGAAAGAAAGAGAGAGTCGGATAGAAGTAAAAAGAAAATGTCTTTCTACGTGTTATCGTGGAAAAATCCTGCTGGGAAGCGCGCAGTAGAATCGCGGAGCGAAGTATCTCGGAAGAGTGGAATTAACGAACACGGGCGTAGCTATTTTTTTGCTCGTTAAGTCGAACCAGTTCCGAAAGGACCGTTCAATCCGTCGCTAGTTCGAAACGCGAACGCATCGCAGATTTTTAACGTAATAAAGTGGAAATAAAGTGGTTTAGCCAGCGTCTAACCGAAGGTTCGCCTGCTCGATCCAGGTCACTGAATTAATACTGTTTTATCTACTCGGCATGCTCCTGGTATCGCGTGTTTGAAACACACTCGTCGAGATAGAGAGAGAGAGAGAAAGAGAGAGAGAGAGAGGAGAGAGAAAGGGACGAACCTCTCGATCGAGAGGGATTTAATCGCAAAGCGAATCGAATTATATACTCGGAACCCTAGCATCCAATGCGCGTTTCCCTTACAGTTCTACCACGATAACGATTCCCATTTCATTTCCATTCCTGTGGAATTTCAGCAAGCAAGCTTATAAAATGCTTAAACCGGCAACGATTATATGACCAGGAGGCTCGAGTCGATAAAAGTTTCTTGATTGCCCGTTCTGTTTCGTAGAGTTAATTTACCGAGAAAAACGCCCGATGCTCGACCACTTTTGTTGGTGGTGGTTACGAACAAACGCTGAACACCTCGTGGAAAAAGTTCGAGGGAATGAGAGAAGATAGCCAGGTGGATTATTATACACCTCTCACTGTGTATATACGGTGTGTGAATAAATTACGAAAATTTGTTCGTAAATATGGAGATTAGGTTAAGTTGGACGAATATTATTGTATCATTAATATAAAGCAAAGAACTCTATTTCAAAAGATATTTGAATAAAAAGTATCAAACTGTCGAAATCATAAATCGATTATTTCAGTTTGCATAAATAAAAATTTTTTGGTTTAGAAAAAATTAGATTGAGGGAGTCAGTGATATCTATCTTATAGTGCAAATCTCTCCTTGTGAGATTTCTTGTTGTTTGACTCCTCTCTTGTTGAGTTTAAATAAGAGGACATAAAGTGCAGAATTGCAGTAGAGGATTATGTCGAAAAATAGATAAATTGTGAGATTCGTTGAATAAACCATATTAAAATAACAGTTATTTGCTTCTTTATTTATTGAATGATTCTTGTATATCATTAATCCATCCATGCATTTTTTATCAGTAATTTATTACTAATTTATCTACATTTAACATTAATTTAATTGCCAAGCCATGAATAGTAAAAAAAAAAATTAGCATTATGATCGAAAATTTTACGACGCAATAAAAATGTTCCTTAAATTCTAACGAAGTTATACAAAACCTGAATGTTTCGATAGAATTTCTAATATGAAGAAAGAAAAACCTTGATTTATCTAACAACTTAATATCGTCAAATCTTCAAATGCAATCCACCTTCACGTTTAACCTAATAAAAACGACAAAACTACAATTCAAAGATATCAATTCCAATATATAAA
Organism: Anthophora plumipes; assembly: GCA_951804975.1. NCBI lineage: Eukaryota > Metazoa > Arthropoda > Insecta > Hymenoptera > Apidae > Anthophora > Anthophora plumipes. The sequence continues at coordinate 16,298,831 of OX638116.1, read as the reverse complement.
ACACAGGAAAATCACAAAATTCAAGAGAAAAAGATCCACCTCCTGCGGATTATATTTATTTTATAAAGGCAATTCTAAAAAGTGTACCGTATAAGCTCCTCTATATATTTTTCTCGTATTTTCAAATCCGAAGGAAATATTCTGAAAGCGTTCCATTCCACCGAGGTCACCCCGTATATATGTACATAGGTACACGGCCGGTGTATGTAGAGAAAGTGCCGTTTCCACACAGAATTCCGTGCCAATAATAGGTGCAAGGGTGCACGTTTAAGTCGGGAAGAAAGCGCACCGGGAGCGTTAATACAGAAACATAACGCTAAAAACAATTTCGAACGGTGCCGGGCTGCGTTTCGCACATATGGTGCCACGTCTGGCCGAACCAGGAATTCCCCGGGTATCTATGGTTCGTAAAATTTCACAATATCGCTCGGCCCCGACCTCCTTCGACGATCGATTTCCCCGCGAATATCAGAAGGGAATGTCCGTGTTGAAGTTAGAAAGCAAAGAGGAGAGGGAAAGAAAAAAAGAAAAAATAGCGAAGGCAACGACGACAGTAAGAAAACGTCTCCCTGTGAAAGAGTAAAAGAAGAGACTAGGAAACGTTGATTTTTATGGAAAATATATTGCACGTGGCTAAACTAGGGGCAATTTTTCTAACGACAAATAAAAACTTTTAATAATTATGCTGAGGGGTCCTAAAGTGACGAGTTAAAAATATGAATTTCTTTCTTTTTGACATTTTCTTATAGTTCAACAACTCGAAAATCTGTCCACGAAGTTTTAAAGTCTAATCTTGAAAATTGGCAGTGGTATATATCAGCGAAGGAAGCGGCGTGCCTTAAACTGTAGTCGAAACTTTAACCGCATTTTAGAAACTGGCAAAAAAAAAATATCAGAAATTTAGTCCACGCTAAGTTTGTCAAGCATCCTCATTGTAGATGATCAAGATGTTGCTTTATCGTTTGAAATAGAATTTTCCGTGTGTCGAAGATATGCAGCTTTCGCGTTTAACAAAACCATTAGTTTACTTTGCTATTAGAAATTTCTTCCAGACCCTATTATTTTTCTTATTATTCTACGTTAAACGATGACCACGTGCTTAAAAATTAGAAACCCGTTTGCATTTTGTATTTTTAAAATATTTGCCAATGCGTTTTCTTTCACTATCATCTTATTTTGCAATAAGTATATAGTTTTATTTGCGAAAAAAATGCTCGTATTCTTAAAAAATGATCGAATAATTCTACAAATTTGCAATAGAATGCCTGTAACTCTTATTCCCTTTAAAATTCCCGAAAAAGTAAGGTATCTGTCAACCATTACACTAAGAAGACACCTTAAGTAAAGTTTCACGCGAAGAAATAAGATTGTGCAAAGTAAATCTGACTAAGTTGCATATCTCCATAACAATAATCACAAAAGTATTTGACGGTTAATTAAATGACAAAGAGAAGATGTTACGATAGTGAGGAATGTATCAAGGAAGGCACACAGTGACAAGATCATACCGAAGAAATGTGTTTCAAGTGACACTGCAACAAAGCATGTACACACTACACCGGTAGTTTCCTGCTGAGTAATAACGCTAAGTAAAAGGGGGTTGACAAATTTCTCAGCTGAACTACTAAAACTAGCGCTAACTAGCTACTTCACGAAAATTCACTTCCGCGTATCTTCATTCAAACACGTGAACATCGCACGCGATGACGTTTCCTAACAGAGAAACAAGAGAAATTTCAAAAATCGCATAAAACGTTGGGTGTCGCGTATAAACACTCGAGACGCTCGTTTAATAACACCACGGAAATCGTCCTTTTTTCCCACTCCAGGTGAAACGAACTCTAAAACCATACGTGAGTTTAGCAAAAACTTTTTTCTCGCATAAAGTGGACGTGTCCCGCGATTATCCCGCGCGGCTCTCATTAGCGAGGACGCTCGTAATGTCTCTTTTATTAAGCGGGTGTCGTTCACGTTTATTGCACGGTACGTCGTTCGCCTTTCGCTATCATCCTCGTCGTCGCCTGAAAGATTCATTGTCATTCATTAAGAGGGCTTGATGCGCGAGGAACCGGTAATGGCCCGCTTCCAGCCTCGAACTGGAAATTAGGACGTTATTTCGTTACGAGTGGAGAAAGTCTCTGCGAAGAAATTTCGCCTCGAAGCGTAGAGACCCGACTTCGTTTCGGTACGATAATAAGCGGGACCCGTGTTTACGGGAACGGAGGAATCGAGCGACTCGATTAATTATTGTTCGACGACTTTTTAAAAGCCGCCCAACGACAGATCGAGAGCACTCGAGGATGTTACCCAGAGTTTCGTTGATAGGGAAACTCTGTGAAAGCGTTAAATATTCAGAACCAGCTATCGGGGATTTTCGAGGGGGGTGAAAGGAGAGAGAAGCGGTTTTGGAAGTCTTTTAATCGACCGAGGACTTTTACCTCTTAACCGAAGTCGTTTTACAGAGCGGGTTTTAAACAAGCTGTTTCTGTGTAAAGATGTGGAAGGTACTGATTTACCAAGTTCCGAGGGAAACGAATGTTTTCAGTCGCGTTACGAAGAATCTAATCGGAATTCGTTCAATCTTTCAGTTTTACGCGAGGTATGTATTAAGATAAGATTCAATTTGCTATGTTCGTTCATTGACATGATTTCAATCCTACGTTACATAGTGAAACGAGAAAGGTATAAGAAATCATAACATTGTGATAGCAACTGATTGATAGAAAACTATCAAATATAAAAGTGCACCCTTTTTTCCCGAGATACCGTTAGCCTGACTTATACATCAATCTGTTCTACTTTTCTGACCATGAACGAGATTCCAATACACTTTTCCAACCACTTTCTTTACCCTACAACTCGAAGCATAATAATCCATACCGCCGTCTGACTACGTACGAACTCAATTTACTTTCTCAATCATACATTGATCTATACCACTGGCTTCTACGTATACATCTATACTACTCGTCTGGCTGCAAACGATTTACGATATTTTCCTGATCACCGACCACCCCTGTTCTGCTTATCTGATGCGGTAGGGTTTCTATACTGCTTACATAGCAAAGGACGTCTTCTGTAATACTACATGCCCGAGCAGATACCATCCCCACGCTATTTATCCGCTGAATGACGGTCTCGTTCCACTTGCACGGCTATACGCCGACTTATACCACTCGTCTAATCTAAAACGACCTCGGTTCCACGCAACGAAAATTATACAACGTATCTCCTGACTTTACTGTAACCAACACAAGCAGAAAAGAACCAGACGAAGGAAAATTCCTGTCTATATATCCTCAGAACCACGTATCACGTGAAAAGAGAAAAAGAGAAAGAGTGAGAGAGAGGAAAAAGAAACATGCACGTCGTCGTTTCATCGAGAAATTCGATGCTGTCGCGACGATAGGGACGAACGAATCGAATGGCGATTCGAAGACGTTTGATCGCGAGAGTTCAACTAAGACGACGTATCGGACAGCTCAATCGGGCCAAGAATTTCGTAGGCTTCGACGTCTTTTCCAATAATCATCCGGCTCGCTTCAGGCGAGCAATAAATAGACAAGATTTAGAATCGTTGCCTGAGGATGGCCCGTGAGAGAGGTTCGCGAGTCCGCACGCATCACTGCGTTCGATCGACTTCATCGTCTTGCTCGTTCTTGGTGTATCTAGTGCGGAAAGATTAGTTGGCTCTCTCTCTCTCTCTCTCTCTCTCTGGCTCCTTCTACCTTCTCCTTCCCAGATCTCTCTTTCTCACCCTCTTTTCAAGGAGAAAGAAGGTCTGCTTATTCTGGCTCGTGGCCTATCTTCCACCGTTCCTTTTCTCCACCAGGAATTTACTATCTTCCGATTTCCCCGACGAAAAGGAAATCGTTTCTATTAACATACGTTACCGTCGACGCGGTTTTCGAATAACGCGAAATTCCCGCCGCTACGAAAGTACCGTTTCGAAAGGGGAAAGTATAAATTGATTTCCGTCGGATTTAGAACGAGAGCTGATGGAAGAAGAAGAAAAAGAAGAAGAAGAGATGGAGGAAGAAGAAGAATCGTTATCGATTCCGTGCTCGATCACGGATCCTTGTGTCTGGTTCCTGTTTCTCTTCGGGATGGAGGAAATAGAAAGTAAATATTGGACTATTGGACGAGCGGAGGCACCTTTGAAGAAGATCTTTAGAACTTTGGCTTAAACACCAGCCTTAATTCCCGAACGATTGCTTCGGGCTTTCGCGAAAACGCGTGCACGTACGAGAACGAAATTTCTGATAAATTTCAGAGACGGCTTATCTTCTATGTCGTTGCTGAAGATTGGTACATCAGTTTCATGCAAACTATCTCGCAATATAATTATAAAGACGACATAATACTTCAAACGCTACGAGCTTGTAGATTCGCTAAGCATTACAATCTGCGCGAAAATTTTCAGGAAAATAATTAGAAATTTAAGAAACTTTCGATGAATCTTTTGACATCTAAATGCATCGATATCAAAGTAAATCGATAACTGATCGAATTCATAAATATTTAACAGCAAACTACCAAACAATACCGAAATTTTTGGATGTGTAAATTTGTTATTATTGATCGGTGCATTTCGAGCAATTTAGCGGTTGAATATAAAACCCTCTGATGCATTTCAATTGCCATAAATTGCGGATAAAATGTGCCTTCTACAATTTCCCATTTAGTCCAACGGAAATTCAAAATTAAAACATGTCTTTCCGCAAAACTTTGCGCCGCCATGAAAACACAAATTAATCTGAATCCAACGTAGTATAATCTAATAAGTAGAATCTAAAAAAGAAAAATTAGTGACCACAAAGAATTCCTCCGCGTAACGATTTCGGACCAGGAAGAGGAAGGAGTTCGTTTTTGTTAACGGACAAAAGGCACGAGACGATGTCGGCGTATAAAATACGCGGTCGGCAAGGATGAAAGGCGGTGAATTAAAACGCAAAATGTTGACGCGGTTCGTGGCTAAGTGTGAAACGCTTACAAGTGCCTGCACGCGACGAGGGGTAGAATGGGTGGGTGTGGAGGGCGGAGGGTATGTTTGCATGCGAATGCTCGATGTTTGGCCGTGGTGCTCGCCACCGAAAAGAATACCTCGTTGCGTTCCACGGTGCGCAACAAAGGCGCAACAGGTGCGCGCACCACACCGAAAAGAGCGGATACGGCTCGAGAAGAAAACTTGCGCGACGACGATAATTTTTCTCTCTTCCGCGAGTGCTGTTTTACGAAGCACGTAGCCGCAATTTGTCACGATTTCGAAATTGTAATAATCGTCGTTACGGCGAACGTTTCTGGCTGTTATTAAGGGACAATTAACCGTCCATGTGATAAAAGGGAACGCGTGAATCTTGAAAACGGCGTTTAAAATTGCCTTAGAAATTAAGCACTCGTCTACGGTGAATTTATGCTTGGAGATTCTTGTAGGAAATTAGTGGACGAATGGAAAGTGAGCTAAAAGGGTGTGTCGTTTAATCCATCGGAGAAATGGAAAAGTGTAGAGTCAAAAGAGGAGTAGATTCTTTTTTTCTTCTTTTCTTTTTTTGTGTCGAGATTATCGTTTGGAAAATGATCGTCAAGTAGTGACGCTATTATCGTCAGGAATGGTTTGCATACCCTGTGTCCCGTTCAAAAGACTTTAAAATCAATTTATCATACCACACGACACTGACATTATTGCGTTCAATATTTCACAGAGGGATATAGCCACGGATATTACATATTAAACTGCAATTCAAAGTCGACCACGGCTTAAATAATAACCGATGCGATGCATTCGTCGGAATGACAAAGTTCCAGATCCGGGAACTAATAAAATATCAATAATTTTAAACCGTTCGGATCGCGCATTCAGACGATATTCGCGTTTGCCCGAATCTGTGTAACATCGAATGTACAACTATTGTCATGTGGAAAATTCACCTGTTTGCTTTGTCTTCGTTCTACTTAATAGCGCATCAGAATTGGTCGATGTTTGATCATGACAAATGTTTAATCACTGGCAACATTCCCCAAAACCACTTCAATACACGAGTTGGGTTTTCACACCCGTCAGTGAACTCTATTTCTATCCATCCTACTACTTACTGCCCAAACACTGACCTGCTCTACTTTCCAAATGTCTGATCGTGCACCGATCCACTTTACTTTCCGCGTGCCTGCCCATACAATGAACTATTCTACTCCGAGCACGCTTAGCCGGGCGCACCAGTCTACTCGTAACACCTCGGTAAGCAAACACCTGTATACCGTATTCTATTTTACTTTTGCATAGGCACAGCCTCATCACCGAGTTTTCACGGCGATACTGTTTAACGAAAGCACAAGCAGTCGCCCAATTGGTATATTCATGCTTAGACGTGAATTTTTTGTTTTCCCGTTTTCAGACGCTTTAATTTGTAAGCAAGCATTAGTTAGTTTTAATTAATATACATAGTTGTTGACCTGTTTCACTGATTCTGCGAAAACTTCATTCAGTTCTTTAGCGTTTAAACTCCATCGCGATTGCGCCAGTTTCTTTTAGGGAATTCGTAATTAAATGCAAGTGTGCGTAATTTATATGTACATTCAGCTGTAGATTTTCAGTTTCGAAACTTGTTCTCTCTTTTATAATTTACAAGAAAGTACACGACAGCTATATCTCGTTTTTCATAACACTTTTGCGTACTTACAATTTACATCGTCTAACGCGTTCTGTTTTATTATTCATTTCTTTAATAAAACTTTATCAAACCGACGTAAAAGCATCCACAAGCGCGAGATTTTCATTTCGAAGCAAACATTTGATACGTGTATACGTATACGTTGACCTGTTCCACTGATTCCTCGAGAATTTAATTCATTCTTCGCAACGCTTAATTCCATCGCGATTCTACTTACGAGATTGCAAGGAAAATTGCAGAAACGTATGCATAATGCATGAATAACGATACGAACGAAAATTGTCATCCCTCAGAACGGTTTCAACCGCGGATCTCGAGCAGTTGTTTCATAATAACGGGTGGTATTCAACGCGCGACGAAGTGGCAGTTCAGAGATCCGAAGTTACGCGCGCGGAAACGGTGTAAAAGAAGCGCATTAATGCAAAGTAGTTCTTCCGCCGGGTGGCGTCGCGTCCTGCTCGAAAATGAACGCGGTTTCGTTTTACAAATGCGCATACATTTTAAAATCCCTGCCGCGGTCGTACCGTGGTACACATTCACGCGTTCACAAGCAATTTTTTCCTAAACGTTGTTGCTCTGCAATGAAGTGCTTTTAATGATGAAAGTATCCGCTCGTTCAGGAAAAAAGCGGACGAGGAGAGGAGGGGCGAGGAGGGAAGGCGTAAATTCTGTGTAGCAGCAGTATAATCGAATCGACGACCGAAAGCTGTTGCAAATTAGATCCAAACGCGCCGGTGCGTTGCTCGTTCGCCCGTATGGAAGTCATCTACATACCACTTTCAAAACGTGCACTATATAACACTCGGATATTTTTTCACGAGTGTATAAATTATTCCGTCGTTGAACGTATGATAATGCAACCGGTGCAATTTAAACAGCCGAAGGTTAATCGAATTCCTAATTGGATGCGACGAAGCACGAGACGTAAGTGGAATAAGTAAGCGCATGGTCAGACGATGGACAAGTAGAGTAGGTCAGCGTATATTGAAAGGTATTGGACACAGAACGTATCGATGTGCGAGGAAACACTTTAGAGTTATCATGTGCGAGGTTGAAATGTAAAACTTGTGAACGATCATTTCGTAAAATTATCTTTGAAACGTCTGATTCAGCTTCAGTTGTATATATAAGTCGATGTACGCATTTATTATTAAAGAGGAGAAAATAAAAACAATCCTGAACTGTTTTATTCAACGTTCAATGCACGCATCATGCGAAACTAATCAACGAAAACGAAACTGTCGCCTATATGTGAAAAATAGTGCTCAATGATCGTCAATAAGATTGGCAAAAATTCCCAAGCAAAAAGTCACTAGCGCGCGTCGATATTTCAGCGTGAATACCGCAAATTACGTCGAACGGAGAAAGCAGGCGGGAGGTTGCCTCGACGTCTACACAGACAGGTTTAAATTTTTCAAGCATCTCTACGAACGCGGTGAGGTAGGAGGGGAAGTGAGACGAGGATTCTTTTAAAATGCAAATATTCTCGAAGAACAGCACGGATCGTAAGAAACGTAACTTCTTATAACGTAGAGATTGTCGACATCGGCCGTGGTATAAGTTATTCCCTCCGAACAATCCCGATAAAGATCCACGCACCTATGGAAACCACCTCCTCCTGTTCGAACGTTAAATTATCCCAAGTCCAGGGTGAATTAACGCGGGTTAAAACGAATTCGAACTCCTACTTTTTATTTTTTTCGCCCTGTAAAACGACGCCTTAAATCTTTCGATTGCCGAGCGCGGCGTTCTCTGGAACGATAAATCCGATCGCGTTTCCAGAATTAATCCACGTGTCTGAGAGGCGAACTCTCGATCCCCTAATGCTACACCACGACCAAACCGTGGTATCGTGCTCTAATTAAACGAACTACAACGCGGCACCAGTTGCTGCAATACCGTAAAGTGTCTGAGCTTTTTCTGTACAATGGACGAAGCTAGTGATGCAAATTGTGAAAGTACGAGATTGGTGTATGCATCGATACCCTCCGGAAAATAACTTTGTTGGGTTCTGTGGAAGACACACGATCTCGTGACTCTATTTAGCGATAGAAGAACGCGAAACATGTGTCTTCTATGAGGAAGATTTTAGACTCCTTGGCAAATCAGGAACGAATAAGAGACGAGGTTATGGTGTAGAGAGATAGGAAGCAACAACACTGAGAAATTTCAGTCTACAATGAACGAATGGCAAGACGACTCGAAAAGCAAACAGACAAGCAAGTAAGACAGCCAGACACCCAGCGATGGATGAGATGCTAACGAGACGCGAAACGATCGACTATTCTCGCCGGAGGAGCGAAGGAAAGGTAGTCGGGCGTGAAATGGTTTTCCTTTACCAGTCTCTACAGCAACGCGAGGATACGACGAACGGTCCAAGTTTATCCCCATGCCGAATACGTGAGATGCGTACAGTCCTGCGTGTTTCACCGACGCGATCCCGACGGCGATCTTCCAAGGATTATTGCTTTCTTTGGATCCACCGCCTCCGGAGAACTGGAGAAGGTTCAAAGGGTTCGTGGTTCGCTGAGGATACCGGTTTTCTTTGAAGAACGTCTTGGATAGCTTACGGAGACTCGATATGGTCGAATATCGTGCCTTCTTTGTGGGCTTGGAACGTTAATGATCGTGGTCATTGTAGTTGAAGATAAACTTTGATATTGGAAGGATATACAGAGCAGTTTTGGGACACTGTCGTCGGGAAAGGATAAGTTAAATACTTCCTTTTATAATGGATATATTGTACACACTGTAAACTGAAAGTTTCGGACGACAGGGCATTGTAAATTAGATAGAAATTGTGCGAAATGAAAATAGTAGGTTCGTAAAACATTTAACAAAATTTTTGTTACTCTAATTTCGCGAAACGAAGCGAATCATTATTAAGCACTGTGAAACTTCTTCCAAATTTAGAAAACGTTACCGAAAGATTGGATATTGTGGTGAATCGACAAGTAGTCGGTAACTTGCATATATCTATACTTCTTTGATGTAGAGGAATATAATATCATCTACATTTCTTAAAGAGAATTAATCAATCGCAAGGTGAAAGAAATGTATGAATTAATTTGTGACTGAGAAGCTTGCTAAAGGAATGTGTAGATGAAAAAGAAACATAACGAAGAATATTAAATATCCTTGAAGTGAATCTTACGTAACGGTAAGATTTCACCCTTCAAGGCGCTCCGTTTCGGTTAGAGAAAACACACAGAATGGTAGAAAGAAGTCTGCGACTGGAAAAGTTAATAATAAAACTTAATCCTAGAAGTTTTTAAACAATTTACAGTAACGTTAACTTCTCTATCAGGTTAAAAGCCCCAACTATCAGCCCTCGCTAAATTACAAATAACTCAATACACTCGATAGGGTGAAACAATTATTACACTTCATCCTACATATTACAGAACTATCGGTAAAAATTTGAACCCCCGAGAAACCACTCAACAGTGACACAGTTCTTATACAATCCTAACAAACCTTTCGCTCTCTTTAAAAATTCACTTGCACGTCATTCTCATTCGCCGATCCAATTAACTAGAGACCCTCGTCAATGGCGTCTAGTATCGAGCGCTATCGGAGGGTTCTATCGAGGAATCGCACTGCAAGAGTTTCGTTCAATGCGGCTCGAAACGTCAACGCTTCGAATCACGTTGCACGCAGAAAGGAAAAGAAAAAAAAACGGAAAAGGCGACAGAGTATGGGGGAGGAGAAGGAAGAGGAGGTGGAGAAAAGAAGGAAAGCGTGGACAAAGAGAGCGGAGCTCATCACGCGGTATCAAACAACGGTGATTCGCACCCCCTTTACAAAAGACACGGTTATTGCGCGAGTACCCTCGGGTGGAGTACAGATGAAGTTTCCTCCCGTGGGAGTGCGGGACCGCTTGCATTCAACGATCCGCCCGTAAACTTTGATCAGCGATGCTTTGCACGCGGCTAATCCGCTAATCTCTCACGTACACGCGATAAAACGAACGCGAGCCTGTGAAGCACGCCGAAGGAAACGGCAAGAAAGCGAAAATCGTACCGTTGAATGCGAATCGAGGTTGTCGACCTCCTCGAACGCAAATCAATGCTCTTAAATCAGACGGTGAACTACATTGATCGGCTGTGATTGACTTTTATTGCCTCGTGAAATACGTGCGAAATTAAACACCTCGTGCTTTTATTTTCTTGTTCTTTTCTTTTTGGAATGAAAACTGTATAAAGATCGTATCTTTTGGAATAGACAGGTTAAGAATAGAACTGCACGACGTAATCACACTTTGTATTATTTCATTGTTAGTGCACCGATCGAAATTTCTTTGCGTCGCGTGATATAATTTCTTGAAAAATAAAGGTTGGATAGAGAAGAAAATATTTGATGATGTTTGATAAGCTTGTTTGGGAATTTGGCAAAAGATGAACGGAAATAGGCAATAGGTTTATCTATAATAAAATTGAAGATGATAGAAAAGTGTGCGACACAAAGAGATTTCGATCGAACCACTAATAGCAGAATAATTCAAATCGATCATGTTACGCAAGGTTTACTCTGCACATAGTTAAAACAAGCCTCGTTTCGTTTGTTCTATCATAGAGTTTCATTCAAGTACTGCTCTACAGATTTGTATGTGCATGGTACATTTATTTTTAAGAGGATAAATGATGCACTACGCTCACATTATTAATTAACCCTTTATTCCTTTAATCATTAACAAGAAACAATTACTAGAGTGTAATTAGAATACAATCGAAACTTTATATAAACAGAACGAAAACAGATCTATCAACCTAATAATTCCCATTATTGTTGACGACGTTTTACTATTTTTCTGACAGCTTGAGAATACCATCGCGAATATTTCCATTTAAATGGCTATACTGATTACACGATTCCAGTTCTAAACAATTCGTTTCAACGCTTAATACTTAAAAAATAAAATTTCAGATTCTGTCAATAGAAATATCTTTATATCATGAATATCAGTAACCACTTTAATCCAATAGCTTTCACACGTTCCATCTTGACCCATCATCCACTTCACCTACGACAACAGCCATCGTCAATCGAGCAGCTGAAGAGGCGGTAAAAAGAGAGAGAGAAAAAAAATGGTGGAGGAAAGCAGTAACAAAGCCTAGAGAGGAGAAAGTCGGTCTCATGGGCGACGGTTCGCGGATCACTCGTTACAGATCCGCTGCTGGCTGGTGTCAATTTTTCAACGCTTCATACAACGCGCGGTCCCCTCGTTTCATGGCGGCGCCTATATTTATCACTCTTCGTCTATCGTTCGCCGCTGGCAAATCTCTTTGAGAGCGATCTTATTGATGAAGCACACGCGAGCCGTTACGACACCGGAGAAAAATCGACGAACGACCACAGCGATCCAAAGCCCAGGTCCGGTAAAATCACACGGTAGCCAGTGAAGGAGAGTGAGATGACGGGAAAAGGGATGAAAAAGGATCACTGTGATTTATATCATAATCCTACGGATCGGTGTCTCGTTTCGAATGGAAGCGACGCGACGTCTCTGTCGACGGCTTGAAAATTAACACCCTACCGTGCACCAAGCAACAAGACGGAACGGGCGGAGACGGGCTTCCATTATCTAGTAATATTATTTACTTGCTTCCAATTTCCTGGTCAATTGATTCGGCGGTCTCCGGTGAAACATGATTTACCACATCGCCGATTGGATGACTTCGCATCCACGTTACCCTGGCTCCGGTTACAATTGTAAAATGATACGCGTGCACGCGTTCACAGATGAAATTATCTCGACGGAAATACTCGCTTGAATTCGAACGTTTTAATAATAGTCTTATGATATGCTTTCCTTTCTTGTTTTAATAGCAAGGTAATACCTACTCTTTAACAATTTAGTCTTAGAACGATTCAATTTTAAGAAATCAAAATGTAATTATTGAAATTAGTTTATCAAGTGTAAGAGAAATCCTTGGATTGCTAAGTTTAGAGTTCTCGTTTATTCAATATGTAATCAGATTTCTTGAAATTCTTTACAGAGATGATAGTCTGTTGCTGTTGGCTGAGTAACAGCGAGAGGATTTCTATAATATCTTCGATTTTTCAACCCTAAGACTAGCCTGAGATTTTAGATTTGCTTAATTGGACTATATGCGACTTTTTTTCATTTCAGTTACGTTCTTGTCTTCTCTGTTCTATCGAACGAAACTGACCGAGCTTGAAAATGTCTGTACGAATACAGTTGTAATTTTTGGTTTATTAAAAATCTAATTAGGTTAAAATATAGACTCTGCCATGCTGATCTTTTGAATTAATCAACGGTGAATAAGTTAACTAATAAAATTTCTCCCTTTAACAGTGATCACAAATGATCAATAGAGAGGTTTATAGTAAAATTGAATGTTTCATGAGAGCTTTTCGAAATTTAATATAATCGTGGATTGAATTACTGTAATTTTGTGACGGAATTTAGAGTTGAAAATTGGATTCTTCTCGTATAGATAGAAATTATTGAATCTAAATTCAATATGAGAATATTTTAATTCAGCGTGTTACCATGAAAGACCAAAGTTTCAATCAACTCCAATTTGGAATAAATCAATAGCAAGCGTGATTGGCTCAACCAAAGACAAAAGTTGCATTAAAAATATGAAAAACTTACTACTTTTTTTTTTTAACCTTACACAGATTCTCAATTAATGATTTTCTAATTACATTTCTGCATTTGAATATTTCAATCCCGAGAATGATATTCGCGTTGAAGTGTTCTTGGGAAATCCACAAAAACAAAAAAACAAAGAAAGGAAAAATTAGGACATACAGTTATCAGGGTGTCACGAATAAAATTTGTTCAATTTTCACGTATCTTACAACCCATACCAGAGATCGCCAAACTTCCTTTACCCGCGATCTCTCTCCTCGAAGTTCACCACAGAAAAAGTTACAATATCCAAAGTCACCAGAGGTCAAAGTATTTCTTCCAATTTCTTCCACACGTCGCATCGAAATCTCTGGCACGCGTACAGATCGAATCAAAGTTTGTCGGCGAGGATCAGCGGGCGAACATAAACGGTGAATCCGTCAGAGGAATAACGTCTTCTGAATGGAAAAACCGGTTTGCAACTTCCGTGTCGAAATGGGATACGTGAACGGCGTGAGCTGCTTCATCCCTAGTGGCGTTGACATAATAACTTCTTGGTTGTCGGGATAGAAACGATGGAAAACTACGTGTTCGTTTCGTATTTCGTAATCCACACGGTTAGAATGATCGAGGACACTTCCGGCAGACTGAACGACCGATAAGATTCAACGAGAGTTTTCTCGCTATTACGATCAACGTTGATTCGACATCCGAAGAGGAATTCGAACAGCAAAATCCATGGGTTTTGGGTAATTTTTAGAAAATTCATTAGCTGTTTCCTATCAAGCAGAAACTTAGCGGTTCCTTCGGAAAAATAGCCTCTCCGTTGAGCAAAGTTCTGATTAAAAGTTATGAACGAGACGGAAAGAGAAAGAGAAAGAGAGAGAGCTGATCATGTGCACTTTATTTACGGGCTCTCAAGTAATTGGATTTCATTTTGCCCGGGAAACTTGAATTCCCGATCCTTTGTCCGGCGATCATCGGTCGGAGAGAGCTTAATTCGACGTTGAATCTAATTAACCGTCATCGAACAACCGTGGAAAAATTGAGAGTTAATTAAAACAGTTTCCAACAGGAAATCCCTATTTCTCGATTATTTTCCAAAATATAGAAATTGACGACCGGCTGCTTAGATGTTTAAAATATTTAAGACGCAGTTAGAAGACGTTGACCTGCATCGAAGATTAATATAGAATTTCTGGCTCTCATTTAGCTATTTAAATTCACGAGATTTAGGGGAAAATCTCGTGAATTTAATGCACAGTCAACGTGGTATTCAGTACCGTTCGATTTTCGATAAGAATTTACCGTATCGGATATCTAAATAGGCTGGCGAATCAATGGAACGGATTGGTTTTGATCGAAACTGTCCATCGGTGGATTCGCCGAAAAATTCGATTCCTCATTTTCACGATAGTCACAGTGACGTAATTGGACCAAGGTGTACTTAGCGCACTATCACCTGACGATTACCTCTGTCGTTAATTGATTCGATACGATGTGCATTAAAAATGATTTTTTTCATTACTACATAATAGCATGTAGCATTATTGGGTCATTACTTACGTAAAGGTGTCATAAAAAAAAGTTATAAAATTTCACGCACATTTCGCGTGTAACAAACTGTTCAGAAACGTTATTTAAATAAAATACGTGTCGCACTTTTTGAAAATCGATGAAACATAGATGACCGAAATAAAAAGCACCATTAACCCTTATTAACCGATCGTGTGTCGTCTGTTCTGCTTCGTTTATTAATTTCCCGTTAATTCTAAAACTAACAGCCTCTCAATACTTTTTATACGATGTTTATACGATGCAGTCTCTTAGACGGTTTGTGTTTTATATTTCACCGAAATACATTGAAGTGTTCGCGTTTCTTTCAAATTTTTTATAGAATTTAGTTTTTTCTACCTGTGTTTAAAACTAACAGTCTCACAGACGACGCGTAACTGGCTGTGCACGAAAAATTTACATAATCGATTAAGGTTTCTTAATTAATGGACAAACAACGATTTATAAGTGTCGCATAAAGTTACCATGGAATATTTATTCTATGCGACACCTCAAGTTTCTTCCTAAAATACATGCAGCCTCAACCACGAGTCCAAACAAATATCCACTTTTCATAGCCTGAACGGATCGCAATCTCTACCCTATGTAGAACCGCCTGGACGAAGATTGCTCCCCTTAATCCAAGTTGAGAACACCTTATCGTTACGCGAATCTGTTTTATGACTTTCGACAACGAACCAACCATTACATAGCCCATTTCCTATTCACCCTCCTTCCATACTTAACCCTCGTCGAGCGGAGACTCTCAAAAAAGATTTTGTGTGACCGTAACTGTATGTGTGTGTGTGTGTGTGTGTATATATGTATATATACGTTGCATGTCATTCTTCCTCCTCTGACCATGACGTTATAACAAAAAGTTGCTACCCAGACGGCTCCTCCTTCCGTCACGAGGGAGAACTTCTCTGATATCCAAGAACGCGAGCGAGCGGGAGGAAATTGGCGTGCTTCATTATACGAAATCGCCTGTATAAAATGGACATCATCACCGTGGGCGGTCATCAGCGTCGCAGAAGGCTGGCTGTCGTTGTAGGTGTGTCTCGTGTTGTCAGATATTCGACTCTAAGCGGCTCGTCCATTCAGCCTCTTTAAAATTGAACGTGGCAACGGGAAACCGGCGTCGTTTCTTTTATGAACGCGTGACATCCCACAGGGGGAGGACAAAAATAAATTCTAATTAACATAACTGCGCCTGAGAGACGTGGCGTGAAAGGTGAATTTTTCCCCTTTTTTCCTTTGCTTTTTTTTTAAGAGTAGACACTAGCTAAATTTTCCGCTACGTGAAATGTGCAGAGGGAAATTTCTGTATGTTTAAATTTTTATGTACTTTACTAGGAGAAGATTGGAGTTAGAATAGGTTATTAGTTCTTGGTCGTGGGAATTTCGAATTTTCGATTAGGGTCTTTGGGAATTTGAACTCTGGTCCGGTAGTGATTGAATGCCGGGCCTTGGAGAACGGAATATAGAGTTATAGAGTTTCCTGTTGTTTCCTGTCTCCCTAGCTTTGCAAGAAATTCACAATCGCGAGTACAGTACCCACCTCGATGGGCAAAACAGAAATTACTAAGGACTTGGGCATTCTCGATTCCGATTGGGAACTGTGGCTACCAGAAGACGAAGGAGATCGATACTTTATTAACACACTGCTTCGAAATTTAGCGTTTTTGTGCAATGTAGAGAAAGTGAATCTACTTTCATAATTGGATGCATTTCGAATGTAATTGCAATAATATCCATCCTGCGTTTTTCTCGTGAGTGACTGTCGTTGATTTTGATGAAACTCAAAAAAGAAAGATTTTCGTCACATATTTTTTTATGTGCTATAGTCATCATGGAAGAGGTAAAAATTACCCTCGAAGTTGAAGACTGTTATTTCGTGTAGGCATCTTGAAAAATAGGAAGATTTTTAGCTGCGTAAACGTGTTTAAGAAAAATCTATATTTTTTCTAAATAATACATTACGAAATACTTCTTCGTTGATTCTTCTTGTAAAACGTTTATTTCGGGAGAGATTTGTGTATACGAATTTCAAGTTTAAATACAGAATAAATCAGAATTTCTATATTCTGCAAATTTTAAGTTTCCTTGTATGCTATAATTTCTATGAATGTTTATTACTTTAATATCATTACTGCTTCTTGAAATGGATAAAATTAATATTTAAAGTATAGAAATCCTACGGAAACGATTTGTAAATTCACAGTCATGGGAATTTATTATTTGATTAAAAAAGAAAAAAAAGGATATCAACTGTTCGTCGTTCCAAACATTTCACAATTCACAGTAGAATTATCAAATCCAAAAATCTTGGAGAAACAGATATTACAAAACATAAAACTAAAACAATCTTATAAACTAAATATCTGAAAATTTACATTGTAAACTGTCTTCTAACAGAGGACAATAGCGAATCACGAAAAACCAGATGTATCCAGGGAGCAGAATTTTCCACACGGAGACATCCCCAGGAAAAATGATATCCTCTAAGGATGGAACAGATAGAGGTTGAATCGTGCAAAATGTATCTTGGCCAAATGGAGCTGTGCGGCCGGCTGGTACAGCACAGATTATAATCGCGGGAATTGCGGGCTGGCTTCGTCATTAAATCGCGTAGAACACCAGAGATTGTTTCGCCGCTGTTTGCACGGCAACTGAACAAGCAATGAAACAACTGACCGGAGATAGTCAACTAATTATGGCGTTCCTCACGGACCAGAAAACAGAACAATGGTCCGTATATCGGCATCCTGATCGTGCTGTGAGCCTACATTAAAGGATATGCACCGTGAGACTAGTTAATTAACAACCATGCTATATCGATCACCGAGATTAAAGTCAATTGACTATCTTCGCGACGGTTCGTCGATCAAGACGAACGTGAATCGATGCAACACTTTAGATTCCTCTGACTGCGCTTGCGAATTACTATAATTGAAATGTCATTCCCATTTCCACGTATTTCGAAGTAAATTTTAACGATATTTTAATTCGACGATTAAAAGATTAACAGATTTAAATGTTCTGTCTAACTCGAGTATTTAAAATATATCGATTGCTTTTCATCAGAGGAAAATGAGTAGTGCAAAGGGAAAAATATAAATAATTTTTTACGAGATTTAAAGATCGCTGGCGTTTTTTTTAAACAGATCGATGTATTTTTATCACAGCTCTGAAGAAAGATGAATTCAATGGTGTACAATAAGTTAGATCTTCACACGACACTTAACAAGAAAAATAACGAGATGTGTGACACTAATTTTAATACTTGTTTGAACATAAATATACAAAAATAATTATATGAATATTAATCAGAATATTTGTCCCTTTACGCCATTCACTTTCTTCTGGAACGTTTTTTCCGTACCATGGGAAACAACCAAGATATTTAAACTGCTCGAGTTAAGTGAAGAACACTGTATATATTCTTTGTCTTGAAATATTCATTACACCGCCGAAAGAATTCAGATCGGAATTTAAAGATAACTTCATATGAGAGATATCGAAGAATGTGGAAGATTCCTGTATAATGAGCGAAAGATAAAAGAACGTTTGTCGAAATAATAAGTATATTTTCGAGAAAATTACATGACGAGAATTTTGAAAATTTCGATTCAACTTCGCTGACATGATAAACAATCAGTGTCGCAGACGAACAGAAGCTCAGCTTTGCCGACGAGAATATATCGTTGACCGGCCCTAAATGCGCACAGAACGATAACGTCGTGCAACGAAGGAGAGTTGTTGGTTCGAACGACAGCCTTTCAAGTGCACCGTCGACCGGAAGCTCGAGGTTATTGACTCGCCACTCGACTTCGCTGGCGTGTAACATACATCGACGGTGTGTGCCGAGGAGGAAACAGAGGCAGAAACGACGTGGTCCAGACGAGGCAAGAGGCGAGGCTCAGAAGCGCGGACCGAGATGGTAACATATAGAGAGGAGACGAGCTTTTGAAAACGGCAATTTCTTCTTTTCACCGAGCATTGAGTAGGTACACACCGAGTTGCGTGGTTCGATCGGGAGGAACAGTCTCGTCGGTGATAATTAACTTCGTGCCGAATTCTTCTGCGATCCGACAACCTCGAGAGCAAAACGAAGTAGTTGGAATGCTTTTTAGTAACGTCAAGTGATTCTTTAGAGTGAACCGAAGATGTTCTTCCCGATACTTCTATTTGCTAACGAACGTGAAACGATAAGATAGAATAGACGGATCTATAAGAAGAAAAAAAAAAAAAAAAAAAAAATATATATATATATATGAAAAAAGAGAGGAAATAACAACTTAATAATTTGTTCCCCTGTGTTATGCTTGAAATGAAACGAACAGATATTAAAAATTAATCGATCGCTGTATTTCTCCACAATTAGTTCTGTTCGAGGTATATCGATGCTTTAACAATATTATCGAGTAGATTGAAGTTCACGATAAATTATCGACGTAACATCGATAATGGATAAAGACATCGCTGTGGAGATGAAATATTGCAACGATATCTTTCTTCAGAAGTAGATAATTACTAGATCTTTATAGTCGACTGTATTTCTCTCACAGTAAATAAAATTCATCACATCAACAATATTAATAGTATTCTAAATAAGGATATCTAAACGAGTAATCAGTCTAACAAAACTAAATTTTTACTTGAACAATTAATCCCTGCTTTACAAAGCGATTTCTGTAAACTTCCTACCTTCGCCGAACATCGCTAGAAACAACCAATCAAAACGTGTCCAAACAACCCTCCATAATGATCCATTTACACCATCGTCGCCGATAAAGCAATTCCGTAATTCCCCCGTCCTTCGAATGATTAATTCACGCACCGTTCTCAATAATACCACACGCATGCGAGCTGCGTACGACGAGCGAGAAACAAGCGTAATTTGCTCGGCTGGGTAAACGCAGCGTCAACCGAATGGATGGCTCATCGATGCGGCGAAATTAAACGGAAAATTATTATGTTGCACAGATACCGCGGAGGCTTTTACTAAGTACTTTTAAAGGCTAGTAAAGCCTGCTTGAAAACTCATGGATCCACTGGTAAACGTGAATCAACCGCGAAATCGAGTTACCAACCTTGCAGAGAGAATAGATAGGACACGGCTGTCTCCTGTAAAGCCGCGATGTAACCGTATTCGAGATCAAACTCCAACGTCAAATAGACTGTTTTTTTTTTTCTGCCGTAGGATGAGCATAAGCTGTACAAACAGAATCCCATTCGCTAATAACCAAGGACGATCCGATCGATCGGAACGTTCGAATGTACGCGCGCACGCGCGTGCGTATGTCCACAATATTATACGCGTGCGATTTTCGATGGTCGAAATGATCGCGAACGTTAACCGCGTCGAATATGTCGAGCATTCGATGTTTGGCGACTCCTGTGGTCATCATCGACCGACGAAATTAAATTACTTCTGCCGCCGGCGAAACCCTCCTCCCCTCCTCCACTGCCTCCTCCTCCTCCCACCTCTCGACCGTTGTAAACCTGATTTTGCACTAAAACGACATGTAATCGATAGTTTTTGGCTTCGAGTTCAATGAATCGCTACGCCTGGTGTTTCGTGATACGTGGAACATCATTATGAAGGTTTGCGGATACTGTTGCGGATGATTCCAAATCCTAACCTCAAAATAGAAAATTTGAAAAATTAATATCGATAATTCAGAAGGAAAAGATTTAGGTTTTTCTTTTTCTTCCTTAAATTGTGTCTGGTACTTTTACTTTTTTATCTTTACAGGTTTCCTTTAATTGTCTAAGAAATATTAAGTTCCTTCTAGATGTGTATATATATATAATACGAAGATTATTCAGTTAACAAGAAAATAAGGTAGAGCTTTAATTAACGTCGAAAGAAGAGGCTGAAGAGAAAAGAGAATCTTAGAATGCGGAAAATCAGCGCGAAGACTGCGATTGCAAGCGATCGATCGAGGTCATCGGTGCTGGAGAATGTTCCATTAATTACGCGGAAACCTTCAGCTAATCAATGGGTAGTTAGTGGCCAATGGTTGGCTCGCATCAATAATCACTGGGCGACGTGGTAGTATAGTACTGGGCTTTGATGCGCTAATTTACACCACCTGCATTAATGCCCCTGTCCCATTGGTCCGGAACGACGATTGTCTAAGTGCGTGTACGATCCCAGAACAGGTATGCGCAAGGCGCCGCGAACAAGACGATATATTAAGGCCAACTTGACCGAACAAGCCTCGATATTCCTCCCTTAATTGACGATTCACGTCGTTCATTTCGACCATTGGGATAAGAACGATGTAGCAGAGATGCATCATTGGAGAAAAATAAGGATGGTGAAAAGAATCTGTAGAATCATGTTTTCGAAGGACGTAGACTGGCGAGCATGGTTGCCGAAAGCTGACAACAAAAGGTTTCCTGTATGGTCTGACAGAGAGATTTATTCAGTAGAATGTGTCACGTATAAGTCAGACGTCGCGTGTAAAAATTCATAGTCCCTACGCGGGAATAAATATCATAAAATTCTACTCTCTTATCTCGCGCATGTTTCTACAATGTTTATTCCCGAAAATGAATTCTGAAGTAAATATATATATCCTATAAAAATTCAGTAAATAAAATTCTATCTTCTTCATATTGTACATATTTTTAAATATTTCTCTGCTTTTTTACGTTGATCTTCGTCTTAAAAAGAACGAGCCAAAGACACGAAATCTCCTTTTTCTCTGGTTGAAAATAAAAATCACAATTAACCACGCAAACGAAGCAAACTTTTTTCAACTCCATCACCTTCGCCCAGTTCCAGCTATCGTTGCTGACGGAAGAAGAGAATGGCGCTTCTAGTTACTACCCGGTAGATCCGTCTACTTGCGAAGAAAAAGCGCAATCACGGTAACAGCACGATTAACCGTGGAACAATGGCGGGGTCCGAGGCTTCCGAAAATTCGCGGGCACGACAATGAAAACGGGTTCCACCGCCGCGATATCTGACTGCTATACTTTCCAGTCTGTTATAAATACACCGTGTAAACGTCTCGGTGACACCGGGCTCCGTTCCTCCGTCGCGCTTCCGCGGCTTCCGCTTTCGAGCGGTGACAACGGTGGAAACAATGAGCGACCCCCGCGGCCCGTTCCACCGAGCAAACTTCAGCTTTTGTTCCAACGCACCGGGAACAAACGGCGGGAACGAGAAAGAAGCCCTCTTGCTCGGTTTACGGCCGAAACAATACTTTTATCTTGCGAAATTTTCGCCGGAGAAGACGTCGCCGCGCGCGTACGACCACCTAATTAGATTCAAACCGCGAGAAGGGAAGAGATGAACGAATGGGCCGCGCGTAATAAACTTCTAAACGGCGAAACAATGAACGCGGCAGATTAATAAGTTCGTTAACGAGTTACATCGTGGTTGCATGTTTAATTAATTCGGTCCGGTACGGCGTGGTTTGTTATTCTTTTGCTTCTCGAAGCGTGACTACCGAGTTTTTCTTTCTGTTCTGCTTCCCTTTTCTGCTTTTCTCTTTTTTTCGTGAGACGTCAGTAATGAAAGGCGTGTAGTATATGAACAGATAATTGAAATTCACTCGGATAAAGGTAATACGGTGAAGATTCTGCGTGTATTAGAATTTTGATGGGAGGTAGATTAAATTCCGTCTGTCCGTTACTACTCTTTATTAATTGAGGAGCTATTTGATCATGATTATCACATGATGAAACGAACTTTCCTATTGTTGTTACTGTGCACGTGAGTAAATTCCTGTCGACGATACGAACTCCGACGAAATCATCGTCTATTAAAACAGAAGTAAACCGTACATTTGATACACGAGTATCGTTCATCCGTTTCAACATCCAAGCTGTAGTCGACATTGTACTCTTCCGTTATTTTTTCGTTTGAAGAAAACTTCGTACACCATCAAAGAAGCAATTCCTAATTTGTACACTCGGCATACGACTCGTCGTGCCACGAAAGATGTTCAAAGTACGATTTCTCGTTTGTGTCCCTTTTGAGAGAGTTTAAATATCATCCACCCGATCGGCGTTTTATTGAAAACTCTACAAAGGAGACTCCAAATGAAATAGATATAAAGAAAAAGAAGAAGACGTGAAGCTTATAAAGAGAGGTTTCGTTGACGTCCGCATGAATCGGACCATTATCATGCAAACCTTATGAAATCGAACGCTACCAAGTTAGACAGAAAGACAATATTTCCGGGCGAGATGTACGTAGAGAAGTAGAGGGAACGAAAACGGAATGCCACGTATTTCGTTCACGTGGTTTCGACGATGGAGTTTGACCGGTGAGCCGACAGCGAGCGGTATCGGCCCGGTCTGCTCTGATAAAGGAGAAAGCCCTGATATTGGTCAGACAGTGGAATACCTCCGGTTCGCGTCGGACAACAAGATTTCTCTCTGTACCTTATACCAGTCTCGTCAGCCTTATGGGCCACGCTGGCTGGATGAAACGAGCAGCGAAAAGGGTGCAGAGAGAGAAGAGAAAAAGGGAGGAGGAACGACATAGAGTAGATCGAGGGCGAGGTTAAAAGGAAAGTCTAGGGGATCGAAAGATTGCGATTGGAACAAGTACCGTTAAGCGGCAATGGTCTGCCCGTTGTCACTATCAGACCTTCCCGCAACACGAGGACCCATGTACACGCGTTGCTCTAACTTGTGCTGTCCCTGGCTGTTGAAGAACAAGCCGGTAAATTGAATTTCGGCGTGGATCGATGGAGAAAAAACTGAGACCGGCTGAGCACACGAGACGAGGATCGAAGGTGTTGGAAGTGGCGAGTACAGGTGTCGAACGAGCATGGTGAAAGGATGATAGAGAGATTAAAGGATAAACATCCTTCTCTTCGCAATTCAGCCACTTAATCGCCACGAAGAATGCGAAAACAAGCGTGGAGGAGAGAAACGTTATCGAGCGAGGCTAAACGAATTCGCCCTGTGGAATAAGTTCGGTGAAGGAGGATTCGACTGGTCGTATCCCAACGACGTTCCCTTGTCTATTTGTCGACTGAAATACGGTGAATTCGGCGTAGCAGCCGCATAAAACGCGCATTATTCTTAACTTTTTCCCGGACGCGGGATTCGCCAGCGAGAACCCCGAGGGCGCTAAGCAAATCTATCCCCATCAGACGCAGAACGACGTTACCGCGTTTCCTACAGCCACGTCTCTCCAAGCCGCCTCTCTTTTCCTTCGTTCCTTCTCTACGGGCTACGTGAAGGATGAGACGCTGGAATTCCTCGAAGACGGGCGAAACGATGATTATGGCTCTCGTCAAGCGCGTTACGGGGCCCGTTATCGGTCGTCTTTTGATCCAACACCGCTCCTCACTCGCACTCTGCATGATTTCGATCTCCTTTGTACGCCGTTTGTTTGCCCACCCGCTTCGAATATTCCATCGCGAAAATAACGCGCCTGGCGTGATTTTAATTTGATGGAGAATAATAAGGTAATTATGAATCACTTTGACGTTATATCTCTCTTGGGAAATGAAAATCTGTTTCTGGTTACTGTATCAAAAAGATGGAATGCGAAATTTAATGCGGTGAAAACGTCACACAATTTTATTATATATTATGAAAAAAGAATAGGTTATTTAATAGACGGAAAAATTAGGAAGTGTTAATAATAATAAATATTTTCATATAATAGCGAGAGTTTCGTAAATTTCGCTGTCCATCTTGCATATATTAATTAACTTTTAAAACGTGTATTATTATAAAGGATTGATTTCAAGAAGGAAAAGGCGCAAGAGTAATTACAGCGCTAAGAGTTGGATTTTTGATAAGTGGTGTGATAAAAATTTTACGAACTCCATAAAAAATTTATAAACTACACTTCTCCATTTTCCAGTGCTATCTTAATTAAAGAATCTATAATCGTACAATCAATCACAGATCTCTTCGCAAGACCCTTTTCTCACCATTCCACATAAAATCCTTTCGCCAAATCCCTGACAGACTACCTCGTTCAAAATTCCGCCGCAGTGCCGTGAAATTAAACATCGCCAGAAGGGCTCTGACAAATAAACAGGGCGGGACGCGCGACGGTCAGGCTGAAAAGAGCAGCACAGTGTGGATGGCCTGGCCGTCTAGCGGGAGAAATAAAGGAAGGCCTGTCCTTCGCGCGAGCAACGGGCGCGGGATATTAAAAACAAAAGTGGTCCACGAGAGAGAAAGAGAGGGAGAGAGAGAAAGGGTGGTGGCCGCATGGCGGTGGGTTCATTTGAAACGTGATTCGAGAGCGGGTCGCGGCAAAGAGGGTTGAAGCGCGTTACGCGGCAACCGCCGCTCGCGCAGAACGATTGTTTCACCCCGCGATGCCATTGTTTCGACGTGTGTACGTACGTTTCGCCGCGGAGACGAGCAAGCTCGCCGCGACTGACGCGTCCGTAGGCGGAAATAATGAAAAAAAATAAAATAAAAAATGTCCATACCAGAGAAAAAGGTCGAGCGGGGAGAAAAACGAAAAATTGAGAGGAAGAAGGAGAGACAGAAAGAGAGAGGAAAATGTTTACGGCAGATGCATATTCATGCGGAACGATGCTCTCGTCCGAGGCCAAGTGACGCGGATTAATATGCATAAAATCCTTGCGTTACCGGGAATTCGAGCAGCATTCCGTGGAAAATAAGAAACGAATTTTTGATACCAGGGATTGGCTACGATGCTTGCATTTAAGGGAATCGCACTCTCTCGTTCGTTCGATTTCATAAGCTGTTTTCCCAGAAATCGGTCACTAGTAGCAGTGAAATGGTTTTCTGTTATTGTAGAACCCGTTGGGACTTTTTACGTGACACGCGATATCGCTTCAGTATATAGTAACCGAATGCGACTGTCAAACTTTTATTTCCTTTCCGATAGGCTTTTTTTATTCTCTTTTTTTGTTGCAAGGCTCTTTTCTTGTTTCAATGCAACGCTATAGGAATTTTTGTATTTTTGGTTACTCCGGTGAAAGTTTGTAACGTTTATTTGAAACAGTTTCCTCGTACAACTACAAAAGAAATATGACGTGGAGTGAATATACATATATTTTAGCGGAGAACATAGAGTATTCAATCCTCGAATAGACAATTTTACATTTTTACCTAATTTTACAAACTCTCGATAGAGAAATTACTTGTAATTTTATACCGAGGTAAATTAAATCACCGAACAAACGAGAATATTCCAATTCCTATTGCATATCAGTTTTCAACGCTGATTGCTCGGTGTAGTTCCACTTTGTTAATACTATTGCTGACGATGTTATATTAAATTGAACAATGTAACTTACCGAGAACAACGAGCTTCACAGGCCTGCCGGAAAGTATCTTCCCCTGGTCGTCCTCGAGGGTGCAACCCCATATACCGTCGTCTTCTAATCTGACGTTGTCTATATGCAACGCAGCCGTGATAGAGTCGCCGATATATCTATGTCCAGTCCCACTCATCTCCGTTCTCGTGTTGATTGTAATCATATCCACCGGGCTTCCCTCGTGCAACCATGTCGCTGGTCGTATTCTGTAGCTCCTAACAAGACAATTCGTGCCAATTAATTCGGGATGACAATAGCCAACTATCGTGCGGATTTCGTTTTCCGAATGACAGTGTTCAGACTTTGACTACTTGTTCCCTCGACACTTTAAATCGAATCTTCCCCTTTGTCGAGAAATGTGTCACTGTTTACGGTGACTCTATACTAACTGTCGCAGTTTCCAGTCACTTTCTGGAGAACGTGCATCGAATCCTTCGTCCCCGTAGACCTTTGTTTTCTTTTTCTCGTTAAATCGATTCGAGAAGTGTGATCGTAATATGGGACTAATTGTAACTTTAATAATAGAGCACGTTTTTCAGAATTTATAAATTTTATCGTGACAGAGCAATGTATATTAACACGTTACCAATTTCACGAACGAATTTCAGTTGGAATACATATCTAATATTGCTAAAGAAATTAGTAAAACACTTAGTGTTAAAAAAATTACTAATGCAAAAATAAAATATCACTGTGAATCTTCACTTTGATCCACTCATTCGATTAACAATGTATTGACAATCGTAAAATAATGTTCAACTAAATAAACTCTAAATCACAGAGAATTTTCACTCTAGAAAAATTCTCCGTATCCTCTTAAAACACCTTCCCTCAGCCAGAATAAATTACTCTCGAACCCAGAGAAAGAAATCCCCCTTAAAACCGAGGCGAATAAAACCACACCTATGTTACCTAAGATAAATTTATCTTTGCACTGGTGTGCAACACACGAAAGCAGCTTATCCGCGTTCGTATGGTGTTCTATTCGTCAATAAAGAAGCCTAAATTACCTGGCCCCGGGCAACAGTAGCCTCGAGTAATTTCCCTCCAGCTCGCAAGGTAGTATGACCTTGCTGTGAGGTTTCACCACTAGTTCTAGGGGTGGCTTTGACGGCGCACCAGCTGTATCTAAGGAGACTGGAACATTGGTTGTAGCAGAGGAACTGGTAGACCATAAGTCCTCTTCGGGGGCTAAAAGTGCCGCGGGCTGCGCCACCTCGTCTGACAGAGAAATCAACGTCGTACTGGACGCCGTTGTACTGGTGGTGCTCGTCGTGGTTCTTCTAGCACGCCGTCCACCCTCCTGTCTACTACGGAGAGTGAAAACACCGGCCTCGTTCACAGACCCTGCAACGATAAAGGATGACATCGTGATTGTCGGTGTTCTGCTCCGTCAATGAACGTTCAAAGGTTCGAGGATAAAATAATGTAGACTAAAAACAGTGTTTTTCTTTTTGCTTCTCTATTTCTTTTTTTTTTTTTTTGTACGTAGAAAAATAATTCACAAATTCCCGAAATAGTTTTAGCTTGTATAATTTGGTGAATTTTTGTTGGAAGTTTTAATTTGAAATTTAGAAATAGTTTTGAAATTTTTACATATTCGAAATAATGAAACTAATTTAATTCTTGAGAAAAGTGTACAGAATCGTATGGAAATTGTTTCGATCGAATGTCTGTTTTAAACAGATCAGACATTTTTCGTACTTCCAGGTTTAAATGTATTTTATCGAATTTCTAATTTTTACTTTATTATAGTGTTAGATTAGAAGTCTTTCGATTTTACACAGAACGCTTTTTCACGATTTTTAAACGGAACTACGTTATTAACGACACTTGATTAAATATTGACATTTCCCGCTTAAACTGTATTTCGCTGAAATATCAATTGTTACATTATCGTTATATTCAAACAGTTTTAATTTTACACGTGACAGTTTTCAAAAATTTTTAGTAGAACGGTCTACCATGAATAAATTCGGTGCACCAATGTATGATAAACGTTCTTATTTTATTGAATTAAATACCACGATTTAACGACACTAACGCAACTCCAAAACTCGACAAAGCCGTAAAATAAACGATGTTCCACGCAGGTAAAAGCACTTCTTAACTAAATAGTGTTTCCAACGCTCGGTCGATCCTCCCCGAAAACTGTCTATCAGGTTCGGTCGACCAAGGCAGCACGGGGAAAACTAATTATGACTTCGATGGACCGCAAATAGCTATAACTATCTGGCGGAGCTAAGGCAACCTTGTCGACCCGTGTCTACTCATACCGTCCTCCCACAACCTCGTAAACTGTAAACTTAAGAAGCTAATGTTCAGTACACGACGAACGATGACGGGACCAGAACACGAAACACCTTTGTCACTTGATCCTGCGAGCGAATTTTCTCACAGATTACAATCTTTCCACACGCAAAGCTTTGATCTTCAGGAGAAAAAAAAAATATATATTTGAACAAAACGATGAAACGAGATAAAAATGACACTGGAAAACAAATTAAATCTCTAACAGCGGCGATTCTATAAAATTCGTTTTATATCCGCAAATTAGTTCACACGAGCCAGTGAATCAACGCATATTTTTATTTGACAAATAAAATTTTATCTCCGCTAGTAGATTTCGTTGAATGAATCGATGAACCAGGCGAAACAAAATAAATCGACAGAAAATCCTACGATCGTTATCTACTGATAGTCTCTATTCCGTGCAATCTCTAAAAAAAATACTCTCAAAGCTACAGTTCTTTCACTTTCACTTTCGAAACTTCCGTGTATCAACAGGAGGAAATTTGAGCGTTGGTTACAGGGAAAATCGTGTAAGTCGAGTAAAACGCGTGCAACTAGAGGAATGCGAGGAGAATCTCGTAATAAGATCGTCGAGATCGCGTTCGATATCGAACGATTCGTGTTCATCAACGTTTCACACAGGTATGTGAACGACCGGTTATACACTGGAATCGAGTGGATGTTGTTCGACGTTGATGCATGCATTATTCAGCTGGTGTATCCATTCATTATTCATGTCATGATCAATGGATGTCAACAGACCGCGATCTGTATCTGAACACGTCACCATGACGGAAAGTGAAAGCGCGTTTCGAATATACCCGCGACACGAAGGGGCCAACGATGCCGATCAGATTTTTACGTAACGAAGAAACACGACACACGCTTGTCTTCGTAACAATGCCACATTATAGTAGCACTGATGGCTGTCTGTTTGATCATCGATACGTTAACAGGGTAATAGGGAAATTCGTGACGTTAGCTCGTGTCTCTCCTTGTTAATTAACCCTTTGACTGCCATGCCGAAATCACATGTTTCGCTCATGACGCCACGGTAGTATTTTTACTATTCAAAGCATATAATGGCTTTTAAATTTTTTATTGATGTTCTAATAAAAATTTTTAATTGTTCAATGGGGCACTTTTTATTTCAAAGTATCTTATATTTATCGCTTATATTCAAAATGCATTAACTGTTAATTTTCATTCAATTTTTACAATTGTAAAAAGTTCAAGCGTTCCGATCACCAATGACCACCATGGCGTCACAGGAGAAACCATGGCCGGTCATATATGACCAACGTGGCAGTCAAAGTGTTAAAGATATTTAAATATGTCGAATTACAGATTAATTAATTTGATATTTGAAACGTTCGACGTGCAGTACTTTTGTTAAGTTAAGATAATTGTTGAATTGTTGTTAAATGTATTTCGTTCACGAAGTCCTGAAAACTTCGTCGACTCAAACCATGCTTTTTTAGAGTAAGAATTGTAAATATATCTAAAATGATGAAGATTGAAATACCGCTTAGATCTTTTTTTAAACAAATGTTTATATTTATGAAGCAAGCATATAATAAAAAGAATGATTTATTCAGTATGACGATTAAAACTAGAATTGATCAATTTCTATCGTAGATGAATTACAATTTATAATGTATGGATACTTTTAAACAGTTCATAAACAATCATATCGCGGTATACGTATCTATTTGTAAATATCGTATAAAAAAAAAAAGAAAAAAGTTTTGTCATCAAAGAATCATTTTTTATCGAGAAAATCGATACCGCTAAATTTCACGTACACGAAACAAAGCTGACAGACGCGCAGCCGTAAAAAGGATCGATATCAATGCGTTCTCCGTTGAAGGAACCGTTATCGATAAATTCCAGATTATGAGGTATTCATATTTGCGCGAGTTCTGTGTCGAGAAAAGCGCGATATCGATAAATATCGAACCGAATTTCCACCTCTGTGGCGGTAAATTGCTCGTCCTGAAAATCAACACCAATAAATTCCGGGTCGTGGGAATCGACGTCAATAAATTCTGGGTCGTAAAAATCGATGCCGATAAATTTCACCCTGTGAAACCCTCTTGTAGCTGAGGGGAACATCGGTGAAATTTCGGGTCGTGATAACCGATCAACGAATAAATTCCGTGTTTTGCTAACCGAATATCGGTTGAATCTCTCTCTCTCTCTCTCTCTTTCGCTCTCTCGCTCTCTTGCTCACTCTGGCGTGGATCAACGATGATTTTCGGGTCGTGGAGACTTCACACGGTGACAAATTCCCGGTAGCGGAAACCGAGGACCGAGATAAATTCTGGGTCGTGACACGCGGCATCGATAAACTCTACGTCTGCTCGACTCGAATCTTTCATTAATCAACCCATGTTGCAACCCAGTTACGCTACTGTATGTACACGATGTAGATCAATGTGTAGAGAACACTTGGAGAACAGATTCAGCACTTAAAAATAACGAAGTTCGCATCGATGTGACAGTGAAATCGAAAAAAATCAAACTTTATTTTTATACTAATTAGATTAGATTAGATTTGTGAGTATAATTTGGAATCTGAAGAAAGAAATCGTTTTATAATTAATAAGGTATAAGATGTACTATTTGACTAAGTTTGCCAAGAAAAAATTACAAATTGGAACAAATACGTATTGAAGTAAAATTTGAAAATCATAAGTAGGGTAATACATGGTATAAGAAACATATGCACGTGCATAAAAGAGTATCGTATGACCTGATAGAATTATAATACGATGAGGAGGTTTAAAAAAAAAAAAGAACAAGAAAAACGTATCGATGTCATTAGAATTTCAGTAGTAACTCTGATATTTTAAAGGACAGAGTACCTAATGAACATCAATGTGTACAACGAAATAATTGACTTGTTCCTCTTTATCTATCCAGAGTAAAAAACATCTTATGTGGTTACAGTGGATTCTTCCTCCAAGAACTTCACATTTTCGTATCACTGAATTTTAAACACTTCGAGAAGTTGCTGCTTAAGCCGTTTCCATACACCGAATTAAATAATTCCCATGCACAACATCCACTTCTTTCCTGAACATAAATTTATTTTTGATGCACGACACTCACCTCTCCGTTAACTCTTTCCCCTCGACTTTTACAGTGCCGTAAAATCCTCAAGAACTTCACTCTCTCGTAGTCAACGAACACTGGTTACGACGAATCGCGAAGTCAGAAAGATCGCGTGGAAACGACTATCTATCCGTGTGTCTCTTTGTCACCCGTTACTCGCGAGCAACCGCGATAAGCTGTATTCCTCCTCTACCACGTCTCTTCCCTTTCCCTCCGCCAGAGGAAAAGAGAAAGAGACACACAACAGAGGAGTAACGCGAAAGAGGGAACGAGGAACACTAGCGTGACGTCTTTATGTCGGTGCGTTTGCATGTATGCATGCGAGTCGCGACAATGCGAGATTGTAAAGCGGTTAAGAGGATTTGTCACCTCGTGTCACTGGATAAACTCCTTTTCCTTCGCTCGCGAAACTCCGCGCCGCTACTTCGGTTGACATCTTCGAGGACACGATTTGTGAGTCTCTTCCCTCTCTCTCTCTCTCTCTCTCTCTCTCCTCTTTCTCTGTCTCTTCTCACCTTCTCCCGTACGTGTCTCACTCTCTTTTACTTCTCTGCAAGGGAGAATCCAAACTCCACGTCCCAATTCCCTTTGTTCGAGGTGCATCAAACGTGAAATATGCGAGTTCGCCCGGGGAATTCCGGTAATTTGCGAAGAGAAATCGGGGAAACTCAGCTTCGTCTTTAATCCCCTGCCCGAAATACTAGATTTGTCGAACGTTTCACGAGCTACCAGAGTACGAACGAGTAGGGGAAACTTAGTCTCGCGAAACGCATGTGATACCGTGGAAAGTTCGCTAGAAGTTCTTCCACCATCCAGCTCCCCCCTCCACCATCCCCCCGGCCATCCCAGGGGCTATAGGATTTCGCTCCGTCGTGCTATTAATCGTTACTTATTTCCAGGCTTAATGGTGCCGTAAAGAAAATCGTTCGAGGATACTGCTACCGAGGGTGAATTTGTTGCGCCAATTCAACGAGCTCTGCCGGAAGTGCACAGCTGTAGGGTACAATGGTTTTAATGGCGGCATTGTGTCTGTTTTGTCGAGCGCTTGACTCTGACAGAAATAGTATAATTGAGTGCGACCGGTATTTATCGTTACGCTTTGTCTGGTTTACTGGAAATTGTGAGTGTAAGTTGCTGCTTTAACCGTGCGACGGGTTTACAACTGTTTCCTCTTGTTTTTCGCTTTTCTTTTTCGCTCCCCTCTCCTTTTTCTAATAAAAGTTGAATAGGACCGAGTGATGATCAATCATGCTCGAGATAAATTGAGGAATGAATCGCCCGTGTGTTTACCTTCGGAGATTGATTCATTTTTACGAAAACAAGCGTTCGTTCAGCCGCGTATCAATAAACCGTAAAAAGAAGAGGAAAAAAAGAAAAGGACAGTCAATGTTCTGAATCAATAAAAGTGACGAATGTATTTGTCGAAGGTATTCCGGCATTTTCTCGAAAATACTTGCACAATTACCTTGCGTATTGAGGAAGGCGAAATCTAGTAAACAATGGCAGAGAGAGAAAGAGTTAAAAAAGGAAAAAAAAATACAATAGGACTCGCACCTAGATCGCTGTATTTCCTTTTCAAATCCAACAACTTGGTCGCCTCCAGTGACAGGTGTACAAAATAATCAAGCATGCACGCATCGAACACCAGATACGTTGTTGTAACAACAATCGCTTGCATTCGTTCACAAATGTTCCCACACGTCCAATGTTATTTTACAGTGAACGAGGTGTGTTTCCAAATTCTCACAAACTTCCTGTATAAACCGGTTACTCATCGTTCCAAATAACAAAAAACAAAAACAAAAAAATAAACGCCTACATCCGTAGAAACTTACATGGGAATAAAACGAAACAGTTCGATCTGTGGCCGGAAGAAGATGGAAGATACGATGCCAACGTCAGCGTTGTGTATATAAAGCGGTAAAGATCATGATCCACGTCTCTGGATCACGTCTAGCAGACGAAATAAGAAATATAAAGCCAGAAAGAGAGAGACGGTAAAAAGGTGAAGCCGTAATGGAGAAGAGAAAGAAAATGAGACAGACGCAAAGAGGAAGAGAGAGAAAGGGAGACAAGAAAACGAGGAGATAGAGAAAGGGTAGTAAGGTGCAACGAAAGAATTCAACGGTATGGATATATATCGCCGGGGGAATTTATCTTTCGTGGAATTCACAGCACGAACGTCTTTGATGGCAACAGGAGTGATTCTCGCCCAAGCCACACCTCCTTCTATCTCTACAACTCTCCTCCTCCTCCTCTTTCCATCATCTCCCTCCTCCATCCCTCACTCCCTTGGTTCTCTTCGTTCCGATCCTCTAATCTCTCTTCACCCTTTACTCCTATCCTCGGTGTCATCCTGTACTAAGCCCTCTGTAATACCCTCTGCTACGGAAACAGTTACGGGCCGGTATTCGTTCCGGTCCTTGCCCGGTAATTCCAATCACTACGACGCTCTCGTTAACTCGAATCGACGAGCAAATACCGACGCGCGGCAAGAACAACACACGAGATTTCGACTGGCTGCCTACCCCGATCCTCTTCCTCGTCGAATCTCGCCGTGGATTATACGAAATATATATTCTTTCAGCCCTCTTGTCCTTGTTTTCCATCCGGGAAACAGATTAATCGATGAACGAGGGAAAATAATACAAGGGGATTCGATACTGTTTATACATCGAATCAATTCTTAATTGCACGCGTCGCACGTTAACTGGAGCATTTTCATTCGTATTCTGTTCTGTTTTTTTTTTTATTATTTTATTTATTTATTTTTTTTATTTGTATAGCATTGATAAGATTTCGTGTATTATTTGAAAGGCTTTTCCGTAGAAAGGTAGAAATGTAAAATTGACGATACGTAGTTTGTTACAGCATTATAGAGCCTGAAAAAAAGAGGAAAGCTTCTGTATTCGATATCTTTTAGCTACGTTATCGGTTAAGTATTAAATTTTACAGAGCGGAAACCATTATCTTAGACAAAAGAAATCTGCCACGCGGCAGGAGGAATACCTTTGTATCCTCTGTTTCATCAGAACGTTTCATTTAAACGCTTCCATAACGGTCGAACAATTCGAACGGATGAATTTCCGTTTATGTGTCCCGATAATCGAGAGTCAGGAAATGAAACTTCATATAACTGGCCGCGTAAGTTTTAACTTTATTTCATGTCAAATGGATTCCAATTTCACTCCTACTCCCTTACCAATGTATTCCACTAATTTCCCCTTGAGTTCATCTCTTCTAACCGAACGCGAACTAAATTTATAATAATCCTACCGGTGTCTTTCTCATCAACTCGTACAGAACTCTTTAGCTCGTTTCATTAAAAAAAAAAAAAAAAGAAAAAAAAGGAAAAGGAAAAGAAAACCAGTTATTGTAGTTTCGTTTGTTACTGTCTGCGTATAACGACAAATTGCACACTTTAAATAACGGTAATGTGCAAAAAGAAACAAAAAAAAAACAAAAAAAAAGAAGAAGAAAAGAGGAACCATTCACATTTGATTAGACTTGTTCGTACAACACGCCTAGAATCAGGTGCGGCTAACTAGAAATCGTTACGATCGATCGAACGATAACGATTACGGTCGACGATCGTAAACAGCGAGAAGTATGGAGGATCCATTTGTTTTTAAGCACTACCGATACGTTATGAACTCTAGCACTCTCTCTTCTAACTCTTCCCTCTCTATCCCTCCACTTGTTCTCTTATTGCTTATCGAACCACGCGGACATTTTGTTTTTACCGAGCAATAACTGTTACTGTTTTGCTCATTTTCTTGCACGAGCGGCTGGAATAATCTACAGACCAGGCAATTTGCATTGGCGAGCAATTATGTTCGCTCTGACATCTATCCTCGATCGCGGGCTAAGTAACGTTCGATAAAAGTTAAAGGAACGAATGTTCGCTCTCGTTTTATCATGGAGATTACACAGGCTGTTTCGAACGATGAGATAGTATCGTTGTAAATTCGTCTTGCAACTTATTTTAATAATAATATTACTTTGATACTTGATACACGACGCAAAGAAAAGATGTCAGCATTGAATTACTATACATTGTTGACGATAATGCAGTATGCAAAAGAGTTGAAATAAAAATTTCTAAAAAGCGGAAAGGCAATTCTTGTTTTAATTGACATTGTAACTCAAAATTTTTACAAAAATATTCATGTTTCTATTACAACTATCTGCAAATAAGCATAAACGGATCAAGAAGATTTGTGTAGACGAGTAAATCCACTAATTTTCCATGGGAATTAAATTTGAAAATTTTTTAAAGTAATTTATAATACATTCCCCGATGTCCATTTATAATAGAAACTCGAATATCAGAAAGTAATTGACACGACGTGTGATTTGTATCTTTTGAAGGTGGTACTGAAGGCACTTGTAAGCGAGATGAATAAAAATACATTTAAGGAATAGAATAAAGACGAGCCTATTACATTCGTAATTTTTTTTCGAATGTGGTTGTTCCGCGAGAATTACATAGTACAAGTAGAAGAAAAGTTTAAGCGCGTCCACGTATTTCAAAAGTTGCAGCAATTTCGAAAACAAATTAAACCGTTCTCATTCATCATAACAAAAAGCGAGGAAACTTTTTCCATTCAACTTCGACTTCAAGAATCGAGGAATTTATCTTCGCTACAATTCCATAAGGAATACCCTATATCTCGTCAGAAAGTACAGAACGGCATTAATTTCACAACTTACTCTCAGTTCGAATATCCCGACCGAAAACTTAACCCATTCGGTGCCACGTGTACCGCCGGTGGTACACGACAATTTATTTTTTTTTTCTTGAATAAAACTTTCTTCAAATGAATAAGAATATCCTTCGATTCAATGCTTCGGTGAAGTGTCAAGAACTTTTCGCACAGTAGAACCTCGGTAACTCGAAAACCTCTATAAAACTAGAATTTTGTTCATTTCCTTCCGCTCCGCTGTAAAAACCTTCGTAAATCGAAATATAAACTTTCTATAACACGTATCACACTTTCTACATTTAAATGCGTTTAACCGCGCATAATAGCCACACAACGCAAAGTGCCATTCATTCTTCATTTAAAATTTATCTTTCTTTCATGTTTGTATGAAAATATTATATGCGTAAATATAATTGTTGAAAGTTGAATTTGTCTTTCTTTGAGTATCCATAAATCGAAAAACCTAACTCATGCACAAAGCCTCTGTAAGTCGAATGTTTTTGCTTATCGCTCGTTAATCCAAAAATTTTAATAAGTCGAGACTTCGATAACACGAAAATTTCAACTGTTCCATTAAGATTCGTATTACCAGAGTTCTACCGGTATCATAAAAAAGACACACACATTTTTCCATAAATTATCACTTTCTTTCAAACTTCACCTGGAAAGACTTACAATTCTCCCGCGATGCGAAGCCTGCTAAGGATGAAAACTTGTAAATCAGTAAATATCCAATGTTACACACCCTAAAGATATCAGTATTACATTTTCTATCCCCATAAATATCCTGAACACCCTAAAAAAGAGGGAGGGAACGAGTTCGCCCCAGCTAATCCCCAGCAAATCCCCGAAGTGGTTCGAAAATTACGATTTCCATAGTGCCACGTACATTCTTATCAAGCCACACGGTAAGGGTGAGCTTCTTTGACGTGGCGCGACGGATATTATATGTATATATAGGGTCGGTGAAGCCGTTCGCCGCATGGAGTTCCATTAACAGCGGCGTTGTCCATCCGGAGCTGGCGGATTGCTCGGGATTCTAATCTGACCGCAGGGCATGCCTTCTAATATAGATAGGCTTGATTAATTCCGCGGCAACGCAGTAATGCGTCGTGTGATCCGCGCGCGCTTCTCCTGATCCGTACGATTACGAGAGGCGTTACGTTGTCGCGTAAACGAGCCGAGGTTTCAACCTAGACCATACGGGCAAAGGAACACACGCACACAAGGCTAGCCGTACCACCGTACGAGGGTTTAGCTATGCAAATTAAATTGGAGAACCCTTGTGGCCAGACGGCGGCGTCGTCCATTCCGATGTCGTAAAAATCGCCACGACAACGCACATCTACCGGATGCACGATCAACTCCGCCGCCATTATCGAGTGCTGGCTCTGTGCAAGCGGCACACAGGACACGCGCCCTGATTGGAGAACTAGCGGCGGTAAACAGGCTAGATGGGATGGACTTCGGTGGATCGATGATTCCGTGCTTCGATTGCTGATCCTTTTGTACGGATTACTCGTGCGTGAGTATTGGTCGGAAGAGATTGATCTTGTTGGATTAACGGTAGATGCGGAATGGTCGTTTTTTCCTCTTTTCTTTTTCTTTTCTTGATGCCTTTGTAAGAATCGAACGAGTTCCTTGCGTCCTTCTTACGTTAACTTTAGACTTATGCGAGGTAAGAATAGAATTGTCGAGAGAAAGGTATTTTTCTATAAATTATAAAAATATCTTGGTAAGATTACAATTGTGTTCTTTATTGCTAAGTTTATGGAGTCACACGCGCATTTGCAATGTACTACGAGCACGACCGATAAACTGATATATTTCTAAGAAATAAAAATAATTACGATCGTGACCTCGCTTAAATATATTCGAGGAAAATGTAATTTCGATATGATGCAGTTTGAAGAAAATTTGACACGGTGACCCAGTTTCGTCTTATATTACACAAGTAATCAGTATTTCAATATGGCACACACAGTCCTCAAAGGGTTAAAATGAAGGTGGAAATGAGCCAAAGTGGAGAAAGAAATGTAAATTAAAAATCAGGGGAAATTTTTTGTGACGGTACGAAGGTTAGGTTAGATTAAACTTTTAGCTTCCGATATTACTTATTCCGATATAAATCGTTTTCTATATTAAACGTTTGCCTGTGCTCTTTTACGCCTTAATAATTTCCTAAGGTAGAAAATTCATGTTGTCTCTCGGTTGTTTGTAACTCAAGTTACAGCTGATACTTTGCATGACGATATACGTTCGTGTAAACAGGTTCAGGGGTATTTTGTTACGTTTCGTGCTCTTGGATATTAGTCCCTTAGCTACGAAAAGCTATGTGTACAGAGTGTCTCACGAGGAAACCGACAAACTTCTACAATAAACTTGGCAAATTGAGCCTTCTGAGACAAACAAGTTATACATACAAATACATTACGTATATATTTATTAAAAAATTATTTCTCCTCAATTTCTCTCAACCTTTCTAATATACATATACACCTCGTTGACTAACTTACAATCTCATTTTGTTCGCGACTAACAACCTTTTCTTGAAACAAACGTGAACCATGAGATCGATAAAACGATCATAGATCAGACAAATCAACAGAAACAAAAAAATACTATATATTCAAGCTCCTTCCATGAGAACGCATCCTGGAATCCACCTATCATCATCCTCTCCGTCTGAACCGAGGTCGGTGGTAAACGGAGGAAAGCGTTTCATTTATATTTAAAAAAAGAAAAAAAAAAAGAATGTTCGACAATCTTTACGAGGCCACCTCTTCGTTTCGTCGACGAAAAGTTACGCGAGTAATTCCAAGCTGGCCGAGTGCCACGATCACATGGCCGCAGGAAAATCTCCGCTCAAACAAACTGCTCACCACATACACACACACACACACACACACATATATATATATACGCAAAGATAGGCTGCTCCCGGGGCCAGTTTTCGAGCCACAGATATTGAGTGATTGATACACTTTCCAGAACGGAGCTTACGGGTCTCGCAAGTTTCCTGAAGCTCCGCCAAGAGGCGAGAGCCGGATGTCGAATGTGCCGAGTCCGGTGCGCGATGCCAAACCGGAAATCACCACCCATCCCATTTTCCATAGGGTCGGAAAGAAGCTGACCTACGTAGAGAGAAGAAAGAAAAGAAAGATAGAACCGTGATCTACCCCTCTCTCCTCTATCTCTA
Organism: Anthophora plumipes; assembly: GCA_951804975.1. Lineage (NCBI taxonomy): Eukaryota > Metazoa > Arthropoda > Insecta > Hymenoptera > Apidae > Anthophora > Anthophora plumipes. The sequence continues at coordinate 16,259,403 of OX638116.1, read as the reverse complement.
ATTGTTATCGTTCCGTATCGACCGTTTTGCATAACCAACATGCGACACGAGCTTGCCAGGAAAACCAAAGCAGATTCTGTCGACGAGAATCGACGAAAGTCTGAAGCTTCTTTTGTATACCGGAGGATGAGAAACATCTGCGATCTCTATCGGTGACATCGTATGCATGTATGCTTGTATCACAGAGATAAAATAAAGAACGGCGTATATACCTTGTGTTTTTATAGTCACGGTTACCGTGCCGTGGTGGTAAAGCTGGATCTAAAAATTTTACACTCGAACCAGGCTGATACGAATCGACTATGGAACGTATGGAGTTGCTGAACGGATCGGTTGGACGGATTTCCAACAACGTGGATGACCTCTGACAGATAGCGAGGCTCGAAGATTTACGAATTGCGTAACTTAGTATCTAGCAGGCGATTAAAATAATATCGAGAAATTTTTATTGGAATAGCTGGAGTTAATAATAATACTAATGAATATTTAACACCTTGACCAATCTCTTTTTTTGTATTCTCTGTTTCGTTAAAGGAGAGAAAAATATGTATGATAGTCAAATGAAAATTTATGAACGCTTATGAAATGTAACAGAAGTTTTCGAACTCTGGGTAGAACAATTTATTATGGTAAAATGGAAGACGGTAGAGAAGAAAACATGATACTTTCATACATCAGACACGTAAAACCTTTAAAAGAAAAAAGTCTGAGCCTTCTATTTCAAAATTAAACCAGCAACTTTAACCCTTTTGTCCCTTGTCTCCACGACGAAGAGGTACGCCTAGAATATCAGTTAGCCGAAACCTGCCCGCTTCCTTCGTTCTAACGGACAAACTAATAGATTTACCTCCGGCCACGTGGATCCCGCGGGAGTATCTCGCGTCTCCTTCCACGACCGTTTTCATTTATTTACAAAGCGTTCTCTCCGTTGGTCTCGTTTAGTCACGGACTTCCGATACCTACCAGTGAAAGATTAATTAAAGCTCAGTGAGCGTATAATACAGCCGAGCATTGCTTTCCACTTAAGATCACCGGCCACGTTAACACTGTCTGTCTCTGTTTCTTCAAGAAACTTCCCCACCTGTCCGTTTAATAACGAACATTGTACTATTCCCCTCTCCCCTCTCCTTCATCACTCTAATACTGTCCATTCTAAGTTGAACGTGTTACACGTCGCGAATATAAAAGTGGACGTGATTTTCCAAGGGTGAAGTTCTCGGCCAACGGCCAACGGTGAAATTTTCTAGCCTTTCAGGCTCGTTTCTTTCGCCTCGAGGGCACTCGATGTCTTCGTTAGCAGCAATTTCTAGCCAAACGGAGGGGGTGAAGAGAGGTGAGTTCAGGGTCCGGAAGAGATTGACGTGGTCGCCGGTCGTTATTCTCTTTTTCAGGCCGGCGTCGATGGGCCACGTTCTCCCTGTTCGATCCACTAAATCACCGGTACCACGAGCGAGCGACGTTATTAATGAGGCACTAATAGCGGCCGTACGAGGGCCATGTTTCGTATTCCCGCTCGACCCACTCTCATCGTTCGCCACTTAGCGATAATTGTTATCGTGGCGAGGACCGGGCTTCCGGTACAAATCGGCAGCTATGAAAATCGATCATCGTCCATGCTCTAGGCTCGCAGAGCCTAGCCGAATTTCTGACCCGATTTGCGTTGCTCGTGCCACGTTCGACGTGGTTAGGAAAACACGTTTGGTGAACATTTGGAAACCGAGTTGATCAAATAGAGAAGAGTTGCTCATCTCGCCGATTTCTTTGTCACTATTGAATACGCACTTTCAACCCTGTTGGGACACGTGTATCCCGGTGAATTTTTGTGATCCTCTGTGCAACAATATGGGCTATATATGTTTTAACTGCATATCTACTATCTTTGAGTGGCAATCATGAGAATAAGCAACGTAGTAACGTGCTGGATAGTTTTTATTTCGGTAGAATGTGTGTGCAGAGATGTAATGATTAAAATCTCGCTTCTGACACGCATAATTGAACAACTCTCTGAAATTTTGTATAGTATAACTGATTTGCTTAAAAAATTTTTTGATTATTACGGTTTCATCTTATTGAGTATAGTAGTGTATGCGCATTATTGGGATACATATGTTTATATGATCCAATGTTTAAAGTAGAAAAAAATCGAGTCGAAAAAGAAAACAGACACGGTTGATATAACTTTTGACTATGCTATTTTAGTTGACAATATAACAACACAGGTTTGTTTCATATTTTCATACCTATTTTTCTACTTATTAATTTACAAATCTATTTATTAATAATTATTACCGTGTGCCGGATATTTACTTTCCATTTGTTATTGATAGAATATAAATTAACATGGGATATGAATTATTATTAATAGGAATATATTATGTACTTACGATTGTATTACTAGAATTGTATAAAAATGTAATAATAACAGGAAGATAAAGAATAATGCTACTTTTGGTGGTCAGATTTGCCTCCAGTGTCTAGTATTAGCTTTTAGCAAAGTTGCAAAGTGGAGGATTAATCGTGAAAATATCCTAACCTCCAACCAACGTTCTTAAAGTGTGTCCAACTGTAACAATGAAAACAGGCTGATTAGTGGTTGACTCGAATCACTGAGCGGCCGCCTTTCAACAACGCCATGTGACTGTCAGGATTAAGAGGGTCGTGAGAATTGAAGGTGATTCAACGGGCCAGAATAAATCGAAGCAGTTGCGGTTGTAGCATTTGCGGTGCTGGATAAAATTAGTGCCATTTGCTGTCAGGTGTACAGAGCGACGGAACAGTGCCAGTTGCGGCTACGAATTGGATTTATTTGCTTCGCGATCGAATAAATTGTTCTGGCTTTTCCATGTTTCGCTCGAGGAAGTGGAACTTGTATCTTTTTTTTTTTTGTTCAGGATTAATCCTCGTTGTGGTCGCGAACGATTGAATGCGGTTTTGGCAAAAGAAGTTTGTCACCCAAAGTGTTTTCTCAAGTGCATCTTTTCATATCATTGAAAAATAATATTTTAGAATTAATATTGTCACTTGCAAATTACGTATTCATGTATTTATACTTTTTAACCGTCAATTTCTTCTCTCTCGCATTTTGTCTGGAGCAAACTTGATTTCCCTGTAATAACTTGCACCGAACTTCCCTAATTTTCTCTTTATAAAACGATGAAGAATTGTATTATCTGTAGAGAATCAAAAAAACTAATTTAAAAATAATTTTCATGTTACATTGAACAACGTCAAATAACTTATAGATGAATTATTTATGAATATTCGACTACCAAGAAACTTCTAATCTCAAACTATCGATATAACTTCACTATCGAAGTAACAAGCTCGATGATCTCTAACACGAAGTTTAACTGCACATTCGCAAGCATAGAAAATATATCTGAAACATTAGTTGAAAGAGGATCAGGATCTCTTTTAGAGCGATGATCAATGCGCGATCAGTGATGGCAGCACGCGAATCCATGGCGCTCGTAAATTTCGAAATCGCCGCGTTGATAGAGAGAGTGGGTGAAAAATGCAACGCCTCTCCAGCGGCGAACTTTTACATCGGAAGAGAAGCGAAGAAAGTAACGGAGAGGGAGAAAGAGGGAGAGGGAGATGAAGAAGAAGAAGAAAAAAAGGCGGCGACGAATTTACGGGCATCCGGCAGGACCTTAAGGAAATGCAGAAAGTACATAAAACGACGCGTTCTTCCTGGCAGAGATACTTTTATCGCTTACACATTTAGCGCCACCGAGGGAATTGCCTCGACGAACGACTTGCCGCGCTGGAAAAAGAAGAAACCGTGAACGAGGAGATCGTCGATAGACCCCTTCGCGGTGGAAAGAGAGTAATATCTGGCTCACACGTCGTAAAACGTTGGAATAAAGAATTTAAAACTTGCTATTGCCTAACAGAATCACCATACCGTTAATATGCAATTGGACGTGTTGTCGGTAAACCCTGAAACGGCTGTTCTAAAATTCAAAGGTATTCAATTTGCTGGCAGACGAACGTAGAAAAAATGAACCAGATACAAAAAAAAAAGACACCGAAGTAAAGATATTCTTGTTTTACGTTTTGTACGAATTTATTAATGTTAATTATTACGATAATATGATGTTATGTGTTCAGATGATATTTCGAAATAATTGAATCGGATTTAATTGAATGTAATTAATTATCAAAGTGGTATTGTTTCATTGGAGCAACAAATTCTCTGTCCAGTGACTATTTCACTTCGAACATAAATTCTGGGACAAGCAGACACGATCACTTTCTCTTCCAGTTAGCCGAAATGCTGACCGTCTAGATTTTATGAACCAGACAGTCGTAAAACCGTTGTTACCCACTCTCGACTGTTGTACCAGTTTGAATGCCCAAGAACAACTATCGAGTGCTATACCAATCTCGCTATAGCGAAACCCTTTTCGTTAAACATCCAATGTAACCGATCGAACTTAATTAACATAACAAAATATCCATCCCTAATGTCTCAATAAAACCCAAAACCGCAGTAAAAATTACACATTTGTAAAATTACGTATCTGTAGTTTACCTTATTCAACGTTCCAATCCTGCGTCGAACAGGAAGTAATGAAAATTTACACAGTTTGCTCCAAATTACAGTGTTTCAATTGCCAAAAAGGAAAATTTTCGAAAGAAGAGAGAAATAAAACATAGCGAAACATAGAAATGCGTATTTTGAACATTTGTTTGTGAAAAATAGTTTTTATCCCTTTTCTTTTTATGAATTGTCGTTAGGATTGCTCTAATATCAAACAGCTATCAATTATATAATAATTACACCTTCGCTGATTGTACCATGTATTAAATAGCAAAGTGTTTACGCCCTTGAATAAAGTGTTATTATTATTAAAATGTAATGCACATAGCTAAAAGTGGCCTCGTATCTCGACCACAATCAGTGCTAACAGCATCATAATCCAAGGGGTGAAATTAACTATACACACACCGCAAACCTTTCCGCTACAACAACCTGCTACAATTACCGTAACACCAGCACACGATTAAATACATTACGAGCCTCTACTCTATAACGATTCCCTCGCGGACTCGGCGATTATTTCGCGATCAGCCACCCGGCGAATCGACGTGATGCGGAAATGAGAACAGTCAGAAGCGGGAACGTCGCCGAGGACGCTTGTTCCACCCTACCTGAAACGTCAATCCTTTGAACGCCTCGCGAATGTTTGCCCCAAGTTGCTTTTGTTGGCCGTGTCTATCGGTAGAAAGAGGAAGAGAGAGAGAGAGAGAGAGAGAGAGAGAGAGTGAGGGGAAGACAGGCAAGGCCCGTCTATCGCGAAACTTGATTTCGAGAGACGCGCAGACGGCGATTTCATTCGCCGCTGTCAGACGGTGTGTTCCGGCCGGTCTACGGGAAATTCTGCCTCGTTACCAATCGGAATAACAAGCCGGAAAATGGATAAAACCGTAGGAGAGAGGACTGGTCGAGGCTCGAATCGGAGGCTCGGCTAACAGCGCCCCCCTACACTCGAGAAAACTGAAGCGCCAAGAAATAACGAGAACGAGTCTCTCTCTTGCTCTCTCTCTCTCTATCTCCTGCCTCGTTAGAACGCCTATGGAAGAACGCCAAGTCCCTTTCGACACTTATTTGTCGAACGATTGCTTCTGCCCACCATCCTCTTTTCACTCGGATACTTGAAAATTTCGTAGCCAACATCGATCTTCTTTGGTCGGTACATCTTTAATTCGACGTGTAACGAATTATCAGCGTTGGATGCTGGATCAAGTGGTGTACACTATGACGAAACATAGATTTAATAGGAATGATGTATCAATTTAAAAGGGAACGTTGTCGTGTAGATGTTCTAAAGACGTTTTAACACTTCGACGGCATCCTGGAGAACATCTTCGATGTTTAAATTTTCATTTTATTTGTCACATTTATCTTTTATGCTTTTAGTTAGGTGAATGAAATCACAAATACGTGAGTCGGTAGAAAAATGCTGGTTGAACATAATCACAGCGACTGTCAAAAGTGTTAAGCTGTAATTCTTAACCGATAGTTAAAAGTCGATTTTTATCTATTTACTATCATGTTTACATGAATTACGAGCCTTTTCGTTCACATTTCTGTTTAAGTAACTTACTGAATAGGAAGATTAATTTAATTTTTAATATCATTCTCTTGATCATTCTTTTGGTTTTAAAACATACCGTTTGCTCAGTTTTTCTACAAAAATTCATCACGCATTTATCAACATCTCTGAGTGAATCAAAAAAATATCATCCCCTTTCTCACGCGTCTTTCGTAGGAAAAATTTTTCGCTGAATCCCCAGGAAAAGTGTCGAATATAATTCAAGGCAACAAACGAAATGGGACACTTTGACCCGTCGAAAGGCGAATTTGCGTACGAAAAGGGGGAGTTAAAGCGGCGTGGGAGTTTTCGGCTCGACTATAGAATCGGTTACGGCTGAAAAATATCACGAAACGTTTATCAACGCGTCGGTTTTCACGGGACACGTTCGCGATAATTGATTATAAAAAAAAAAAACGAAAAAAGAAAAAAAGAAAAAAAGGAAAAAAGGAGAAGATGGAAGGAGGGACTGACGATAACCGTTTCCGGCGCTCTTTAAATCGAGATTTTATGGCAGTTACACGCCTGATTTTCGGAGATAAAATTCCCGCGCACGTTTTCGCCGGGCTGTCCTGGCCGCTAGAATCGCGCAGTAAATCGTACCGGACACTTTTAAGCCCTTGACACGTCCATTACGCGATTATTCCTAGCGTTATCGCCAACGGCGATATCCACCGTCGGATTTTATGAATGTAACCGACGCTCCTGCCCGAGTGAACGCGACCACGCGCCGAAAACTATGGTTGAGGGGACGGAAAAAAAAGAAAATATCGAGCACAGCGAAATGGAACGTCGATTGTACGCAAAAGTAAACGGGAACTATCTGTTCGTTGGACGAACATTTGTTGAACTGCACGAAAAAATCGTAGATTTTGATCTGGTGACGTGTTTACTTTTTAATGGAAATGAAATTTGGACGAAAAATATTGTACAATTATTTATCACTATACAGTGGGATTCTCATATTTACTCGATTACATATATCTTCCTTTAGTTTCCTACACGTTCCAAATCTCTTTAACAATCGCACAATACTCCGTGGGTCTTCTTAGACCCAGGAATAAATTTTTTTATATTCACAATTTTCCTCTATTTTCTTTAACATTCAAGTTTCTGCTGTTCTGATTATACTTTACTGGAATTTTTAACACAGATAACGTGTACCATTTTGTGTTAATCAACTGAACTTTTGCAACTGTTCACGATTTTTTGTCTATTTGATTCTTCATCCTAACGAGTTTATTCCTAAATGAAACTAAGCTCAAAAGATGATGAATTAAAGAAAAAAGTTGAAATGAGATTGTAAAATCGTCGGCGATTAGCTGGCACGATAGATGGACAATGGAAAAATGGGACAGGAGATGTTGAAACTTCCTGAACGTAAAATTGGCACGTTCGGAAAATATTGAGATTAAACTAAAAATTTTCAACTGATTGATCGTCGTAACGGACAAAAAACGAAGTACAGGTTGTTCCTTAAAGTTCAACTCGATTTCTCCTTATTTCCTGATTGGTCAAAGGGCACCGATCGGGTAAACGATGGGGTTTTCATTTCTCGAAAGGAAAGTTTGCTCGCGGAGAAATTTGCCAATTGAAAGAAGCATCGAAGAAGTGCCTGAGAGGTGAACGCTCGTGAAGGATAACGCTGCTGAAGCTTCCACGTGTCGCGTTATGAAACGTGTAACGAAAGTAATAAAACTGAAAGAGATAGAGCTTTACGAACCGAGAAATCCCAACGACGTGTTCTCGATCGTCGAAGGAGAACGAAAAACCGGCATACTATTTGTTCCTCGTCGTGCATTATTTCTCGGGACGACAACGACGTTCTGTAACTCTTCGTGGAAGCCACTGAAATATTAACCGCAGAAAATACGAACGATGGGGAACAGTGATAAAAAGGAAAAGAAAAAGAAATATCGAACGAAACATAGATAAGACTCTAAAAATCAAGAATAGTACGTATTCTTCGTTTCGAATTTTCCCTTGACGGTGGATATCGGCACGGCAAGAAAGCTTTAACAATTAACTCCGCCGCTGACAGGTGCGCAGTCTGATGTAAAAATAAAAAGCACACCCTTGGGCAACGTGGAAGAAGATGTAACGAGGTGAAGCGTAATTGGCAGGAGCTGCTTCGTAAAAGTTCCTCGGGAAGCGTTGTTGTTCTTGCGTTGGAACGGCTGCCGATGGATTAAACGCCAAAAATCATTCCATCAACGCCGCACAGGCAGGCGGTGTTTCGAAAAGTTCGGTTTCAAGTTTCTAATTCTTTCTCGTAAATCAACGTCCCGGGTAAAGGTAAAGGCGGCCGCGAAGCGTGGAAAATAACCCGTTTGAGCCGTATTCTTCTAACTAAAAGCGAGCCACTTCCGAGCCTTTCTAGTTTCTAGTGAATTTCCTGAAATGACTTTATCGATACGCGCCAATTGTACCTCGGGACCACCAGGGGAACAACGTTAACCGGTGCACTTTCTGTCGTTTAACGAAAAACCCTCGTGAAATTGCGTTCGCCGCGCAAATGAACCGTGTGCAGTAACGACGACAGACGAAAATTCTCGTGTCCGTGGACGATAATTTCGTACGTTGAAATACTTAATTACTGTTTGCATGGTATTATAACGACGAGATGGGTTAGTATCTTGTAATTTCGTTCGACGCGCGCGTGACGAGTTTGACAAATTTGAAATGTAACCCTCTTCAAAAACGGTGGTGAATGAAAATTCACCTCTAAAGGGGGTAAATTAGATCCCCTAATGAACGGGTAAAATACACTGGAACCAGTATCTCTGTGTAGAATCGTTGAAAAGGTAGGATGCAAAGGGAGCGAGGTGGTGTTTTTTTCTTTTTTTCTTTTTTTCTTGAAAAGTCGCGGAAAATTCAGATGTAACACAGTGCGGTCTCCGTGGACTGGTCGCTTGTAAACTCGTCAAGAATTACAGAAAGCTTGTTGGCGGAAACTTAATACGGACGACACTGTTGCGACACGTTCTTCTACCGTTTTGTGTGCCGCGATATTAATTCCGCGCGGTAGCGAGAAGCTCACTGTGAAACAGCACGTGGTAAAACATGCTAATTTCGAATTAATGCACGAGGAAATATAATACGACTCGCGTAATTAATTATATCTACTTGTTCATCAAACAAAAGGAAACTTGTTAACCCATTATGAATAATGAATTAATCTAAATCAATAATTGCTTTTGACATTTCGTTGAATTAGTCTAGAATTTATTTGTGATAACGAATTAAGTAAAGCATGTTTCTTTGCGATCATTATCGCGTCGAACAAGTGCCTGTTTCAATTGATCAAATACGTATGGAAAATAACGTGAAACGATAGGAATATTACGCCGTCACTTTTCGTTCGACTTACTCGTATATTCAACAATAGGCGCACGCGATTTCGTGAGCAACTCAGAAACAGCTTAATTCGCCGGCACACGTTCCATATACGATCGCGAAACTTTATTTTCGCACCGTTTGAATAGATCAATTATGAAACTTCGCTAGTCCCGATTATTGCAATTTCGTTCTTTCAGCGATAATTCCCATTTCTTCCTAATCGTTCGTCGAAAACGAAGAAATTTCGAGAAATATTAAAATTAATGAAAAATTTACAATTCAGTTCCTGTGAGGATAACGTTGAAATATCAGTTCAATAATTTCTTGATATTACAGGATAATATTGGTTTAATAAACATATTAAATAATTCATGCTCAACGTGAATTTAATAGAAATACGAAATGTGAATTTAATAATTAACGAACAAAACTTTCATGCAAAAATAGAACGCGAGATAAAAGGTAGAAAATGAAAGAACTGCCTGTTTTATTAGCTGAGTGTCTTAAAATGAAACACATATTAACATTCCTTTATTTACAATCTAATCAATAACACGATCTCGACAACCGTACGAATTCCATTCCACGCTTGTACATCTTCTACGTGATTTAAATCCCTCCTTCGTTAATCCATTCGCCGATCCATCGATCGCCACGGCTACAAATTGTTCGCGCAGCCTCTTCTCTACAGCCGCGGTGCCTAGTTTCCGGTGATAAAATTCAGAGATACGTCGGTACATCCATTATTCAGAAACCTAAAAAGAAGGGTGGCGGAGAAGGGAGAGGGTGGAGAAGGGAACGCAATGAGACGAGCTTACGCTTCCACTTTATTCGTCCTGTTCGTTTTTTAAATAAAGTTATCGGCTTCGAACTCGACGAATCGCATAAAGTCAAGTGAATTACGGTAGGCGACGCGTGGGTCGCGTCGCACAGAAGAGGGTGCGTTGACAAAGCGATTTGCCTCTTGTTATCTTCGTCACGTAGAGAAGAGAGGCGCTCTCTGTAAATTGTCGGGAGCTTGAAGGAGACATGAGAGAGCGAAAGAGAGAGACGGAGGAAGAGAGAGAGTGAGAGAGAGAGAGAGAAAGAGAGAGAGTATAGGTAAAACGAGAATGGAGTAACTTAGAATTTCCACCCCTTCGATTTTCTAACTTTTTACCGCATTCTTTCCTTTCACCCTCTATATTCGGAGGGACTCATTTTTAAAAACATTTTCTCAAAGTGCAAAAGAGAACAGAGGAGCAGAATATTATCTCCAATTGCGGAATGTATGTAAAGGAAGAACAAATATCGATGAACCCCTTAATGAATATTGGTGTCTGGCATTTTAATTACGATGCCTGAATGAAAAGTAGCAGAGAAAGAACAATTCTATACGGTTTAATTGGCGAAAGCATTGGTCCAGCGTAACGGCGAATGGATGATCCGACTACGAATTTCAGTCTAGAAATCCTATTGACGCTATGCAGCCTCTCTAGGCTCGGAAATGAAATGTTCAATTATCCGTCTATCTATCAAGCGTCATCGAGCGGCCATCAACTTCTTCCAACTTTCACCCGCAACTGTTATACGCTGTTTCATCCATCAACGATGAAACGAAGCCGTCGTTCGTCGAATTGTTGACCAACGGACAACGAGAGTACGCTGTTTACCGAAACGCGTTTACCGATTGCGAGCGAAAAATCGTCCTCGAGCACTCCCAGTGGTACCGGAAGCAGTAATACCCGTTGATAGGTATCGACGTCATCTCCGAGTGTAATGCCGGTACTGTGGACAGACAGTAAACCCTCTGCCTCGTCTATCCGTGGGTTTATTAGAAAAATTAAGCAAACAAGCAACGAGAACAAACCAGAACGTCGACTATTCGACGAGGTAATAAACATTATTACTAGAGGGGAATCGTAATGGCCACACAGAGATGCCATATCGCGAATGAAAACGGCGAATCGCTCCGATCGCGTTGTAACCATTTTTAAGAGGGGAAACAAAAGCCACCGTGGACTCTTCAAACCGACAGCAATAACACCCGTAGTCTGGCATGCCTAGTATCGGAAAACGCTAAATATCCGCGTTCCCGTGGCTCCGTTTTATGTCATTCGTTTCATTTCGTAGTGTATCGTCGATAGGGAAGAACGCGTCCGATTCTGTGTCTCCTAGACAGACTCCCCGATCGTCGATGCGGCGACGAATTGGCCTGGTGTAATTGCCGGCTGCATTTACGAGACTGCTTCGCGTTGAGAATTGTATCCATCGTTCGGTGATTTGTGCTATCCGGATGTTTGATTCGAAACGCATGAAGTAAGGATCTACTTTACATCCGATTTCTCTTACGATTGTGGAGATGGTAGAATTTACGCAGACGTAATCTTTGTTTAATCGCATCAGTTTCTGCATTATGCAATTTGATCATGGAAAGGTAAAGTTTCATTGGTAAACATGTAACTTATTGTATATTATATACAGTCAAGTGAAAAAGAGAAATAACGAAATGCTCGGGAAATGTATTTTCAATACTAACGTGCGATAAATCATAAAACGTTAGAACGGTTCGCGAATTCCTATCAGATTTATCTCGTTCCGTTTCATCGACCGATTATTTTCCATTATCATTCATACGTGACCGGGAATCAGGCAATTAGCTTAACCACGGATTAATACCACAGAACGTGCAGCCCTTATTTCGCAGGCCAGAGAATGCTTTATTATTAATTTTCGCAGAGCAAACAAAACTTTTCATACTTAGTGAAGCAAAAAATCTAACACTTTCCCTTAGCAGAACGTGTTATACGCGACATAAAAATCCAATTGTTTCTCTTTTTCATTTTCTCACCGCTACGTTCAACCTTTGCTAAAATTGTCCCACGAATAAACAATCAATTTCCATTTTATCTACCCTTTTCTTCTTCACTCTCCCTTTTTTTACACAACCCCACCATTCAGGGTGTAAATATTTTCGTGACAGAGAGCCGATAAAAATTCCTAGCTCGAGAGGTATCAGGTTCACGAATCTACCGCAGAACCAGTGAACGAACAGGGATTTCGCGCGGCCGTAAGTAACCGATCCAGACCACTGATCGCGATGTAACATCGTATCGAGTCCGCGGCGATCGGACGTCGATAAATTCGCCGCGCGAATTAATCCCCCGCTCGGGAGGCTAGGTAAATAGAAATCGGCTTCGTAAGGGACGGCCGTTTTGTTTCACGTTTGGTCAGCCCTTCTCCCTCCCTCCTCTCGCGTTGTTACCTGGCTCTGGCCTCGTGTAATCGGCTGAAAAATGCGTGCAACGTTCGCTGGTAGGGGGAAAGGATTTTTCGATATTCGAGCAACGTCGAAATTTCGACGCTCTCTCTATCCGACTAGCAGCCAGCCAGCCCCAAGCGAGATTTGAATATCCGCGAGAGGGCTGCCCGTCCGGAAATGTATTTATTAAACAAATACGAGCCGCGCGGTTTCGTGCGTGCGAGAAATATAAATATGTAAATAACGAAGCGCATGCGCACGCCTCTCCGCGTATTTCGCGGTTTTCCTTCTTTTTTCTCTTTTTTCTTTTTTCTTTTTCATTACACGGAGAATGTACCACGAACTTGCGTGGCACGCGCGTGGATTTTGGTAAGGGTTCGTGTCGAAATGCTTTAATGAATCTAAATGCAATTCTTCTCGCTCTTTATGGTTTTAATATCTGTAATAGGGAAAATTCTTGACACGATGCTAGCTTGGATTTTTCATTTTACTATGTAGAGAGGTTAATGCAACACGTGATATATGCCGGGGCATATTTTGCGGCTAGAAATGAGACGCAAATGTTGTATGAAGGTAGATGAATGAATGCTTTGTTTAAAAAGTTTTTCTGGAAAACAGAGAAATGTATACATTTACGTGACATATTTGTTCCGTTTCTTTTTTCTTTTTTTTATCTTGAACTGTACACTGCATTGGCAATGCTCACATGGAAAGCTTGAAATGACTGCAGGTTTTTAGGTTAAACCTGGACAAAGGATATTTCGTTTCTTTAAGCTTCTTATATTAGCCGTGATAATCATTGAAATAACACGTATTAAAAACGTTCAACACCATTTCTCTCATTTCTTCAGCGTATTGTGAATTTCAACTTTAAACCATATTTTACATCTTTACTGTTCTCTACTGTTATTCTTACTTAATTTTCAAATTTCTGTTTTTCCCCTGTTCCTCTTACTTTCATCATTTTTCTGCAATTACGACACGAAATATACGTCCAATATTCATTAACTTTTCGGCAAAGTGTGAAAAGTGTTCGACGTAAACATTACCCGAAAATTGGAAAGTGCCTTTCGCAAATTTATCGTGAATTCGTTAAATTTCACGCGGCCGGTGTGTAGAAGAATGACGACAGGTGCAAGTAAAATGCATCGACGGCGTTAATCGCGTGCAGTTCCCCACGTTTTGTAGCAACGTTTATTTGTCCACTTCTGAAAGGGCTAGACGCGTAGTAAATCAATCTCGAGACCGTGACATAAATCTTTCTAACGATCGATCGTGTGCAACGAGCCGCGGTGAATCTAATAGCACCGCGATCGATATTCAAGTTTGAAAAAGCTCTGGGTACCTCGGGAGGCCACCAAATTGCAGACACTTTTTCCCTTCGGATTACGTAAAGGCGAGGTTCTTCGTTTTTCTTCTCCCCACTTTTTGTACCCTGCGAAACTTCAAAACTTTCGCCTGCTGGATTTTTGACGTTCGAAAGTTTGATTCGAGCGCATTCAAAATGCCAACTTACAACCTAAACCTTTTACTTTCCATCCCTGCCCCCTCGGGAGCTTCGAAACTTCGATGTTCCTAAGCTGAAAACGTTACTCACATATGAAAAGCTTAGGCGAAAACTTAGGCGGTTGGTATAAAATCTGTGTCGAAGTTTAACGTGATTCAACGGTTAGGTAAAATAGAAGCGTGTAGCATATTTAAACATAAAACGACGATACCGTAACCTATAACAATGGACTAGCCTAATTACAGACTGAACGAGCCCAAGGCAACGAGCTACAGCCATTTCAAGCATCATACTTAATGAAACTTTCTGTATTTGATCCAACCTACCGTGAAGAGAACTTCTCTTCAAAATCGAACCGCTGAAATTCAACTCTCGGGTATTTGTTTCAACCGTTGAAACAGTGACCAGAAAATTCCGCTCGAAAGTGTCAGATTCGTTGCAACGAAATTCCTTCGCGAACGTGTGGAGAGAACGAACCTTTGGGACCGTTCGAAATTACAGACACGATTTCGATAGACACGTCGCTGTCCTTTTTTTTTCTTTCTTTCGTTTTTTCTCTTTCCATTTCACACAGCCTTTAAAAGGGCTCACGAACACTTTGATATCTTTAACGATCGAGCGTCGTGACAGAGCGATGCTTTGTGTAATTCTTCACTGTCTTCGCGAAGCGTTTCCCATGAAGCTCGGCCGTTATACGAGACACCCGTTCGAGCACCTACCGGCCTGTTACATTATATTCAGGATTTACTATCGGCCCTTTGTCAGCGTAGAAAATGGCCGTGGAAATCGCCACGCGCGATCCTCAGTTCCCGTTTGTATTTTTCACCAGCGGAAAACATCGATCCCCCACGGGGACATTAAAACAATGCAAACACAGAGCAACAACAAGGACGATTAAATAAAGAGAGAAAAAAAGAAGAGCAGAGGAGGGATGGAGAGTAGGAAAAATGGCTGTAAGAGAGATAGAGAAAAAGAGGGGAGGGAGGTAGAAACAAGATTTGTTTGTCGGTGATCGAACGTTTTTCAGAATGCAATTAAACAGCGAGAACGAAGCGAGTGGGGAAAAAAAAATTCCGAAAGCCCTGTGTAACCCGTGTCGAGCTTTCGAAGTTTTTAAAAGCCCGTGAAACGCGTGTCCGCTGCGTTTGTTTTGCAACGAAGTCGTTACCTGTCTCTGAAGGCCTTCGTGAATCGTTGCGAACGCTCGTGGAAAAAAATATTTCAACGGAGAACCCTGTTGAAATTCTTCTCGAATATACTCTCTGTCCTTTTGCTTCTATTTGTTCTTGTTTTTGTAAACGATGCAATAATAGCAGAAAATGAAATGAAATAAATATCGTTGCACTGGTTTATAGTGAACACGCGTTAGATGCTATAACGTTTGTAACGCGCATCACGCAACGAGAATCAAAAACGTTTGATACTCCAGCTTTGTTTATCAAAATTTCCAAAGAAACAAAATATGTGGAGAAATGTTCGAAGATCGTAGATTGTCGAAGAATTCGACAATTTCCTATATGAAAATGGGAAACCATTACGAAAAATCCACTCGTTGGCGCGAATCCACTTCACAGGGTGCTTGTATTACACTTGCAAAAAAAAAACGTGCTTCCTTCATGAACGGTGGCACAAGCACGCTCCCTCTGCGCATCTTCGCTTTGCATAGCGGGGCTTAAACGTTCCCCGGAAGTTTCCCAGAGGTTTCGTCACCTCATTTTCATTCGTTCGCGGAAACAGTGTCGCGCAAATAGGTGCTGGCACTGGCACTCAGTTGCTCGCCGCAGTCGTAGATAATTGCCCTGGTAGCCAGCTCGCAAACAAATTACAGGTGAGCCGCCCTCAAAAGGGTTGGCTTCTTGATACCATTGCCATGGAAAGATTACGTAATATGTCGCTTCAGAGGCGTGATGCATGAGCAACGTGGAACGATACAAAATTTAAAAGTGGCTTTCTTCGAACTTCTTTTTTCTTCGTCTACCTGTACGCGTGTGTATATGCGTATGATATCTTTAAAAGGATGTTATGTAAATTTTTTTAAGGGGAAGAGGAAGTGTAGCGGTCGTGTAATTACGAGGAAGATGAATATTTATTGTGACGTGAGAAACCCTGGAGATGGAAGCTACGCTGATTTAAATGGAAAAATAAGTTTGTTACATTCCCCATTGTCGTCGACTAATTTGTTTCTTTTTTTCTCGTTTCTTCTGTTTGTTTTTGTTTTCTTTCTTCAGGGAAATAGTACATTCTGTTCGTAACGGGTGCAGGTTCATTATCACAGAAGCTCCAGTTTCATAGGGGTATACATTTCTTTCGTTAAACTAAACTCCCTCGTTTCAGAGGCAACTGTCTACGGAAGGCAGATTAAAATCCACTTTCTTGGGAAGCACGTGAAAAAATGTTGCCGGATATAAAACTAGCAAAGGAAGGAGGACGTTATTTTAATTACTTTTCTAATCCTTGTATAAGTGCACTTACTAAAGAAGCTGCCTGTACCTTGGTGGTATTATTAAAAATATATATAAAAATATCGATGCCTAAGAGAATTAATAATCCATCTTGTCATATCAGTATGAAAGAATTTGCCCACCTACTATTATCCTTATTCATGATGTTCTTTATTTCAATGAGCTACTTCATTTAACCAATTTCTACCAAAGAAGCGGAAACCCCCGGTTTTATAACTCTTATAAAAAAGTATAATTCTTGCGGCAAAATAAAATTAAAATAATTTCTTTTGGAAAAGAGGTAGAAAGGCAAATATTTATGAGCGACAGTTTACATTTGTACTATTGTATTAAAATAATTCCAAAGATTTTTCAACAATTTTTCCCACTTTTAAAAATGTCTCTATATCTAATACCAAAGAATTCTCCAATCCTAACTTATCAATCTTCAATGAGTTGCATCTTAAAACGCATTCCTCTTACACCGTTTCGCATCGTATCTCAACAGTTCCATCACTCGATAGAGCACGAGACAAACTCCCTAGCTCGACAGACGTCGAGCATTTTTGTGCGATATTTTTGCACGAGGCTCGCGAAACTCGGCTTACCATCGCGTTCCGGCTGTGGTCGACTGCGCGGCCTCGGTTGAGCGCGTTTGCTTGAAAGCTGCCGAAGTTTGTCGGCGAACTTGGCAGACCATCGCGTGGCTGTCCGTCGCCTTTGAACCGTGAAAATCGCGCGAACAATGGAACCGTGGACGAACCGGAAACGGACCGAGCGTGCATCAGAGTGAAACAGAGAACAGAAAGAGAGGGTGAGAGAGGAACAAACGCAAGGAGAATGAACGACGCGGAAACTAGCCAGAGATACCGCTCAGAAACGAACGAAAACTGGCATTCGCGTGGAACTTTCGGTCTTCCATCCGCTGCGATATACTTTCCGCAGAGTTTAACCCACGCGTTCATCGTGCAACGGACTCGTAATTCCTCCCTGGCGTATGTCAGATCCACCTCGACCCACTTCGACCACGTTCCTCCTCCTCTGTATTTACGACCTCGTCAACCGACAGAGCGAAACTTGTAAGCGGCTCTAGAGATTACGATTTTTCCGCGTCCCTGTGTCCCTTTGTCCATGATCCACGGGAACGAAAAGCCGCCGGCTATTGTCACGGCGATCGCGCGCTCCTCCAAGTTTCGTACTTCGTTGGAAAGTGTTATTGTTACGGGACGTCGATCTCACCGCCGCATTACTGACCGCGTTTCTGGTGATCCTCCTGGATCCTTGAAAGGAGACGCTGAATTGCTCGGTAGAGGAAACGCTGGTTTAGGAAATGTGTCCTTCGTTATAGCGAGGAATCGATGAATAGGTATTCAGAGTTGATTCGGGTCTTGTGTGTGGTTTTGAAGTAGCTTCGGTAGGTGTCAATTTGCGAATAGTGTTGGATAAAGTGATTGTATGGAACAAACGGCGAGTAAATGTTGGGAAATGTTTTATTGTAAACTTTACGATGATTTAGATGAAGCTAATTTATTTCTTTTATATAAAATTGTAATCAGAATAAATGTATTATATTCAATAGTAATATAAGAGCATTTAGGGAAACATTTTACTGTAGTAAGCAGTACAATAAAACTATTGTCACTATGATGCTCTTTAGTGAAAATGCCCCATCTACCTATTTCTCATTTTTCAGAGTATTCCAAAATATTTTCGCTCCGTGTTTTTCACCTTTCAAATCTTATTTGTTTCAATTTTAGAAAACCTATTTTCTTAAGGTGTTAAAGAATGTTAGGGCAACTAAACAAAGAAGTGCAGTAAAAAAAAAAGAAAGCGAAGAAAAAAGTATACGCTTTAATACCGAGTAAAATTAAAAAGTATTAAACATTTAACATTGCAGACTATTATTAAAAATTTCTGCGGAATCGTTCCAATTCAAAAATGGCAAATCTAAGTCTAGAGAAATTCCAACATACTGTATCTCGTCGAAAACATTCAAATACATCACCGTCTAATCGCAAGAGCAGCCAAAACATTGCATATCTCCGGGAAAAATGAAACGACGATAAATCGCGAATATTCCAGTTCGCGCATTCCGCGACTGTCGACCGTTTCGAAGATCAATTTCAGGAAGCACGCAAACGGGAAAGGTATACGAGAGTTCCACGGCGGATGAGCATTAACTCATGCCTGCTCCCTCCTTCTTAGGCGTTCTACAGTCTTGTCTAGCTACTTTTGTTTCAGTTCTGCGGTCTGAGAAGGAAGCTGAAAGGTGACTCCGCCGTGGCTTCAAGACGCACGTAATCTTATTTGCACTCTTCTGAGGCTTCTCCTCGCTGCATTTTCCTCCCCACAGCCATTCTAAGCGGAGTCAAGCATTCCGCTGGTAATGCACCGCCACCAGCTTTTATTGCAAGACGCACGCGCTGGATTAGCGACTGAAAATTCGTGCCACTTACGCTTCTGCACGGTTTCTTGCCTCATTTTCCGTGAAAATCATGCGAAACGTCGTTTCACAAACAGCCGTGCATTTCAGATTATGCTTGGATATGAAGGAATCAATTTTTGGAAAATAAAAGCCTGCCCCTCTTAGGTTAATTCTAGCAATTTAAAATATCCAAGAAAAAATTAGACTTTATCATTTGACACCGTCGCTAAAACAGCTGGGACAAATTAATCAAAATATTCTTAGAATTCTACAAAGCACGCGGCACATTCTGACTTTGGTTAAGGGATGAAAAATATTTCGATACATCTTGGAAAATGAAAAATTGATACATAAGATATTCCAGCTAAGAAGAACAGTATTGGTATTCATATTGCGTACTGATATTCTTTAATCACTTTCCCTGAGTTAAATGGAATCGTACTGTTATAGACTGAACAGAATGTAACAATAGTAAAAATTGTATTGCAATATAATGTCAGTTGTGCGACGTCTACAGAAAAGTATTAAAAGAATGTGAGAAATAAAAGATTCCTTTCGAAGAAGCCTCGGAACTTTTTATTAGCCTTCAGCCAGCAATATATGAATAATTAAGAAGAAAATACTGAAATAACAAGTTAAATATACATGTCCTGGGTATTTAATTATGCATTATTTCCATTCAAAGTAACTCCCTTACAATAGAACTCTATATAGCCGATCAAGTCGCCAATTATACACCTTTACCACTTGCAAATTTCCCAATTTATAAACTCATAAATGCACGCCTACTTAACCCACATTTTCATAACAACCTTTTCACAACCCTCCTCGGCAACATCCAAAATTACCTTCCACTTTCGTTCCACCTAAACCACCGAACAATAAACAAACAATCGTCATTGAACAAATCTCATTCCCGGTTACATCTGCAAAATCGCCCGTACCATCGAACAAACATACGACAGAAAGTATCCCGTGTAGAGGAACGGCGGCACTCGAGGTACGTTCTCGACGAGTTTCCACGAGGACGAGTGGGGGAGTTTTCCCTTTGAGACGGGACGAAGCTCGTGAAACGGTGCTCGAAACCAGCAGATTTTTTCCGTCTCTCGACGTGTGGCGAAGCGGCGCTCGGCTGATTAGTGACCCAATTACCTAATGTAACGAGCGCACAGAATCAGAGAAAACGAGAGAGAGAGAGAGAGAGAGAGAGAGAGAGAGAGAGAACAACGTTCCCACGCGAACACGTGACACTTGACTGTCGCGGTGCGATTAAAAATGCACGCGAGCTCGCTTCGTTCCCCGGTGTCACTCTAAAATCCCGCGCGAAACGCGCGACACGAGGAGGTGGAAGGGGCGTTGGAAATGAAAGTTCAACTTAATTATTTTCGCATTAGCTGTAAGTAACCGCGGTATCTGGCGTGACACAAAGGCTGGCAGGCAGGCAGGCAGGCGAACGGGTGGCGTTGTCGAACGAAATTCCGGAAGCTTTTAGCGACCATCGAATTAATCCGCTCGCGAGCCGATATTTCTCCCTCGAAAAACGATCATCGACGAAGAGACGGTGAAGCACTTCGGGTATGGTTGAAAGAAGGGTGAAGAAAGAGGAGAAGTAGTAGAAGAAGAAGAAGAAGAAGAAGAAGAAGAAGAAGAAGTAGGAGAAGAAGCGGGGGATCGCGAAGAAGGAGCATTGTGTAACTCACTTTCGAGTAATAAACGCCCGGAGCGACGGAAGTTTTGCGGTGAGTGCCGCCTTCAGAATTTGCCGTGGTTAACTTTCCGCGAGCTCAAATAATTGCGTTCGCTCGTTCGAACGGCAAACGTTCCCCGCGCCACAGAAATAATTCGATAAACGCGGCGGGAAACCGCGTCCCGGGGACGTACACTGAAGAACTTGATCCTGATGAAAGTGAGCATCGCAATAATGTTTAACGTTGCACCAAGTCGCGTGTAATGGAACTGCATGTAGACTGATATAACGAGAGTTAACGATTTGGAGCTAACTTATCTTGAGAATTTCCAGCTTCTTTGAAATAAAAAGCTTGGAAAATGTAACGTTAAAAAATAATTCTCTTCTTCCTTCGAAACTATTCAAATTGTGCTTGAAATTGTTCTTTTCAATTTGCATGGAAAAGAAAGATTTTGTGAAAATACCGTTCAAACTAAATTATCCATTTGTATTTTTCTAATTGAGAGTTCACAGCATAAATTCGTCTGATTAAACCATAGCTTTTTTTTTAGAACATAATATACACTAACAGCTGCTCGTGTACCTTTCGCAATTCTTTAACACGTTCCACAAAGGAAAGCATAAATTGTGAAAAAATTTGAAAACGCTGAACCAAATTACATTATAGTTATATAATTATTATCACCTTAATCTAATTCTTTGCTTATTAAGAGTTCCACTTTCAACACCTATCGCGTACAGTGGTATAAGACAAGTTAGCGCAAACCTTGAATAAACTAACCCAACAACAGAACGAACAAATATTCTCCGACAATTCAAAGGAAATCCCATAAACGCATTACCGTCAGGTGTAACACCCTCCAGACGAATATAACATCAAAAAGGAGCCTCATCTCAAGAGAGAATGAAGAGTGAAGAAAGGGTGTCCAGAAAAGCGACGGAAGAAGCGAAAGAGAACGGTAGAGGATGAAGCTAGTAGTAGTAAGGGGAGACAGACGCGCTTGGGAGCAGGAGAAAATTTAATAACAATTTCTCAAAATGAGAATTAGCCGCTTTCAAGCGTCGTGCGGCACCGAAGGCAGCTCTCTCTCTCTCTCTCTCTCTCTTTCCCTCTGGCTTTTCCCTTGGTGTCTACCCATCGCGGTTGTCGGCGGTGGTCCGGCCTGCATTTTATTTAATATTAGCCCGGTTACCGGGTTAAATTGTCGGGCGGAGACTCGGGGCCCCGAAATTTGCATCTTAATCGGACCCTATTACGGTAACGTCGTTGCAACGGTTCAAGCTACGCCACGGTGGTGGCCAGCAGCATCGCGCCTAACCACTCGACGAAACACCGCGTGCGCCACCGTGCAAATCCGAAAGCGGTTTTGATGCAGCGCCGTTGGTCGAGCCGTTGATCGCGTCGTACCGGATAATCGAACCGATTCACTCACGTGAATACGCCCACCTGATTGACTCCCATTGTTGCCGATCATTCATCGCTTCCGCCACCAATTGCGCCAGTCCGTCCGCCTCTCTCGAAACTTTTCCTATC
Organism: Anthophora plumipes; assembly: GCA_951804975.1. NCBI lineage: Eukaryota > Metazoa > Arthropoda > Insecta > Hymenoptera > Apidae > Anthophora > Anthophora plumipes. Next base: position 16,237,128 of record OX638116.1, on the reverse strand, counting down.
CTATCGTGTCGTACTCTGCTTCTCTGCTTCGATAAAGATTCTTCCTTGTGCTATGTATGTATAGGGTGTCCCGTAACTGATGGTGCCAGCGAACTGAAATCGATTCTAGATGAAAAATTGAATCGGAAATGTGGAATAAAATTGTTCGTTTTTGAGAAATATCCATTTGAAAATTTGTCAAGCACACGAGCACTCGATCAAGTTTTAGTTGAAATAAAACACTTTTTCAATGAAAATTATCAGTGCTAGGTCGACCGTGATGGCAGAACACCTTAGTCGCCATGGTATCTGATCCTATCATTTGATTTTTATTTGTGGAGTCACGTTAAATGTATCGTGTATAGTGACGACAAAAAATTATTATACCATTTGATTAATTAAAGTTTGCAAAGTGATACGTTGGAATACGTTCGGAGAAAAATAAGTAAAACAGGTGAGATCATGGACATCACTTTCAATTATTTATAAATGAAGCGAATTTTCAAAGAGATATTTCTCGAAAACAAAACGTCAAAGGAGAAAGATTTACTCTACATTTTCGACTCAATTTTTCATTCATCCAATTTTTATGCCACCAGATACGGGACACCCTGTATATAACGTGTGCAGTGAGGCTAGTTTGTCTGGTCTAGGATATCGAGATTTTTCTGGATATCCAACTCGTCTTGTACACTTCTGTCACTTTTTTCGTTTCTTTTCTCTTGATTTTACGTTCATCAGTTTTTTTCTTTTTTCGATGCATCGACAGTACGTAGCGTGTGTATTCGTGATTGATTATCCCGATTCTGGTATGTTTCAAAAGGACTTCCGGAAGGTGAGCTTTTTTCGGGGAATTCGTTGATTGTGTCTGACGTTGATTTGAGTAGGAATGGATGGGGTTTTTTCGAACGGTGAGGTTTTCGAATTTTATCGATCACTTCGATTTCGACGGATTGAACGGGAATTTCAGAAATCTCGAGTTTCAATTTTTGCTGTATCGAAGTTTGAAGAAGTAGTTCGACGGAATTTCTATTAGAAAGTTAATCTTTGAAAACGGGTTTGCTTCTTGAAATTCTCCATCTTTACGAATAACTTTGAATACATTCGAATGTTTGTTTCAATTATATCTATACGAGATTACACACACAGCTGTGTTTCCTAGTATTCATCTTTTTAGGAATACACGAGCCGGGCTTGTTTTAATCGAAACGAACCTCTGTTCTCCCTGTTCACGATAACCGGTCAGAGTTTTTATTAATTCCTCGTTCAATTTATTTAGCAACCAGCAACACATATACGTCCAGTAATTGTTCGACTTCAGTAGTCCGGCGTAATATGAAACGTTTATCCCATCGAGCACACAAACGAAATTTATTTAAGGATAAAATCCTGTTTTCATTGATAACGCAATACTCGTGCCTGTATCAATTTAAAAAGTTTCATATTTTACGTTTCCACCTCGCTATTTGCGTTCAGCAATTCGACGCACTTAATTATCCCGGATAATATCCAACGGATTGTACGCAGATTTATAAATTGACTCGTTAACTTAAACGATAGAACCCCTTTTCATCGGCGATAAACGAAAAGTATTTAACGAGAAGCCAATGTTTTATGGCAACGTCAAAAAAAAAAAAGAACACTCTTCTATTCTTTCATCTGTTTCTCTATTTCTTTCAGTTACTCGCTGCTAGAATGTCTCTAGTACTTAATACTCTCAAAAATTTCACTGTGGCCCTAAATCTCTCTTACTGGCCTCATACACGCTGCTTTGTTCTTTTAGCAACTCATTCTCCATTTCACTATTTCTTTCTTTCAACACGAACATTCTTAAAACGCATTCTGTAAAGTCACAAAGATTTTTATGATCACACTCTCGATACAAATACTTTTCCTTCACACCTCTATCGCTTAGATTCAAGTATTCTTCTTTCACGTAACTATCAATCCAAGCTAAACATTTACTCAACTAATTACGTTCTCTCATTTCTACGGTATGTTACATCGATCGAAATATTGATCTAAATTTCGTTATAAAATTCGACACGAACCTGAGGAATCGCTTAACATTTCAAAAATCCAATATTCCTAAACATTCATCTTCTAGAAAGAAAAGTAGGCGCATACACTCAGATATTCTCCCGTCATTCTCTGACAGAAACATACATATAAACGCACACAGTTCTAGAATCTCGACTTCGAAACGTGAAAGTCACACTTCACGCTTAAAAACCCTCTCTCGCTTCTACGCGAGGGGTTTCACGGAGAGCGTAGCGTAGCAGCCCTTTTTCTCGCGAATTACCTAATTACGTCGTCAACGATTCCGCACGAATGCCCTTCATTGAAGAGGGAATCCTCGCGCAACGTCTAAAGCTACGCCTCTTCAGCGTGAACCCAAAGAACGAGACGCCTAGTAGGTGAGTTTCACCACGTGTTACTCTCCAATTTACTACGATTACGACACGGATACGGGGTGTACGTTCCGCGAAGGAAAGAAGATAAATTAATGAGACCTGATTCGTTGTTAAAAGATTGAAAACAGGGTGCACAGTGTGAACGTTAGATGATGTCCTACTTTGTACGAAAAGTTTCAGAACAAACTCGTTTTCTTCTTTCTTTCGATTATCGAGATGAGGAGCGCAAGGAATTCTTATCGACTAGTCGAACAGTCGATAAACAATACTACTTGCTTGATTCCATCTGCAAAGGACGTCTGGACTATTTCCAATTTCTCAGACTACCACTACGCTTTGTGTCCACTGAGGTGATAAAACAAAATTCATAAGACGCTCTTAAAACTGCCCTGAAAACCGATTTCCAGCGAAGCTATGAAAATTAGGGAAATCATTGTTTATCGTGTACCCGGAAACGTAGAATTTTCAGCATTTATATAAATGCATCAGAGTGAAATTTTTAAATACTAATTCTGTTAGCAATTACATGAGCGGAAGTTAAAGTAACTCTGATCAAAAATTCTCTTTGTGGTTTATATTGCAACGATGTGAATGTTGGAGTTTTAGTTGTTTATCGAGAGGATGGAGGTGGTTTTGCAAAGTTCGATTTGTCAGTAAGGGTGTAATCCATGGTGCAAGGGCTTGAAGCTCACGAACTACCTAGCTCTTATATTTTAACTAAGTCACGTATATTCAAAAGGGAAAAATGGCGATATTTTCCAAAGCTCTTAGAAAGTAAATGTTTTGAAGTATTTAATACGTTATATGCAACAATCAAGATTATTTCGAAAGCGATTAAATCAGCTGTTAATGAATAAATAAAAATAAAAGGACTAGTGTGTATTTCGTATAAATTATTCTAAAATTCTTTGATTAGCTTGGTATACGTGCACGCGAAATCCTCGCGAGAATTAGCTAGTTTTCACGATGGCATAATTGCCTGATCGTTCGCGTGAATGCTGAAAAGAATCAGATCAGAACGACACGTTTGATCTCATCGAGGCATTTGCATACCGAGTGCACCGATTATTCCCCATCAGGATTATCCGTAAATCTTTTGATTAAGTCGAGCGGGCGCGGACGTGGGCTCGCGCACACGAGCGAGCAAGTCCTGGCGAGATCTACGTTGCGAATAGAAACAGCGGAGAACCGCGTAAAATCGATGGCGTCGAGGGTATAATGGGGCCAGCCACTTTGTCCGGGATGGAACAGATTATTCTTGTTTACAGGAGCGGCGCTCTTATGCGCTCGCCAAGCGAATTACGGCGAAACAGGTAACGACGCTCCCTCGTTCCGGTAGTATCAAAGATTTTTCAAGATTCCCGCCTCGTTGGAAAGTCAAATGGGACTAGTTACGTTTAGAGAGCGAGCCGATTGAAGTTTATACGGTAAATTTTTCTACCTTAATGCCTTGAATTAGGCAGTTATTTATCCTTCTGTTTTGCTCAGTTATTCAGCAACCTCGAATCGTTATTTCCTTTGCTTTGATACGTCGAACATTGTCGAATAATCACAATAGCCATTGGAGAACACACTTTTCTATAATATAATCATCAAATTCAAGAAAATTTCATTTGTTCTTTTCTCTGCTTTTTATAAATTTATCATTGCGAAATAAAAGAAGCGAATACAAACTTAACAAAGATAACGATACATCTAAATACAAGGGAGAAATAACGAGAATAATTTGTAACAAAGCGAGTTGGTTGAAACTGAAGAAGAAGACATCGCGAGCAAGTGCAGCGTAAACGAAATGCGGTTGCATTTCGCTGAAGTAGAAATACTCTCGCGGGGCGTCGCAATGGTACGATCAAAATACCGGCTAATTAACGCGACAGATTCGAAACCCCGCGGGACTCAAAGGCATGGAAAGGATACGGTCGATGTCTAAGGAAGTTCAGTTCTGGGAATAATATTACTAAGCGAGTCATATTCACCCTTGAAATGAACGTTGCGAAGGAAGTTCTGGCCCTGTTCCTTCGTGGGAAATAAACGAATTTATTCGTGTTCGACGGAATTCATCGGTGTTTCCTTTCCGTTGTAACACGTTGCAAAGGAAAACGCCTCTTCTCTCTCTTCTCTCTCTCTCTCTCTCTCTACCTCGCTTAGGTCGGGAAACGATTCGCGCAATTCAAGCGTCTAAGTATTAAGCAAGCAAGCCTGTTCGTAGCCGTTTCACCCCCGCAGGCATTCGTATCGGGGAATTCTCTTGCGGAAAAGTCCCCTTTGGCCAGCCAGCAGTATTCAGTGATGCAGGTATTCGAGTACGGCAGACGGGAGGATAGGAAATTCCAAAGCTCGTTCCGGCTTCGTTCTTTTAACGCGTCGCGTGGGATCGCGCGTCTGTGAAATCGCGAAAGGAATTCCGAATTATCGCGTGTCTAAGCGAATCCCTTTCGATCCACGCCCTACGATTCGAATTTATACTCAAGATCGATTATTAAATTTTCGATGGTTAAGATATTAACGTTTACGCGTCACAATATACACGATATTGTATAGAAACTGAACATTCAAATATGAATTAAAGTTTTAATGACCGATCATTTTTTCACGTAATTCCGGCCAATTCGTGTATTTGTTTGAAACGAACGTAGTTCATGTCTTCCAGTCACTAATTTCATAAATAAAAGCAACGAACGCACCCTCATTATCTTGTTGCATTGAACAATTAATTGTAATAGCTTCGCTAATGAACCTGATGAACGAACTTCCTCTTACATAAATCATTCGGTCTAATTGATTTAATGGGTAATTTAGTTTTACAGAGACTATCAGCCGCGTCGTTCGAAATACATACCTCTAAATAATCAGGCGATACTGAAAACAGCTAACTCAATGAAATAGCCGGTGTTCTGTCTGTTTACTCATTAACCTAGTGGATACATCGGTTCTCGGAGAATCGATTTATCAAAAGATTGTTCGAAACTTTAGTACATTTATAAGCCTGACTATTCGAGGGCTAATAGCTTCCAGGTTTAACAGACTTTGATTGACAACTGATTGCTAACTGACTAACTGACCACGAACTTCCCCAAGTATCACGACCTGCCTTTCACTATGCCCTTAGCACGTCTTTCCTAACGACAGTATTTGGCTTCTGTTCCATGGTGGACAGAACTTTGGAACAATGCTGAGCTTCCTCCGGGCTCTGCTCTCCTCCAATTAGATTCATCGATTTCCGGGCAAACCGTTAAACAATACATTTTTGTTCCATACTTTAGATATCGCGAGCTTTACGCGGAAACAAATTTCTATTGAAAATAGTATAAAGGATACTTGTAAACTTCAGGAGAATAAATTCTACCTCTCTTTCTCGAATGTTCCGTGCTTGTCGAACAAAAGGATGCTGTATATAATCGACAACTTTCGAAGATCAAAGAAAATTCCACTCGAAAATAATTTTCAAAAAGGGAAAGAAAGAAACAGATGTCTGTCAATAGAAATCACAATTATTGAAGAAAAGCTAGATTCGAAAAAAGTTAGATTACTCATAGAACGTGGCGTTCTACGTTATCCTGTTTCAACGAGGCAATCCAATTAGCCGCAATATGGCGGTCGGATGTCGCGAGGTGAAACCAATCGGTGGCATATAATATAACAGCCGGCCAAGCGATACACGGGTCGGCCGCATGCGGTAACGAACAATGTCTTGAAGGGCCGCGTTGTCTCATTAATCAGGGCAATCTCCCGGCACAATATTGAAAATTCCATTGTACAACCGTGAAGGGTCGTACAGTCTCGGACGACGACGCGACGCGATTTCAAGTATTTGCAAAAGGAGCAACCGAATATCCCCCGTCCCTTGCCTTCTCCTCCTATACCAATGAAACACTCACTCACACATACACACACGCATACGCAAGTACACGCACGAGTTTCCCGAGTTTCCTTTGTTCGTCCATCTTCTTATCTTCCTCACTTTACCCTCGTCGTCGCCTGTTTGCCCGTCTTGAAACGTAGAACGAGAGAAGCTATCTTCGTAACCTATCTCGACACTCGTTCTTTGCTCACAATAGGTCACTTCGAACGACATAATTGCACTCAATTTATATCGAAAGTATAGAAACGTACATACAGGTGCAAGCGATCGAAGTAAGCCCGCCAATGATCACTTAAATGCGACTCCAAAGATCGATTAAACGCCCCCGTCTTTCGTTCCGCGGGCGAAACGACGCGGCCCAGTCAGCCAGTCTAGCACGCTTCAATTTGTCAACGACCACCGCCGGAGAATGGCTATTAATTATGGCGTAATGCGACGGGGAACGGATCGAAACGAGTTCAACCGGCACTGCCTTGAGAAATGTAATATATCGGTGATTATTTGAGACACGGTGTGGTTGTTCCGCGAGATTCGAAGTGGAATGGATTGGATTAGACGTTCGATGGAGTTTATAATTGATTAATAGCGCGAGTTATATATATTAGAAGACGTTTTGAATGATCTTTGGATCATCCTTTTTAACATATGCTATTTTACTTGAATATTCGAGAAGAAATGTTTGTAAAAGTAATTGACTTAGAAAGGATTAACAGACACTGTTCGATTACAAAGCGACTTATCTGCTGGAACACAGCTTAACAATGTAATAATTTTTAATTGTTTTTAATTAGGGCGCGACTCGACAAACGGTAGCACAGTAAAATAAAAATAATACACTATCAACAAAACGTGTTGCTTTTTTTTCGATTATGGCTTTTGTGTATCGATTTTAATTAGCTCACAGCAACCACATTTTATTGTAAGCGTGCCGGAGCGAAAATATAATAGTTTACTCCTTTCAAACTTAACAATGTGACGAGAAAGCAACGATGTGTAATTATGTCTTTTTGAACTCAGCAAACGAAATAAAGTAGAGAGTTACCGCTACTCTTCGTGTCGAAAGGATTACAATTAAACACTAAAGAAATTCAATTGCTCTTTAACCGAGTAAATTATATAGTTATGCTTAATGCATAGAATATAATAACGATAACTCTCATACAGTAATTCCAAGATTATTTCTGTAACTTCTTTAATAATCTTATATACACTCGAGCACGGAAATTGCAGCCATGTTACGAAATAATTCGGGGACTCGAGATTTTCAGCAACGTTGAAAACCCGCCTGCCACCTCTCGCAGCCGGATTTGTAACTTTGTGATAATTCAAAGGCTACCTGAATGATATGCAAGGTTGCATAGAAAACTGAGTTGGTTCGTTCCGCTCTAATTATCAAACGTGCTCAGGCACTTACACGTTACGCGTCAACCAAACGTAGAAAATGGCGGCGGACGTCGCAGGAACGCATCGAGCATCCGTAATTTCGTAATCTGACGTGCAGAGAAACATCCGGTGATATTTCCATTGCGTGTGGACGAGGATACATTAAACGCGTGTTATGCAAATTTTTCGTCCCATTAAACGTCCGTTCTGTCGTCGTCGCACCTCCATTTCGAATCTCTCCATTAGTTACCGGACCCCAAATGGTGCTCGCGAGCACGTCCGATAACGCGACCATTACGTTCCCTCATAATATTTCGTCACGTCCCGTATCGTCGTATCGCGACGATTACTGTTCCTCGACCTCGAGATATTATATTTCACGCCATTTCCAGGAGCGATATCACGTCGTCGTATATACCAGATTACGATTACGCACGTTGATCTGTATTCGAGATCATTTATTCACGCGAATTGCTCATTAACTCTAGCGACGAAGTTAGTATAAAAAGAACGAAGTATATGGCGTATATATACATATATAGTCTTTACTCTGATGGTCTTTTAGTTTCATTACTCTTTTCAATAGCAAAGTAAAATGTCCCTTCGAATCTGAGACGCACATAAAATTGAAGACATTCATTCGAAACCAGTCATCTCCACTTTCGAACACCTTTCAAATTCAATATTCAATTATTCGATACACGAAATATTTAATAAATTTATTAGCAGTAGTACCGTATTGTTAAAACAAAATTCTATTATTTCTCACGACAAACAGTCGAATTCTATCGAAGAAATGAAACGGCGAGAAAAGAAAAATGAATTTCTGATTTTTAAGACATCTTCGTATTTGAAGACGATCAAAGTTTTCAATTATTATAACATATGATTTGAAACAATTTATCCTGCGAGCGTTATAAATTGTTTTAAACAATTTGTAGCTTTCAATTATCTGCGAGAAAATGTCTTCGTTCAATCTTCCTCGATCTATTTCTCTCCGCTTTTGGCAAACCATAAAAAACTCCTTCAAACTCCTCTTTCTCTTTTTACTCGACTTTTTTGCACGTTCGTTTTTCGACAGCGTCACAGGTAGAATCGTTCGGCGAATTTGCGAAAGGAAGAAACGAGGATCGTTTCAGGCTCTTTCATCGCGTGGTGCTCGCCTTTGGAGTACGACACACCATCGCCAACCAACCGCAGGATCGTTCTCTTGAAACAATTGAGCTTCTCTTAATTTATCACCTGGGTAGAATGCAACGAATTCCACGGGAAATAAATTATCGTAGGTGGCCATGGGTGGGATGGGTGGTGAGTTGGGAATTCGGGAAGGCAAGTAATTCACCGACGAATTTGTTCTAGGACCACCGACCACCCCTCCTTCACCTCTCCTCCAACTCTGAACGTCCATAAGGTTACTAGATGGTGAAGAAGGTAACGTGTCTAGCGTTAAGTTGAAGATTTATATCGTTATACAACGCTCTCGATGATGCTCTTTAGCAACGGTACTTCAAGTCGCCTTTACGATACTACCACTAACGTGGCAAGATGATGGAGAGGATAAACGTTGAGATATAAGGACATCGATTGTAGTAGATCGAGGTTATAGAGGTCGCTCTACGTCTCGAGTTTCCAGAATGAAATTTGTCAGAATACTTCACTTAAAAAGAGAAAGAATAAAAAGGGAGGGAAAAAAAGAAGAAACGTTTTAACGATGAAATTTTAAAGATACGGCAATCTCTGATAAGAGAAACGTTTAAAGGTAAATAGAAGTGAAGTGTTGTGGTACATGAAGAAGGAGAATCCGGGTCAAGCTGATGAGCGTGAAGTATTATGGCGTGAGTTGCAAGCGTAAGCTCATTACAACGAAGTATAATATAAGCCTTAATTGCAAAATGTACTTATTACGGTCTATCGGTTTTGTAATTAGCTTCTTCTGTATATTTATCATTCGGAAACTCTTTAATTTACCGTAAACACTTAATCGTCTGAAATTCACCGATGGTGATGTAATACGCGGCAAAGCGGACGTTTAACGAAGCGAATGAAACATATAATCAATGCACCCGTTGTTTCTTCGCATAAGTTTAACAACTATCTAAGTGGTTGTCGTCGCCATCCATAGGTAACGATAACGCGATGGAAGTTAACATAGACGGGGCACGTCGGTGAGACGCGTGAAATTTACAAAATGCCGTAGGAAAATGAAATATTCATCGTGGAAAAAGATGGTTCGTGCCAATTGAAACCATCCTGAACTTTAGACCCCGAATAGCTAAAAGTGTCGTAGCTAATAAAGCGTAAAGCAAAGCGAGAACAGATCGGGTGCCAACTTTCTTCGAAAACGAATCCCGCGTCTAAATATGCTGCTGCTAAAATACCAAAGCTTTCAAACAAACTTTTCGTTTCTTCATACAAAAATCGTGAAGTAACTCCAAAACTCAGTTCTCGATATTCAAAGAAAAAAAAGAAGGAAAGAAAAACAAAACTTACAGTAAAATTTATTTCGAGTATAAGAAAGAAACGACTTGATACAGATAGCAGAACTCGATACGCCAACAGTATCGATGTCCAGAGAGTGAATTTCGAATTTTCCGAAATAACTGTCCATGAGAAAAGATCCAGCCACTTCACGGTCAAAGATCAAACGTTATCAGCCAGTCATCAAGTCAACGAATCGAGTCTTTTAAGCTTGACTAACAGCGCGACAAGATCTACGGTATTACAGTTGATCCGCTTATCATTTCTCGATCACCCTTCTTTCATACGTTCACAGGCTTCGTTTCTGGATCCATCGTTCCATTCCCTTCGCACTTTCGCCCCTTCGTTCACTATTTGTTCTCTTGTTCATAATACTCGTGGGCGAACGAAACGGAACGGAGCATTGCACAAGAGGCCGGCGGGCAAAGAGGAAGCAGATGGACGGAGAGAGTAGAAAGGACGAGAAAGGATAGAAGGAGACTCGCCTCTCGGCCGTAAAAGGTTTATTGGAAAAATGAAATGACGTCAGGCAATCACGACGCATCGCTACGATATAAGGATTTTATCCTTTCAATAAAGTGTGCCAGCATGCGCGTGCAACGAAGAGAGAGAGAGAGAGAAGAAGAAGAAAGAGACAGAATGAAGAAGTGAGAGAAAGATGGAAGCAAAAGAGAGGCATCACGAGGGAGAAATTACTCGTAACTTTTGTAATATGTAATATTGCGTCTTGACGTGTAAGAGTTGCCGCGCGCAGCGAATGAAAATCGTGTAATATCGTTAAAGTTTATGCATTACACCGGGCCGAGCGATTGCAAGCTCCGCCTTTTGATTCTGGCGACAACTGGAAGCGTTCGAAAGGACGCTCGCTGAACTGAACGGTGATAAACGAAATATTAAAGTTTCCAACGTTTCAAAGTATCAATTGTACGGACTAGAATTCACCTAGATAGCGACATCTGCAGAGAATTGATAACGTTTCGAGGAATTCACTTCTGTGATACTTTTAACAATAGTAACATGAACTACGCAACTACTGCGTATCATAAATTTTTGTACAATTTATGAGACACGAACTGACACGCGAAATTCTAGTTTCTGAAAGGAGAATCGTAATCCAACTCCATTATCATTCTTATATATTTGCAGTTTACGAAATTTTGCTCTACGATATTTCTTCGTAGTATTTAAGAATGTTTATTTTAATTACTTTACATAATATACTGTAAGTTAGCGCTCATTTTCTTTGTTTACATCATTAGATATCAAAAGGTTCACACCTTAATAAAATATCATAATTATTAATAGTCATTTCTTTCAATTTTACATTATTAATCAAATTTATTTTTCTTTACTAACACAAGACTCTTGCCAATATTTTTTTATCTCTTACAAATCTAAACTGTGTTTCGTTCGAATTCGTTTTAATTCTCATTCAACATGTCCTAAATAAACTCATCCATTCCGCCATGCACGAATGTGAATCATTGAAGACAACGCTCGAATTATTTCACCACAGTTCGTCATTAAATACCATTGAAAATTTCACACAAAGTTTCCATTCGCAATCATTTCAATCCCCCATCAACAAGTCCTAAATACACTCGTCGATATCATCACACGTATAATCGGCGAAGACAACGCATGGAATATCCAGCGACTCGTAGCGGTACGACAGCGGACGCGTCAGAATCGCGGAAACTGTTGTCAACGTTCGAGCCGACATCCTCGATGACACGCAATTTCTGAAGCCGATTTCCGTGCAGCTGTAATTGAATGTAATAAGCACACGAGTTGGCCCTGATACCCGTCGCGATATCGTAACCAGGCCGGCCCCCGTAGGTATATCGGGTAAATACGTAGCGTATTTAGCCGCGGCTAGATCTCTCTCTCTCACTCTCTCTACGTGCACACCGATTCCGCGACAAGTAATCGATGGTCCTACACGGTGCGTGACGATTCAATTACCAACCGACGACGCGGACTTGCTGGAATTAACTGTGGATAAAGCCGAATCGAATTGTCACGATCGAGCGTCACGGACAGGTAGCCGAAACAGGCTTACCTGGTCGCAAAGCCGAGACGCACACACCATACGATACCCATGCTATGGCATATAGCGTAACAACGACAGCCCTGACAAGGGTATAAATATCTCGCGTGCAAATCCGGCGTGTCGTAAATCTTTAAGTAGTCGAGAAACGGAGAGAAAATGGCGGGGATCCAAAGAAAGGTGAATTCAGCTTGGTGCGACGCGATTTATCGAATATAACTGGGAACATCGGGCGAACGGAACGCATTTATTTCACATGGAGGCAGACACACACGCTGGATAAGTACGTTCCCGACGATTTATTCCGCGTGGGTATCCATCGATTTCGAAATTATACGAGCTTCGCGGGCTTCGCACGCTCGCGACCCTTTGCGCGAGGAACATCTGCATGCACGAGTATAGGAATTGAGAATAAATTCCTGGTTCCAGTGGGAGGTCAGTGTGTTTCATTTCGTCTGTGACACACTGTCCTCATCGTGGATAGTAATTTCGCACGGTACCATTATATCGTTTTATCGCTTATGGCGTGACAGTTTCACGGGATCGAAATGTTTTACCCCTCGCAATACGACGCGACGCGGCGAAATGATCGAGGAACTCTCGTGATGGAAAACTCGGTGAAAGTGATTTTTTATCGTTGCAGGGCATTCTTACACAAGATTGGCTTTATTACTTTTATCGTGATAATTAAATACAAAGTACTTTAAAAGCTTCATGTCTTCTTCTTCTTATTCTTTCTTTCTTTTCGATGAGTCATTAGGTTAGATAAATTTATGAGTGTATCGATGGAGCGATTATATTTAACAAATAATCAAACTGTATAAAGTTTGTATTAATTAAGCAGAAAACATTTTTTTATCCTGAGAGAGATAACGCAGTAATTAACAGTCCAAGTGATTAACAAGTTAAATTATTCATATAAAACTTCGCTTTAGAATGTACACCACAATCTCCTTTATTTGCTCATTAAAATACAAAGAAACAAACCAAGGGATACTTATCAACGGTAGTTGGAACGTTCGCGGGATCAATATTTAAACCAGACCAAGTGAAGCTCTGGAAAGCAAAGAGGCTGCAAAGATTAAACGAAATCGCCGGACCATCGAGCTGTTCTTTGTCGTCGAATCGTGGCAGTAAGAAACGCGGAAGATTTCGAAATAAAGACATTTATCGATAGAAAGTGGAGAGAGCGGGCGATTGTTTCCGAAATTTCAATCGTACTTTTCGAGCATCTGCATCCCCACAATCACGTTTCGCTGCCTCGTGTTTCGAACTTTCTCGATACAAACGGGCCAGGCAAGAAATGAAACAGAGAGGAAAGAAAGGCTCTTCTTTTACGTGAGCATCTTACCCTCGAACCAGTTCCGATCGACATCGAGCGTATCCCCTATCCCATAATTTTCAATGCATTCTCTAACCTACTTATTAAATGCCCCGAGTGCACGCGCGGACCCGGCCTTCCCTTGCTCCATAACTTTCTCGATCCTGACTTTTATATCTTTCCAGCTGGAATTTCGCGTGTAACTTTTAAATTAGAATAACCATCGTTCCGGTAACCAACAACTTCTCCGCCGCGTACGTAGCGCGAAACAAACGAAAAATAGAATAAACGAACGACGTGAAATAAGTGTTTTATCGAGGGTCCAACTGGAATTTCGTATTACAGATATTTTTCTTTTGCAATAACAACTTTATTGCGGGAATCAAATGTGCAGAGTGCTTGAGGAAAGTTTCAACATTCCGAAAGTGATTTTTCTTTTTTCTTTTTTTTTTTTAATGGAGCAAAACTAACAACGCAATGTGTTACTCTAATAAAAGAAGAAACAGTGTGTAATAAAGATAGCTTTTGAGCCATTTGAGACCACTTGAAGAAGTAAATTCTGCTACGTCGAATCGTTACGAAAAAGGAAAAATATCACATTCTCACGGAGTGAAAAAAAAAAAGAGCTAGAAATCGTATTAAAGAGACAGATGTGCGAGAAGTTCAAAAGCACCAGCCATAAACCCATTTCATGGACTAATCAAACCACAATATACACACACGCACACACACAAGTATCGATAAATTGGGGTCGTACTCGCATTGACGCTCGAACTTACATATTTGATTTCTGTTTTAATAAAATATAATCTAGTCTCTCCATCGTCGATAATTTTATTACACCAATCGTCTAATTTAATCCAAAACGAGCGCATCGTCATGAATAGCTGAAACATATTTTCATTAAGCAGTACTCGTCTCTCGATCGCACATTAAATTATGGCTGAGTCCTTTTGGAACCTAGGTAGCTTCCTTTCAATGGACATTCTAAATAACACCTCTTACATTTTGTAGATTTTTTATATCTATTTATTGTTTTCTCAACGATATAAAAATAAAATCCTGCGTTTTTAACGCTCGAATCCTAGTGGAGTCAAAGTTAAGTCATAGAAAACGAATTATTTTATTCGTAACAAGGATCGATAATCTTCAATGGCAGAGAGCTTCGTTGATTTACTAAACGCTAAAGGGAAATATTTTTAAATGGCCAGTTAATTGATCCCTCCACGTTGCAAGGTTAAACCGAGAGAGTACGAACGCGCAGTCTCTTCAAGACAGAATAAAATTAACTCGAACAGGTGAAATGTAACCGGATAATGCAGCCAAACGTTGGCTGGTGCACAATTAACGGTGGCCGTACAATCGAGCCCGATACATGCAACTACTTTGCGGTATAACTGCGCACTCGATGGCTATTTATCCTAGTTTATGCTGTCCATACTATGCACGGAAATAAACAATCCGTTGTACGATTCGATTCACCAATATTTGATAGCACACCGATCGAACAATACTGTCATGGCGGCCTGGGACACGCCGATATATAACATTTGCATCGTGAAAATGCATTTTGATTTCTTGTAATTCATCCTAGCCGATGACGATCCGCCGAAAACAATCGAGGCTCATGAGATCGTGCTAACGTGTTATCAAACAAATAGAATCGATAGCCGAACGCGATCGTCGATCAGTTTCGTGGTTCGTTACGATAAAAGACGATAATCCGTGAAACCTGCCCACCCCCTCCCCCCTAACCGTTTCTCTATGGCTGTTTTGACGAGCCAATAGCTCACGTTGTTCGTTACTTTGATTTCTGGATGCACTGTTGCATATTGATAACGTTGTGCAACTTTGTCGATGGACTTGTAACAGCTTCGACAGCGTGCAATTTCGTTACAACGCCATGGCCAGATTGTTGTGGAAATCGTACAACATCGTTGGTATTGAATAACTTTGTTTGAGTTCTTGAACTTTGATTAAAAACGCTGATCAAAATGTATGACGCTATTGATAGTGTATAACGTTGCTGGTATACCTGCGGTACTGTTAACATCGGAAATTTCTGTTGGATTAAGTATGAGCTTTCCGTTGCAAAACTCGTGCAACACCGTTAGATTGCTTCAAAGTTTAACTTAGACTTGAATAAAATAGCCGATGGCAAATGCTGAGAATTTTTCTATAAAAATAAGTCTCGCTATTCCGTTGCGAAAGGCGTGCAACGTGGTTTGAAGTTCTTAAAGCATGTTTAAATGTAAACGAGGTAATTGTAAAAGCGTACAGGCTTATCGTTGTGTTTGTATTATTATTGTTAACGTTGCGCAACTTCTGTTAGAACGGTCGCAACTTTGTGACGAGATCGCGAGAGACTGTCGTTATTGCGCAATTTTGCCAGAGTCGTAAAACGCGGTTAGAAATACGCGAGGACACGACGCGGTGAATAACACGCAACGTCACCAGTGTGTTTGCAACATTGTTAACACAATATAATTTTGTTAGAGTATTCTCTAGATTACTCTGCATTGCTGATATTGCGCAACTTTGTCGGAGCTCTTGAAATGTAATTAGGAGAACAGTTAGAAATGTACCCGTTAATAGTGTGCAAAGTTGCTGTAATTCTTGCAACTTAATTGACGATATCCGTTATGGAAACACTTTGTTCTAAGGGAAACGAAGAATACAAAAAGGTACAAATATCTCTGAATTAATTTAATCGAATCGTTCTTCAACAGACTACCATTTCTTCAAACAGTCGAACAATTTTTTAATTCCGAAATTAAGACAGTGTAAAAAGCAACGATCAAAGACTTTATGATTTTTACAAATTTGGAATAATGAAAGTCTTTGAGAAAAATTTCTTTTTAAATTCGACGTGTCCAAGGTTTCGTTTCAACTATGTATAACATACTTAACTCTAACAAAAGCTTGTCATCTTGTTGTGTTTCCGAATGGAATGAAGGAGGCAAATAAATAGACAAATATTTTACAAGTACCATTCAATTTCTTTCCAATGACAATTCGGAAATAAAACAATCAACATATCAGCTACGTTCAACTTCCATTCGTACAGACGACATCCTATGAACACACTCTGGAAACACTCCAGAAACAAAAGCATATTTTCAGTTACAGTGTTTCACCGTGTCGACAAATAAGCTGTCAAATAAAACTCAAATATCCGATACGAGCTGCGCCGATCGCGGCTCGGTGTTGCATAAAGGAGATCAAAAACTCCCGCGACACTTGCTAGAGGAGGGAGGGGTTTGCATTCGCCGTAAACGCGAGCAGCTTGCAGTGTGCTTTCGTAGCCGAAATTTCGAGTCAGGTACCGTTGTTCGATTGGATGAATTTTATCACGCGTATCCACAACGAACCCGAGAAACTTTTTCTCATTTTCGTTAAAATTTTATCCGATATTTCTACGGTCGGGCTAGAGATGATCGATTTGAATTTCGACTATTCCGCAGACTGTAACAGACGGACGAACGAGACTGAAGATAGTGGCGCGCGTACACGCGCGCCACCATAGTCTTGCAAAACCCCACCTCTCCATTTGACGCGCGTTGCTTTAATTAAATTCCCGTCGATCTCTCGCGTTTCTCATGCGGTCAAGTCGGAATTCTCATTCTCCGTGAGGGTGATAAAAAAAAGAGAGAGAAAAAGAAAAAGAAAAAAGCACGCGACCAAAAAAAGCTAGACAGCTGGAGAAACGAGCGGAGACAAAGTTCGTAGAGGAACAGTGGAAGAGAGATATTGACACCCAGAGAACATGTGTAGACAGTGATCTGACTATGTGTGTGCACGAGCTAGATACTAGGCTTCACGTATATACACTAAGATTCAACAATTGTTCGACCTCGATTAAATGCAATGGTGTGACGATTACAGACTCGTCGAATGAGATACGGATGTAACAAGGCTTGATACGGTCAGCATAGAATGAAAGTTCCTGCGGTTGGGAATATTGTTGGGTTCCTGGAGTTGCATAAGATCAAGGAGGTCTTTGGAATCCTCGAGTTTTAGAGGTGCCGGAGGCCCCATTATGTCGAGGACCATTGGAAGCTCGAGGACTTGTACGTACACAAAATTTGCTATAATTCCTTCGAGTATGCATGCCACTGCGGATCGTAAATTGGGTGGCAAATCAGGTCGTCCATTTAACGAGGGTATGTGTATTAGATATCAAGGAGTCTTGACTTCAGGATTATCCGTTTGAATGTGCTTCCTTAATGAAATGTCCTTTGTATGTTTAACATTGCATAAATTGTTTGTGCACAATTCTATTTTTATTGGATAATTAATAAAAGCTGTGAGACATTTTATTTGTACAAAAAGATATTTAATGATTTCATAAAAAATTAATGTTTCACTGTGAGAAACTTTAGACAGCATGAATTGTTATACAATCAGCCTTGTTGTAATTTATTTTCCTATCACACTGGTATAATAAAGTGCAATTACATTTAAGTATATAAATATTACCTCTATACTGAATATAACATCCTCTTTACGCGTTCCCATATATTTTTTTTTAAATTATAAATCAAGAATCTAATATAACGTTGCATTGTATATATTTATGTAAGCTGAATTTCACATGAGATTCCAAAGACTCAATAAAAAGGAATCTGTCGTATCTATCGACATGGTATACTAATAGATTTTCTGCCGACGTAATTTATTTCCCTACAATTCGTTTAAAAATTCAGCAGAGACAATTTTAAACTCCAGATTCTAGATATAAAGGGTCCACCACCTTGCACTTTCCATCAAGAAGATCTAATTCATCCAAATTCCACCAATTTACCATTTACAACACCGAACCTTTCCATCCACGGTAACAAGCTATCCCCAGTTTTTACGGCAAAACTTTTTCGCTCCCGTCAAGGGTGGTGAACAATCGCCGGATCGTCAATGAAGTGAACCAAGGGAAGAACGTAGGAGCAGCTTGTCGACGAAAGAGAACAAGAGAGAGTAAAAGCGAGAGAGAGAGAGAGAGAGAACGGCACCGCTCAAATATCGCAATATCCGGCCATATCTGATAGAAGTTTCTATTTTCC
The DNA here is from genome assembly GCA_951804975.1 of Anthophora plumipes. NCBI lineage: Eukaryota > Metazoa > Arthropoda > Insecta > Hymenoptera > Apidae > Anthophora > Anthophora plumipes. The sequence goes on along the minus strand of OX638116.1, from coordinate 16,218,584 downwards.
CAAAGTCGCGCTCCATCAAAGTTTCGTCGAGCGTGCACCGAGAACGACGAAGGGACGGAGAGAGAAGTTTGTAGGTCAACGGTGTAATAGACCGAACAGAGATAGCGGGAGTAGAAGAATGAGGTAGAATGAAAAAGAGAAGAAGAATCAGTACGGAGCGTGACTGTAAATTAGAATCTCCCTTGGTCATAAAGCAGTGTTGGCAATGGTGAGACCATGCTTTCTGATACAAAAACTGCCACTGGTCGAAGAGAACAGCGTTGGTCGTTTGGTGAGACGTTGAACGAGAAAAAGAAAAAGAAAGAAAGAGAAAAAGGTGCTCCTTTAACGGCACAGATTGTTAGTGGACATTCAGAACTTCCCACTCGTGACTATTGCTTCCCCTTCGAAGTTTTCCCGATGTTTTCGAGCCAACGTCGCGATGGGAACCACCTCGAAACGCTTTCTTCCCTTTCCGCTGACATATAGCCGTCTTCCTACCCGGCTGTGCCGCGATCGCGTTATCGAATCGCTTGCCCGTGTACCCTCTATTGATTCCTGAATTCTTCGACGTTCCATTTGTTCGTAGGAACTTCGACTTTTGGCTTATTTGCCGATGTTCTATCGAAATTCTATTGTGATGAAAAGTTTCGTAGTTTCGAAGATGGATTTTGCTCATTTTCTATCATTTTTTTTTTTCGTCCATCTTTCTTTTCTTTTTTCTTCTTTTTTTTTTGTTCTGTAATAGGATGGATATTTGTAATTCCGACGAATCGTGTTTTGATTCCGTTATTATACGGAGTTTGATTCGAAGCGAGGTCAACGTGTAACCACTCGACGCTTCCTGTAGAATAATTAGTCATCCAGTGACTAACCAACTCCTTCATACTTTCTCGTTCCTGTTTCTTTTAACAATTTTCCCGAATCCGTGAAGAAGTTATTAATTATACTAGAACGTCTTTCAATTTTCCACCCTACTTCTCCGTTAAAGCGAAGAAGAACATCGAGATACTTTCAATTAAAAGTTGTATAATTTTGAACAGATCTCGCGACACTCGTTTGATTTTTCGCCATCTAACTGGCCCCTCTCTCCTCTGTCGGCTCGTTTCTTCTCATTTTTCTTGCTTTCTTTTTCGTTAAAAACTGCACAACAACTGCTCGAATCTTCCACTGGAAGTTCCGTTCGAACATGACAAATTTAATCGAACGCGCAGCTGTGTTTGTCTCTATCGCGAAAAGAAAAAAAAGAAAAAGAAAAAAGGAGAAAAATGATCGTTCAACCTTTGAAGGGTCAGCAATGAATTTCCATGAAAATTGAGCCAAGAAACTTTCAGAATGTAATTTAGAAATTCGTAGGATCGTTCGTTGGTCGCGGTATTATTAAATTTCACGGTCACGACGCGAAATTAGAGGCGCGCTACACGGCGAGAAAGTATATGTAATGAAGCGGTTCGAGGGAAATCAGGAAACCGTGGGGAAAGAGAGAGAAAGAGAAAGAACGTCGTGCATCTCGAGCGGAAAGCACGCTCGACGAACGGTTAATTCCAGTGTCAATAAAGCAGAATCATCCAATTACAGACGCCGCTCGGGCAACATCGTCGGCGGGCATGGTCGATTTCTAAATCAGAAAGTAGAAATACACCAACGGCGAAGAAAGGAGAGAATGGAAGAAGGGAGGAAGAGAGGCGGCGAATCGGGCGGAAAAGAGTCCGGGAACGAACGGCTAATGCCGAAATTAAAGCCAATGAACCGATTTGCAGGGGGAACGAAAACAGTCCGAAAGGGTCCTCTTTGCTCTTGAAAACTTTCGGTGATCTTTTAATTAAACCTGGATCGATGTCGTTCGTTCAGTTTGCCAAGGATCATTGTAAGTGCCAGAAATTTTGTATGTTTTGGTGTATGAAATATCTGTTTTCCCCTGTAGATTGAGATAAAAATACTCTGGATAAATTATTATTTCTTTCGTTCGTGTGAAAATTTGACAATTTATGAATTGAATCTTAACACTTTTGCTACTGAAGGAAGTTTATGTTTAAATTGCTACGAAAATAATTAAATTGAAGGTGTTATTTAAATGAAGCGAATGTATCATTGGAAAGGCGGCATAATTTGACTTTTGGGGATTTATTGAGTATTTTACAAAACGGTAATAACAATAATTCAGACAGTGTTAAAGAGAATTATTTCCCTTTTGTAATCGCGTCCCATACAAATGGAACGACAACATTGTTGTACTTCATTATTTAACTAAAACATTATTAGGTGAGATTGTATAACTTAATTACTCAAACACGTTTCACAGTTAAATTCCTTTAGTGGAACTATTCATAGTTTATTCAGCTGAATAAAATAAATTGAACAAGAATCCAATTAGATAGGAAAAATGATGCAAAAATTCTCGAAAGTATTCCAACGCTGTCAGGATGATTCAACATTATTGAAAATCCACTAATCGTGGCTTCGTATAAAGCGTCTCTCTTCCTCTCACTCTCTCAAAATAAACCACGTGTGCACGTGTTCGCGATGCGAATTTATACAATCACGAATTCCAAAGCGATTTCAAGCGCGATTTCGAAACAGCGAAGCACAACGAGCAGATAGAGAGATCCACGTTAGCTTAAAAAAATATAAAAATCATAAAGCTAAACCAACGTAGACTAAGCAGAGATATGAAATTATGGAGTCTCTCGCTGAATATTAACCTAGCGAATTCGCTTTAATAATACAGCCATGTTTCGCACGACCGGAAAAGAAACGCATCAAAGCGGCCTCCTCCGTACAAATTCACGGCGATCGCGTAAAATCAAAGTGAAGAGGGAACCAACGACGAAAAATCGCTAGAGGGGCAGTGAATGCTGTGACCGCTATAATAAAATGTATCAGCGGGGAAATTGGTTGCCGTACAAGCGGAAGTAATTGATTGCACCGAAAGCCGGAGAACGACGTGGCGCAACGATAGAACGCTGGAACCAATTAAATATTTCCCTCGGCGGAAAACGCTCGGCGAAGTGAGCCGTGTACGCTCGAAAGGTCAAAAGTCGCCAGTCTATCGATCTCAATTAATTTCCTATAAAAGATTCCCTTGAACCTTAAGGATTCCCAGAACCACCGTAGTCATCGTCGCCGTCGTCGTCGTCATCGCTGCCTCTAAATGAACTTCGTTACTAAGTCATCTCATTATTGCGGATTTCATCGATCGTCGACACTACTCGACACGATCAACCACGCACAGTTGAACATACAGAGCTTCATCCAACTCTCTCACCCCTCTCTGTTCCCAGTTGAAAGGTTGCCCCCCTCTTGTTGGTAGAAAGAACCTGTACAGGTGCAGGTGAAACGATATTCGAGAGAGGAAAGATGAGACACGTGGACCGGAGAAAGAATGCCCTAGCACATTATGCAAATCTTCCGGAGGTGTAGTAAAACGGAGACGTAAAGGCTCGCCTGGTCCCTTATTCTTACACCCGGTAACTCCCATAAATTCACCCCTGTCCTCTATCAACGAGATCGCTGCCCCTTATATCGCGCTTTCCTTCCTATCTGTTTTACGCGAGCCATTGTCAGCCGTATAGTCTTCCATTTCCCCCCATTTTTCTCCCCTTTTTCCTCTACAGGCACCACAGCGTATACCGTTGTTTGCCACGGAAACGTATTCTACGCGACGAATATGATGACAGCACGTCCATGTGTGTGTGTGTGTGTGTATATATATTTCTGAACGTGCAAGTGAGGATAACGTCGAGCTTATCTTTTATTAGCAACACGATAAAGTCATATTTTATCTGGTGTAATAATTCCGATCATTTTCTTTCTTTTTTTTCTCTCTCGCTATTCATATTCTTCTCTGTTTGTTAAATAATCTTGTTCCGGATTGTTTCCCAAAAGCGCATCGATACACTGCTTAAAACCGTAGTCAAACAAACGATTGGCACACACCGTGACGATACTTCTCTGGCAAAACGATCGAGCCCTCCCATCCCCGCCGGAAGTATGCGACATTCAATTATCGCATTAGTCAAATATCCAACTAAATCCATTAATGTTCGCGCTAATTAATTTATACTTCCGCCGCGGTTTAAGCTTTTAATAATTTATCCGATGCTGATTCACGACGATAATGCGAGTTTGGTAACGTATGCACCGCCCTGTACTACCTCCGGCCCTTTCTCCCCCACCCCTCTGTCCTCTTTTACACCGATGCCAACCTCTCCCCACTCATTTTCAACGCCTCTGTTCCCTCTCTGGTTCTCGGTAATTTTCATCGGAATTTTCCTCGTGTAAACATTTAAGTAACCTAATTGATGAAACTGATGCCAGCGGCAAGAGAGAGCCAGGAGGGCGTGTTACGAGCCGGGATAATGCGAGCTTTAAATCGCCCGTCGAGAAAACGTTTGAAAAATGGCTATTGTTAAATTGGAGAACGATACAAACATCTGGAGGCTAATGTTTCTTGCTGTTATTGGATTACCTGCAATCGTTGGAATTCTTCTAACTTTATGTAAACACGAACCAATCGCGGAAAATGAGATGGACTGCGGTTGTTTTATCCGAGAACGGAAATAGAAACGTTTGCGTCACTCGATGCAATTGTGACTCGATAATCTTTTTTTTTCCTTTATCTTTCGTTCCTTTCTTTTTCTTGTTTGTTTCTTCTAGTATTTCTTTTTTTTTTTAAACGGACTTTACACAACGAACGTTTAATTATACGTCGCGCAAATTGTTCACGTATCACTCAGATCCAGCGTTCGAATTTTGCGAACGTTTTACGGAGAAAATTAGTCGCAACGCATCGTTCAAATATTTAAATATCCAATAGCAACTGTCAATAACGTATTTGTTGTGCAATATTTAGGGCTTACCGTTTATGTTCTCGCACAGGTGTTTGCGTTTCGCGACAATCCAATGCTCCGTTTCATATTCCCCACCTACTCGTAAATTTCATTCCTCGAATCGTTTCGAATTAACGATATTTACGGGAGAATACGTAATATTCCATGCTAGTCGATATTCTTATTTGAATAATTACATAAATCCCAAGAAATCTTAGCTCACGATCACCGTCCTTCACCCCACATCACTGTAACATTTTGCCCCACTTTTAACACCGCACATTTTCCATTCGAAAGATCAAACATTCGCCGGCTAATTAAACGAACTCATCGAACAACCATTTCCAATCTTTCGTTGTACATTTCCAAAAATAGTCCAAACTCAGTTACTTAAACGAACGTTCTAAATCTATTTTAACCTAACTAAACAGCCGTTTCATCGCTTTTTTACTTGGTTGTATCCTTCGAAACTCGTGGCTACAATTCACGAATTAATTACCATGTTCACTCAGCCTGGCTCTGATTACTATTAAACGCGAAAGTACTAAGCTACAAAGGGACTTCCCGTTGCCGAGGTGGTAAACTCGAAATCGGTGGAAATTTTCGAGCGGCTTTGACGAAAGGGGACACAGTGTGTCTTTCGACGGCAGGATGTGTGCGAAACGTGTCCAAACGTCGATGCAATTAGGAAACAACTGCATTGCTGCCGGGTAGCTACTCGATCCGCTAGATAATTGGTTTCCTCTTACCTCGTTGTCTCGATTGCCGTTCAACCGACGTCCGCGAACTGCTAATTGGCACCGCGTGTATTCTCTACCCGCCTATCTTTCCCTATTTCTACTCGATACTTCTTTCCTTCTTTTATCCCGGCGTTCACGCGTGGTTGATTAACAAGAACGATGGCTAGAGAGGAGATAGGGGTGAACGGTTGGAAGTGGATAGGGAAAGGGAGGTAAAAGGTACACCATGGTTGTCTGATCGATTAACTTACTAACGACCAACGATTGAAGCGGTTTCCTTCGTAAAAGCTCTCGTGTACACCCGCGCCCATGTGCGCACAGTGATTCTCTCCCGTCGAGAAAATAAGTCGAACCCGTGAAATTGATTTTTTCTACTTTCTATCTGCTTTCCGTACCTTCTTTCCTTCGTTCATTCGTACCTCTCCTTTTTCACGCTATTCTTTCTTCTGTTTGTGTTTTGCATTTCTTTTTATTTATCTATTTATTTATTCGTTGATTTTCCTTGTTCCTTTTCCTCTTGTTTTCGTGTATTTTTGTTTTCTTTGGTTCACTTTGAAAATCGTTCGTATTGAAAACGGATACTTCAAACTACACGCAGATCTTTATTTCCATTTTCTCCTCTAGCTTTTGTGGATAAATTGAATGGAAAGAGGTAGCGAGGTATCGTGTTGGTTTCCATGGAGGTTAGTGTTTCATTTTAAATTATATCGTGAATTTTAGATGTTCCGATGAATTTTTTATAACGAACGAAATTTCTCAACGTTATCAACGGCCGGATGAAACAACGCTCCGGGAACAACCGGGGGGATTGCCATTTTTCCTGTAACGCGGAAGTATAATGGCGGTAGTTTAGTCCATTAAAAACGAGTCCACGTCGACGCTCGCACAATTAGTTACGGAAATTCCACTTTTTCGATAATATACATGACCCGTGGCCTGTCCTCCTCTCCGCCGTATATTAACCCATATTTGCGATTCGAACAATCAATCGTTTTTCAATTGCGTTAACGATAATTTTTCTTCCTGAGGAAATCTACGTACGCACGCCCAATATACAGGCACGTCCACGCGACGAGACGTCGATAAACGGTCCATTAGCCCGATCGAAAATGACCATTTGCGGCCGCGTTACATAAAACATAATAAGCTTTCGACGCGAACGTTCAACAGGAAATTCGACGAAAATTTTCGCGCTCAAATATTGGTGGAATGGGGATTCTGGACATATGTGTGTTATGAACACAATAGTAGCCGAATAAACGAGTTCGTCCGTGGTCACTTCACCGAAACACGGTAGAATATTTTTCCAGGCAAGAGAAATTCAAAGAAAATTGAACATTAAAAAACGTCAAGGTTTGCCTTGCGCTTTGAAGAATTATGCCGTCTAGATTTCAAATCAACGAAACACGATTTCGTTCTAAGAAACATCACTAACTCTTAAAATATTCATTTGAAATTCTCGAAAGCTATTTTCAAGATTTCTCTTAAAATATACAAATGTCAGAAAGTCAATTTTCTTCTATCTCGTTCAACACTTTCCTGGCTGCATTATATATTTAAAGAACTCGTTATTTAGGTATCAACACGTCTGGGATGGATATCAAATTCAGATCAATTTTTATTTGCATCGTGAAAGAGTAAAATGATCCTCATAGTTAAAAGTAGTAAACACACTTCAGCATGACGAATTTTATATTTCTCACTATCAAATTTGTAAGCGTCGCTCGCAGAAAATGCGCGTGATCGACAATTTGATAAAATGTAAAAGTGAGGGACGGATGAAAGTTAATCCACGCATCCCCTGCAGCCATACTGCAAAATCGTTTTTGACAATAACAATTGCATCGAAATTATTAACAAAAAAAAACTCGCAAGTTACATAAAATTATTCCCTTTCATTTGATACTGTTCCAGCTATCACAAAAAAAAAAGAAAAAAGTAACACCGTTCTGCCGTAAAATTTTAACCGAGGAAGAGAAAAGGTGCGAACAAGTTGACCAACAAGCACCACGACAATAACCCTGTCGTTATAAATATCCAGCCTAAATATTTGCGCATCAATATCGTCCCAACTATTATTGGACAAGCGTTGAAGGGGTGAGTTTTACAAAATGGGGCCGGCTCCGGTCGAATGCACGTCGCCAGCACCACAAGAAATCTATAGAGATTCGCGGTAAGAGGAAAAGTAAGAAGTATTCTGGGCAGGCGGTGCGCTCTCGCTGCAAGACGGGCCGCGATAAAGGAATTTATGTCCACGCGAGATTTACGTCCCCTTATGCTTTTACAAGATACGCGGCCAGAAGGATACGGTTGCGCCACCGGCGTAACCACCACACGATACGATGCTTTGTACGACCACTTTTCTATGTATATATTCGCCTATGTAACCGTGTATAGAAGGATGTACGTATAGGTTACACGTGGCTACAATGATCGCACGACGATGGTCACCGATGGTGGCCGGAGTAGAGGAAAACACGAGGGTGGTAGAGGGGTAGAGCGTGTGGCAGTAGAAAAAGGCAGAGGAAAGAGGAAAAAGATATGGGAGATGTGGGAAGCGAGCTGAGGAGGCGGATGGTATGCGGTGAGAAGAAAAAAAAAACCCCGTGGAAGATCAAGAAGGGTAAAAATAAAGGAAGCACAGTGTGGAAAGCAAAATTTTAAAGCGAAAGAGAAAGGAAGAAAGAAAAATGAGTACCGTGAAAAAGGAGGCAAAAGAAGGCTTGCATAAGAGGTACATATCTCGAGTGTACCCACGAGTAGTGGTACAACAACGGTACAATTTTCCAAGGGTCCAGCGGCTACAATTTTTTTCACATAAATTCCGAAAGAATCCTTACCTCTGGCGTGCAAAACTGTGGGGAGTTGTGCGAGAGAAATGAATCCCCTCGACGTATACTACAAGTGGAATAAAGAAAAAAAAAGAGGAGAAAGAAGAAGAAAGAAGAAAAAGAGAACGAAAGGAATAATTCGAGTCTAATACGAGCGGGGTGATAGTCGCGCGCGATAGCGTACGCTCACCCGTTTGCATAAACCTGCTTTATGCTTTTAACGGAGACAATCTCGAGAGGTGGTGGGTTCAGCTTCTTCCCGCTAAAGCATCGTCCGCCACGATTCACCTGCTGCACAGTGTCTGTTCTGGAGGCCCTTCTTCGCTGGTTCTGCATAGCCCTTTCGAGAACGCGCGAACCCTTAACCGAGTTTACTTCCATCCACGAGACCACTTCCACGAGACCCTACCGGCCCTCTTTTCCCTCTCTCTCTCTCTTTCTCTCTCTTTCTCTTTCTCTCGCCACTTCACATACACACATATACACGCGATATTCTCACTCGATTTTCCTTGAGCACCGTTGGCCTCGTGATGGCTCTCCACATTCCCCTCCCGTGCCGCCATACCGCGCGAGAATCGAATTGAATTTATGGAGGCGTACGCATAAACGGTGTTTATTCTTCATAGAGGGGTGACGGGAACGAAAGGAAGATCAAAGGAGCGCGATACACGTTTCCATGGCCATCATCGATGGATCGACTGCTACTTTCCGTCATAATTTCCTGTAATGGGATTCAGCGATGCAGCGAAAAGCCTGTAACGATGAGCTCTCAGATGAAAATGTTTGCCGGATCGAGCAGCGTGAAACTGATACGGTTGAAACATATTCGTTGGGAATACCCTCCGAGTTACCTCCAGCACTTATCAGCTAATTTATAACACAGGCTGTCGTGAATGTTACAAACTACTTAAACTACATCAACACGCAAGAGTGCTTGAAATAAGACAATCAATTCAACTTCACTAACTAACTAGCCAACAACTATTCCCCAAGCCACATCGACATTCACAAAGCACTTAAACAACTCCTTCCTTATCCTTACCAGCAAGTGTTACATTTACCTCGGAGTCAGTCGCTCAGGGATCGCGCAATCGACGACAAGAAATGAAATATTTCTCGGGGGAATCACGGTCTCTCGGCTACACAGAGAGGTAAGATGGAAAAAGGAAAGAAGGAATAGGGAAAATAGAGAAGAAAGAAGAAGCCGTTGGACTGCTCAAAGCGTAGAAAGTCTTTGGTAAGCAAGAGTGGCACGGAAAAGGAGGAGGAAAGCGCTCGATTGCATGGCGCGCGATAAAAGAGAGCGGCCACTCGGTTGAATGCGGTCAAAGTTACCGGAACGCCGCGAGAAGAACCTGACGAAGGAGACGTGGAACGAGGACGAGGAACGAGGAAAAGGATGCCGTGAGTTTCACCGTGACGGTTCTATCGCGGTGCTTACAGTACGGCGTGTAACGTGCACTAGAAAACGGGTAAACAAAAAGAAAGCTCTCAGGGGTAAGCTTCATTAAGCAGACGCCGGGGGGTTGGTGTTATAGGTGGATACCGTGGTGGAGGGAGTAGGACGAAGTAGCACGATGCCATAGAAAGTAAAAGGTGCTGGGAAGAGGGTGGAACACAGAAGAGGCTGGAAGAAGGAAGAACGAAGAGGGTAAGAAAGAAGGAGCTGCTAAAGAGGAACGACAAGAGGGAAAGAGAGAGAAGGATAGAGGAAAGAAGGGATGAAGGGGCTGGCATAAACTGTCCCCTTTGTGCGGGAAATTGCGTTTTAATTCCCGCATTCAGGGTTCCCTGGTAGCAGCCGGCAGCGCTCGTATACACGCCATACACGACTTTCATGCATTTTACATGGTCAGCACCTGCCGGCACATTGCGCCGCGCTGTGTGTAAAGAGCCGTCGGGGGAAGCATGATGGCCACCGCTCGAAAGAGAGAGAAAGCCACTTATCAACGGTCAGAAACCTCTTTTGGACTTTTACTACGTCGATTTGCTAGTCATGGCCAATTGGCCGGGCAATAAGCATTACTGGGAAAAGTACGATTCCCCTGGCCGTCAAAGGGGCCACGATAAAGCCCGCCAAACAGCTCTGCGTAATTAACCGTAGGCGCTCGTGAATAACCGCGCACCAGATTGGCAAACAACGGGAGAAAAACGTCGCGGGAGGTTGCGATTCGTCGGAGAACACTCGAGCGTGGAAATGGGTAACGTAAGATACTTTTTACTGGAACGATTCGTCTGATTGGAGAAAAAGAATACAGGAATTGCTTTTTTTTTCAACGTCAAAGGAAAAGAGTGAATATTTGCTACGAGATAATTTAAATGATACTCGATGATCGAGTATTGGATTTATTTTGTTAGATTGATTAATGACAAATATGAACTCTTATCTAGTGAATCAAACTAGATCCTACTTGTATGGAACCTAAATTTTTCCTTAAAAGTATTACCAGAATATAAAACTATGTATTTGAAAATATAAGAAAGATAATCAGAAGATTCCATGTTTTAATCAAATTCAATGGCAGCCATAACTGTAGCTATATATTCACGAAAATTGTTTTGAAATTCTCCCTTGGGGAATAATGTCGCAATAGAAACTTATTAAGCTGTAAATCAGTTTTTTTTTCACTTTCCAAACAATAATGAATACCAGTAACATCTTTTCCCCTTTCTCACCCTTTCAATTACACCTTGCCTCTCTCCGAAGGTAAAGGGTGAAATTGGTCTTACAATTGACAAACGGGTTACGAAAATAACGAAGGGACAATAAGAAGAACAACAAGAGTTTCTCGCCTGATCCCCGGCACCCCTTTCTCTCCCGTCTGATTGCGCGAAACTGTGGCACATCCAATCTCGCGGCGAAAATCCTTTCACGCGGTGGTTTTGATGCAAGAAGGGTGGGTAGGAAAAATTTATCGGCGCGTTCGAGCTAAATGGCTCTCCCAGTGGATGAGGCCTCGTTTATTAGTAATCGTGCAAATCTTTCGAGAGCTCTCCGCGTAGAGGGTCAACCGACCAGAAAATCGTGCGCGAATAAGAGAGGACAGAGGAGAGAAGAGAAAACGCGAGAAGCAGAGGGCTAAACAGAAGGACAGAACTGAACAAACCGTAGATAAGGGTTGCTGGTGATTGCCCCATAAAATATGTATGCGACGAGCGTCGACCTTTTTCTTTCCTTCCTCCATACCGTCGCCCCTCTACCCGACGAGTCTCTCATCCCCATTCTGCCACGAGTTTTCTTGCTTTTTATACGCAGCACGGACGTCTTCGATCCCTCGAGCAACAAGCCGCCCACCGGTGTCGAGCCATCGCGGATTCATGCGACTTTACGCACATGCTGAAACTTGTATATCCCTACAGGGTGTCTCATGCCGTTTGAACTACTTTCAGAGAACTGTAGACACGAAGTAGACACGTAAATCTGATCGATAATTCCTGGTACAAATTTGTATATCAGACCGCGAAACGAAACGCGATGAAAGTGAAAAATAGAATTTAGGTAGTACAAACTGTATATGGTCAGACATATTTTCTCAGAGCGAATTAACCGAGAAACTTACTGTACGTTTGCTATTTTAATATCTGCTACAAAAAGACGTTATACTTATCAACTAAAGACGTATAGTTGTATAAACAAAAAGAAGAAACATTAGCTTAATAACACCATGCATCCTGTCCAGGAAAAGCATGAAATCTTCCATGCAATATGCAAGGCCTTTGCATACTATGAATTTTAACCAGAAGGTACTCCATGAATTCTAATGTATTCATGGTGAATTTTTCGAGGCGAAATTAGCAGAACACCCCGTATGTACAGACATAAGTTTCTCCAGCAGCCGGTCTCCACCCTTCTTTCCTTCCATACTCGTACGACTGTTTGTTTCTGTCTGCCGAACTTTGGACCTTCACCGACCGGGTCGTCCCCATTCCCCTTCTTGTCTCCTCACTCCATCCCATCGTTTCTCTTCTTTTCTTTGTCATCGTATATCGGCCCCGTGGCGCTCTTTGCCAGAAGGGCTCTAAAGGGAGAAGACCCGCACCGATGCCAATATTCCCCCGTCGATGAAAACAGAAACTCAATGGAAGCGTGGCAATCTCTTGCCTCCCTTTGTAAATGCAAATTCGGATATGCGTCTTCTTCGAGTGAGAGAAAGAGAAAGGGAGATAGACTGTCTCCAACGACGACAGATAGGTGTCGTCGAGCGTCGAAAAATATTTTCGCGTCGCGAAATCGCATCTCTCCCACCCCCAACCTTTCATTTCTCGCCTCGCGAATATCCTAGCTGGTAGAGAACGTCGAGTAGAAATTGCAATTCGGTTCGGTTTCTTAGAAGCGAAACAAATAATCATATCCACCGACGGATGAAGTATATGTCAGGTCTGTGAATAAGCTGGTATTTTTCTACGATCAAATTTGAATGGAAAATCAGACGGTAATGCCGGGAGGATTTTAACATAAAATGCAAAATTGCAAGTGTACTCGGCGCGAATTACAATTCGACCGAATATACGGCACGCATACAGAATGCTCCATAACAGCCCTCGTTAATTTCATCTTAATGAGTCGTGTATGCAGAGTATCGGATGCATACGTCGCGCAACAGAAAAGGACAAATAAACGCACGGGGAATAATGCAATATTCTTTCCCAGTTACATTTATCAAGTCTTGAACGTTTTGTAGGCATGGCTGGAAAGAGGATAGAGTTGATCGCTCATTGTACTCTACTTTTATTATTTGCTGGATACGATGACTATACAGGATGTCTCGGTATAAACCTAAACATCTCCCCGGTTTTACTTAGCGAAAGGTAGATGTTCAATTCTTAACCGCAAAATTTGTCAAATCATTTTCGAAAATTTTAAAAATTTGAAGTTCGTCAAATTATTTTCGAAAATTTAAATATTTAAACTTTATCAAGTCATTTTCGAAAATTTCTTAAATTTGTAGTTTGTCAAATTATTTTCGAAAATTAAAAAATTTAGTTTGTCAAATTATTTTCAAAGATTAAAAGATTGTAAGTTTCAAATTTGCAAAAAAGGTAAAGCTTGTTTAAAATTAAAATGGAAGTGCGCAAGAAACTAAAACGAAAAGGCGGTAACGGAAGAGTGCGAGTCAAATTTCTAGCAACAATGAAAAGTTTAATACTATGAAGAATATTTAGAACACAATTCGAACGATCTCGAAAGAGAAATACCGTGAAAGGAAAGCTTTATTTTACGGCTACTTCTCTCGATATCTATTCTATTGCATCTTGTATTAGGTGTGAAGACGCATTTAAGCACGTCTAAGTTATGACATAGTCGATTCACCTTGCCTTCTGAGCTGGTAGATTGTTATCGATAAACGCTCAGCGTATTGAGTTACTGTCTTGAAATTTGATCATCTTCTTGGTGTTCATGGTCACCTCAAGATCATGATGGATCCTCGTACCGCTACTTGATACTTTAATTTATGACCTCGTTATATTTCTTCCACTATCTATACTCTTCGTTCACACATTTAAAAGTTCTATCGTTCCGACAATATAATCGATGGAAGAAATATTACAGCGAGGTCGTAAATTGAAGCATTAAAAAGCGGTAGAGTATTACGATCAAAGCTAAGACATACTTCATCCAACCCTAACACTATGTCGACTTCTTACAATTCGCGACGACACTTAGACGCGATCTTCGTAACTCGAAATTAAACCAAGTGAAGCCTTCCAATTGTTTGTCGTAGTAGACTGTATTGAATTGTAAATGATTCACATACCGTGTTCAAACAGGATGCATAATTTCTCTTACATATATTTAACAAAATACAAGAGATCGAATGGATACATTCGACGCATGAATTTGTATAATATGTAGTTGTGACTACTCTATTTGTGTATTGCTTGATGGTATTGCGTGTTGTTTTCCGTCCTGTCCTGTGTTTGAATTAATTATCAACTAGTTGGTGTACTATTGAAGTGACCAAGTATTGCAACTAGCTGTAGTAATGATATTTTAAACAATTTCGAAATTGTAAACGCCTCGTAAAAGTAAAAGGTTTATGGCCAAATGAGACTAACGAAAATTTTGTATTTTACAACTACGATTCACCAGACCGAGGTTTCGTTATTGAAAAACATTAATTTTACGAACCAACGTTTCGCTCGATTCGCTTATCGATATGCATGAACAACATCCTTGCGCCTGACTGTATTCTCTCCACCGACTATATACCTAAAAAAGAAATTTATTCTTTCTCCCCTTGTACACAAGATGCAGAGGAGCTAATGGCACGACGAGCACCATCCGAATATACGATCGTCGACCCTTAACGTATGCACGGAACGCGAATCGAATACGCGAGCGGTCACATGTGCACCACTTTCCGTATAGTTAGTTAAAATGTGGTATTACATAACAGAGCGTGTTCGAAACTAGGAACCGAAACATACTCCCTGTATTCGCTCGAGCCTCGAAAAGTTTACCCCGGGAGCATTATGAAGCACGACACGTGTAACGCGCGTAACCGGAGTATGCGCATCGAATCCTGAAAAATATCCACGATGAAACTGGGAAAGGAAGACGTTAATAAAACATCGACCGAAACGGGTTGATGTTTAAAGCAACGGAACATCCGGATCGCGCGGAATTAAATAATGATCAAGACGAGTGGCGAAGAGGAGGAGATTGGAGGCGAAAAAAGAAGAGAGAGAGAGAGAGAGAGAGAGAGAGAGAGGGTGAATAACTAACCCGAACTGTCGGAAATAACACGCATAAAAGTTCGAATTCGGTGGAATATTTTTGATCGGAGCGGAGTACTTGAACGGCGCGGAGGAGAATTCATCGAGGAAATTTTCTGAAGCGGTACATGAACATCTGAAATTTAAATGCATGCGAATTTGTCGGTTCCTGCGAAAAATCCATACGAGATATCGACGAAGAAGAAAGGAGGGGCAGGGAAACGGTGGAATAGAGAAAAGCGGATGAGGAGAAAAAGCGAATACCTACACGCATCGGCTTGTACATTATAAATTCAAGTTTGCATACTGAGTTTTCGTTCGTACAATATTCTACCGCGTGCCGTACAAAATGCCCGGTTTTAAACGAAACGAAAATAAACCAGGTAAACTGGTACAAAATAGAATAAACCCCGCGAATTGATGCGCGAACGTTGAAACACACTCGTGCTACGGATACGCTTGTTTGCCGACGTTCTCGCGCGTGTCTTTCACCACGAACATTTCACGGAACATTTTATTAACCCGATGCTCTAATAACTCGGCAATTTTCTCTCCCCACCATCCGGCAATCTGGAATCCTCTATCTGTACGACCGACGATATATTTTCAATTTGCAAAATTTCAGACCAACCGAAGGACCGAATCGTTTATCAAATCGAAGGGTAAATAAACGAGAGATCCTCGTTGACAGTAGGCGATACGAGCATCGGGGAGCGAAGGTTTAGAGAACAAAAAAGAAAGAAGGAAAAAAAGGATGGTCGTTCCATTCGCGCGGAGAACCGTTGAAAAAAATTGTGAAATAGAGAAAATGGAAATGCAGAGCGCGGGTGGAACGGCGTGAAAATGGCAACGGGAGTGATAGATAAAAGAAGAAACGTGTTGCGCTGCCCTCATAATCAGTAAAAATAGCATCATACCGCGAAAGAATGTCAAATGTAATCCAGATGAACTGCACGGCTCCCGCATTATTTCTACCCTCTGATGGTATTGGACGCATCGAACTCACAATAACGTGAATATCATGATGAATACCTCGAAGGAAATATGCCCATCGAGGGATGAAACACAGCAGGCGAGAAATGTTGTAAAAAAAAAAAAATCATAGAACGATGGACATAGGAAAAGATACGCGTAACTAAATTCTAATTTTCCCTTCTGTTCAACACTCGAACTCCCAAATCAGAATCAACCGTTTTCTACCTCCTTTCGCGGAACTTCCTCGATCATTCCGTTATCTTAACATGCAGCGATCAAACAGAAACTACACCACGGATTCCCCGTCGAGATTTATTATCCCCTGACGAAACAACAAACGCCGCTATTTGTTCGTCCAGCATATAAGATCGTTATCAATCCCATCCTACAGGTGAACGGAGTCCGATAATTTCAAAAAGAGAGACCGTGAAATATCGCCGAACATTAATTCAAATTCCAACCAGGCTTAGCTGAAGTAACAGGTATCCCTTTTTCTAACGCGGCGATATACGTCTTTGTCCTCTCTGGCGATTAGAATACGAGCTTTGTCACGCAACAGTCGACGTGGATCACGAACGTCTATCCGTCTTACGAAATACACGAATGTTCAACAATGTCCATTTTATATATTCGTCCGAACACTTTTGTCTCCTTTTTTTTTTTTGACGCACAACTTGCGCGAAGTGACACGTGTGCGAAACGTGTGCCATCCGCGATGTGCGTTCACCTCGAGAATCGATCGAAAAGACATCAGACATACGTGACACAGAAGGGAAAAATCTTCAACGAAAGACGATCGTTTCTCTCCTTCTAGCCACACCCCTCGCGTTCTTTCTATGGTTAGGTGAACTTTATAACTGGAAAGGAAGTCGGTGATGGGCGATGGGTAGCGTCGCGCCAGTTACGTTTCCGTCGTCGTACATTCCGCCACGTATTTCTTCCACGTACATTTCACCGTGCACCATACGGCTCATTCGTCACCGAGAACGAACCCACGCAGCCCATGTGACGACTCCATTTCACCGTCGAAATACGACGCGACGACGAACCGCGCGCTCAAAGGAATCCTCCCGCTTTAGACGTCTTAACGGAAGTAGAGAGTCGATGACCGATGACTGGGCGCGTACACGGCCATTGTTAGAGAGGATCGATGCGCGGTACGGACAAGGTAGTTTGAAATTCTTTGAGGGGAAGAAATGGTATATGTGTAGTAAATGGTAATGTTTGTAACACATGGATACTTTCGATGAAATTGTCGATTAAAGAGCTGTGTAGAGCTGGAAAGTTCAATGACACGCTTGTGTATATGATTCTTATTTTATGAAAGCAAATACGTTTCGAAAGTTGTACTTTTAGCTGTAGCGTACAACTAGTGCGCACCAATAGGGTGCAAGCACAATTAATATTAGTACCTGATACATATATTGAAAGGGCACTCTTCGCGGTCCGCGCCCCGAAAAAAGGGCGTATATAAGGACGCCCGAAAAAAGGTAAAATCAGGTAGTTCAGAACAGCGACTGAGGAAACTCAGTACTCGAGTTAAACTAAGCATATACCAGAACTCTGTAAAAACGAATAAATCTTGTTCTACACAATATTACACGCTTACGATTGGTGTGTGGTTCGAGAAGCGACGAACCCACACATTGGTGACCCCGACGTGATCTTGTGGACGAGCAAGTAAAAGGATCTACGAAGACCAGGAAAGCAACATGGCCACGACCAGGGAAACGACCAGCACAGCTTCGGAGATCGCAAGAGTCGGTATCCGGGTGCCTCCTTTCTTTCCTTCGAACCCGAACCTGTGGTTCGCACAACTGGAGGCGCAGTTCAATCTGAACGGCATAACAGCGGATAACACCAGATACTGGTATGTCATGTCCAGCCTGGAAAGCAGGTATGCGGAAGAGGTGATGGACATCATCACAAACCCACCAGCGGACAACAAATACGGGACGCTAAAAAAGGAATTGACAACACGGCTATCGGTATCACAGGAGCAGAAAACCCGGCAGCTCCTGGAACATGAGGAAATGGGAGACCGAACACCATCGCAATTTCTGCGACACCTCCGAGGGCTGGCCGGTGAAGCTATCCCGGACAGCCTACTGAAGACGCTGTGGACAGGAAGACTACCGAGGAGCCTGCACCCAATCCTTGCAACGCAGGCAGACGACGTCCCGCTCGATAAACTGGCCATCCTGGCGGATCGAGTGCACGAGGCGACCGCAGCTCCGCGGATCGCAAGGGTCGACTCAACGTCAGAGCTAGAGCAGTTGCGACAAGAACTGGCCGCAATGCGCCTGGAATTGAGCCGTGCACGCTCTCGTGAAAAACCACGAGAAAGAAGAAGGAGAAGCCGATCCCGCAGCCCGCGTTTCGATCAGAACGCCGGAATTTGCTGGTACCACTGGCGGTTCCAACAACGATCAACGCGTTGTACTCCACCCTGCAACTGGCAACAGCAGCAGGGAAACGAACGAGCCAGTCACTAAATACGGCGGTTGGTGACGGGCTAGTGACGCGCCGATTGTTTGTAACGGACGCTACGTCGAAAACATCTTTTCTCGTGGACACTGGTGCAGACGTGTGTGTTTTTCCACGTTCGCGAGTGCGTGAAAAACGCGAAAAATGCACGTACAAACTATACGCCGCGAACGGATCCGTAATCTCGACATACGGAACGATTCTGCTAACGTTGGACCTGAGGCTACGCCGGGCATTTACGTGGCGTTTCGTAGTGGCCGATGTCGAGCACGCGATAATCGGAGTGGATTTCTTGGTGCACTATGGATTATTGGTGGACGCGCGGAACCAGCGCCTGGTGGACAATACCACGACGATGACCTTCCCAGGCCGCGCAGCAAACGACGCCGGACCTTCAATAAGGACGATCATCGAAACTACGCCGTATCACCAGCTCCTGGCCAAGTATCCGGACCTCTGCCGACCAACGGGGATCAGCCGAGAGGTCAAACATTCGACCCGCCACCACATCCAAACCACACCCGGCCCACCGGTCTTTTGCCGTCCGCGACGCCTCGCGTCGGACCGCTTCAAAGCAGCACGGGCCGAATTCCAAGAAATGCTCCACCAAAACATCATCCGTCCGTCGAAAAGTCCATGGGCCTCGGCGCTCCATATTGTACCAAAAAAGGATGAAGGCTCTCGACCGTGTGGTGATTACCGTGCACTAAACGCACGAACAGTGCCGGACAGGTATCCTATCCCACACATCGAGGACTTCACGCAGACACTGGCAGGGAAAACAATTTTTTCTACAATTGATTTGGTAAGAGCTTACTACCAAATCCCAGTGGCCGAGGAGGACATCGAAAAAACCGCGATAACCACCCCGTTCGGGTTGTACGAATTTCCGCGGATGCCCTTTGGACTACGTAACGCTGCCCAAACCTTTCAGCGATTTATCGACGAGGTCATAAGGGGCCTGGATTACGCGTACGCGTACCTAGACGACATCTTGGTAGCATCAGCCAACGAAAAAGAACACCGGGAGCACCTAGACACACTTTTCGCGCGACTCAACGAATACGGGATTGTGGTGAATTCCGCGAAGTGCGTGTTCGGGCAAAAAGAAGTGCGTTTTCTAGGGTACACAGTGAACCAACATGGAACGCGACCATTGAAGGACCGCGTCCAGGCTATATCGGAGTTTCCGCAACCTAAGAGCATCAGGGAACTTCGCCGTTTCCTCGGTATGATCAATTTCTATCGACGTTTCATACCGAGGGCGGCGACGCTGCAGAAGCCCCTGAACAAGCTCTTGGAAGGACCCAAGAGGAAGGGAGACTCCCCAATAGAGTGGACGGAGGCGGCAGAAACAGCCTTCAAACAGACCAAGACGGAACTAGCGGACGCGGTAATGTTGGTGCACCCCAGGGACAACGCAACACTGGCGATCACGGTGGACGCGTCGGAAGTTGCGATAGGCGCAACTCTCCAACAATACGTCGAGAACGAGTGGCAGCCGCTCGGTTTTTTCACTAAAAGCCTTTCCCCGCCACAGCGTAAGTACAGCACATACGACAGGGAACTGTACGCTGCTTACGCTGCGACGAAACGATTCAGGCACGCCGTGGAAGGACGAAGCCTCGTCCTCTTCACGGATCACAAGCCGCTTGCATTCGCCTTCCAACAGAAGCCCGACAAATGTTCGCCGCGACAGTTCCGCTACCTAGACCTGATCGGCCAGTTTTCAACCGACATAAGGCACATTAGCGGAAAAGAAAACATCGCGGCGGACGCTTTGTCAAGGGTGGAAGCAGTGTCAGCGGCACTCCAATACGAGGAGATTATGGCAGCCCAGAAGAGCGACGAAGAACTGAAGATCCTCCTACGTTCGCAAGACCACTCGCTGCAAATGCAGAGAATAACATGGCCGGACAAGGAGGAAGGGATTTTCTGTGACGTCGCGCATGGAAGGGCTCGCCCATATATTCCTAGCGGCCTGAGGAAGAAAGCATTCGACAGCCTCCACGGTTTATCGCACCCCGGAGTCCGGGCAACGAAGAAGCTCGTCACTGGAAAGTTCGTTTGGCCGACGGTTACGAAAGACTGCGTAACCTGGGCAAGATCGTGCGTGCCATGCCAACGGGCAAAAGTGACGAGACATGTGATATTACCACCGGGAAAGTTCGACATACCAAGCGAACGCTTCGAACACATCCACGTGGATATAGTCGGACCGTTACCCATCTCACAGGGGTTCCGCTACTGGCTTTCGTGCGTGGATCGGTATACACGGTGGCCAGAGGCGATCCCGATGGAAGAGGCAACGGCGGAAAGCGTGGCACGAGCTTTGGTGAGCGGCTGGATGGCGAGATACGGTGTGCCGAAGAAAATCACAACAGACCAGGGGAGGCAATTCGAGTCGCAGCTGTTCAAGGAGCTAACGCATCTAACAGGTACGACTCACCTCACAACAACGGCATACCATCCCGCAGCAAACGGCATGGTAGAAAGAATACACCGGCAAATTAAGGCAGCCATAAAATGCCACGAAACAAACTCATGGGCAGAAATTTTGCCTATCGTCCTTCTTGGAATTAGGACGGCCTGGAAGGAAGACCTAGGCACAACCCCGTCACAGATGCTGTATGGAGCGAACATCCGACTGCCAGGGGAGTTCTTTAAACCCAACACGGCAGCAACGACTTCGTCCAGCTTCGTGACGCAGCTGAGACGGGAAATGAAACGTCTCCAGCCAACGCCAGGAAGTCGCCACGGTACACGAAACACCTTCGTGTACAAAGAACTCAACACCAGCCCGTACGTGTTCTTACGACACGACGCAACGCGAACGCCATTGCAACCCACGTACGATGGACCATACGAAGTCCTCGAACGTGGAAGCAGGACGTTCATCATTAAGGTGAAGGACAAGGCAACAAGGGTCACGGTCGAGCGTCTCAAACCAGCTCACATTCTGAATGAAGACAGGGTGGAGGAGACGGACAGATCAGAGTCAACCGAGGACATCATCGGCATCCCGAGTCCAGCGGCCGATCTTCCCATAGGGCCAGGAGCGACGGAAGAACCGCCGGTAATACAGGCACCAGCACCAAACGAAAGCCGGCAAAATAGAGACACTTCTCATAGTGCGCGTCCGCGCAGACAAGTGCGTTTTCCGGATAGATACCAGGCCGGATATAATTAGCATGTAATATAAAATATTCAGAACTTAACTTCCTCGCTACAAGAATGTACATATCGTTAGCACTGGCGAGGGAGTGATGTAGCGTACAACTAGTGCGCACCAATAGGGTGCAAGCACAATTAATATTAGTACCTGATACATATATTGAAAGGGCACTCTTCGCGGTCCGCGCCCCGAAAAAAGGGCGTATATAAGGACGCCCGAAAAAAGGTAAAATCAGGTAGTTCAGAACAGCGACTGAGGAAACTCAGTACTCGAGTTAAACTAAGCATATACCAGAACTCTGTAAAAACGAATAAATCTTGTTCTACACAATATTACACGCTTACGATTGGTGTGTGGTTCGAGAAGCGACGAACCCACATAGCTTTCGAAAAAAAGTTCATGCAGCTGATATATCGAAACAAGTGAATAATATATGATACGTGTCTTCGTCGAGTGTATCGTTAGATGTAAATTTTGTATTTGCTTCGTCGAAGAAAAAGAGTCGATTGCAAAAGCATTGATATTCATTATTAAACAAATAAATATTTCTATTCCGTAAAATCGTCGATTTCTGTGATAATTTTAGAAACAAGTTTCTTAGAATTCTCCTTATGAGGTAGCCCATTTTGGAATCAATTTCGATGGATCGTCTAAGAGTAGACAGTAAGCTAAAAATAATCTTGGCACGGTAAGGAAGATTCAACTTCTACGGGAACGCTTAAGCCGGGCTTAATCGTTTAAACCATCGACAAAGATTTCTTTGTGAGCGAACAATAGGTCAGGGTTGATTCGAGAAGTCTGTAACTACTTTCTACGTCGCTTCCGGTGAACATTTCCGCGGAGCAAGCCACTCGTCTAAAATCGTATCTATAGAAATGATCAAATGTCTAAAACTGTCTCGATAAACGTTCAGATAGAACCAAGAATATATTTTATTCCAATTTGATATTCACTTTAAATTCCTTCTCAATAAAAGAATCGTTACACGTTAACTTTAATAGCTTTCCTACAATAATATCCAATAATTGTGCATATATTCTTCCAGTGAGGAAATGTCTATTTCGCTTGTTCGGATACGACAGTTCGCAACGCACTTCTAAATATTGAATCGACGACGTTCGCGAATAATTACGCCTCTACAAGTGTTATCTGCCGCCAATAACATCCAACTTTAATAGTACCACCCTCGGAACGACTTACAACTACCCACCCGTTGCGACAACACTTCTGCTACCGTCTACGTGGCTACTTACACGAGCATATCGACCGTAGGAGCTATCTTGTGACGTAATTATAACTTGTAGTTTCTAGTACTTTAGTTCACGGAGGTTAGTGCAAGGAGGAACACGAGGAGAACAACCCCCAAAGTCTCAGAGATCGTCATTTGCCTGCCTCTGGTGCACATGGAGCAGAGATAGGGCAGCGAGAACGGGAGAAACAGATGTGGAAAATGACAGACGAAAGGCTAGAGGAAGTTAGTCAGAATACCGTCTTATACGGAACGTGTACGATAAACGAAGATAGTTCCGTGAACGATAGAAAAGCATAGAGACAGTAAGATGAAGAGAGTAATATGAGGTTAGAAATAGAGAGGGAGAAAGAGAAATAGGAGAAGAGAGCAGAGATACGGACTGGTGCTTAGAAGCACGGCAACTTCCTCTTTAGTCGACTTCAAGGCACCGAACTCTACTTGAAATGAGGCAGTCATCTGCTTCTGTTGTTAGTAAGCAAGCTAGCTACCGTCTTTGCCTAGACGTAACTCTACGGGAAAAGACAGTCGAGACTTCTCTAAGACTCGATGCCAGTAGTAACAGTATATTTCGTGATAACCACTCCGTGAAACTATTCCTACCGATCCCAAACCGTTGCGACGTC
Organism: Anthophora plumipes; assembly: GCA_951804975.1. Taxonomy (NCBI): domain Eukaryota; kingdom Metazoa; phylum Arthropoda; class Insecta; order Hymenoptera; family Apidae; genus Anthophora; species Anthophora plumipes. The sequence continues at coordinate 16,194,976 of OX638116.1, read as the reverse complement.
TCTTCTGTACGTCTCGGAATTACGTCTAATGAAATTGTAATTATCTGGTTATATGTTGACGTCAATGTGATCTTTGTGACAGGAAGCATTGAAACTGTCGAGTATCGAATATTTAATTCCCTTCTCTGTGTAAGACGGTTACAGGTGGTAGTCGTTTGAAAGGGAAGAACATTGACGTAGAAATATCATGAGAGAGATAGACAGACAAAGAGAGAGAGAGAGAGAGAGAGAGAGAGAGAGAGAAACTGCACGATATTTCGAGGTAACACGTTCGCTCTTTGAATGCCCATTGAACCACGAAACCTCTAACAGAGAAGTGACTTTCCGCACGGTAACACTCGACTCGACACTTCGAGCGTTGTTGACCGCTAGAGAACGGACAACCGGCACTTTTCGCACACGCTATTTTTTGCTTTGAAACCCTCCGGGATATGCGACGAAGGCGCAATTAGTGATTGTCCGAGCTTTCAGCAATTAAGGCCGAAACGATGTTGAAAAACCACCTAGCCAACTGTCACGACTAATTTCTCTGCCTCTGTGCGCCTGTCGACGGTTTCACAGCCTTTAGTTTACAAGACACTTCATCGACTAGCAGCGAGCGTTGATGATAAAAGGGAGATAAAAATAGACCGTGTTGCTTTTGACGTTTGTTCGAAACGCAGTGTGCGTAATAATTACTATCCTTCTAATTTACAATCTCACCTGTACGCTGTTTCTTGTGTTTTGAAACAATAAAACTAACAAATGATCAATAAAAAAAACAATAGCAAGAAAGATTACATTTGAAAACTGCTACTTCGACTTAGAGTTTAATGATAAATCCATAGCTGGAATATAAATTTTTCGAATAAAACTATACCGATGAAACTTGCGTTTCGTTTCAATTTTATCTTCGTATAAAACTTACATGAAACTTCATCTTTATGAAACGCAATATGGAACGATATTTTCTCAATAATAACACGTTAGACGAGTTCAAAGTTTACCTTGTTCATGTACTATTTGTAAAGAAATATTTATTTATTCAAATGTACAATTTATAGTATACATGCATATAAAAATGTACTCGTACTAAGTATCATAAAACATCCAGGAATTCAGTAGTTGTATTGTATCGTGCTTTTCTAGTATCACTTGTACCATAGATAATATTTATTTATTTACAAATTCACGCGAGACACACGTCTCATTATACGTTGTAATATTCTACTTGCAATTACAAACCTGTGCTATTTGTTCGATCAAGTACAGTCATATTCTACACATGCACGCTCAGGCACAAGTCACGACACATGTCTGACCAGGCGTAGGTCTATTCTACTTACACCGTTGTGTAAGGCGCTCCTCCTGGCTGAGCCTGGTCAGGGCTATTCTCCTAGCCTGACTAAACCGGATCTTCCTCACTTGTCTGATAACCTACAGTTCTGTTCTACTTGTCAAACTAAACCCTCAAGCTGTAATGCTTAGCTAACCAGAATTGTCAACTGACATGTTAGCGTCTAAATTGCCCAGTTATCGTCGCGTTAATCTTATCAGTATGTTTCCGCCTGTTTGTAGATATGTCTACCCATTACTATACCAAACATTCTATAGAATGTAACTTACGAAAATTGATGGCTATCTTTGTAATCAGTATTGCATTAACTGTATGATAACTAATGGAAGCTTACAGTTAATGTTGTCGTTGATATTCTATCAATTTATAGATTAATTTAGAAAAAGTATCACAGCTTTTAACAGAGATTCAGAATTTTTTAAATTTCGATTTTCATAAGTATTTTTCACCGCGAAGAAAATACTCGAATTTGTCAGAAATCATAGATTCGTTTTCTGTTGGAACGCGCTGCAGTCGAAGTTTAAATATATCCATCTACTGTTATACTTAAAATAATGTAAAATGTACAATAATTTTTGAAAACCTATCGATGTTTTAACTACCAATAAATGTACTTATTCAGTACACTTCAAAGTGACGATTTATGAAAATCTAATGGACGAGATAGGCATTCACTCTTGCCAAGTTGAATTTCATTATTCAAACAGGAACAAATAAACGATCGAAAGCCTTCAGACAGCTAGAAAATTGGTCGACCAGAGGGAAACTTGTTTGGCATGACTAGAAGCAAGCCACGCGGCTATCACGTTCAATCTGGCTTCCGGTTACTGCAACGCGAACACGGTGTCGTCTTACAAGGCAAAATAGCCGGTCGTATATTCGTAATTTTCGTAACACAATACGTGTACGCCCTCATGCTCGAACACTCTTGCGCGTTGGTGTATTCACGATTGACAAATTTTCAACGGTGAAATGCCAACACGCTTCCCATTAATCCACCGCTATCGTTTATAATACGACGTTGTTGCGAACTTTCTGAAACGGCTGATTAATTTAACTTCAGCTTATGAAATTGCACCCAAAACGTGCTTTATTCCCGCATATGCCAAGGGAACCATCTCGAACCGACCATCGTGTAGGTATATGTACAACTTGCCACAGGAAAGGACGGTCGACCAGCCATGGAAACGTACTTCCGGTTAAATGTCGCGAATTCTTTCTCTCTCTCTCTCTCTTTCTCTCTCTCTGCGGTAAATCCGCAACGCGGCCGGATGTCCGTTGAGATTTATCGCTTCGGTGAAAAGACACGAAAAGGGGGAAAAAAAAATGTTCCTCACCACCGTGACCTTACTTTCTCCCCTTTTACTCTCGTTTCCACCCGAGGGACCGTTGAGCGAGTTTATCGAACCACGTGAGAAATAATGAATCAGTCTTGGTATACGGTGTCGCTAGGCGTTAGAGTCCACGGTTCTAAATCTATCTCTCGCACAGAAGAGTGAGAAAATATTCCTTTTCATACGTGTTAAAATTATAACAGAATTTTATTTTTATTAACACTTCGTTTACGAGAGTCTCTCGAACGAACGAGAAACCGAATTTTTCCTTCGAGAAATCGATTTACTAGAAACAACTTAATTGTATATTGTTAACTTACGAATTCGGATATATTTTCGTATCGTTCCATGAAATAAACGTGAGGAAAAGTTGTTGGAAAATAAATAGCAATTGTTTTTGCAATTTCGCTCAGTAATTGACGTGTTCAGTAAACCTAGTGTTAAAATCTGATCGTTATACTATTTTCGAGATTTACGTTGAAGTATGCGAAAGGAAATTTCGAACGGCATGTATGGAGTATCGATTAATCTTAGCAATCATAGTAATGCTCGCAAAGCAAACGCACATATAATTATTACAATTCAATCAAATAGAGTCGAAAAGATTAATAAATAATAATTGGTCTGATACAGCAGGAAATTCTAGCAGGTTTGTTTCATGCCTCGGCTTCAATTTTAATACCTGCCTGTTCATTTGTGACGTTCATCAACCTGTGTTTGAATATTATAATGTAATTATTGTGAAATTATACAATGACAGTGTAATAATCTTCGGACGAATAATGCGAAAGCGTTTGTAATTGTCACGTCGCGTATTTGACGATTGTCCCTGAGCGGAGTAATTTCCGACAATCTCGTTAATAAATAATTACAATTACCGTATCGTATAATACTGAATATTAATCACGCGTCCCCCGTTATTTGCCGTAGTCTTGTTGAAATTTGCGCTTTGAGCGACCACGTGGCCGAAAGGGTAGAACAGGCGTCGAGTAAAGGGTGAGTAAAGAGGAGAAAAAAACTCCACGGGAGAGAGACAGAGAGAAAAAAAGAGAAAGAAGATAAAGGAACAGAAAAATGAATGATACAAAGCGTAAATAACCGTGTTGAACTTTCTAATTAATAATACCGCGAACGATTAATTATAGAAGGGAAAAACTTTCGAACAAACACGCGGAACGCTTTTTAACGCGGCTGTTATGGCCGTTGGTTTGGTACAATTTCCGCGTAATTACTAAAGTAATCCCGAAACAACTCTCGTTAAAACTATCCTGACCGAAGTGGGACGATGTCAAGTGGGAACCGAGGTGAAGGTTTTAGGGAAACCGGTAACAAAACGCTAACAAATAGCATTTTAATTATTGTCTTTCTCCCTTCAGCCTACGTTGTTACCAAACATTCGAAATACTCGGTATTGATACAAGAAAAAATATCACGAAGAAAAGACAGACGAAACAACAAATCTATCTTCGCTAGAGAAAAATCACCCCTTGGCGGTTAAACAAGTGGCAACGGTGAATCGACAGTCGTGAAGGGAAATTTCAACGTGAAAAATTCCACCGTCTGTTTTCTTACTTCGCGTGGTACATCTCTCAGGAAGCCGGTTCAACATTGACTTCATCCAGTGCACTTCGTTCCCCTTCAGGCGCGTTACCAAACTTCACCCAGATTTCAAAGCTGTTCACACGTCGGATTCATCGCGAACGTTGACTACCTCTCTCTCTCTCTCTCTCTCTCTTTACTAATTTACAGCTGCACGAGATGGCCGAGTTTCCTCTGAATTTACAAGTTGAAGCTCGACGGTCAGTCCCGGACAGCTATACCGACTCAATTATGAATCGTATCGCGTTCAACGATCGACCAACGTAACCTTAATTGGATTCACGTAGACAATGATGATTACACAACGATTATGCAACGATTTCAAGGGGATGGTTGGAGTTGAAGCTGATAGGTGAAGTCGTATGAATCATCGATCGATGTTGCAACAATCGTTGTCCAGCGATTCTTGATGACAAGAAAATCCTTTGGTCGGACGATAAAGGGAACGGCAGAACATCGAGAGAAAGGGAATTATCAGTATTAATAGTCGGTTGTGAATTTCGTCGTAGCGCGAGCACGCTGACGTCGTTCAAGCAACGCGACGGAACAAATGAAAACGTTAATTTGAAATTCAGGCGCCACCGCTGGACCGAGCACGTTTTGAATCAGTCCAGTCGTGATAAGAGGCAGCGCCAATGAAATTTAACAAGCCGCGGTTAATTTTTCTAATTTACGAGAGATTCGTTTGAAACGACCTACGTTTCACCAACAGCTTCCGTTAGAATCGTCGAATATTCACCTTTGATTCGTTACGTTGAATTCTCTTTTTTTTTTTCACTGTGAAATTAGTCGTTGCGAGGTTAATTAATTATGAACTCGTTCACTCGTACCACGTGGTGTATCGTGGTGATAAAGAACAATCAAGAGAAGTTTTCGAAATTTTTATTCGGTAAACAAAGCTGCTCTGCTTTCGTCGTACACGGAGAGCGTTCAAGTGACACGAATTTAAAAAAAGAAAGAGGAAATTGGTGTTTCAAATTTTAATTGTACATTTAACCTGGTGCTTTTAGAGAAAAACAGTACTTTCGGAAAATTCGTTAAATTAAATAAATGGAAAAAGAAAGAAAAAAGGGAAAAAAGGAAATAAAAGAATTGTATATATTGAATATTTTTATATTATATACACATATTGAAATATTTTCAATACATATTTATTTTAACGAATATTAAAATCTGTGATAATGAAGAGCGAATTAATACCATCGGTATTATTTCTTATTAACAGCTTCGACTGGCCTAGTATGGATGTTCGTAATTCTGGTAGCAGTTCGAAATGACGGAATGTTAGATATCCCCTATACCGTTCGTTAGTCGATACTGTCCCTCTTCTTCGAAACCTTAAAGCGCTCTCGAAATGTTCATCGGAAAGTCCTCGACCCCCTAACCCACATGCGTCGGCTGTTTCCCGTGTACAGCTCAGAGATTTGGCTCATGTCGCAAAAAGATCATCGAACACCCAGTAGTGCTCTTCGAATTTTAAAACAAAGCTTCCATACCTTTCTCATAATTCTTCATTGTTCGAGAGCTTACAAAACAATCGAACCTTAATCCACATTTTATTAGGTGTCCGATAAGAGTTCCCTACTTTAGCTTTTACCCTCTATATAATGACTTCAGAATTGAGATACCTTCTCGTTTTTTAGGTCATTTACAGCATTAATATTCATTTGTTTAAAATAGCGCGTCGTTAACCACTTCATCGATAAATATAAAAAAATGTTCTTGAAATGGCTAGATCGTAAAATTGGTCAGGCGTTAAAGCAAAATGTTTCACTTATCGGGACAGGGGAATTGATAGAAATACAAAGAAATAAAAACTTGAAAGCATGAACAAAGACTCTTTATCCAATGTCCATGTATCTTGTATAATATATAGAAGAAAAAATTTATATCGACATTACAATTAAGTTGCTTATTGAGGTCTTTAATGTTCTAATTTACCTGCTCGTGATATATACAAGTATAAAATGGAAAAATGTTGTGTAGTTGCGGTAAAGAAATTTTAAATATTTCAGATAACAACTAACAGGTACATATATTCTATTTTTAAATAAAATATCATGTACTTTTTGAAATATCAAATTGTATGCTATCATTCGTTTATCGATAGAATCCTAAAATGGAGTCGATGAAACTATCGATATCTTCATTACTATAAAGCTACAAAGCTCTTATCTCAATAAAATCCTTATATTGTCTATATGCCGAAGCAAAGCCATTGAAAACAATGGAGGATATTTGAACCTTTTCGAAATAAAAATCGAACGTTTTCCTGCACCTAATACCGAATCATTCAAGATTCAATTATAAAATGTTAATGAATTGCTTTCCTCCCTCGCAGAACGTCTTCCCTTTATATTTTTTTCTTTTCCCTTTCTCGTAAGAGGACAGGGGCGAAATTTCTTTCGAATACGACGTAGAGCCGGACGCTGCGGGCTAACCAAAAGAACATACTTCGCCCTAAGAAGCGAGGATTACAGAGGCACGCGGGTACGACGAGGGTGGTCGAAAGCCTTTGTCTAGAATTGCTTGAAAACCGGCAATGAGAACGCCCCCTATCCAGACCAATTACCTTCTTTTCTTTCGTCTTACTCCCACCCCTCCCCTCTTTCCCTTACTTCACTTTGCCCTTTTTCCCCTCGAGGTGTCGCGAACCTTATCCCGCGACAGAAATTTCGTTCGCGTTCAATTTTAGCCGCGGGATAAGGGATAAATGCCAAAGTCGTTCGTCTCCCGTTCGACCCTCTCTCCTCTCCACCATTCCAGTTTGCTTCCACGACTCTCTACTTACCGTTCTTCTCTCACCCTTCTGTCGCTTTCTTTGCCTTCGGTGCTTACTCTTAGGCAGTCTTCTCTTTGTCAAAGATAGGCTCGCGACACCTTCAAGTATCGCGTGGAAATTAAAAGAACAGACGAGCAGATGCTTCGTTTCTCTGCTTCGGGACACGGTTTGGACAAAATGAAAAGCAGCTTGCTGCGAGAGAAGGGTGGTTCACTCTTGCGTAGAAGTGTACTTTTGTAATTTTGCTGGTTGATCTTTTTTCTTTGCGAATACCTTTCTCGTTCAAATTATCGAATTAATTGTATCTGTAGGATTGGCACGTTTCGTTTGTACAGTGTTAAAAATGGTAATACGTAGGTTGTGGATATAATGGCGCTTTCGGAAAATCATAGAGAAAATTTAAATCATAATCGTCAAACTCTGAATAAACTCCGACGCGGGTGGCGCAGTCATCTAGCAAACGTGAAACTCAAACAGACAAAACCTTCGGTTAAATTAAACCTCGTGTAATTCTTTGTTTGAACTTCGCTCCTTAACCATGGTGCTGCGATTGTACAGAATGTTCTAAAGTGAATCTGTATACATATATGAATATTTCTTTTCTTCTCTTTCAATTGCAATTTCAGCAATGTCGAAAGAAATGTAACTAAAAATTCTGGAGGCCACCGGTAAAAGATTGGATACGATATACAGAGTGTATCACATAACACGATCATCTCTATTAGTTTACATTGTTAATGGACCATTCAAGAGTTGTTTAGTCATAGATGATATAATTTTGAAAGACCTTAAAGATGATGACATTTTGTAAAATAAGTTTTCAATTACCTTCAATCTTTTTATTTATATATTATTTATACATTATATATAAAAATATATTATTATTTATATATTCTTCTTTTTATTTAACAGGACAAAGATATTCAGATGAAAAATGATTTTGTTTCACCGATACTCCTGTATAATTATTTCATAGTTATCTTCTGAATGTTTGAAATCGATCAACATGTCATAAATAATACGAAAAAATCCAACGAAATATACACGAAGACTGATTCCCGCCTTTCTGATATGCCTTCTTTCATCAGATTAATATTTGTATCATCGTTGCACGAGTGTGGGTACACGTTGACGACATAAAGGTAGTCCTTCACCGAGATTAATGCCACGAAACGAGAACCACCCGGAATACGAATTATCGCACGAGGACGTGGCACGATTTCGTCCAGAGTTGTTACGCATTCCGGCTACGAATCGAGAACTTTTAATTCCGCGTGATGTACAGCCGAACCGTAGGTACTCTCACTTCGAGCCAACTGATCGATAACGAGAGTGAAATTGAAATTGGCCGACGCGATATCGGTCGGTGGATATCCATCGCTCTGGAAATTACACGGCCAGCTAAATATGATTTTTCGACCTTACTCGACCGTGCCACATATGGAATAATATGTCGTGATCAATGATCGTTTGTAGTAGAAGCGTAAAACACTCTTCGTTGGCGTTTCGCGTAACATTCTTCTCAGTTTTCCATTATTAAAAATTGCCCTTTGAATTTACGTTATACAGGAAATGACACACTGTCACTTCTGTCTGATAATCCTTCTTTTATTTCCAAGATTTATATTTCTTTCTAAGCACTGGTTTCAACCTTTTCAGAATCGAAATTTTACTATCGAACAAAACGTCTCGTTTGTAACGAATATCAAATTATTTCTGTTATTATTGAAGATTAGACAAATTGATTAAGAGTAAGAATTTATATGATTTGGTGTTTGGTGATGATAAATATAAATTGTTTCAAAATCATCTTGATTATCATTCCAAGATCATCAACATTTCTTTCGTAATACAATGTTGCAGCCAACATTGAAACATTCAAATGCCTTTGAAAAATAGAAAAATAATGAAACAAGGGAGATACACGCAATGTTAATATGCAAAAAATTAATAATGTCTCTTTGAAGGGATTTTTTGTTAGAAAATCCGTCAGTCAAGTTTCGTTACTCTGAATTTTATGCTTAAAATCATCTTACTATAATTGATCTTTTACTTAATTATATTTTCTCATTTTTATACTTACTTTCAATAGTGATGACTAAAACACTCTGTATACTAAACTTACGCGTGTAACTTCTATCTTAAATATATTTCATATTATTGTCACCCCCGTACTACTTCACGAATTTCCAAACAAATTCAACATTTATATGCCGAACCCTCGACTCTATCAACCCCATAAGAGGCAACACTTCGATAAAAAAAAAAAACGAATTCCAAGGAACTTGCCCAGAAATTCACTTGAAATTTATTTTTCCCTTCAAGCACCAGCATCCTTTCACCCCGACGATCCACGCAATCCCCCACATCCGCTACGAATTCCCCTACAAATCCAGTCTTCTTCCCTCCTTGCGCGATCGTCCGTTCCAAGCGACCTATTATCAAGAACAATACAGCCGTCGATACAACGGAGGGTTCGATCCAAAGGGGTTCGCGTGTTTTTTCGCGCTGGAGAGACGGTCATAATCGAACGATGAAAAGTTCGTGACGCGGGAGCGTCGCGAGGCCGCGTAAAAGCGCTGGCCCAATTTAACTCTGCAGCCAATTAGCCCGACACTCGCTGCTGTCCTCGTATTCAAGACGACCTTTACGTTATTCCGGCCATTTGGAATTGCAACACGCAGCGCAGTAATTCCTTCCGTGCGCGAGTTCCCTCTGCAACGTTTATGTGTACATGTAGAGATAGGGCAACTTCATGCGCTCTGTTATTACGTCGCACACAAAGAGAGCAAGTGAGAGAAAGGGAGAGAGTGAGAGAGGGGTAGAACATTGGAAGGGGTGCTTAAAGTTGGACGTTTTGGTAATTCGACGCCACTCGTACACGGACCGGCCGTGTAACCGGCGACCAGGCCCGTTGGTACAAGCGACAATTAGAATCTGTTTGCATAATCAAGATAATAATGGAAATTCTGAACGGCGCGCGAGGGATTATTTCAACTGGAGCGATGTACAGATGAGGAAACGAAAGTTTGCCGGTGTTATTGCATTGCCAGGTCACGAGATCAAATTCAATTTGTTAATATTTTTACCAGTATGGGAGAGGGGAGAGGAATTCATTAGCTTCAGTATTTAACAACATCGTGCTACTTATTCTTATGTTTCTTTGAATAAATGAAGAATCGTTAAAGATTCTTTGAAAAAGGAATTATTAAAGGACCCGATTTATACAGTTCTATACTGCGTGAAGGGAAAAACAAATTTATTCGCGATACGGAACGAATTTTTGCACGGAAATAGAGGTCCGATGCGAAGTCGAATAATAAAGCAACAATGGTGACACAAATTCGAGGTAATTTAATGGACTTTTGTTACATTTTGATCGGTGTGTAATAGCTTTCTGTTTGACAAATTTTCATCCGGCAACCTTTTATTTCGCAAGCGTTCACGCGAGCGTTTGACAAAAAAATTCTCTGATAAAAGAAATCGCAGGAAACAGGCAACGAGATAAACTTATTAAAATCAAGCAGACCGAAATTCTACCGCTTTTTTCCCCATTGACAATACCGTTCAGATCCCTATCTAATTTATTCTCGCTTTACCTCCGACGAAAGATCCTCCATTTAACTTTCCCCTCTCGAAATCTTTCCAACAGAAAAATTCTCCAACTTAAACTGCTGGAAACAGGCTCGTTGCTTCCACGATGAACACTAGCTGAAAAGGTGAAATAACAGCAATAGTTAGATAACGTCTAACTCATGCCCGTTATTACACGACGAGGCATCGTTCTACGAAATATCGTCGACACATGAGTGGAAAAGTCAGGTGGTTTTCCTCCGTTCCTTTTGTTCCGTCCGATTTCATTTCAAGCCCATCGACTGCATACCTGTTCCCATGAACAAACCCTACACGGACTCTGGCTATGCGATTCATCAACCATAACAGCTTCACCGATGAGGGAGAAAAGGGTAGAGACAGTGAGAGACAGAGAGAAAACGCTGGTGTAGCGAAAGGCGAATTGTCCAGTAGGAAAGTTGAAAATAATAAATTGTCTCCATTAGCAGGGTAGTCGAGGCCTCTAACTGTCTGTCCAACCAGTAACCGTACAATCCAGCGACGAGTTACGCTTTTCGAGCCACTTTGTCCCTCCTACCACCACGGCGCATACACCGTGGTTGTCATCGGTGATAATTCTTACTCGACTGACGCTTCAACTGTCCGACCGGAACGCCCGATATCTGTATCCGAATGCAGAGAAACTGTCGGTGAAATAATTCCGTGACACGAACAGGCGTCGTGGGGCAAAAATGAAATGGCAGCGGAAAGGGTGAGAGTAAGAGAGTTAGCCCGTGTTTCAATGGAAACGAGGAAAAATTATCGTGCGATGTGTTTTACCCTTGACGAAGCGGAAAGCATCCAACGTTTGCGTAATATTCTTTTTATTCTTTCCTCTCTGTTGGATGTCGTTGATTCGTTATCTCTCCTATATTTGAACATAAGAGATTCTCGTTGAAACTGATTCATATCTTACGTTGTTCAATAACACTGTCAATATTCGAGGAATAACAATCGATAACGAAGGAAGGATTGATATTGAGTTTAAAGAATTCATCGATGAATTTCTACATATTTTGAAGTTTAAGTCTTGATGTTATTGTCAAACTAGATTGATCGACATTATCGATCATGATAATTCTCTTTAGGTCACGTATCGTCGGATATAACGGAACATTGTGCTTTCTCGACTCAGCCTATAAAAAGGGGAAGAGGGAGGCACAATAGAAGTCGTAGGAAACGATGAAAATTGACGAACGTCTCGTCGTTTATGCAAACTTTAACTGCGGATGTTCTGCTTGCCTTCGGGAAAAGCGTTTTCAAGAAGAGTTTCGAGATATCGGGTTTTACGAGTCGACAGACAGGGTTTCGAAGTTTCTTCCAACTTCAATCAAGATAAGTTTATTCTGTTGTCGCGGGTCAAGTTGTTACGATTCGTAGTCGCAGCTATGGGACTGTCATATCTTCTTGCGAACGAGGTGATTCGTCTAGACTGTAGACGTTCTGAGGAGGTTCTACGTCAGCACTCCTAGATAGGAACCATGAGTTCGAAATTTCATATATTCGAATCTCTTTTTTTTTTTTTTTTTTTTCTATAAATCTCTTCTAACATTAATATTGTTCGTGAAAGGATTGACACATTTACTGCTCAACGAATGTGAATGCAAACTTAGCTAAACTTAATCGTCCAAATAAAGGAAGAAAAATTACCAACTACTCCTTAAGTTCAAAAACTATTTTCATAAGAATTCAAATGCAGACATAATTGTACAGAGTGTTTCATAAGACCCATTTCACACGATTATTGAAACACAAAAGCGATTATAATTCTCAAACAAAGTCAAAAAAGCACACATGTATATATGGACTTTTTCATTCCTTTTCGTTATGATTGTTTTACTCCTGAAATGAGTTCCACATATTATAAAACTCTCTGTGTATCAATAAAACTTGCATCTATAATATACGGACGAATTCAAACTATTCCGAGTCGTATGTCTAAGTGATTCTTAAAAAATTGATAAAACGATTCATTGGTTCATATTAGTCAACCGTAAGAGGGTATCGAAATCTGTATAAAAATGTAATCAGAGTACGTATCAGTGCGAGATTAGCAAGTATAACAATCGCACAAGTCGCATAATTCTTATTTCCTACAAAGCACAGAACGTGATCCAAACACACGTGATACTTCAAACGAACGAACAGTCGTCGTCTAGCAAGGATCGCAAGAATTCCGCTCTAAAGCTCGATCTCCTCAGCTTCGTTCGGCTCCACGTGCACGTGGCCGCCGAACCGAGCAAAAGAACCTACTTCAAGGCACAAAGAAGTTCTTCGATCTATGAAGAGGCGGTGGATACGCGAGCTCTTTCCGCTGGTGCCTTTGAAAATGGTACCACGGCTTCTTGCGCGTGCTATATAACGGATCTGGATGCAACGCGCCACGTGGAATAAAGTAGGCGTGAAATAGACGCATTCTTGACGAAGATTCTCTCGTCGTTCTTTCACTAAGATATACTATGCACGTGAACTAGAGGCACATAATACACGTGAAAGAACCTCGGCATGAACGTGCGGCGAACTGCTGTTAAAACAGCGTATGCCATTTTACGTGAATTAATGTAAACACACAGAGAAATGCTCGAGCGTAGTAAATTGACGTGAACAAATTAGATATCTCGTCATGAAATTAACACCCGTCGTCGAGCAGAACAGCGTTTCGATCGTGACACGTAATTATTCCTCGCTTTTTCATTTTCCCCGTTATATATCATCTCTTTCTCTTTCACTGTCTCCCTTTTTCATCGTTCTCTCAGTATTTTCCCTGTTGACGTTCATAGTCACACGCAAATCTTTCAGTTATTGTATTTCAAGGAGGGTAAATCGAAAATTTCGTTTCTTCTTGTTGATTTTCTTCTGATCGATAACGTTCGGTAGTAAAACTTCATTTCTACCTCGAAATTAACAAGAAACAATTAATTCTAAGCCATCACGCGAGTTTATAAAATTGTTAAGAGCATAACCGAAGTGGCGTATGCAACTTCCTAATATCTCATAACAAATTCACCCCGAAACGAAGAGAGAAGAATGAAATACGACGTGTCGAGTAAGCGTCCAACACATCTGCAAACAAAGAAAAGAAAAAAGAGAACAGGAAAGAAGAGAAAGAAAGAGAGTGAAGAAAGGAAAAAGTATACGAAAAGACGTCTGCACTTAATTTCGTAGCGCTAATAAGATTACACGGAAACAGTGCTTTATATAGCCGTGCTTTCCCTTTCGCGTGTAAGTTAATACACGTTAAAAGCAGAAACGCTTTCCGTAGCTGCAGAAACAAAGATAAGTATATTAAACGGATTTCCAGTGCTTTCTGTTGCTGCGGCAACAAAGATAAGTGTATTAAACGGATTTAGTTTCGAGGCCTGGGAGAAGATGACGAACCACTTTGTTAATTGAGTTTTGCCCTTACGGTACCAACTGTATACTTCTCCTCGGGGGTATTAAATAGCGCAAGTCGCATTAGCCTCGGCCATCGACGATACTTCCGCCATCGTGGAAACCGAAGAATATTAATTACTCGATTCACTCCGACCAGTCTCGCCAGCGCTATCTTCCAATTACCATTCAGACAATTAGCAATCTTTCGTCGATACGATGACGAGGCAAGATTAATCGATACTACAGTACTACTCGTTTAAGTGTCGGAAAACTTACTAGATTAATGTCTCGGTATATTATCTTTCACGAATTTCTTCCTGTCTCGACGTTATTTATCGCAATACTTCATTGGATATGACAATAAAATGAATCAAATTTTTGTATATTCATGAACAAAGAGTTTTGAAGAAGTATGAAATTTCAAAATGAGTTTCGTTGCACGTTGCATTTTGAACTTCTTTTGCAGTACAAACTTCTCTTTTAGAAGCTGAGCTTTTAATCTATTGCACAGTAACTCTTCTTTATTTTTTCTGTTTACGTATATTTTAAGTATATCTAATCTTTTTACCTGTTGTATATATTGTACCTCTTACGAAAATTTGTCTACCTGTGTATATATTAGGTGCAAAAATGAATTCTTGCCGACTTTTGGGTACAATCAAAGTTTTATTTAAAAAGTACGAAAACAGATCAATCATCGAAATAATTTCCATTATTGTTGACTACCTTTCGCCATTTTTTCAACAGCTTGCAAATACCATCGCGAATATTTCAATTTGATTGGCTCTATACATTACGTGAATCCATTGGGAAAGAATTTATTTCAGTGTGTAATATTTATTTCTATCTATAGTAATAACGATAAATAATAAATTAAACAAGCATGTTTTTTGAATGTTATATTAAATTTCCTAGAATATAAACCACTGCAGAATGTTGGTAATTCACCAAATGGAGAAAATTAACCGAAATATTATCTTAAAAGAATTTCGTCCATCTGAATTCTAATCCTCTTTATATTCGAAGACCGGTTGAGCCGCAGTTAAATAAAACCGAACATTCCTGGAACCGTTACATTCCCAGCTTATATGTCGTGGACTTATCCCGATCTAGCGGCAATCAAGCGAGTACTTCTGTATCTCGCAAGTCACGAGTCATTAACCGGATCCTATCTTCTCCGCGGCGAGAAGAAATTTCGATATCCTCGTTTCGTTTCGTTCGTTTAAAAAGCGGCCACGTTGCGTCCTACGAGAGCGGCACAGCACCGTAATTATCTCGACTTCCGTGAACTCTACGAAACTTCGGTATTACGAGATTCAAATCGAATTGCAGAAACTCGACAGAATGTCGCTTCTCTGCATCTGCTGCCGACAATACTTGCTGCTCGAGCGCGAATCAACGTAAAACGCCGTCTCGCCAAGAGAAGCGAGTTCGTAACTTCCCGACCTCCTTACCGTATTTCATCGGATTCTTTCGTCCTACGAAAGCTACTCTACTTTGCTTATAACTTTGTCTGTCTATGATTTGATAATTCGCCCTGTGTCCAGTCGCGTAGGACATTTCAAGTGACGAAGGTAATATTATATACCACAAATGATAATCAAAGAAATACTATGTGCAAGTTTGCTTGTACTTATCTCCCCTATTCGACCTAATTAACCCTGATATGCTATTCTTTTACATTAGTAATACATTAAATGATATTTCAGTCACACTTAAAAACCAGAAAAATTCTTTCTTTTATTTATTGTGGTCTATAAAGTGGTGCGTAAAGATAGCTGAACTAATATTCAATCAATTCTCTATCATCCAAGATTAGATACATACAGCGCTGATATAAAATTTATAAGCTCTGAATAATTAGTATGTCTCTTCAATATATTCACGAAACACATATCATTCATGATTCTAAATATACGATATTCTTACTATTCTATTACAAAGCTGATACGGTAAACCATTTGTCTGTCACGATTTCGCTGAAATAAAATGTAACGTGCCTTCCATTCTTCAAATAAAGTAGTACGAAGTATTATGACATCGAAGGATTCCAATTGTACGTAACTCTCGCTTTTCCTACTGATGCTTGGAACAGTAAAATTTTTACTGGCAACCAGGCGAGGGAAAACGAGAGAAACACAAGTTAAAACTGAAGATTAAAACGTTAATAGCACATACGTATCAGGAAATAGTGTAAAAACGACGTAGAACTTTTGATGTCTGTCTCTCGTTTTACCACAACGATTCGAGGAAAAGACGAGTCTCCCAGCTGGTTTCCTCGACTTCCCATTGGCCTAGCTGGCGAGTAGTAGAGGCACCGCGGATAGTTAAATTCGTTTTCATTCCGTTTCGTTCTGTTTCGTTTATTTTCCGTCGATTTCACCGTGGCCGCTTTTTCGAGCTGACGTTAAAAGGTACCGGCCGCTAGTCGATCGGACATTTTATAGCATGCGTTTTGATGCGAATGCAATTTTGCTCCAATTCCCGTGCCGGGAGTGCATCTACACATATACAGCGATGAACCAACAGCCCGTCGTACCGTCGTTGCATTATAAATAAATATTGGGCACCGGAGAAGCTTCGAAAACGAGTATCAAATAATACCATCAGAATCATCGACGAGAAAAAAGAAGAAAACTCGCGTTTTCATCGGAATTTTTGCAAACCAACAAATTCTCTGATCATCTTACAACCAGGTTTAGGAAATTTCAAGGTTTCGTGTAATTTTCCGCGAGAGTAACAGACGTGCTGTAAACCTTGAAGTCCCTAAAGGGTCAGCGTGAAATTAGAGGCCTCCATCCAATCTTCGCGGAGATTCTACAGGATTAGCAGACCTTTCTCGTGTCGCCCTTAACACAGCAAGCCAAGAGAGAAATAGGAAAGGGTCAGGGGATGCATCAGGAAACAGTGATAGATGGTTGAAAAATTGGAAATTATCAATCAGAATTCCCGTATCAAACAGGCCAGAGAGAGAGAGAGAGAGAATTCGACAGATTAAAATCAGATTGATGAATAGTTGTTTCGTACGCGAAATTTTTCCAAAGCCCAAAAGACACCCTCATCGAACCACAAATGTATAAATCAAATTTTCCAAACGTATCACGAACAAAATAGCCATGCTATTACACGCGAAAACACGGTTTGTCGCGCTTTGAATTAATTAAACCGAATGCATTGTCCCCGCAAGCCATTCACTGAAAATATCTATAAAGCGTCTCCTCCGTGCCTCGAAGGAACTCATTACGAAAATTGATACAGATCTCCAGGAACCAGCGAAACCGGTTCATCAAGGAAAGTCTGATTAAACAGAGGATGCCAAGCAACCAATAGCAGGGAAAGGCGAAGCCGCGAGAACGAGACGATAGAAGGGAGAGGAACGGCAATAGCTATGTACCACGTTCTGAAGGGAATCAACGAGGAAAGGCCAAGTCAACGGAAGAGAGACACGAGAACGGCCAGACGGGAGGGAAAGATATTGGAAAGAGAATTCGAGATAGAGCCACGGTGACCGTCTCTACTTTTCACAGTTTCTGGTTAACCTCTACTCGAAATAGAGATAGCAAGAGAAAGAAGAAGAGAGAGAGAGAGAAAGGACTATTGCAACACCTTAGCCGGCGTTTCTGGTCCATAGCCGCGTGGTAGTTACCAAACCGTGGAAAGGAGGACGGCGGAAGAGAGGATAAAACGAGCGAGGGACCAGCGAACTAATCAGACTCGACCAATCCGAGTCGCTTTCCCCCAAGGAGCGGATGCTTCCTCTCGGCGGACAGGATAATTTAAACTTTCCTGCACGATGCGCCATGTATCTCGATCACTCCGCTAAACAGAATTAGATACGAGCATCAAATTCAAACGTTAACCACCTCATCGTCCCAGACGGACGTCTGTCTTCCTTTCTCTTTATCTCCCTTTCTCTATCCCTCCTCTTCTCTAACGTATGATTCACGATGTTTCATTTTATCTCCTTCCTGTGGAACAGTTTTGAACAGTGTTCCCGCGAAATTCGCGTAACTGCCACGTGCACATATTTACGTACGTGCATGTATATCGTACAATGCGAAGCATTCGTATATTATAGAGTATACATATGTACGTCGAAGATGAAAGCACACGGTGATGAAAAAGTGAACGTAACGGAACGCGGCTCGAACGTGTGAAAAGATCATTTAAACTTTCATTCGTACGAACTGTGAATATCATTCAAGCTTAATTACCGCTGAATGTCGCGTCCAGATTAGCTTCGTACCGCCTCTTGTATAGGAGACCCAGATGCTAATGCGAGGATGCGCAGTGAGGACCTGTTTCGAACTGAAATCTGGGATTATTGCGCTACAAATGAAGGAGCTGACACCTGAGCTCACTTCCCGTGATTTGAATGCTTCTTTGAACAGTTTTGATACAAACAGTTGATGAAAATTATAGGAAATATTCTAATTCTTTGTAATAGTGATGTTTTAATTAAATAAAATTACATTTCTACGTTTAACGTGATAAAAGAATCTATGAAATCATTTTCGAGAAAAAAATAGGAGGAGATAATATGAGAAAAACAGTAACAGCGACTCGGAAGCTTTTAGAAAGTAAAATAAAAGAAAATATTCCACCGTATAAATGACCAATGTTTAAATTAATAAATTAAATTTCTTAAGACAGAGCTTGCAACGATTAAAAAGATTTCATTGTAAAATAGCACTGCTTTCATGATACTATTATTAAATATTGCTAACTGAGCATTCGTGCATCCTCTATTAATTCATTCATTGTTACGAGATCAATTAGAGCAACCTGTAAACGAAATAACATGTTCATTCTCCGACGTTAATCCAATATTTCCCTCTATCTACCATGCGACCCAATAAAAACTTGTAATTCGTTGTTTCACCTGGTTTTGTAGCAAAGAATGGGTTTTTCATACAACATATTTACCTACAAACATTTTACACACCTCAGCATTTCCATCGTTCCCATTTCGAGTTTCGCCATTCACCAATGTTTTTCCCCGGTTCGATCTCCCCAATCGACCATGTCGCTTCTATTTCACCAATCCACCGCTACTATTCCTTTAGTTTTTCCCCCAATATTTTTCGTAGCTCAGCTCGGCACATTCATAGCAACGATAGAGAGAAAACCGCCGCGTGGCAACCACGATTATACCGACTGTAAACACAAAAAAAGCAACTCGAAACCAGGCCAAATACTTCTATCTACATATATACATATATATACAGATTTCGATCGAATATCGATCATCAGGCGACGCGTACACATAGAGCGTTAACGATAAATGCCTGCACAGGACAAACTTTCCACGAACATGCGATTCTCTGTACACAGGCCGTGGATTTTCATCGACGCTGCTAAAACTTTCCCCTTCAACATCGACGGAACCCCCGATCGAACTTTCGTTCTGTCTTCCCCGTTAAACCTCTTCCAACAACCCTCTGTCGGCTCGTTTAACGTCCGTTTCCCTTCTACTATATCCCTAACCTTCCCCCCCCCCCCCCACTTCGAAGACACCGAATGTTCAATTAGGGTGATTCTGTTCAAACGAGTACGAAGGGTTTGCAAGGGAACGAAAGCAGTGGTTGCAAAGAAATCGTTCAGAAATCTATCGTAGAAAATCGAACAGAATGCACGCACGTACGCATTGATGTCTCTTTCTCTCTTTTTCTCGCTGTGTTCCAATAGTACGAGAAAGTAAAAAATTCACAGATGACACGGAGACCGAGGCAATTTAACTTTCACGACGAAGTCGAAAATGTGCCGAGCAGAGCTCGAGAGGTAGAGCAGCGAAGCTTTTGATGAAAACCACCGCGTATCGGTGGTCAGAAGCAAAGGACTTTACCGCAACTGCTCCTAACGGAATACATTATTTCTTAATCCGTTGCTGGTGAAAATTTGCCCAGAGTAAAAATGGATCGGAACATCTGGAGGTTCGATTGGTCGATTGAATTTAACCGTGACCGGAAAACATTTTATTTTTCCTTACTTTTCTCTCTGTATGCGTGTGTGTATATGTTTCTTTTTCCTTTCATTCTTTAATAAGGTACGCTCGATTTGGTATTCTCGAAACTTTGATATTAAACTGAAGAGGTTTCCGTAGGAAATGGTTATCGGTCCTTTACATTTTTGCTTCATTCTTTTCTTTTTTTTTTAACAATTTACGGGTTACTCTTGAAATTACACGGACACGAAAAGAGGAGGGAAAACGAGAAAAAATTCTTTGGTAATTCTAGTAGGAAAAAAAAAAGAAAGACAGGAAAAATATATATGAAGCAGCTTTAACTAGTCCAATTCTGACCATTTTCCCACCCGTTGAATACAACGATACAGCCCGAACCCACGTAACGCGTTTACCAGCGAAAAATACACGCGACCTATATTCCTGTAACAATGCCACCGAAAAGAATAAAACGCTCGCAACACATGCACGAGCGGGAATTTTTTTCTGCTTTCAAGCTTGACGTGCGTATACACACGCTCCCGTGAAACGCATCGAATCGCTTTCGCGCCTGAAAAAATCAATTGTCTTCGTTTTATTCGGCTATTCAGAACAGTTTCGCGCGGATACAACCGCCGATACTCTACAAAATTCCTACGAAAGTATCTTAACTCTTCGTTTACCGATACACGTGAACGTGAAAGAACGCGAAACATTCGTCGTGCCATTTTCCTCTCTTCCTCTTCGAGAGGATTCTAGAACGTTAGAAAGTTTCGTTAACTGAACCAGGTGGACTTGTAAAATCGTTAAAAAGTATCGGGTTAGGTCCCGTGGAAACGAGTCAACGATTTATGCGGCTGACAGTCGCGCTTTAACATCTTTATTTCACTGCCATTCGCCGGACGGGAAATTTATCGGCGGTCCGTTCATTTTTCCGTGTCTCGCGCAGCTACAAAATGCCCTCGTTAATCGAGAGGCTTACGTCAATTACGCTAATGAGCGGCACAGAACGAGCGGGAACGACCAAGGATATTATTCACAAAATTAACGCTGAAAACCAGCCCGCCGCGTTGCTCTACCGCGCGCCAGCTATGAATCCGTTTAAAGGCACGCTTCGTCCCAATTTTCCGTTTCGAATTCAACTTTGATTACTCGTTTACGGCCAATCGAATTATTTCACCCTCACCCCCCTCCATATTCTCCCTTGATTCTCTCTCCCCTATCGTCCTCTCGCGTGTTTCGAAACGCTGGGCAAAACTGGACAGCAAATTGTTACATTTTTCTATCTTTTTCTTCTTTTTTTTTTTTTTTTTTTAATACCGACGATACCTTTTGTCGCTGTTTCGACGCGATTCGAAATATTTCGTGAGGTGACTGTTTTGAACAGAATTTTTTTCTTTTTGTTTTTCACGGCTACGTGATCGGTAAATGTGTAAATGCGCAACACTCACCACCGCTCCTCGGCGTGTCGGTGGGACCAGAACGTTGTCGCAGCCCTGAAATAAAAAGAATACGTTGTATGATGATGCCTATTAAAGAATATGAAGTTCTTTTTTTTAACAAAGTGTAGTTTTTTTATTTTTTTCAGAATGTTTCGATACTCTTGACGCTTTCGAATATTCCGAACTTTTCACCTAGACAAAATATTTAACAAGCGAAAGAAGATAACCGTACCCTGTGCAAACAAAATAGCGAAAACATTCCGCTGCAGTTTATTTCCAGAAAATCGGGAACGCTGTTTTGCAGCTAAATTAATGATTAAAGTGAAACTTTTAAATCGTGGTAACAAGTACCGAGTGAGAATTTCGAGGTAACTTTAATAAATACACAGCTGTATCAGGTTTTTCGATTTTATCAAAACAAGATCCAGCGCTTCGTTCTCTCGCCAGTTTCACCTCCGGTATGCTCCTCCTTTCCCTTTGCCTGATATAATGGAGAATATTAATTTTCAGAAATATTCGAAAATTTATCGTGCAGCTTGGCCAAGCCGTGGCAAGCATCCGCTAAGAGAGTGTACTCTCGATCGATCCTCGAATGCAAGTTGATGCACTCTCGCGTTTTAATGAGACTAATTTTTCTTAATAATGAACAGAAGTTCCGACGAGAGAGGAACAGGATCACTTTTCCCCGTCTAAGCTGTATCGAAAATTCACCCTCGAGTTCGTCTGCCGGTTTACGACGTAGAAATGGAACAGTGAAACGAACGATGGATCTTCGGATTTGCTTACGCGAATTTCTCCGCAAGGAAAAAGGAGAAAGAGAGAAAAAGGAAGAGCGAGAGAGAGAGAGAGAGAGAGAGAAAAAGAGAAAAAAGAAGAAAATAATATTTTGCGGATGTACTTCCGGCAAAGCGACTGGAGGTGGAATATGAACGGATTTATGGCACAGAAGACGCTGGGGCTTGCACTTGGCTGGCTTTATGACACGGTCGCGAATCTTCCGCTATTTTTGAGCTGAGGAATTTTCACTTTGGCAGCTGACAGCCGCTGGAAGGAAAGGATGGTATGCGAAAAGGGAAGGAAGAAAGTGAGGCGTGTGAGTTTCAGACTGAACTGGTGCCGGTGACAGGCGTTTTCGAATATCGACGGCTTAGGCAGAAGGAATTCACGGACAGGCTGGTCTACTTAATTGAACAAAGTACATAGTTGTCTGGCGAACGTGAAACTTGAACACGTCCTTCTTGCAGTTTTAACGGTGAAAAAAAAAAAGTGAAACGGAAGTTAAATGGAATTACGTTCGATACATACTATTTTATTCTATTTTGTTCAATTTTAGTGTGTATATTGTGTATGACACATTAAAAACGTTTCGTGCTATGGAATAATTGGAAGTATTTAAAAATTGAACGAGAAGGCTATTTTGAAAGTAGGAATTTATGAAGAAACAGCGAGGATACTAGAATTTTTCTCTGTTTTTACATTAAACGCATATTTGGTTAAGCGATCAACCTTATGAAAATATTCCTTTCGATCAGATAAAAACATCTACCTCGAAAGATATTACGTGAATTTATGAAAACATTGCTGGTTCCGTGAATACGAAAATATAATATATACTGATAATAATGATTTTACTATTCGTTACAAAGTAGTACATAGAATAAACCTAAAAACACTACGAAATCCACTTCAAAACCACCTAGTCATTTCAGCTTATTTAAAAATCTAAAATTTCATTATTTTCTGTTATTATTGACAAGTATATAATATATTTTTCTCAGAAGCTAGTAAACATACTTTCTATTAATGGATTTACGCTTCAAACAACTATAACAATATTACTTATTCATTTGCGTCAATCATAAAACAAACAATTTTTGTAACTATATATAATATTTTGCAACAGTGTGCCGCATTAGCATCACAAAAAATTAATGTTTAACCCTTCAGGGTTAGTACACCGAATACCACTCAACCCAAAAAGGGCTAACGACCTCTCAGAGGCCATTAAACGTGCCATCAATGCAACGACCAAAATCCGCGTCACGAACTCTCCAGTCTAGGAAGAAGAACCGTAAAGAAATCGCGTTCGAAAGGGGTGCAGACGGAAGGAGAGGTTAGGCGAAGGCACAAGATGTTCCAGCTGACTTTTCTCACCGGAATCCTCGGTGTTTCTCGTTCGTCGAACATAAACGGCAAAGTTAACGTACTTACGGCTCCCTATCGGGCCGAGATCCCCATCATGCGCGCTGCTTTTATATCTTCTCGTGCTCCATCCTCTTCACCTACTCGCGACAAACTATACCCACCCTACCCTCTCATCCTCCTCTCCTCCGCGACGACCTTCGTCGCCGCAGCCTGTATAAGCGGCCCGTAACTTTCGCATTCAAACTTTATCTACAGTACTTTTTGAGCGCAACGTCAACTCTACACCCCGCATGCCAGCCTTCGAACTCGCTGAATTACAAATCGGACGTGCACCACCCAAAGGGGCGGAGGAAGGATGAGGATAAAACACGATGCGAATCCAACGAGCGGGAACGAAACGAAAGAAAGCTGAAGGATGGGTGAGCAGAGAGGAAGGAAAGGAGGAGAAGGAGAAGAAGAAGAAGAAGAAGACGGTACTTGGAGACGGGGCTGAAGGCAGAGAAACGAGGGTATTTCAATCTTGTTCGTTGCCTCCACGCCACTCCGACGCATCGAGTTCGAAAACTTTCGCTTCTCGGCTCGTCCGGCTGACTGAGTTTTTCGAAGTGGTATAGAAACCGGATCCCTGGCGCAGGAACCGTGCACATTTTCAAGTCTCACCTACGGACACACCGCCATCTCTACCCTCACTTTCTCTATCCTTGTTTCTTGCACACGTTGCGGTCTTACGAAAAACCAGCTCTCACTTCCGCACAGGCAGTTTGTTTAACGAAGCAACCCGATAACGCGGATATTCTTTCTATCAGCGGATAGATAGAAGAAGAAAAACTTTTACTTGCTCTTAATTCTGTTTACAAGAGAGACGAAACCTCGTCAGAAGTTCAACGTTAGGGATAGATTAACGAGCGTGGTCATAAATTCTCGAATTCCGAGAACGAAGAATGGTTAGAGTGGAGAGGTGTAAGAGAAGAAGGGGAGGAAGGATTGCTGTCGGTGAGAATAAGCGTTACTTAGGCCGTTATCTCGATTGCAAAATGGAGAAAGCTTCCCTTTTCACGAAATTACATTCCAAGGGTTGGTCATTATCGCCCGTTAAATCCCGACCACTTCGACTACATCCAGCTCCAAAGCTTTCCTACTCGACGACGACCTAGGGGGATTCATCGAGACAGAGAGGCTCAAGTGGACCATGTTGTATCGTTACCGTTGCACAGCTATTGCTCCTCGATCGACTCCATGGGAAGCAATAATTACCTCCGCGAGATCGTTGCCACACCACTTTTATTTCGTTTCGAGCACGACCAAGCGGGCTGTTGTGCTCGTTACAGAATCTCTCGCCCGTTTCGTATATTCAGAAATTTCTCTAAAATCGTATACGGTGGTATACGCTTGAACTGGAGTATTTATCATGGTCATGGTGGGTAGTAACAGAGACATCGCGAAGTTGTTGTTCTACAATAAAGCAGTGTCTTTACGCGAGTCACTCTTAACGATGGCTTCGCGAACATTGAACGATTCGGAAACACCGTCCCGAAGAGTCGTAAAAGTAGACGAGTACGATGCGATTCGGGGTGGCGAAACTGCCGGGAAAAACGAGCGAACCCTCGCCCATCGTGCGACATATATGACGACAGTCGATGGTTGCTGCTCTCTATAGGTGAGTGCAACCCTGGTCTGGCAGCTTCTTAGATCCAAACGACAATATGTATCGCACGTATGTATGGGTGGGTTGTAAGTTCAACAGGGAGGCGAACCGGGAAGCGAGAAAGATAAGAGGAACGTGGGTAGACTCGCTACTCCACGCTGCCGATAAGAGATCACACCTAACTTAACCTCGTCTTTGCCATAGGACGAACGACCGGGAGCAACCGACCTATCGTGCTCAGTTGAACTAGTTTCATCCCTGATACCGTATTCTCCTTGTTTTCTGTTTCTTCCATCTTCTCTTCTTCGATTTTTTTTTTTTTTTAGTAATAAAGAGAAAAGAGTATCGCCGAAAATGTTAATATTTACGCGGAAAATCGCACATATATTTCCCTTTCTTTTATTTGTAAAATATAAACTAACCTAACCCTGTATGTATTTCAATGAAATATTTTCTTTCATCGAGTGTAATATTTTATATCGAGATTTGTTTAACTGTATCGATTGCCTGAATCCATTATCGTTACAGCTCTGTTAATATTTAAACTCTTCGCATGTATATATATGTTTCCAGTGAAACGCCTTCTTTTATCGAGTTTTATACTCTATTTCGTGAGCTCCAAGGTTTTCTCTTGACTGTACAACAGTACTTTGAATTTATAGGACATTTATTATTCATCGACATTATTTGTTCTTATACACGTGTATGAATTTAATTATTGTAACTTCTGTACATTGGATTCTTTGTGTATCATCGATAATGAAACTTTTCCGTTTGCATAATTAAATCCTTGATATTAAAAAGGTGCGCCAGGTACGCTATCAAAGGATAAAATCACTTACGCGAACGATCCTCTAATTACTTTAACCAACGCAGAAATAATCTATTCATCAGTGACAAACAATTGCACGCGACGTGCTCTAATTCGTTCGTCGCTTTCCATCGCTTCCGCTGTATAGAAAACAATCATGTTCAAGCCTCTTTTATTTCATTCCGCGTTACACTGAAATTTCAATCGTTTCACAGGGACTGAAGCTGCACCAGTCAACCAGCTAGCGTTGAATCGCTTCGAAATGATAAAACGTGTCGCTCGAATAAAACAAAGCAAAAAAAAGAAAATGACAGAAAGAAAGGAAAAAAGGAGGAAATAAACGATCTAATTCGGTGAACGACACGTAACAATAAGCGAGCCACTGAAACGGTCGTCGCTATTTAGGTATATTTCCGCAATTACTCCACGTGAGTAAAAGCAAGAGAGAGAGAGAGAGAGAGAGAGAGAGAATAGTGGAGAAGGATACAGAGAAATGAAACGCAGTTCGAATCAAATGTAATTTACAAAGCGAACGAACTCCTGGCCGTTTCGAATCGAGTGAATCGCGAAAACATCCACGGAACCATTTTTATTGTAATATATTTAAACCGTGTAGAGAAAAAAAGGCGTAACTCCCCTTTTGAAAATGCAGTTACGGAAAGAACCAAAGAGGAACGGAGAGAGAGAAACAGAGACATAGAATGTGCATGTGTGTATGGTAGGCGAATGGGAAAGCGAAAAAAAAAGAAAAAAGGGAAAAGTAATAGAAGAAGAAAAAAAATAGAACGATCGCTGCAAGCTGTTGGCACAGGATCCACGCACGCTGCAACCTGCACGTATGTGTGTATAGATTATCTAAATGGATCGTT
Organism: Anthophora plumipes; assembly: GCA_951804975.1. Taxonomy (NCBI): domain Eukaryota; kingdom Metazoa; phylum Arthropoda; class Insecta; order Hymenoptera; family Apidae; genus Anthophora; species Anthophora plumipes. Next base: position 16,168,085 of record OX638116.1, on the reverse strand, counting down.
CCTATGCGCTGCTACACACCCCTGTTCTTTTAGCTCGTTGCTTTTAATGACGACGTTACGAGTGGCTTCGGAGCCGGCCATTATTCGAATAATTTACGGCAAATGTTTATCTAAGATAATTGTCCGAGCAAAGTCTCCCCGGTTGTACCGCGCTCCTCCTATCTAGGTAACGGGCTTGTTCGTTTACGTAATAATTATTTATCGCAAGGATGCTGCAACGAGCATCGATGTTTGCTCTAAGCTACCCACTCGAATAAAGTCTTTTTCGAAGGAACGAGATTCGTTTGGGGCCAAGAATTATTCATTCCACGTAAAAAACCGTCTCTATCGAACGGGCTGAACAGGAATAACATTTCGTTAGGTGATAAATAATTGGCGGAATAATCATTCGCGAATTACTCGAGTAATTATCAACGCTTTAACGATTTCACCTGTTGGAGGAGTATCGCGTCTCGATAATTATGAATAACAAATTTCAACGGCGTGCTGAAAATTCTGCAGAGAAGGATGGATGAAAAATTCTAACACCGCTGTTATCAATTATTTATTATCATATCCGTAAAATTTGATATTTCAATTATCATAAAAAAAGAAGATATTTTACGAATATCTTTAAAAAAAGAATATCGAAATATAATAAATTTAAATTAACCAGCTTCACAAATTTATCTGTTCCCTAAAATTGTTCGTTTACGTACACTTAGGAAAAAAATACTGCCGCTTATTTGAGTAGAATCATAAAAATCGGTTAAAATCCCCAAAATTCGTTCGCAGGTTGTTATGTCGCTTTTAGCTTTGACGTAGAGCGTCAACGAAAGAAGAAAAAAAAAAAGAAAACAGCGTATTCCTTGGGATTTACCTTTCGGCTGCAACGGAATTCGCGATGAAAAAGATCGAATCAGGTGTATAGCGTATCAAAGGGAACGCAATCGGGAAAACGTAGAGGGAATTAATATATCTCGTTCTACTAGGCCATTCGACTCGATCCGGAGACAACGTGCAACCGGCGTGGAAACCTTCAGGATTATTTATCTTCGAGCAGCGAAATTTCTATATTCGAACGATGTCAAATGCAGCCGCATACACGCTATGACCCGTTTACATTGTGAAATCAATTCCTCCTCTCGATGCGCGTAATAACATTATACCGACCGCGATCGAGCTGATCTTTTATTAAAATATCGTTCGAATGGCAGGACAGTAAATAGACGAGCTGCATTGGACTGGTCAAAGGACATTCTGTTGATAAGCAAATTAATTGCACTCGATTACGAAAGAGCTCGTCAGCCAGAAACTACTTTATTACAATATCGACGAAGAGAAAATATGTATATATATGTATATTTCATACACGTAACATTTCAATTTTCTAATTCTGAGAAAGGGCAATTGAAACTTCCCTTCGAACGCAAAGCTATTCATCACCTCGTATCTACCATTATCACACGGGCCCTCCGATGGACTCTAGGATATCCACATCCAATTTATCACTATATCGCTATCGAGATATCGGCAACGGCAAAAAGTTGAATTTATCGCCAAGAAAGCAATTCTCTGCCACAATAGTGCTTCCAAATGAATGATCGTCTGGAAACACAATAACCGAAAACCTGTAGCCAATGTTAAAAAGAGAGAATTCGAAGATGATCGGAAGCTGCCGAACGATTGCTGTCGTTACTATCTGAATGTGTTCGAGTCGAAAACTTCATGCCGGAAAGATTTCTTGTAAAAATTCGCAGCGTGATGAAATTTATACCAGACGTAGGGTAAATATGAAAATACCTGTTTATATTTCCAGTACATTCTGTGCTTCAAAAAGCAGAAAATAATTTCCCTGAAATATCTCTCTTATTACACCATTAAAGAAACGTTAACTGTCACGCCGCATGCGCATCTGGATGAAAGAAACAATATGATTTCACAATTTCATCCTAAAAACCAATCCGTGTGAACATTCTTTTTAAATCATTTCCACCGTTAGACGACCAACTAACCGTTGTTCGTTATGGACTTTCTCTAACCCGAAGCAAGTATTTTTTAACACATAACCTGACAGTTATAACAGGCAAAGCAGCCGTGTTTTATGTAGCCACGCGGAAAGTAACGATCGTACGTTGCTGTATTCAGCAATTTCGCGTACGTTCCGCGCGACCCAGCAACGGTTGCAATAGCGAGGCGAAAGAGAGAGAGTGCAGCCTCGCTCGGTGTATCGCTGAAAATACGAAAATTCATTCGAAATTCCCGTGACGCGTTGCAGCATGCAGGATGTTTCCGAGCGTGACGATGGCCCGGGCAAATCGACTTGGCCAGAAGCAACACACACGCCGCCAGAACGGCGAAGCTAACTGCCACGCGAAATAGAACCGAATGAGCGGCACCACGATGAATAAAAAAGGGGGAAACGAGCAAAGGGAACACGGGAAACGAGCAACAAGGGAAAAAGCGAACACCCGCGAAAACGAAGACACGCCATGCCTGGTAAAAGGAACGACCGGCCGTTCAAGCTAATCGCGTCGACGCGATACCGGTACGTTTCGCTTGGAACTCCTTATCACCTACCCCATAGATGCTTCCTTCTCTCGTTTTGCCATGGTACATGTACGAAAGCCCGTAGACGAAATTTCTCGGTGCCCGGAATCGCTTCGTAGACGAAAAACGCGCTTTACTTGAATTTACGAAGGGATTTCTGGGGTTGGATTATTTCGAAATGAGAATTTATGGGTTACTCTGTATAGGGTGTAGTTAAAATTTGGTTAGAGTGAATACTTTTTGACACGTGGGATTATATTGTAAAAGACTGGTGGAAATTTTGTTTGAATTATACAAGGATTTATAGGTGTGATGTTTAAGGAATAAGAATTAGTAGGATATTCTTTATTTCGATAAGATTTTAACGTGTTTTAAATTACCGTAGCGCAATCTCGAGTCACTTTCACGATGGATATTGTGGCTAAACAGCGACAAAGGGAAAATACATTTCTTATAAACTTTAATATTTGATCTACATACACGCTGCAAGCCAAAAGTTTCAAATCACTATGCATTACAAGCTAAGCATGGATTTTTGGAAAAAAGTTAGAAATTTGGAAAACTTTTAAATGAATTTTTTTGCTACACGAATTTACTAAAATGAAGCAGAATGCTATTGATCCCTGTGACAGTAATTTCGAAACTATAAAAAATTGATAGCAGATTTAATAATATAGGCGTAAATTGACAAGGGAACAAGAGCAAATTGACTTTATAAATTAACCACTAATTATTAGTTTATAAGGTCAACGTTTCACCTAGTATAATATTAAAACAGTAATTACCTGCAATCTATGTGTGTATTCATTAAAACAGTCATAAGGTAAACTATTAAATTAATCGAACAATTAAGAGCAACAAATAGGAAGTTATTCTTCGTACAATATGTAACAGAACTTTCTAAAACCTGAGTTTAATAATTTATTACGATGGAATTATACAATTTTACAATATTCTAAATATCTACAATGTTTGAAATTTAATAAAAAGAGAAAGAAAAAAATATCAGCATGTAAATCAAACACTTCGGTAGATATTTCTTTCCGCATAAAAATCGTTTCACGAACGTAAAATACGCCTGTCTTGGATTAACGAGATGATTTAGAGGTTAAAGGAATCCACGATCCGTTTCATGATCGTGGACCAACAGGCACGTCGCGAGTGGTTCGTATTAAAAATTAAATCGACGCTTAAAACAAAGCACAGCCGCGGGTATCGGTACTAATGAATATGCAGGAGCGCGCAGGTTTTTCATAAGCATTCCGGGGACGCGGGGATTTCAAACGGTCCGCGCCTTGCACACGATAGTAAATCGTTAAACTAAAATTTAATCTCCCGATACACGTGTGCCAGCGTTCGCCACGCGGGCCGTATGTGAGGAATCTCGACGAAACAACGGTCGCGTTCGTCGTCTAAAGAAAAATTTATGACACCAGCAGGCGACGCTTCCCGTTCGCTGGATTAAAACGCGAATTCGTGATGAGCGATCGATCTGACTGCATCAGACGGGCTGAATCGACGTCCAGGTTCGGTGGAATTGTTCTATTTAAATTATCGACAATCGATGATCGTATTATTGCACAAAAATAGATAAATTTTGTATTTTTGGGGAAAATTTTTATTTTTGGAAATCCAAGATCATGTGACTTAGAAGTTACGTATCGATATATTTATGTTCCATACTTTATATTTGATTTGTTTATTGTTGTACTATTGCACCTATGATTACACTATTATCAGTCAATTGTATTATATTAATTATTAATTCTGGTTTTTTAACATGTTTCAGAAAAGTCGGATTGTAGAGAGTTAAACAATAGCTAGATAAATGAAATTCGAAATGTCGAGTGCCTGTTTAATTTGGTTAAATTAACAAATTTTATAGAAGGATAATAGAGCTATAATATGAAATCAATGTTTTAACTTTGAAAAAAACAAAGGATCATCAGAAACGAAGTTTCCAACGAAGAACGAGTTCTAAGGATCCACTTTCTAGCACAGTTCCATCGCGCCACTCCGACCTTCCAATAATCAATTTCCCCGCAACATGTTCTTGATCTCGACAAAACGCGTCGTGGAGCACTGTGCTCGCCATAGGCAAAAAGTCGAGCGGAGCCGTTGCTGTCTGTGCAAAAGGAAGACGAAGCTCGAAGAAGAGCTTCGAGCCGTGTCGGCGATAACTGCGTTACGCGATCAATCGGAAAAACACTTTGAACGGAGAGCTCGAAGGAAAACCGACGTTGACTTGCGCTTGGCTACCAACGTTTTTCTTCTCTTTTTTCTCTTCTTTTCTTTCTTTTTCCTTTTCTTCTATTTTTTTTTTTGTCTCCCTTCGTTTCGCCGGTCGACGGTTACGATTGCCGCGACAGGTCTACTTACAGGGCGAATGTCAAATCGTTACGCGAAACTTTGCCACTGCAACAGGATTACCTCTAGCCCCTTTTCCCATGGCCGGGCAAGTCGAAAGCTGTGCTAGACGAGCGGAATATAAATGAGCGAAACCCAAAGACGAACTGGATCGATCGCGTGCACGTGATAAGGCGGGGCGAGGACGCAACGAGACAGCTTCCTTCGGGGTTCTTCAAGCCAGAGAACACGTGCGGAACATTTCAAGCGGCGATTTTGATATCGAGGGATCTTTCGCAAAATTCGATACGAGTCGTCGTCTATCCTTTCTCTACGTTCCAGATATACACCGATGTCTATTGCATCGTATACACGCACACAAACATTGTACATACACACATATATATGTATATGTATATAGACAGCGATCAAGCCGTGACATTATCGGGGACATCGAAGATTCTTTCTACAATCCTCCCCCTCCTTTCGAACCATCAATTTTTGATCGGTGGTGTATTCATCAAGGTGGTTTCGATGGGACGCAGAATCTGCTGGGAATAAAGAATTTCTGCAGCTCGATGCAACTTTTTCCGAAGCACGTAAAAAAGGAGAGAAATAGGATGGACGACGGGGAAAAGCAGATCGAAGGGGGAACGTGGCAGGAAGATCGAAGAGGGATTAATATCACGCATCGTTTAGATCGTATTTTCTGGAAATAAGTGGAACGTACGAGCCGTGTCCGTTTCGTTTGACCTATCTTCCACCGTCGACTCTTTTCTTTTTTTTTTTTTCCACCGCTCTTAAACCGCCGTCCGTTCCGCTCCGTGCACAGCCCACCCGCTCTGAAGCTGCGAACAAAGCAGCACCGCAATATCGTACGTGATTTAAGAAAAGTTTTCTCCGAAATTGTTTGTGTTATAACCTTTTGGAGAGGTTCCAACGGAGAACGGTGCCTAAGATAAGAATTTCGTTCGCGGTTCCGCTGGCTGTCACACGGGCCAATATCCAGAACAGAAGGAAAAGACAAAGAACGAGGGAATCAAAGCAACCGATGGTAAGAAAAACAAAGGAAGTAATTGAACGATATTCGGCGTATGTATACACACACGTATACACATATACCTGGACGGAATGTTTCTTTAAGGGATACTAAATGAATTGAAAACGATCGAGAAATTTCAACGATTCCTTAATCCTCGATCTTTCGTTTCTCTGTTCACGCGACGTGTAACGTTCACGTCTCAATTGTTGTTTTCCAATAAACGGAAGAAGAAAAGTGTTTAACTCACGCGACAACGAAACGATCCGTAAAACTCCGCGCGAGTTTTAATTACACGAAGCAAAAGTGAAATAAATGGAGTGCCCCGTCTCGTAGAATCCATTTATTTACAAATTTTCCGCTGGATGTTGTTCAAACGTCAACGTTCCAACTCGCCGAGGAAAGAATTTAATTTGGATCACGGCAAACCTTAACGCCGTTGTCTAAATTTTTAAGACGACGACACGCGCCGACGTCTCTAGAAGTCATCACAGAGCATCGTCGGAAGGATAAGCCCGTTAATTAATGATTCGAATCTCATTTATCATTACCGCTACCTTTCTGAAACGAGCTGTCTCGCATTATAGCGTTCCTTTGCCTCCCCTTCCATACTTTCGCCCGTTTCTTCCGGCTCTTCAGCCACTTGGACGAGTAGTATACCGATATACCGTGGCCAAACCCCCTGCCGGTTGCTTTTCTGCAACCTTCCTTCCGCGCCGCCATCTTACCTCCCTCTCTCACCTTTCTTTAATTAAATAACTTCAAGACACTATCCGTTACTTCATCTACCCACTCGACTGTTCGTCCGCCAGCAGTCTACTTTTCAGATCTGAACACGGGATGCCCATTAAGGTGAATTCACGGAATTCGATATTTCCGATATCCGGTTGCTTATCCCCCCTAAACCGCCGTTTCCTCCTTTTACTCGGATTTTCGCGAGAAACAGCTTCGCGTTTCCAGTACTCTCAGGGCAAAAGGAGAACACCAGAAAGGGTACACGTGCACCACATCGAATTTATTTATTTTTCCTTTCAAGGGAAACGTTCGTTCGTTTCCACAGACCAAATTACCTGATCGTTTCCCTCTGATTAATAACGATTCTGTTCATATCTCTAAGTCGTACATTCGCGTGAATATTGTTGCATGTTTGATCGATATATAAGCGTATGTACGAGGATACATCGATATTTCATGAATGAAGAAAAAAAACATTGATACATAGGTACCATCGATGACCTAACTGAGGTTGGATCTACATCGAAAAGTTATTCGTTTCAAGATACATAGTGAAACTTGTAATTCGATTTTTTGCACTTGTCGAAATGCAAATTCAATTTTTAATAAAACATAATCACCTTTACTTCTCGCACCACATACTTTACTCAACTTTGTATGGCTTATTTTCTCCTTTGTGATATTGAAGATTTAATTAAAAGGACGCTCGTTTAAAATCAGGCTAGGGACGAAGGAACATTCTGCAAATATTTTCAAACGTATGAAAAGCGTGATGGCACTATTTTAATTTTGAATGATTCTTTATCAAGAAAATTTTACAACATTAGTCCACGTATTTTTTTGTTTTTTTTTATCAAATATCGTTCAACGTGACAAACACAGCAACGACACTCTGGACACTGGTACAGTTTTTCAATTCTTTATTTATCCCGATACCAGTTGTTTCTGCTTGCCTCCTTCGTCCGTACACCATCGATGTGTCCTCGATATTCCAGAAAGAAGATTCGGAATCACGATGAAACGTGACAGATGAGAGGAAGGAAGGAAGAAACGAAGGGAAGCCCATTGTCAGTATATCGCAGAAGCTGTCTTGTCAGCCCATCCATTATTCAAGTCGCGCGACTTACGAGTGCAGCATGCCACGCCACACCACACACAGCTCCTCATTAATTCTTCTTTATATGTTTGCTTAATACCGGCAATCCTTCCGCTGTATTGCACACACCCTCGACACATGACAAAATAGGAGGGAAATGGAAGAAATGGACATTGCGTTCATTTGTCATCAATCTTCTATAAATTTCTTGAAAATAGTCTTACTTAAAGATTGACGTATCTTTCTGAAAAAAGTCTACGTAATTGCCTGTAATTAGAGATCTAACAATCTAGGTGGAGTCGAAATGACACACCTTGTACTATCAACCTATTATCTCTAATAAACACCTGTCTTATCTTGCCAGTAATTTGTCAATGCTTTTTGCACATAAATTCTCAGTCTTTTTCATTGAAACAGTCGTTAACAGCTCTTTTCATATCGTGTTCATTTCTGAAACACTTTTCCTTCCGGATAGGTTCACTTATGATGCAAATTACGATAAAAGTATGACATAGATTATAATCGTAATACATAGGGTGTTCGTGAAACTGACAAATATGAAACACCGATAATATACGATATAAACGGTGAAAGTCATAAATCGTTATTTACAACAAAATAAAAAGTGAAATATTCCCGTTTGACAGTAATATTTTCAATCTGCTTTCATACTTTCTGCAAGCATGCACGATCAATATTGACAATTTTATTGATCGTGTTCAGGTCCATTAAAGTTATTTGCTTGAATCCATTACAAGAAGGAGGTAACAACTTTTGAACAAACTCGACCACCGATCACCGCTATGGTTCCATCTACAAGCTACTAAACTCACCTCTAAACGCTCGATCACGCTCGTGCACACGAGATTCCATCCCATCGAAGCAGATCGAGGCGCATACTTTACCCTTTGGTTGGAAGATACCAGAGCGGCGAGCGAATTTTCAAAACCTCCCCCACGCCGACACCATGTCACGGAACACACGCGGCTCTTGCACGCGTAGCAAAGCTCGACCGAAACCACTCTCCGCGCGCTGAACGCGCTCAGAACGGCGCGTATTCATCCCGAATCAACGATCGCCATGGTGATATGCATTGGACATCGAGTTGCATAACCACAATCGAAATTTCGAGCCGTTCGCATCGATGCGGAGGACCGCGGATCTCGTGAATTTCCGCGCGACCGGCATTCGAAACGAGAATTCGCGAGAATATCATATTTTAGCTGCGAGACCAACGCTGATTCAGTCAAGATCTCCTCTCTGACAGTGCTATATATACTTCCTGCCTATACAGGGTGTCCCAAAAGTTTAGACACAAGTTATACAAACTAGAGAGTAATTTGAGTAAACGTATGCAAGGAAATTCGTCGTTTTTAATTTAAATAATTCAATTTTTTGATTGTTTTATAGTGTACGTGTCCGGTCACTCATCCGACCAGCCAGTAAAGACATAAAAATTCATGGAACATGCTTTTTTAGCCTTAATTCTAAGATCCTAGGGAACCCTCTTCGAACATTAATTTCAAAGCCTAAATAAAGTGCTTCTCTGCCATGTTTTCAGTTTGCAAACTTTCTCCTTACGCCTCCTTCCACTAAAATTTTCTAACGCTCAATTATATCTCCACATTTTTCGAATCCTTATTTCCACCTCTCTGAATAATCAACCAAACGCCGTACACACCCATATTATGTATTAAAAAGAAAAAAAGAAAAAGAAAAAAACACTCCGAGGATATAGTACATGAAACATCACCTCGAAATTCTGTAAAAATCGAACATCCTACTAATTCTATAAATATCCTTACTTATTCATATGTAAAAAATTAAATTACACAACTAAGTGTATCACTTGAGATACTTCAGTTCTTCCTGAAAATACTTTTCCATATCACCATTAATTTTGATAATATTCAATTGTCTCATATTACTCTGTATAAGCTTACCTTTCTAGCGATACATTACGATTAATTATAAAAGGACTGGGTTTTACCGCTTTTTCGTTACGAAACGTCATACATTGTATTTTAGAATTACGTAGCATTGTTTAATGCACTTTCACGTATCACAATGTAACACACATTAATTGAAATTAAGTCCAATTATCGCGCTGCACAAATATTCAGACACTTGATAATAATGAATACTTTCAATATTCATAATGTAACAATTATATTATTCGTATTCGTAATATTTTAAATATTATCAATACTTTTATCGTTTGTTCGATACATGTTTCATTTATGTAATGAATATTCTTAGTAGGAACTGTGCGAGTTTATAGCTCCATCGCGCAGCGCGTTTACTTCGTTAATACCCCATGCCTAAGGGGTTGCAATTAATAAATGATACCGGTTTCTTATCCACCGAGAAACTATATCGTCCATTGTGCACCCCTCTTCCATCCATCGTCTTAATTACCGCGCTGTCGTGCACGTCTTACATGGCTCTCCGGCTTCATCGCGAGAAGTAGATCGCGCAGATTAAGTCGTCAACGGGTTACACGTGGCCGTTAGCGTAGTCGCGAATTAACCGGGCTTTTAAAGGCGAGCTGCTCTCAACGATAAATAGGAGAGGCGCGGCGGTTCTCGAAATGGGCAAAAACTACGTCTGTCGTAGAAACGTTCTGAGATCTATCCCTTAGAGGTTTTGCCGCTTGAACATGCAACTGTAATTTCGTCAGAAAAAAAAAAAGAGCAAAGAAAAAGAAAAGGAAAAAGTGAATCGATATTTCTAGCTCGTGCGTGTGTGCGTGTATATACGTGTATATCTCTTGGATACCATATCGAGGGGATCGCTTTTTGTGTAATTATTTCACTGGATATCGCCACACGGCTCGTCCGTATGAGAAACTTTCATTTCGTTTTGCGCTAAGCTGACTGTGATCGGTATCGGTAATGCCACGCGAGGCAATTAGCTTGAATCAATCAGTCGGAGGGCAATTAGTGGCAGGGTGGTAACACGAGAAAAATGTAAATGTTTTCTAGATGATTTAAAGATTAGATAAAAGGAAATAAAAGGACTATTAGAGTGATTAATAATTGTTCCGTTCGATGTTCAATTATAAGTAGAACGTTCGATGATATATGTTGTTTGGTGGTAAGTTTGATTATTCGACGTAAAAACACGATCATTGTGATTCTTTTTTTTTTTCTTGTAATGTTCATCCCCTTTTTCTGTTATAAATATAGTTAAGGAGAGAGAGAGAGAGAAAGCTCGATCGCGTTACTTATGTTTTCCTCGGACTTCTTATCCGTCGACGTTACCCGTTCACGATATATCAAGCGCAAAAAGTTCGTGACAAGCTGAAAGGGGAATCGCATTTCCGTCGACAATAGCGCACCAAGCGCGATTCATTTCTCCATCAATATGATTGGATAGTTGATCCTGATGGATGATCAACATCCGTCACGTTGCTTGCCCGGTTATCCTTGATTCTCTTTCTCTCTCCCCTTCTCTCCTCTCCTCTTTCTGTTTGGTCCGGGAAGAAATGCAAATTTGTCAATGACGCGACATCGTCATGTTCCAGGGAAACCATTGTGTCTCGAAAGCATTTCCTCCCTGTGCAAAAACAAAATCCCCTTGATCCTTTTCTGCGCCCGTGAAGTGGCGAGGATTTCATTGAAAATGTAATTTAATTCGTTCGTTATGAAACACCGATAATCCTATGAAACGAAGCGATCTTCGTTCAATCGGGGTGATAATCTTTAAAAAGGAACGAGTAAATTTATCCGAGGTAATTCAACGTCGATTAACAGAAGGGCAGCGTTCGTTCCGGGTCATGATTTTCCTCTTTCTTTTCTTTTTTTTTCTTTTTTTTTTTTTAATACCAATCCACCGCGACAGTCTGCAAATTTGTACCTACGAGGCTTTGATCGTCGTGCAATTGACACACCTATTTCCCCGTGCTCACGCACCTGCGCTCAGTATCCGCGTGTCCACAGAGACTAGGCCACGTTGCAACATTAGTTTTCGCCGTGTTTGCCCTTTGACAAATTCCGGACGGCAGAATACATCCGAAATTTAGCTGGTTACGCGCCACGTGCGCGGATTTCTCGCTTGGCCTCCAATTTCCCTCTAAAAGCGAGGACCTCGCCAGCCATCGTACTCCACCTTCCTCTTGCATCCTCCAGTCATTATTATTACAAAGAGCACGTTAGAACGCTTTTCCCACTTAATTCTTATACGTAATCCACGGATGGAAAATTTCTTAATTAACGATTTAGTAATTGGATCCACTTCTTCGACCAATCTCTCGTCAGTTTTTCTCCAACTTAATTAACTTCCATTTCTCGACTAAACCTTTATCACAACTGTACGCTTGTACACAAACGGAAGAAGAAAAAAAGAGGCAAAAGTAGAGGATCGAAAGAACATCGGTGAACACATTTCGATATGCATGTCCCGTGTGTGGTAAACGGATTGCGCAGGGACGAGTGAACCGTGTACTTAAAACTTTAAATATGTTGATTCTAAGTTGCAACGCGAACGTTGCTACTTCGCTGCTGGCGTAAGCTGAACTTGCAAATATCAGCGTGACACCGTGTGCACGAGTCGAAGGTGAAAGAGAAAGATGGGTAAAGGGACTGGGGTGAAAGCTGGACAAAGATGGTTGGGACAGAGCGTTACTTCGTTACGAGTTACGTCATAGGTTGCGTAACACGGCTAATCGCTTCCAGGTTTACGCGCTTATTACGAGGCTAGAGCGAGGCCGCTCTGTGAGGGTGAATCGATGTAAAGCTCGGACTACGCCGGCCGATAAATCAGTTCATTAAATTGAAGCGCGTGTTACGTAAAATATCGGCAACAAGGGTCGAAGTGTAATCCAGGCGCGCTTTTATTGACGAAGGAATCGATACGTTGCCTGTTGTAAAATCGACGGCGTACCATTGTCGCGGAGATTTTTAAGGCGGTCGTATTTTCACAACTACGGAAAAATAAACCCTTCTACGAGGAGTGTCGCGAAATGTGGATATGTAAATCTGTTACACATCTCGAATACTCTTTAACGCGTTAAATACTTTACTTTGCAGTTCTGCTTGATTATTTGTTTTACTTTAAATCGTAATGCGATATTCTTTTTTCTTAATTTTAAACATGTCAGATATTTCGTCTGTTTCGAACGAATACATTTGAATTAGTATAGTTGAGAAAGAATTTTTCAATGTATTTCATTCCAATATAAAAAAAATTATTAAGCTAAGAGAACGGGAAATTTTATCATATTTCAGATTGTGAAGAGTTCGACTATTTTGTTAGAGCATATATTGAATAATCACGAATAATTGTCGTCGATTTCATATCACATTAGAAAATCACCATTCACGCGCTGCACAATGTGTCAAATAGCAAGCTAAATTACAATTCAAGCGAAGTTCGAAACCAATCGCCGAGTCTTCGTCGAAGCTATTCTTCGTCCAATTTCACATCTGAATTCAGTTCTGTTGTAGTAATTCGTAACAGAGTTAACGTACCAGCGATTACGAATATTTTCCTATCGTGAACTAGGTAGTTGCTAAAATTATGCCTGCATTTTATGCCACAATCAGTATAAAGTTTCTAAGAAGGGGAAAAACCGTTTCATCATAATCTTTTACTGTGTCGTTAAACTTCCCCTTCTGAAGAACGTTCGTCCCAAAAGCAGCCGAGTCATTCAGTTTTCTCATTAAGTTATATTCACGTTAAAGTGCAGCCTTCTTCGAGCTGTCTTAATTACCAGAAATAGCGAAACGCGTTTCTTACTTCTTTCGACATCGTCAAGTGTACATCTATCTCTCTCGTATATCCCTTTCACGAACAGAAATTGAACGATAATTACGAACAAAGTTCACCAACTAAATAGCTAATACACCTGACATGTATCTAAAAGCAATTTCCCTTAAACAAAATATTTACGAATAAACATTACGTTTCGAATTCGTATTTCGCCACCAGTAGAAACTTAAACTTCGCGAAAGCTCGTCAACGTGAAAGGAATACGGTGTAAACTATGCAAGAAATAGCATGGAAGCGTTTCATTGTTCGCCGTGAAACTTTTATAGCCACGATGTAACGCGTTCGCCACTTTTTTACCGCTCTTATTGAATAACAACAAGAATACAATATACACTGTGTCGTAATGTATCACAATACCACCAACGACAATTTACGAGTTTTATTAAATCCACCGTTACATCTCAACGTGGAATATCCTCTATCCTATATCAATTCTCACTTTCTAAAGGAACGTCTCGTTCGCGTGTTCAACCATTCAACATTCTTCGATTCATAGAAATCAACGAAGAGATCAAACCGTCGAGCATGCACGCTAATTCGTCTTGGAGGACGAAGATAGGTAAGATAAAGTACATATATACGTGCACGAAAGCTCGAATGCAACAGGCTTAAAACGCCACGAAACGCTCGATTAAATGAAACAGAGGAGAGGGAGTGTGAAACCGTCGGTAAAGTTAAAGCTCGAAAGATAGTCATCGTCGTCGACGTTGAAATCAGTTCTCATCAGAGGCGAAGGGATCGTTCGTCCACGCGATTACAGCTGAACATCCTCTCCGCAGGATCTACCGGCTTATTCGCGATAATGGCCGCGTCGTAACGATATTTCACGGCGGCCCTATATCACGCGAAACTGCATATGCAAGTACGATCGTAGATAACGAGCCGCGGCTTTGTCCGGACCATGTCACGTGCGCGCGGCTCGATTTTGAGAAGCGTGTGAACGCCGGAAATTACACCGGTCCGCTTGTATACGCGACGTCGATCTCGCGGGACTGATAAGCCGTTTTTCACGAGTCGCCTTCAATCTAAATTACAGACAACTCACGGTATCGATCCGACCGCCACCCTTCCCATACCACCCCTCCATTTCGCGCGCTCATCGAATACGATTCCGCGGCGTAACAGGCACACCAGTTAACCCAGTTTCATTAAATTTCGCGCCGCGCCTGTCATCCAGCTCTAATCAAGCCCGTAGCGACGGGAAGCGCGATAGTTACGAATGAAAACCAACCACCCTGAGTGAAGCTAGCTGAAATTACCGAGTAACAAGTTCATTCAGACATAACCGATTTCTGATGATTACGATCGTTAATATCGAGCGACAGAAAGAAAAGAAAAAATTCCTTCAGATTAATTGAATCGATTATCGTGACACCGGGTAAGCTTGAAACTACTATGCACTTGTTCGAAAAGTTTCTTTTTACAATCAGAGGGTAGTTTTATCCAAGAATCTCACGAACTTCCGAATGGAAGTGAGACGGAAATTTATTACTTTCAGAATAATGGGCCTATGAGCTTGGGAAAAAAAACATGGTAGATAGTTTGGTGAAAGTTGGAAAGATGGTTGAACAGCTTCCTTCCACTGTTACCTAGTTAACTACATATTAGCGCCACGTAAGATTAAGTCATTTAAAACGCGGGTGTGATAGCATCGATATTCAGCGTCACTCGTGTTTAAAAAGGAAGAAACTACGTTGAACTGCTGTCTGTAATAATAAAAAGCTTGGAGAAACCCTTGGAACCACTCTTTTCCTCAAGCCCATCGCTCAAGATTTCTCAAGTATCCCCATTATTCCTCAGTCCAACCTTCTTCAGCTGATTCTTCAGCGGTGTCGGTTGCAAAAAATATCGTCGATTAAGCGTGAACGCGTAACAAATTTCATAATGGAGGGAAGAACGTGCTGTCCTCTGGTTAGAGAGGAGCAATAGCGGCGCCGCTTGTTGTTGCGAAAATGGCTTAAGCCGGCGTTAATTAAGGGAGGCTTTAGCTCGTACTGACTATAATCACCCGCGGCAGGCGTCGCCATGGTGACTACAGAATGCGTAGGAAATGGCGACGGAATGAGAAAACGAATAAACCCGAGACATGGAGAGAGAGTGAGCGAAAGAGAGAAAGAGAGAGAGAGAAAGGAATGTAACTGTTTTTATAGCATACCCACGAGACCGTCGGTCATTTGTTAATAGCTTCCGTCATCACTTCACCCTTTACCCTACGAAACAATCTAAACGAGACTCATTTAGTATAATAACCGATAAGCATTAGGTACGCGAAATTAAATCTTACCCGATTCTGTTCCTCCTTTTCGAAAGATTTCTTCAACGGCGTGTTAAATAACTCGCTCCTCAAGTTGAAACGTTCACGATTGCAGAAAATTGTATTACCTATGTATGCTTGACTATTAAAGAACTGTCGTCGAGTTAACTAATCGTTGAACGAGTTTAAAAGTAGCGACTCGTCCGGGGAAAGTTCTCCGAAAGCGAGCTACTGTTGCAACCAATCAAACACGCTCGAGATGTATTTTAAGCTTCGTAGCTAAAACGTAAAAGTAATTCGTGTTCTTTGAATAAAGTTCAAGATTAATGAAGACGATAGAAAAGAGGATATAAAAGGTATTTGATGTGTGTAGCGAGAAATCGGAGGAGATCAAGAGAATGAAAATCATTTGGAAATGATAGGAAAGATATCCAATTGATTTTCTAAGTGAAATGAGATACGATTCACCGAAACAACCCGCTATGATCATCCTAAACAATTGTAATCCAGTATGGAAATTCGGCTACGACAACGGCAAGAGTTGTTGACGAACAAATCCTATTAGTACGCTTCTACGGCGTAAGACGAATTTCACGATGAAATGCAAATCAGCTAAACCCCCACGCGGTGTCGCCGCGTATCAGCTCATCGGATCGCGAAGCACGCGCTCGTAAAATAAGATGTAATAACGATGGCGCATACATACATGTAACCCGATTATCAAGGGAAACGGAGACCCGTAAAGGGATTTCACGCCGGTAAACGCGAGTAATTAGTCGAAACACCTTAACTCCAAAGTTACGATTATGTTCGGTGGATTCCTTCCAATCGAGTCCCCTTTATCCCAGCCAAATCGAAGTTCGAACCGGTTAAACCGTTTGACGATATGCTCGCGTTGCCCTGACGATTAAACTGTGCTTTAACAGAAACATACTTAACCCTGTTCTGTACTTCCCTTATTCATATACAATGTGGAAATAGAATCATGCTACAGGGAACAAAAATAAAGATACTTTATATAAAAACATACGTTCGAAATATAAAATAAATATCGTTCAATTCGTTAATTTTCTTAGAATTTCATTCGAAAGATCAGAAACAATATCATTAAAAAAACTTCGATTCTCCACTACCAGATTCTCACACATATATATATTCTCACGTTACTCTTCAACACACCATATCACACGGTTATATTAAACCCCGCGTCGGCTGTGACACTCGTGCTCTATCCGAAAAGCCAATACGCGTGCGCGTATAATGCAAATAACAGCTGTCAGTACAATAGAACTCAACGAGACATTGAAAAACTCGTTCTTGATCGGACCCGAAATAATTGAGCATCGGTTGACATTATCGGCTTGGTCCGGCGGAATGGAGAGGATCGAATGGAGGATGGTTACATGGAGGGAAGCCGATTAATGCAAATGTCTAACCTATTGTGGTGTATGCCATAGGCCGAACTAACCGGGGAGAATGATCGGCGCGGCAGCGGCGGCGGTGTGGATGGCGGGAGAAGGGCAGCTGGGATAAGCGAGAGAACCAGAAGGAAGGAAGACGGAAGACATATGGTGTGTTCAAGGGGACAAGAGAGACACGCAGAGGTGGACTAGAACCGGCGAAAGGGAACAGAGAGAGAGGCGGGGCGGGAGGGGGAGGGGCAGAGAGAGCTAGAGAGGTCTATTCTGAATTACCCTGGACCAAACTGGACCTGCTCCACGACGGCTCGACCGCAACGCTTCAATTTAGAATGCTAATCAGCCAACCCGCCCTTCAATCCCCTTCCCTCCCCCTCACCCCGGACCTCACTCCACCCCCCCGGTAACCGACAGTTTAATGTCTATACGTGTATCCATCCCTTAATCTGCCGTCGGTTTTCGAGCCAGGGACGAACTACCTTTAATCGAAAGCCGGCAGCAGTATGTCAATGTCTACGGTTCAAGACTGCTCTCATC
This sequence comes from Anthophora plumipes, assembly GCA_951804975.1. NCBI lineage: Eukaryota > Metazoa > Arthropoda > Insecta > Hymenoptera > Apidae > Anthophora > Anthophora plumipes. Next base: position 16,150,359 of record OX638116.1, on the reverse strand, counting down.
GTCGAGGGATTCCGCACGACGATGTTCTTCGGGACTAACAGAGAGAGAAAGAGAGAGAGTGAGAGTGGTGGAAAGGGACGAGAGACGAAAGGAGGCGTAAAGGGAGGCATAGAGAGATAGAGAGTATGGGTGGATAAGCAGAGGAGGATAGAGAGAAATCCTTGCATCGTTGAGAATGCACCGTGTGCGAGGTTCCTTTGATCCTGTGACGGAAGGACGAGTACCATCGAACAGCGTCTCGAGGACCATTCGGTTACGGCCGAGTTCCTCCAGGCCGATCTTCTGAAGCACAAAAAGATGTTTGGGAATGACAGCAATGCACTCTCTACGCGGCCGACGCTGTGCTTTCGTCGACAGATCCCGCATAAACGTTCTGATCTAAGAATCCGATCTGCTGACACCGATTTGTCCCTAGAGCGTTAAAGCTTCTGAAGGAAAAGGCAAATATGCCTTTCGGCGCTACGGTTGAATGATCGTCTTAATTGGGATCAAGTGAGAAACGATTTGGAAACGAACTTCATAGCGAAACGTGAAACGAATATCGAGTGTAATTCACGAGAGGCTGATTATTTATTTAACTCGAAGAAGGGTCGCGAATTCGTATTAAGATAATTGAAATGTAACGTTTTGGTACTTCGGCTGGTAAGTTTGGGAAACTCGTCTGACACTGGCTCTCTGGTGAGTCGTTACCGCAGAAGAGCGAGCGTAAAAGCCGAATATAGAAATCCGTACGATTAATTCTGTCTCCTTAATGGGAATCATCCCTCTCTTTTCATCCTCTTTCTCCTAGTCTTCCTCTTCAACCCTCAGAAAGGGAGAAGGAGAAAGAAAAAGCGAGCGACGAGCAGGGAGATATCTCCATGCTTTAAGTGTCCCTGTTTGAGGAGTGGCGAGCGGAAGACGGAATTTCAATTAAACATTTATCTCTGAGAAAGGTCCCCAGCCCCAACGCCTTGCGTAACTCCAGCCGTGCGCCAGCCAGTCTGAAGTTACTGAATCATTTATTAATTCACCGATAGAAACATCTGTCCGTGGAACTATAGGTGGGCGGGTGTGATTAAAGGGAGATAGAAGGGCCATGTCGCGATATATCCCTGGGGGCACTGTAATTGGTGGACTTGTTAATTATCTGATAACGACGATTCCGCTCCCGTGATCACTCGAAAGATTTCACCGGCAAACAACGCGCGCACACACCGGGGCGAGAACAACAAAGCGAATAATTAATGCAACGAACGCACGGTGCAACCCTTGTGCCGGTCTAATTTGCATTTACAAGACAGACACAATCGCTTGTAACGTATTAACACTTTGATTAACAAAGTCGACATCGAAACAGCGGCGGGCACGCTGGGTAGTAGTGTCGTCACAAAAGAATGTGGTTAATTAAGGACGAGTCCGGTGGAAAATGAAAAAAAGAAAAGAAACAAAGAAAACAAAAACGAACGCATTTTTGCAAAAATCGACGCAACGCAGCTTTGATTAAGCTCGCCTCTCCCCACCCACCCCCGTATCCTCCTCCCATCGATTTTCATGGGAGACGACCGAAATAACGAAGTAATTTACGATTTTGTCGGAACGTTTATGGCGTCCCCCGGAATGGAACGTACGGATTTACCGCGACCACGAAAACCCCGATGCACCACAGCTGAACTGGCGCGATATTACGCGTAACGAACGCTCTACTGGCTACATAATACGTAATATCGTCCACTGAACAACGCTCGCGAATATGTGGCCAAAGAAAAATGAACAAAAACGATAGAGAAGGAGAGAGAGAGAGAGAGAAAGGACCCCTAAAGATATTCGCGATAACTTACTAGGATAATTAAACCTGGGTCATTATGCAGGGACTAGAAAGGATAAGGGTTGTATGATCTAATCGCTGGACTGGGATTTGAACTGCGGTACTTAGCTACTTGCGGAAGCCACTTTCGATCACAAGTAGTCGCGAGTTAGAACTGATCGAAGAGGATCGACAAGAGTTGGTTGCTGATCGGAAATGCTGAAACGCGATTAAGAGTGGCAACTGTTCCCCCGAGCACTATTTCACTCCATTACACAGACCTTTTCCAATGAAATTCTGCACCTGTATGTGAAAATCATTTTTAATAATCGCTCTAGCGATCAGACGTGTAGACAAGTGAAAAGTCAGATCTGTTATATGTTGAAACTGTGAACGATGGCTTCGTTTCCAGATTTAATCAGGTTCTAATTAGTACAACTAACAATTAACAATCGATAAATTCGAAAATATTCGATCCACCTTTCGACAATTGCTCTCCATTCTGTATTCATTATTGCTTTCCCTTCTTTTCCACGCGCGACACACGCGAAAACATCGACACAGCTGGCCGGAATAAAATCGACCGACCCGGTGGAAAGTATACCTATGTACAGGTGAATCGGCATGTAATTAAAATTTAATCGTGCCACCTCCCACGAACAGTGGCTTACGCGCTTGTTGCACGAGCGTGCAATTTGCACGATCGACAGGTGGCGATGACTATTTCAAATCTGCCAACGGAACTACGGTGATTGCAAACATGGTCACGTTCTTGCCTACAGCTATATATCAATCCAGAAAGACGTGCTAATCACGACCCGTCCTCGTTCGCGACAACCGCGATCCCGTCGCTCTTCCAGCTTCCAATTTTCATTCAAATGCACCAGCTGTGCTTCGCGCGTTTCGTACGGTCGGATGTGCCGCGGAATAAAGCTTAATATTTTGACGTTCCCGCCACGGTGAAACGTGGCGGAATGTGTCCACAGAACCACCGCCAGTAAGCTGACAGGTAATACATATTCTGTCCGGTTTGATTAAATCGAAAGAATTGTTCCCGTCCGATTTCAAGTTTCCCGTTTCTATCGAATTTTTAATCCGACCTGTGCCTGCCGTGCGATATTCCAAGCTCGTATCGCAATTCAGGAGCACATGTACTCCTGAACTAATCGAAGAGCGGATCTGTTTCTCACCTTAAATATAACCGATTAATCACATTCTTTTTCCTTTTTTTTTTTTTTTTTTGAAGAAATTTTGTTCTTATATTATCTGAGCATTCGTAATACACCGATACTGTTTATACAGTTGATGAAAAACAATTCCTTTGAAAAATTTGGAAAAGATTTCGAATAAACAGAGGAAAGTAGATGGGCAGATTACTTGTTAGCGATAAATTACTTTGGATTATTCTGTGCATAAAATTCGTTAATTATTCGCAAGAGAGATATTCGACTTAATTTTAATATAAAGGAGAAAAAATTTCACTTAATTCCAATTTAATTTCTCATTTAATATCATTTTCTTTTTATCTGAAACTACCAACACTTTATCTACTCTCTGTTTACATTAGCTTTCATACAAAAACCTCCATACCAATAGAAACGTACAAACTTATTTCATCTTCAACAGACGCGCGCATACTCGTACAAATCTATTCATCGAAAAAACACAATTCCTCCCAGAAGTACATCTCGAGTCGTCAATTTCATGTAACCCATCCATTACACATCGCGCGATTCACACGGAATACTAACGAAACAATCACCGTCAACCGAAACCGTACATACCAGAGGAACATTGCCTCCGGAACGAGGATCTCCGAAACTCTGGGAACGCGTATGCTACTACCGTTCCATCAAAATGTTCAATCTTCCGTGACTACGAGCTAGGAACAATGGCAGTACCATCGAACGAACAACGAACAAAAACAAGAACAACAACGAAAAAACGAAAAGTGAAAAAGAAAAAAAGAGGGGAAGAAAAGTAGAATATAGAAAAGGCAAACAAGGGAAGAAAGAGAAACATCAAAACCGACGTGAGTCAGGGTGAAACAAACGCGACAGAGAAATCGGGTACGAAGTAGCCTGGCCGGCGCGTGCATGAATTACGGGGGAATACGTATTCAAAGCCAGTCCACTCGGAATGACCGCTCGAAATTCAGAAATTCAGGAGCAGCACGGTATCGGTGCCCGCTGTCTCTCTTCCGCGTTGCCGTGGTACCTCTGTATGCTCGTGGTTCCCACTTCCGTTGGTACGGACACATTTGATATACGGGTCGGTGTATGCATCACACGACGGTGGTGCGGGGTATGTATATAGATTACCAAAGGTGCGAGAGAGGCACAATAGAGTGTAATCAACGCCGAGTGCGGCGCGGCGCGGCGCTGTCCGCGTTAATATTAAATCGCGGCTCCTGCGGTTGTCTCGAGTGCTTATCTCGGATCTTCCTCCGCCTCTTCGTCATATAGTTGCCGACATCGGTGGCTGTTGATACCCTCTCGAGCCAGCAACCATCCTAAACTCGCCCTATCGTATACCTTCCGTTAACTTCACCTCTCTGCTTCTCTTTCTCTCGCTCCCTCTTCTTCTTTCCTTTACTCCTCTATCTTTGTTGCACGTTCATCGTCCTCAGGATGAGAAATCTTCGATATTGCACGTTTGGGACACCAAGAGGCAGAACACGTCGTGTCCTATATGATTTCACCGTCGATTCACTTCTCGACTTACAAGAGTCCCTTATTTCCACTCTACTCTGTTCCAACAGAGAGAGAGAGAGAGAGAGAGAAATTTCTCAACCTTCTCTCTCTTAGCCCTTTCTCTCTAGGCTCTATCTTCTGAGCAAGCCACCACACCGCGACACCGTGATACCATCTAGAGCCTCTGCTTACAGATTATCTGAACCGCTTGCCATCCAGTGAGGATAATCGAGGCGGCTTATATTGAGCTTCCGCGAGCGTTTAATAGAGTCCGTGTGGATGATGATTACCGTGGAACTGTACCGTAGACATCTCCCTTTATCATTCGTCTCTCTCTCTCTCTCTCTCTCTCTCTCTCTCTCTCTCTCTCTCTCTCTGTGTCTCGTCTTTTATATCCTCTGCTTCTTTTTTCCTCTCTATGGATGTTTTTCAAATTATGGACGCTGTTCCTCATATTCGTATTATATGTACCTCTAAAGCCAGAGCTGAACAACGGTCGTGTTCATAATTAAATCTTGTAACTTTGGTGCAGAGACCGGTGGACAGTACATCGTGTAACAGTCAGGACATTGTTGAAACTTTAACGATATTTGCTGTGTGAAATTGACACAAACGCAACGGATAATTAGAAATCGATACGCGTAGCCGTGAATTACGTTAAGTGGCGAACGATGAATGTTCTCGCAGCCTTAAACACCTCGATCGTTCAGTGTCATGTAACGGTGATAAGTAGGTCACACAGGTTTCCGCGTATCACAGCTGACGGCAACGTCACGCGTTGGATCGAATGAATTTCCGCTTGCGAAATTCGCGAATGGTAGGAAGCCTGTGTGCCTCGTTCGTGGCTGGCCGCGACTTGATAATGTCGACGCTTGCAAACCGCGATAGAAATTTTTAAGATTCACGTTTCACGATGATATTATTCATCCGTAGGAGTTCATCGACGAACGAGCAAATACGAATCCCGGAATAAGAATAAATTTGAAAACATGTTCGACAAATGGATATTTCAAACGTCATCCTATTCTACGAACACGGTAAAGCAAAGTTTCGTACGTTCTATCTAAGAACACACCGTCATAACGTTCTTTTATACGGAACAGTTCTCTCGGCCGCTTTTATGGTCTCTTAAAAGGCGACGATTACAAAATCGAAATCGTAAAACTTTTACGCGGGAATCGTATAACCGTAGGTTATAGAGCAGCGCCATCGTCGCGACCTAATCTCCATGTTTAAAGAAGCGACCAGCGAGTTATATGAAACGATGATATACCACTTAAATAACCGCGTCGTATTATACCGTGTATATTTCGTCTGACAGTATCATGGCGATACGGTGCGATTATTATCACGTGCTTGCATTCTCGCAAAAATGTGTCCGCTCTCATCAGAACTCGCGTACGAATCTAGCAACATTGTTGGTATATGTACATATGTATATACACATGTATGTATACGTAACCAGTATTCATCGTTGGCTGTTCATAGTTCGAAACGGCTATGTTATCTCGGATAGCGTCGGTTTTCCGTTATCTCGGAAGATAGCTCGCTCCGTTATGGAGAAGAAGATGATTCCGTCGGAGAGGGAACAAAATTTAATTTCTCCTGATACGCCCACCTTGTCTCGCCTAAGCTCTCGAAATATCTCGACTGGATCTAACTGACTCGTATGGTCGTGGTTGCATCTCGAATAAAGTTTTCTCTCCTGAATTCCGTTCCTACGTGTTGCTAACGTTTCCGAATGTTTAATCAGACCTTTGAATAATCTCATTTCATGCGACTCTGTAACTTTATTCCTTTTTTTTTTTTTATTTGTTGCGCGACCAGAATTAAGTCTATTACTTATTAAATTAAATTTAAATTTATTACTAAAAGTGACAGCGGATATTTGTATCCTACTTAAGATAGAGCAGATGAAATAAATGAAAACAAAGAAAGAAGATTAGTTAGGAAACTAAGGGATGTAAGAATAGTGCAATAAAGTGTAAATAATAAATTAATTTTTTTTGTACCTCCTTCAATGTGTTGAAATTGTAATTTTTATTATATATTAAAAGTATGGCTGTAAATAGTCTTTTTACTGAATTTCTTATGTTAGCGACGCCTTAAAATTAGAAAAGAATGATCAGAATATAAAATATAAATGATTATATATTAAATAATTTGAATAAATGCGGAGCTTAAGTAAAAATTTAAAAGTGTCCAGAATTAATTCCGCTTGTGTAATTGCTCGAAGTTCTGAAGTCAGCAAGGGATATAATAAATTTCAGGTCAAAAATCGCTCTCCACTTACGCGCCGTAAAAAATGTGTACGCGTATCTTATCGACGAATTCCGACAAAATCTAATGAAATTTGAAGAAGAAAATTCGAAACGAGTGGCGTCGCGTTGAAATTTCGATCACAGCGATGCATCGACCACAACCACGGCTAAAGTCAACTATAAAAGGTTCCTCGAATTTCCTTCCATCTTTTCTTTCACCATCTCCACCCATTGATTTTCTTCGGTGGTGCCGCGAAGTGCGGCTACAGAATGCAGCGCGTTACTTGATGCTACGAGCATACACCGAATCGAAAGTCGTCGAGATTCCTTTTTCGTTTCTCTTATATATATATATATATATATATATATATATATATATATATATATATATATATATACATATACATACATACATACATACACAGACACACACAAGATAGGTTTCGCTATACAGAAGTAATATCAAAGTTCAAAGTAAGGTGGCAGAATTGCTAAGCGAGCACCTACCCTCACGTTACTCGTTGCTATCTGAACGTGATATTGCAGTTGTATCCGTGTATATGTGCTGTCGCTACTGTATTTTAATACGGATCCCAAACTCTCACCCACAAAACCCCGTGGTTTTCTGTTTCTTCTATCCTTTCTTTTTTTTTTGCTTTCCTTCTTTCTTTCTCGTTCGCCTTTAAGCATTCCTCGTGGTACGTGACAATAACGATAGCGCACAACGGAGTCGAAACTGTTCCCGCTGATTAAAATTCTGACGCTCTGAAAAATACATTATAATTGCGCTTTAATTGCGACACGCGAGTCTTTCAACGAGAGGAAGAGAGGGGAAGGGGAAAAAAAGAAGAGAAATAAATGAAATACCGTTCCATCGGAGTGTTTCGTTTAAGCACTTCATTCAAGACGTTGTTTCTAGTACAAATAGACGGAACGAACAAAGAAGCGCGGGTTCAAAAGAAAAGCAGACGATATTCTGGGTTAACGTTTGAGGCTCAGTGATTTCACGCGGACGTCAAATTTTCAGGAATAATCCGAATGGACAGTGAGAGAAAAAGTGAGAGGCCTATGTCGGGTCAGCGTATGTACGTGTGTGTGGTCTTTGTATCCTAGAATTTCGTTTAGCATCGAATTTCGTTTTGGAGCGCACACTAACCCCGGTATTGGACGTTTCTCAGTCAAGAGCGTTTTGGTGTTCTCGTCACGCTTTAAGCCTGTGCCTTATCGCCATAAATCCACGTGGCAAATGGCCGGGAAGCGGTTCGAATAGAGATTCCTTTCATACGTTTTTCCTTACAGCCCATTTTACTAAACTAATCGACACGATTCCTTTCATATGTGGGCAATAACCGGTCTCCTAATATTAGTCTTACGAGGAGGAAAAAAGTTGTCGAAGAGCTAAACGTAGCAGGCCATTAAATGCAATACAAAAGGTATAATAACCACTTCAGAGACTGCAATATATAAATTCCTAGCTTTTCAAAGCTTTCACCGATTTTTATAATTTCCACTTTTTACCCTTTGTCTTTTGATTTTTTTTTATATCTTCGAATTTTTAAAATCTTAGACGCACATGTGGCGACCATAGGAGACAATATATTTTATTTGTTGCTATGCCATTAATGTCACACTTTTCCCATTTCGTATTATTATACTTCCTACAGGAATTATAGGATTTTCGTAGGATTTAGTTTGGAACGATAATTGCGTGAGCGAACAGTTGTTAAAGTTGGAAGCGTGAAAAAAGAATGTTTGGGATAGGGTGCTTAAGATTATAGTATGAACGAAGTGGTGCGTGACCACCCAAATCTTTTGGAATGTCTTCGAAGAATGTCTCCATAGAGTGAGACTAATAGAGAAGTAAAAAAAAAGAACACGTGTAAGAGTAAAAGAATTTGAAAGAGAAACATATGGATAGGTTGTTAGAAAAAATTACGATTCGAAGCGAGGGCGTAGAATATTCAGAGAAAGAGAGAAGATTGGGGTCTTGAGAGATTAGAATATATTTTTTATTGCTTTTCAATTTTCTCGAAATAATACCTGTTTACAACCTAACATTTCTGTATTTCCATCAATTGTAAATTGAAAAATAAATTCAGCCCGATTTCAAAATTTCTTTCATTCATTCTCACTAACCCATTTGTTCCCAAAGTTGCGTGTACGCAACAGAAAAACAATCCAACTGGAAAGTAAACCCTATGATACACATTCACTTTGATTCATCGTAAATGTTCTGAGAAATATACACATAAGGATCATGTAACCATAAAAATTGTACAATTTCATGGAATATTCCTCATTCTGCTTTCTCGACGTAAGTTTAATACACGAAAAATGGTACATTCGAGTCATTTTCAGAAAATGATAGAACAAATAGCAAGAATAGAAATAGAACTGTAGGAGCCGAAGAAAAATTGTAGAATCCAAACGGGAATAGAACCCGCAACATCCGTACCACGGATTCTACGCCTCTTTATTTCCTCTCTGATGATCCTACATAACGAAAAAAATATTTACGTATAATACAATACAGTCATTTAACAATATTTGCTGTTAGTGAAGAAATTTGCTAGGGAAAAGAAATCTAATTTCTTCGATGTTACGTATACGCAATTTTGAGAAGAAACAGGTTAATGTTAGACACGCCGATCAAACAGTCCATCAAACACTGTAATAAACTGTCAGCAGTAATACCGAATATACAGTAATTACAAACCACCCATTAAATCCAACCTAAATATCCCTTACGGTATTAAGATGCGTAATAGCATAGCTATTGACGTAACCGCAACTTTGAACCCCGAGTAGTACTACTGGGCGAACACGATCGAAGCTGAAAACCACGAAGAGAAACAGTTCCCTGATGATTAACATCGACCTCCCGTGAGGGATCTTTCGTCGTGAGAAACGCACACAGTTTCTTTCACCGGAATTTCGTTTATTAAATGTAATAAACTTCTTACGACACAATATGCGGCTGTGTGGCAATTTGTTCCACGGGGATCTAACAACTTCGATGGAAGTTTGTTGAAGCGGTCGGGAACCCTTACACGCGTAACGCCGCTTACAAATGCGCAAAGCACCTGCGCCAAGCTGTGAACTTTGGCGAACGCCGCGAAACAAACTGACGTGCTGACTGAACATTAGAAACTCAGCCAAGCAATCAACATTTCCGGGATACTCTTACAACTACAACGATTAATGCACGCATCCGGGGAATTCCATATACAGATGTAGCCGCGAACGTAATCGTGTTAATTCGCGTGGCAAATGTAACTCATCCCGAGAGAGTGCATTTCCACGCACGGCATTCAATTACGCCCGCCATGGCGGATCCCCGTGCCGATCAACATTCTCCGCGAATTTGTATAAACGGAGAGGATACAAGTGGGAGGTAGAAATAGAATTTCGATCTATCAATACGTATTCTTTTTTCCTTTTTTTTTTTTCCACCCGATATCGAGTTATTGAAATTTCGTCGAATTCTAATTGAATCGCGTTAAACGTATTTTGTCTTCGATAATGATTCGTCGTTGTGTGTAGAAATTTCAGTGAATTCGTAACGCGGACAGGTAAACCAGGAATTGGTCGAAAGAAGGAAATTTTCATGCGCTTGAAAAAGACACCAAGGTTCGTGGTTGTTGACCTTCTTTCTTCCTGTTTTCTTCATACATAGTGTAAGAAGACACGAGACCACCTGAGTAAAGGGACTTTCAAGCATAATTCTTTCAGTGGTTTTTCTGAAGAGAACGGTCACGATCTGTGAAACCAGTCGGTCCACCGTAAACAAGGATTAGTGACACATGGATGCCATAGACGAACAACGGACCCTACCGATGCACGCAGCTTTGCTGGTGACAGCAAGAAGTGCAGAAGAAATTATTGGATTAGGAAACGCCCATGATATTATAAACCAACGATATATTTACTGTTCTATCTACTATACAGTTTATTACATCCTATCCACGAGCTTCAACGTTCTTTATACAGCTGTCGAAAACTTTTCCAAGGATGAAGCTGAATTTTCACAAGAAAAGAAAAACAGAATGTTCGAATCTTTCCCGGTACACTACAACCCGAAATATTCTCGTTTGCTTTGAAACTCTTTCATAATTCGCCTAGGTCGGTTAAAAATCGATTGATTTTGTTGCTCAAATTTTCATGAAGTTGAGAGAGGAAGCCATTTAATCTTTGGTAACTTCTAAAAAGCTTTTCACCTCTCTCCCTACCTTTCATTAAATAGTCTGTATTAAATTCTAAATCCAAAAGGCATCCCTCTCTCTCTCTCTCTCTCTCTCTCTCCTTCTCTTTTCCTTGGCGTTCAAAAAACTCGAACCTTCTTTCTGAGTAAACTTCGATGTGGCTTTGTTAGCGTGCCAATTTAAAAAAAAAAAACAAGAAAAAAGAAAAGAAAGAGAGAGGGAAGGAGGAAGAAAGGCAAAGAGGAAAGAAAGGCACGCCCGAAACCCTGCACACTCTGTAAGTGGGTACACGTGCAGCGTCGCAGTTTCCTCGGACAGGATAAGGAGTCCACCTCGAAACGAGAGAAACGACTCAGAACTTTATCAAAGAAGTACGTGATCCTTGCACTTAACGACCGTCGCCGTCTTCGTACGGAACGCGGTGTTCCAGCAGGCGCCGAGAGCCTCAAGATAGGGTTTACGTGGACAGGGATTTCTCAAATTGGTTTTGTTAGAAGCCGGATCACCTCCTTTTCTTCGACAGCCACCCACACAAACCTGCCATCCGTTGAGAAAACGAAGAACAACCTCGAAAATACATACTCACTACGGCCAATGCCTCGAATATCCTAAGCTAAGCTCAGACACAAGAGAGTATCGTTTCGAGTCGAATAGATCCTTCGTTTTAACAATTATCTCGTGTATTGACTTTCCACTGTATAATTCAAAGGATCTATGTACCACAACGTTGTAAATAAATAGTTTTTCGAAAAAAAATGATGATAACACAATATCGTTGTATCATTGCACATAATTTTTGTTGATATTAGAACGATATTATACCACAAGAGGAAAATATTTTTGATGTTTTATTCCTTTAAATATTCTTTTATGTTAAATTTGCACACATATATACCGTATTCTTGAATAAATAATTGCACGACAGTTAAATGCAACAGGTATCTTTGTTTTATCCTTCTCTTGAAAATTGTGCTTTTTGCTACTTGAAACGCTGTGCTTTGAAATCCTTCATTTACTTTGCAACCCCTATTCTATAAAATCTTGGGCATAAATAAGCGTCCATAATTACAATCTGTTGTATTCGTTGTATTTTTACAGTATGAAAGTGGTGAAAATCATGACAAAGTATTCATAATTCATTACTGTGTGACAACGTAATCAAAGGTTCATCTTGAAAATTCTCATCTATCTTAATTACACTATGAATGTCAAATGAATTTAGTATTAAATTTATCAAATTTTAATCTTCATGAAATCTTATCGTCTGTGACATTCAGCCAGATGTTAAACGTTTCTTCTTCCCTCCTCTTTCAATTACTACCATGAATCTCGATGAGGAGAAATTTACAGCTTCGTTTTAAAAGAAGACTATGAACACGGTAAACGTCTCTATTCAAGCCGAATAAACCGTCGCCATTCTGATTTCGGCGTGCGCTAATCTCGAGGTTGGTGTACCGGCACGATCGTCGAAATGCTATTTCTTTCTCTCTCTGTGTCTGTCGGTACAACAATGAGAGTGAGAGCACGGTCGGCGAAATCTCGGAAAACCAACGTTGCAACCGCGCGTATACCGAAATGGCGAGTGTAACAAGAAGTACAACGAATGTCGCTCGCCGCTAATAACTCCGACGCTGCACAGCCCACAAAAAGGCCGCTTTCGAGCCGCGGGATATTTTGGCTCGTGACTGCGACCAACCCCGAAATTACTACCGGCGCTGATCGTTCCTCGTATCACAGTCACGCTAGATGCCGGCTAGATTATAAACACACGTACAACACACTAGTACACGGTGACACACAGAGATAGAACAGTGATATACACAGCCGGTGCGTGAAACCAGCAGCGAGTGCTGTGTTGACTTCGTGCAAAGGCGACGCGTGTAACGGTGGAACAATGGAACCTATTCCCAAGCAAAACGAACAAAAAAAAAAAGGAAAAAAGAGAGAAAAAAGGAAAAAAAGAAAAAAGATGAAAAAAAAATTGGCACATGCACAGATGCGTAGAGGTATGGAGAGACAGGTGTACTCAAAACGAGGGAATATCTACGGATCGAATTCAATAAAAAATAAAACGGAAAGAGAAAAAAGGAAAAAGAAAAAATCGTAGTTCAACGGAGGAAGTGGTGATAAAAAGGAGGGCAATCCTATTTTACGAGATCCATTGTAAGAATGTGTCTGTTCTGTACGGTGCCGGGGAAGTACTCCATAAAACATTCCCGTTAGTACAATAGCCGACAGAAGTTCCACAAAGCATACCGCTTAATGGAATTAAAAGTGCCAGAAATTCAAACAGCCCGGGCCTCGATACGAACCGCTTAATGGAATTAAAAGAAAGCCAAATATTTTTGCTTCACGGTAATAATGATGTTGTACTTTTCCGCCATCTTCTTACGCCTTTTGTTCTTCTTCTTCTTCTTCTTCTTCTTCTTCTTCGATCTTTCTCTAATCGTGGGGAACGAAATGAATGCAACAAGATCTCTTTTACCATTCTCTGTAGCGCTTTTCCCCACGATCGTCCTACTCTTCGCTAAATGTAGAAATCTGATTACAAATGGGAGCAAGTTCTCGCGAAATCGTCGTCTAACAACGTTTATAACAGCGAGCCGCTGTTACCGGAAGATGACTAGGACGAAACTCACTACTGGATCCAAAAAGTCAGTGGAAAGTGCAGAGGGTCTGGTATGGAACGTGTATGCAAGTTGGTAAGTGGAGGCACTCTTGCGCCAACCTGGCATACTGCCAGCTTTTCCTCAGTGCGACTTTGAATGTGCTTGCGAGAACAAGCCCGTTCGTTCGTAGTTAGAGGAAACTACCCCATCGAATCATCCCTACACTTTGATTGATCGTGATTCCGACTCCTTTCCATCTAGCCGCCATTACATCCTACTATTCATGTTCAATATTTCGTATCTTCACGTTGAAATTTAATCGAAACCTTCGTCAAATTGTTTTTTTTTTCTTTTAAACGTTCAACTAATATTTTATTGTATTTTACTTTCTTCGAATAATTTTTTCGCAGTTTCGATTTGAGTAGGTATTTTTATCATTTCCTTCGTAAGAGTGTTAGTATTATATATACGGCAACGATCAATCGAAGTCAGTAGCTCCGAACTCTGTGCAGCCCTTTTCGACCAAGCAATCTTTCTTCGAAGTCGATACCCAGCAACGTGTATTAATCTACATTAAATCTCCACATCGAGCAATACACTTTGTAACATATTCAGTCACAGCTCTAGTTTATCCAGCCGAGTGTAAAATTAAAACTTTGAACTGCAACGAAACCGTATAACCGATACATCGGCGTTACTTTAATCAACGTATAATTAATTACGCTTATTAGAATCGGTGAAATATAATGATAAAACATCCCATCTCCCGTAACAAGGTAGACAAAACGAAGAACATGAAGGCAAAGTACAACAGAAAAGCCGTGAATTGATCAAGAGCGTCACATTCTATACCGAACTACTGGAAGGAGAATATTACTTCTCTTCGTACAGAACATTCTAATCTAGCTCGTGGCAATTTCCAAAATCGCGAGTGCCTCTCTGCCAGATAACTTTCTGCATATATTTACAGACGCTGCCTGTTAAACTGCACAAACCTCTCGAACCCAACGACTAGAAGCTTTGATATAGCTCACGACAATTGGTGTCGCAAGTTACACAGGCCACAGGCGATGTTCCCCGAACTGGCTCCGGTTACCGTGTTCAACCCTTCTCTCTACGTATCTCCGGGCAGAGCAATGGATCCACTTTTCGCTGCAGTTCCACTTTCTTAATCCCGATTACCGAACTCCGAATGTCGGTTCTACGATAATATACGGCCAACTAAAACAAAACTTCCACCCCGTTAAGGGGGTCGGGAATGATCGTGAAAACGTGAAACTGGTCCGTTTGCATGGGAAAAGTCGAAAGTCCTCCTATTTCTATTCTAAGTTTCGACGAGCATAAGAGGGACGTGTACGCCTCTCTCGTTTCGACGCAAAACCAGAGAATTGCACCCAAGACAAATCCAATTTCTGTAATACTCAGTACAGTTGCCGATCAACGTTATTTCGCAGTGTCTCCGCAGTGTTGCACGCTGGGATTTCGTTTCGTTCCCTGACGAGGAGGCAGGTGCCCTCTTATCTCAAGAGGACGCGAGTCTTGCGGGATATTCCCCGGAGAAATTGTCGCAGCCTTATTCCCTAGTGCCTTATACCTTTCGACTATCATCCGATCGCAGCCTTCCAATTCTGTACGTAGACGAATCTCATTGTCTACCCTCTCCACCCATACTCTTGCTTCCCATCACGATGTTTCTACCCTCTCCCTACTCCCCCTCCTCTTCTTTCTGTTCCCTGGCAACCTAGATGACAGCGAGACGAAAGGAACTTCTTCGATCCTCTTCCACCATTTTCTTCGAAGCCTGTTCCCTTCGCGAATTTGTTTTTCGTCGAGAAAAGATTTCTATCCTCTTGCTTGCACGAGATCGAACGCTTCTATCGACTCGATACATCGATGTCATTTAGTAGACACGCATGGGGATTCTATCGACGATGATGATAACGATTTGCTTTGTTTTAAGTTGCCGGATAATGTATGCTGCGACAGGATATTCTTTTTTTTCTTTAATACATGTATTACATTTACTACTGTTGAGCCACCCAGGAAATTTGATATTTTGTGAAAATTCTCTTGAAGTTTGAGTAGGTACAAACATTGAACAACATAGCTAAAGTTACCATCAAAACTAGCGAAGGCATTTCTATTTTCTGCGGTTGTTGTGTCTGCTTTTGGTTGAACAGTCAAGGGAAACGTAGGTATATCGGAAAAATCAGAGGAATAGGTAGGTAGAATATCATAGGTAGAACGGGAAAAATCAGAGGAATAGCTTGGTAGAAAGAAAGGTTTGAAAAATCCATGAGGAAAAAAGGAAAGAATTGTGAAAAATCGGGAGCACGTTGGTCAATTTCGAAATAGGACGCGCTAGTAGGAGCGCAGGTGTACAAACGGATATAATGATCCTGGCTCACGGCAGAGAAATGTAACTTGCCCGTTATGTTCCGCTTGTTTTATCGGCTATTCATTTAGAGCTGAAATATCTGAATTAGTGTGAAAAGTACGAAACGATAAAATTTATACTCTCGTTTGTGATTAACCGGAGAAAAAGGATCGTAAGTAAGATGCAGAATAACGGATACGAGAGAATAGATATTGAAGTAGTTTATGTCGTTCATGAACGAACCTCCGAAAGATTCCATTCGATCGAACTATGGTAACGAGAATACTAATAAATATAAAACGTTGAATATTATTGACTCGACGTAAAAAAAAGTGACGAAAAAGAGAAAAGTGGAGCATGCAGAAAGAGGATGAGGAGTCTTCTGGCGAAATATATTTAAAAAATATCCCACGGCAGCTGCGTTGTGTGATACACCAAAAAATATTTTCATCCGTCCGTATAAATCGCGGCGGTTAGTTTTTTCCCGATTTTATTAGCCGGACGTTCCGTAAATAATGGAGGCAAACCAGTCGTATATAATTGCGCATGTTATCTATAACTGCGCGCAGTTGCGAATATATATTCAGTCAGGAGAATGGAAAAAACCGAAGAAAAAAGAAATATCTATATATATTTACATGTATATGTATATACGAGTGTAATTGAACGAAACGTAGAGCTCGAAATTGATCAAATGGCCCGTGTAATAACTCTGTGGCATTTTTTGTTTTTTTCACCAATTGATCGATCGTACAAATTCATCGAAATGAAGGGACGCAACGAGGCGACGAAAGGAAAGCATAGAAAAGAAGAGAGGAGGGTAGAAAGAAAAAAAAAAAAAAGAAACGGAAGTGAGACGAAGGGAGGATAGGTCCATCGTTTTTCAACGACGACACGCTTTTTCCGTGATGTCGACAACCAACGACGAGTGAGACACGCTAGTTCCTAACAGCAAAACGAGACCGCGCGAGAAACCTTCTCTCGCTCTATTCCTTTCCCTGGAATGGGCGGCGGATACGACACGATGGATGACGAGGAAAAAGTGGAAAAAAGATGGAAGAAAAAAAATTAAGAGGACGGCGAAAAAAAAAAGAAAGAAAGAAGCGTCGGTAGCAGGGCCGAGTCTAAGTGATTGCCGGAAGTGACATCGGCGGACGGGTAAACGCTTTATCGCAGAGCTAACGAGGCAGTCCGCGCGACTTTACCGCGCTCGGTTTCGCACTGTGTGCCTCAATGGAAACGGGATCAGGGTAGGTGCCCACCTCCCCAAATAAATCCTCTTTTTACGACAGAGATTTATGAAAGCCATTCCCTACTCCATTCCCTTTCTCTTCTTCCCTGCCTTTTCTCGCCTCCGGCCTACTCCATCTTTCTCTCCTTGCACGGTATAACCTGGCAGAGAAACGGGAGTAGTAGGAGGGTTGCAAGAGTGCAGAGGAGAAGAAGAAGGAAGAGATTGCACCCTCTCTTCTCGCTAGGCGCAAGGATGGGCCGCTCGAGCGGGAACGGTTGGAAAACCCAAGCGAGGCTGAGTATCCCGGATTCCGGGCAGTTTCAGGTAAAATGAGGTAATTAGGATGCAGACGAGGAACGATGCCTCCCATCTCCATCACATTTCCCCTCTTTCTCTCTCTTTCTACCTCACATACCATCCACTTCTCTTTATTCGTGTGCGTGTGCATGTCTCTTTTCCACCTCCACTTCTGTCATCTTCCTCTTTCTCTCCCTCTCTCCCTCTCACTCTTTTTTCCTCTTTCAACGTTCACGGCACGGGCACGAAGCTAAATCAAAACCGTCGTGCTAAGAAGTCTTTAAGCGTCTCGCGTATATGCAAATTACGCTACTACAGCGGCGAGTGTAGAAAGAAAGGAGCTGAAGAATCGAGCTTGATATCGCGAGAGAGTGAGCAGGATCTGCGGGCGAGAATTAGTGGTATTTCTGCAACGGTGATGATGCAGTGTACCTGTCTCTAATCTAATCGAAGCTCTACTACGCCCTCGATATTTTTTTTTTGCACAAATACGATGCTTGTTGTATCGATAAATATTGGGTGACTGTATATGTAGTTCGCGAACTACCGTCATCTGTACTCTATGAGCTGGTGACCCAATATTTTGTCAAACTACTGTGAACTGTGAAATCGTGATTTGCAGAATATGCAAAACTACGCTTAATAATAACGACAATGATAACAATTTAACTGTGTAAATTATTATTGTGAAAGTTATTACGTGATATTTGTCATAAGTAACTTTTAAGGGCACTTGCACATATTTCCTCTTTAAACGAGTGCGTCATTTATTTATCAATGGTCAGGTGCTTGTAGATACTTCAGATTAATTAAAATGTACGAACAAATATTTTAATATTGTAAGCTTAATGAAAAGCAGTAACAAATTCAAATATAACGAAAGCAGTACTTTTCGTCAATCTACTGAAATACAAAGCATCCAGAAATCAAGCAGAAAATCGGCTGTATCGATCTCTAGGTGGTCGAGAATTCTACAACTGCGAACATCCCACAGATCGATTTTGCAACGGGTTTCACTGAAACGATTAACACGCTGGAACGCGCTAAGTCCCCCTCAATGATTGACCAAACAATTCGAATCGTTTTCGTTTCATGGTGATTCTCCATTTCGAAAATTGGCAGATCGATCGTTCGACACTACTGCCGCTACGTGTGTCGCTACACCGTGGAACGAGACAGTCAAGAGGAAATATGATGCGCGGGAAAATGAAATGCATACTTCCGTCACCGTTTCTTTTCCGACAAACATTTTCAGGAATCCAATCCCCGGTTCCTCGTACAAAACTAGATAGACAAACTCCACGGGATACCTGTTATCCACGGTAGCCAAACACGTAGTGACCTCGCTCTCTTGGAATAAGGGGGTGGAGAGGAAATTCAGTCCGATCTCCCTGGAGACGCGAAGGCGACGAGCTACGTGGAACACCGAGAAAAATAGATAAGAGAACGAAAGAAAAAAAGAAGCAGGAAAACTGGTGTGGGAAGAAACTTGAGAAAAAGAAGAACGAGTAAGAAAGAGAAGTAAAAAAAACAAAAAAAGGAAAAGAAATTGAATAAGGGAACTCCTCTAATTCGCGCGTCTTCTAACCACTTCCCTCCCAACCTAGAGATTGTCGACGATGCTTATGGAGCTCGAGTGTGCTCGAAGCACCGGAAAGGGTACTTTCGTTGGGAACGCGGCCAGGGATAGTTCCGTTGTCGCAGTGTACCCAATGCAAATGCAACGACAAAAAGGTCGCGTAGTCACCCTCGCCAACTAGACAGCTAGCTATTCAGCTGTTTAGCTCAGCTGGATAACGATTGATTCGTCGAATCGAAGTTGCATATCTCACAGAGAAAATGAAATTACAACGACGATAATCATAGATGTTACTCTACGCACGTTGGTCAAATGATGGTAGAGAAGTGCAACGGCTTCATTAACAGCAATTTATCACTGGATCGGTTGGTGGGGCAGGCGCCACCATTAACCCCCTAAGGTCGTTAGGTTGCGGTTTGACATGAGAACATGCCCATAACACTGTTCGGTTATACGTACCTAACGTGTACCACCTATCTGGCCGGTGGTAAAGCACAGATCCATTGGCCTCTGCCTCTAGAACGCGTACACCAGGCCGGATGAGAGCGGAGAAGGAACAGCTGCAGAAGGATGGAAGAGCAGAGAGTGGGTGGATAGAGTTAGATGAAGATGGAGAGAGCAGAAAGCAGACAGGATGAGTAAACGAACGTTAAAGCGAATGAGGAAGAGAGAGAGAGAGAGAAGGAGAAGAGAGTGTACGGTCGCTGCTACGTCACAAGCTAACCATTAGCGGTCGTACAGGTTCGTGTTTAGACACCCCGTTATTGAATTGGTTACCTACGCCCCTGTCCTGGATATCGCGCCTCATGTTACACGCTCTGTCGCTAACGTTAAAATCGACAAAGCTACTGAACCCTGAGACAAGGATTTTGGATGTTATTAGACACCTGGCTGCGTTGCCAGCTTAATTGAAAGCGTTCAAAGTTGTTGCCAGCCTCTCTCTTTGTTCCGTTTCACGTGTAACATGAATACGTTAAACGATTCCTCTCTCCCTCTAATAAGAGGGACATAGAGCGAGATACAAAGAGAGTGAGAGTCCAGTCAGGACACCAAGATAGGATCTCATACAGTAGTGGGTACTTTTGGGTCAAGAGCGTTCCGTGTCGTTCGTTTATCGAACGCGATACGCTCGGGGAAATATTCGATGCGCGCGGCACCGTTTAGCATACACGCGTTGTTCGAGCACGAAACTCGACGTAAGCCTAAGTTTATTATCATAGAGAACCCGGGGTCGAATGAAATCTCTCAAGTATTTAGGGGTATTACCGATAAGTACTACCGACTATAGGTATGCTTGGGTATTCCGGAACGGTATTTGCGATATTGCTCGGAAGCTCGAATAATAGCCAGGAATTCTATGCGCGAATCGTGGAATATATTTGGAATCCTAAATGAAGAAGGAGGCGTCGCATGAAAAAGGTGGATTATAAATAAAACTAGACGATCGTGAAATTCTGTTAAAAATAAGGATCCGGGAACGTAATAGAGCGTAAAATAACGAAAAAAAAAAAGGAAAGAAAAAAGAAAACAGAGTCTGTCGGAGAACGTGTAAGAATACCCGGTGTGTTTCGATCGAAGCAACAAGCTGCTCGAAACGTGACATAAATCCTCCCGAATTCGCCGCGCGCCCGCGAACTTTTCCATCAAGTTGCATCCTACTGGCAACACGGCGTTTCCGTAAAACACATTTCCACGCCCTGTGCATACCCTCGTACATCGATGAAACTGCTTTAATTAAAACGGTCTATCTGCATCCACTTGCGTAAGATTTAATCAGCCATAGACCGGAATCGGGCACGTGTGTAATTTAAGTTCCACCGTATCAGCGCGCGGGTGAAGCCCGCCTTTGCATTCGACTAATCCGCGTGAAAGCAAGGATTTCGGTGGCTTACGTAAGCGAGACGTCTCAAAATGAACAAGTCGCGTTCAAACGCTTGCAAACTCTCCGCACGCGCGTGAATATGCATTAAACACGACAACGTTTGAATACGTTTCGAGATACAAAGATGAAGAACAGAAGGGGATGAAAAGTATGAGGGGTAGGAGAGGATTGACGGAGAAAGTTATGGTGCCCGATAGTTCGAATAGTTTCGTCATTCGTGGAGAAAGAATAGGACCGTCTCCATTTCTTCAATTACGAAATAATTAACTAAAGATACTTTGAAAGCAAATTGGTTTATGTACTTGAAAGCGGCAGACCGGTCTTTCCTCTTTTAACCACTTCTCGTTCTAACTTTCGCGGTAACTGCTAGCCCTACAACTTCTATCTACGGTCCCGCACCCATGCACGAAGCTGAAGCACCCACTTCTCTCTCCCTCTACTTTTCACCGGTCTCTCGCCCTACCTCTCTGTCTACCTCTTACGCGCGCAGATTATTAATTTTGTTAATTTCCCCTTCTGCTTTTCAGAATTCATCTGTTCGTTAGACCCACCGAACCGTCCTTTAACCGCTTTGTCCTGACCGGAATATTTTTGAACTGTGTAACAACCGATTGAACCAGACTAGCCGAAGGATATTCTTACGACCCAGTTGTTCGATGTATCACGATAATTTAACCGCGTTTTTATTTCACGTAGACTACAGCTTTTAAAGAGAAGAAAGAGAAAGCTGAGTATATATATCATTGTCACGATACCAGAGAGAATTTTCTAAAAGTTTAGGCAACTCTTTAAGCGATAACGTCTAATGTATAATTCATAAGGCGATCCATTGTGCGTGGTCGTTGAACGAAACGAAGGAGTAACAATCGATAAGCTCGAACTGCTCGATAACACGGTTACTTCGCGAAACGAAGAATCCGCGAGTTTAATTGACGTCCCATTTGGATTTGGATACAACCGAGGAGTTGTGGAAGGAAAATTTCAATTCGCGTACACGACACTTACAATTCGTTGGTTTATTCGAGTGTTATACCACAACGATCGTCGGGCAAGTTTGAAGTCGGCGAACGCGACTTTACGCGCTCATATTGAAAAAAGTCAACAACGGCGCGAGAAAAAGTGACGGAACGAAGTGAATATTGGCTATCTCCCGAGCTTCGACGTCATTAAAACTTTTAGATTGCATAAGAATGGCTTCCCACTCCCGTCTCTAACACTCTTCAGAAGACGTCATGTCGAGCAAGAAATTCTTGCTCGGCCAAGCAGTAATTACGAGACTCGATGATAAATTAAATGGGAAAAAAGGAGCAACGTTTCCTCTCTTCCTTTTTTTCCACATCTCTCTCTCTCTCTCTCTCTCTCTCTCACTCTTATTCTCCCTCGACTCTCAAGGGCTCTATATATTTTCCTCTCTACCGTTTGTATAAGTAGATTACTAGCATTACAGAGTAATATAACTCCGTTCTTCTCAATAATACGAAAACTTTCCACTGGTCATGGACAAGGAAACGAGGGATTTCGTTATAGACAGTGTCGTGGAACTTCTTAACATTTAAAAGGATCTTGGGAAATATATCGCGAAGAAATTGCTACCGAGGCGCTTGGATAAAATCCTTGCAAAAGATTACGTTCGAGTGCTCCACTTAACAGGGTAGGACAAAACAACTAGAATGTAATAGCATCTTTCGACAAGATCGATAGAGACAATTAGAGAATTGTCAAATGATTCTGACGAAACTTTCATGAACATTCTATAACACAAAACGTTCGAACAGCTGGATATATATACCTACAGCGATGAATAAGGGTGCACACACTTCTATAGAGATATATATTAATTTTATAAACTTGCACGTGTCAGTTTTATGGATGTAGTAAATTCCTCCGGCTAACAGTCAGCAGTTTGCACGTGATAGCCGTGTACAAAAACTGGTATACTTTATACGCAGACGAATAAAAAGTCCGGCTAACGCTGGGCGAAAGGTGAAAATAAAATCGCGGCATGTACTATTATCAACGGTTGCGCGCTGATACATAGCAATTTGAACAGAGTTGTTATCAACTATTCCTTTGTGCACCGTTACACGTTAATTATAATAACAGCGTTCCTCGTAAAATTAACTTAAGTTCCGTTAAATTTGCATATTGCAAAAATTTCTTATATTTCAATGAAATTAATTAACAAATTTTTATGTTTGAAACTTTCCAAAGTTAGCAAAATTTTTTTGATTAAATTGAATGAAAATACGAAACACAAGGTAAAGAAAATATTAATACAATGCTGTGGAATTTTTATAATTTTTCACTTAAAGTAAAAAACATCCTGGGAGACGGAATTTGCTGCAGCGACACGCACGATTCAACGAGAACGTAGCGTAAAAGAGTCCGGATAATAACCGTGTATAAAGGAGTAACGAGTAAAATGCAAATTAATTGGCGAGAAGTTCAAAATGTTATCTACCCGTAAGATGAGCATTGTATTACTGTTCTTTCCTTTTCGGTGGCGCCTCTGTGCTAATACAGGTTCGCGTGTCTCAATTCAACTACAAAGGAACGGCTCAATGGAAGCGCGACAAAAGCGCAAAAAGAGAGCTAGACGTATACTGGGTCACCCTTTGGCGCGAGATATTACACTCGTACACTTTGTTTACGAACGCGTCTCTCTCAAAAATAAAAACGCAGAGAAAACAAAAAAACACAAAACAAAAAAAGAAGAAAAAAGAATAAGAGATAGAAAAAAAGGAAGGAGAGAGAAGAAAAAACGCTCGTGACCTAGCGCCGCCAATGTTATCATTTCGGTATAGAGGCGCGCCGCGTCGCGTGACATTCTATTCCGTATGAAATGGCAGCTTTCGCCCGGTGAATGGCAAAGCCGGCGACAAATTGACACAGTTCGCGAACGCTAAACTAATTTTTCATCCTACGACTTGCAGAACAATTGTCGTTTGACTGTAATTTCAACGAGCAATGCATTTATGCGTGCACGCGAACAGCTTTGCTAAAAGTTCAGCCCCAGTCACGGGGGCTACAATATCTCCCCCTCCCTCCCCCCTTTTATCCCTACTCTTGAGGCTCTGCCCGATTTTGATTATCAAAGTTACGCGCGTATTCATGCACACGCTTTTCTGCCGTGAACGAAAGCAGGAAGGTAAAATCTCGGTTGCTTAATTAGTATCGTACCAACGAGATGAGGAAAAAGAAATAAAGAGAGAGAGAGAGAGAGAGAGAGAGAGAGAGAGAGAGAGATAGAAGTGGAAACTCCGCAATATCCCTAGCGCAAAAGAAACAATCGATTTATCGAAATAAAAGGCGCCGAGTGTAATCGATAAGGCTGAAAGGAAAAGAACGAACCTTTTAACGAGCATCGCTATATTTCGTTCCTTCTTAAAGGTTCACTCTACCATTCTCTCCTCTCTATTCACATCTTTTGCTTAGTGTGTTTCTTGTTTTTTTTCCCAACACGACTGCCGCTATCGCCTTCGCCGCCGCCGCCGCCGCCGGGAGCTTCCACGGAAAACAGAATTACACGGACGAATTCCAGCATAAATAGTATTTGCTAACGAGTTGCCCTGTTGCAAGCCGCATCCTCTAACGCTACTCCGGCCGCAGAGGGATGGCCCAAGAAATTAAGAGGGACCACTTTGGTTTCGGTCCTCCGAGGTTTAAGGCGAGTTTATGCTCCAATTACCTCGTTTGCAGTATTAATTCGCGCCTGTATACCTTCCTCTCTTCCTTCTCTGCATCGTTCCTGGTTTAAACCCGGAACAAGGAGGAAGAGGAATAAGGAAACACCAGAGTAAGACAATAAAGGGGGAAATAGAGGTGAATCGAAGGAGAAGAACCTTTGCAAATGTGTCTCGGAAACTACAAGCCGCGCTAGGATTACAGATTGGAGTCCAACGCGCACGAGCACATCGGCTCCACGAGCGCGCGTAAGGATCACAAGTTAGGAAGTCGTAACCGGTTCGGGATTAAGCTTGTCTCGGGCAATACCTTCGGGTGAATACGAAATATATCCGGACTATGTGTAGATCAGGCTTTGGTTCTGTCTCCTGTACCAGGGCAACACGTTACTCGGGACACGATTGCGAACCGTGGAATCGACTTTTACCGTACACTAAACGCTGAAATCCTTTAATGTGACGTACGTGTTACGAACGTCAAGTGACATTTTTACGAATGCTCCAGCGTCGCGTATTTAAACATTCTGTCTACACTTGACATGTATAACGGGGGAATACGTTAATTATGAAATTGAAAAGTCCGCGAGAAACGATGAAAATTCAATCGTTAGACGTGTTGAACACTTGCTAGTTTAAAAAATTTCATGCAATAAATAAGATTTTTCTAAAAATAGATTACTCGTTTTTTATTCCATGTGTTTATTAAGGAAAGGATAATCTGCAGATCGTTAAAAGTACAGTATTAAAACTACAAATTGTACAACGTTCAACTAATAAGAGCGTTCTTCGTCTCTACCAAAAGGTTAAACGCGTCTACATATTTCCCCGTGGTTCCACTTTTTTTTCTCGAGAGATAACCCCGTGTACAAACACCAACAACAAGAAACGTCTAGTTAAAGTCAAGAACATTCGCCTGAAGAGGGGGTGGTAAACCAGGCATACGATAAAACCGGAAAGAAGTTAATTTTTCTCGAAGGTAACACAAGTCTAGACGCGTCTGTTCACATACGTTTCCTCCGCGGTGTGCGTTCCTTCTCTCTTTGGTCTTCTTTCGCGGAAAGAATCAAACAATCCCGTGGGATACGCGTGGGTGTACTTGTGATTCTATGCCAAGCACATTTCAGAGAAGTTCCAACGCAGCCTCGGACTGAGCTATGGTGGAGCTACGTATTCTCAGCATTCACCGTTTAATCAGAAACCAACTCAACTACGCCATGGAAAGCAAGTTCGGTTACCGAGGAGAAAACGGTGGCCAGACCAACGAAGATAGTCCCGTGTGCTCGCGTATCGATCTGCATTCAGGAAACTTATCAAAACGAACCACCTTGCCACGGCGAAACTGCGTTAGAGCATTTCCACGTGATATTTCCCGAGGAGAAGATAGCTTTCCATAGCGAACGTTTCGTAAACGAGATAGAAGTTTAAATTCTTCAATTCATAAATCCAACATCGACTCCCGTCACGACAGTATACGCAACTTCTGAACGAGTGTTAACAAGAGTTGAATGTTGCACGACTTAAAACGTTAACACAGCGTTTCCGTTCTACGCACCAACAGCGAGTACAATATATATATATATATATCTACTTTGTACCAATCAAAAACTTCTTTAAGGATCTCTGGTACGGTTAAAAGTAGCGTTGGGAATAAGAAGATGGAAGATGAGGTCGGAGAATAAGGTATATATTATGTATATCGATCGTGAATTCTCCCGGGGCGCTAAACTGGACTCGGGCATAAAGGTCCTAGATTCGCTAGAGAACGTTAGATCAGAGGAGTGGATATAATCGCGGGTAAATGGTCTGTAAGTAACAGTCGAGGAAAACGTTTGAACGACCCTCATCCTCCTACTATTCCGCGACCACCTTTGGACTGCCGACAGATAGATATATGCACACCCGTTACCACCATATCCGATTCCCAACCCGCTAACGCTGTATCTTGATTATATTCCATTTAGGGTGCCGCCTTTCCGCCCGCGGACTCGCCAACTCGCGGGGCATTTCCACACCAAGATATCTCGTTTGTCACAGGGTTACCGTGAACACCACGAATTTCTTGTTCGAAATATAGTCGACCAGAAGCGACAAGTTGCTGGAGAAGCATCGTTACAGAAGCGTCGTCTCTCCGAATGCAACGACTGGAGAAACGTGTATTCAAGCACAGGAGGGAGTTAAACCTTAGCCGCAATTAAGCGTCTACGATTATACTTAGAGGATGTTAAGATCTTCTAACAAACAGTCGAACGATAATTCGGTGCTTTTAATCTTAAGAGGGAAGAAGAATTTCTTCTTATTCTTGAGATTTCTCCTATTGGAAATCGTTCGTTTCTTTCTAACGTTTGAAACGTTTCCTTTCTGCAAATGAAAATAAACGAATATCCCCCCGATCGACTGTTCTCCTACCACTTCGAGTAATATCGTGCATTTTGGATATTTCCTTTTAAGGTCGTTTCATGAAACATTCAAAGAATAGGAGGAGAAGGATTCCCGAGGAAAAAGGTTCTGCCATAACGGAAAACAGTATCAGTGTCTCCGATGCACGTGGCACACTTACGAAACGTTTAAAGACCGATTCATTTTCCTACGGTATCGTTCCCCGGCCCATTCTGTTCCGTTTATCTAACCCGAAATCTGTCTTCGAGGGGTGAACGTTTTTCCTCTGGAATCGTACAGACTTCGCTCGATTTACTTCGAGTATTCGTTTTCTGTTAACGGCCCAGAGACATAATGTGTTCGTGGAACATAAAACCTTTGGGAAATCAGTGAGGATATCGCGCGAACCCACTCTGCACTCTCTCTTCTTCTCTATTTCTCTCTCTCCCTCTCTCTCTCACTTTACCTCTGTCTGCCTCGAAATCCGTAACTATACACCTTAGATTTGAGAATTACCAAATTGTTTAATACACGAAACGATACTTGCACCAACTGGCTCGTTCCCGATTATAATCAGACGTTTATCGAAAGCGATACCCAGACGCTAATTCAATCGGGACGCCTGTTTCGCGTCGAATACCAGATCGGCGAGACGGTTGGCGGTGGTAATGAAATTACACGTAACAGGAAAGATGTAGCATTTCCCAGAGTCGATATTAGATCCCCACTCGGCTGAACGTTATTGTAAAAGTAACGCAGGAAAGCCGGAGCCGTGCCAGCTGCGCGACCTGATCCGATGAAATTTAATCACATCTTGCCGACGTTACGATATAGTATCCATAAATCTTGGAATCGACGTTCCCTCGAACTGAAAATGTCTCTGAAAGGTATTTCCCGGTGTCGCAGCTTTTCCAACATTAAAACTCCTTATCCCTGGCACGACTTATCCTCGCTCGCAGTAACACCACCGACGTCGATTTCCTGAACACCCTTTTCCCTCCTACTTCTCGTTCTTCCTCTTCCTCTTCCTCACCATCTCTTCACCAGCTTCTCTACGCGTTCACCACCACACACATTTGCCCCTTACTTCCTTACTTCCTTACCTGGTTGCTTGCTTGCTTCCTTGCTTGCTTGCTTCCCTTCACCGCCAACCAATCGACCTTTCTCCCCACTTTACATTCCACTTCGCTAGATTTATTTGTCGATACATATTGCGCTCGCGAGGACTGACAGTAATCTCCGACCCCGTGGCGATTCATTCCAAGTTCGCAAGTTGAACGAGCAATTGATGCTCGCGACAATACGAACCTGTTCTTCTCTTTTTTCCACGATGTAGATCTTCGAGGATTTTCTTTCTTTCTTTTCTTTTCTTTCTATTTCTTTCTTTTTCTTCAATCTCTTTCACTCGAGTGTCAAGTGATGTACGATTTAAAGGAGCTTATGCACGAAGATAGTGGTTTGAATTAACTTTTCACAGGTTCTCTCTAGCGTTTCCCGTTGATATGCTACCAAGAGTGTAAGATAGTGCGCGAAGTGCTTTTAGGAGTTCACGATCTTGTCAAACGGCGTCGATGTGTCGAGAGGAGAGTACTTCGAGAGAAACGCGTTTTGATTTTCAACTTCTCTCGAGTGGCGAACGCATCCTGTTGAAATGAACGGTTAAGACGATGAGGTGAGATGCCTGGACTAATATCACTTTGAACAATTTATCTTCATCTAGAGTAACAAGGGGGGATAGGAAATTTAAATACAGCCGACGTTAAGAAGGGATAAGAAGTTCCTCGAAACTTTGGCTACCTTTAGCTCTCGTGCTTGTTATTAGCTCTCTAGCCTTAAGTTTCTTTCAACAACTTAATACAACCGACACGGTAACGAGTCTCGTGAAATACTGAAAAAATATACACACCAGTGTTCATGTAACCCTATTCGTCAAGCATATTAACATACCGTGGGGATGTTGAACTGTTAATTAATCGTTTATCCAATTCAACGACCAAAGCTTCCATAAACACCAGTTGGAATTACCAGCACTGATGTTTCAGTGGTAAACGCAGCTCCCTTCCATTGTTGTAATATTATACGATGAAAAAGCAGGATGATTCGCTCGAGCGAGGCGCGACAACGGCTTGATGAAATTGATTCGCTCGGCCGAAGTGTCGGTACTATTAATATCGCTGACATTATCGTCGTTGCAGTACATCTGTTATGCACGCCGTCAGTGGGCAATATCTGCTAGAAACCGGTTGTCACACGCGTATAGGCGTAATACTGCATGAACGTAGATCAACGCTTAACGAAACATCCCGATGTCCAAGAGCGAGCGCCAGCCGGAATTAACATATGGGTAAACACAGGTAATACGAGGCGGATGTCGGAATATGGCTCTAGGCGAATAGACGTAACCAGTATTGCTATCTCTAACCGGCATCTCGATATTACGCCTCTCTACGTTCCATGCGCGCTGCCCCATAACCTAGCCCAAAACGATGGAAACGGGACGGTGTACCTTTAGCACGATCACGCTTCAGTCGATTGCGATGATCAAAAGTCGAAACACCGCGTGGACAAATTGAGGACGATGCTGGATACCCAGAATAGTTGGATGTATGCAAATTAAACGATCTACGAAGAGATAATGCTACGAATGGAAACGAGACCCGTGACGGGAAACGGAGAAATTTTCTTCGCTTCTTTGTCTTAACAATAAACAAATATTTGCGACTATTATGTAAAAATATTTAAATAAAATCCCTTCGCTAATTTCTTGAAATTAATATTAAACCCTTCTATGATTGAATTATTTATCTACTAATTATCGCGCTAGTAATGGACAGGTGTTAAATTCAGATCAATCCTATTTCAAGTGTTCAAGTGAAATATACGCACCCTATTAGTCACGAAGGGGTTAAAGTAATAGTGAGCAATTTTCCTAAGATACCTTGCTTTCATAAAATTCCCCTTTCTCTGAGTTACGAGCTCCTAGCCAACCTTCTAATAACGAAGAACCGCGACTTATATCATACGGATATTACTTTATCTGTAGACGATGTCGGTAGTTTAATGGTCGCGATGAACTCGTAGTAGCTCGAAATCGACGTAGAAATGTTACTTCGCGTGTGTCCATGACGGAACAATGACTACACACAACGAGTACAGTAAAAATGGTCAAAGCTAACCGTATTACGATAGTTGCGGCCAATGCACTCTCTTTTTCTTCCTCTTTCTCTCTCTCTCTGCATCGTTGCAGCGCTAACTTCGGCCATTACATCGACGATGCCGTGCACCGAAGTGCAGGTTATTCGTGTTGCAAGTGTCCAATGTAATCGCCGGAGACACAGAGAACAACGGGCAAGGAGAAGAGTTTGCATTGTTCTATCTACGTAGTTTATACGTCTCATACACGCGTATGTATGCATGTATATATGTGTATATATGCAAGAAACAGTTCCTTCTTTCGTGTTTCGAATATATGCCTCGCGGACATCGCGCGACGAATCTAAAAAACTTAATATCCACCGTACCGCCGGCAGCGCGGCCCGACTTAAAAGCAGATTTGTTTTCGCATTCTCAGGCATATTTTCCCTCGCTCCCAGAGCGAGCCAGAAAGCCACGCTCGTCCCCTTTTCGAGAAGTACGCGTGTAACTATACGTGACACGTTGTTCGGATTTCGTGTGGATGAGCTTGCTTGAAGGCATATGCTAATGGGTAAAAAAGATTCCCCTTGAATCTCTTTCGTAATATTCACGCGGAATTTCTATCTAGTACAATGATAATTTTAATTTATCATGATCAGAGTGTGATTCGACCTTTTTACTCGAACGTAACGATGAATCGCTCGTGTTACATACTGTGGCGACGATATACGTAATATTCGTATAAACCGAAAATTATTTCGAGCAAATTCTGAAACATGCTAGTGACACGAATTTCGCGGAACTTGCCCTGACCAGATGGGTTTAGAAAAAATGGGTTAAAATGTGGCGTTGAGGATGGAATAGAGAGAAAAATAGAGGATACAGATAAAATGAGGAAGAAAAGCAATTTGAGAGATTTTGTTAATTTCCATACGGAGATATGCGTGTCCCGTGACAGCGGAATTTCCTCTCCTCTCCCACTCCCTTGGAAATTATGAAAAAGTTGTCCCGAGAGAGGCGGCAATTAAAGCATCTTGAAAGGAGTGTCGTGTTTTAATACCGAAGACTTTGTTTGCGCGAATAGTTTTCGCTAAATAAAATGCTAACGAGTAAACACTTAACCACGCTGTAGCCTGAGCGCAGGCGAAGTTAATGAAGAAAATTCCGGGTAACGTAATTCGATTATTCGCAATCACGACGCAGTGTATGGTACGTTTGTCGCGTCAATTATAACAAAATCAATTTAGCAGGGAACGGCGAATAACTTTTCGCCGTTGACACACCGTGGGCAGAGTGTTAAAATATATATTTATGTGTATATATATATACGACGATACCTAAACGTCCAATTTAAAATCGCGCAAGGGAATATCGGTTTTTCGAGTACGCTTCAATGTACAGATCTATCACAATTTCATCGATCGCCGTATCGACCTTATTTTCTACGCGAGACTTCTCTCGAATGCAACATATTCTCCCGCGACTTGTCTGTATTTATCCAGCCTTGATTAAACATTTACATACGCCGCACGATGGAAATCACTGATTTTACTCGACAATGCAAGCGAACGTGAAAAATTCGAATATTCGCCGTAGCAATCATTTGTAATTTGATTAAACCAGAAAATTCTTCCTTCCACGTAACAAACAAAACCTTGCGAAATCAACAAAATTAAACGCAACTATTTAAGCATATACATATACTAAACCATAAAAATAAATCGATAAATAAAATACTGTTTCTGTTAATAATTGTACAATTCAAACCGAAGCAATAAAGAAATTCTCGAGAAGAAAGCAAGAGATACCTGTCCGACCGCAACATACGTGTAGACAGACTCACGGAAATCCGTCGAAAAGGGACACGAATAAAACGAACCTGACTATCAGACTTTGTGTTTCCAGTCAGCGAGAATAAGTATATCTTTTTCCAGGAACGAACGGATCTAGCTTAGTCGCGACGAATAAACGTGGCACCGGATGAGCCACGGCATAATATTTTTTCCCTTTTGCGGTCGCCTCGTGTGGATCACACAGAGGACGCGATAGAGAAGGATAGAATATGAGAAAGGGTGAGAAAGGGTGAAAAAAGGCAACTCACAAAACGTTAGTCTATGTGTGCGTATATGTATGTGTGTATACAGAGGGAGAAGGTAGAAAGTGTGGGGAGGGGAGGACGTTTTGAGCGGTCGTTCTCGTTGAATTTAGAAATCCACGCGCAAGCCCATTTTCCGAGGGAAAGGCCACTTCCTGCGCCATGTCGGTGCAGCCGTATTTTATCCGTTTGCGGCGGACCCGGTTCAGCTAGGCTTCCCCTGGCCCCCTGGTCTGTCGCCGCCGCCAGTTTATAATAGCCTTGCGATGCGAAGATCGTGGACAAAAGCCGGACGGAAGATAGAAAAATTCAGCCCCGCGGAGCTGACTGAGTTCCGGCTACGTCCATTTCGGCAAACGAACTGCGCGCGTATCGCACGCACAATGGACCTGCTACACATGGATCTGACACGGCATCGACCAACCTTGGATAAAGCTTATATGTACGTAGCTCCCTTTCGTTTCTTTTCTTTCTTTTTTTTTGTTCTTTGTTCTTCTTTTTTTTTTATTTTACATCAGACAACCTCAACGTTCTCGTGCAACTTTCGAGGAATTAACCGGAGATTTGCTGGAGAAGACTGCGAGAGCCCCAACCGGTGCAGCTTCGTTCCAGAACATTAACGTACGTCGCGGAATTAGATAACGTATGTTGTTGGATAAAGTAAACACCGCAAGAGATCAGCGATTATCATCCCAGTACATTAGTTTCACCCGACTGACTTGATCCCGTGATCTTAAATCTCGAAAGGAATTGAATTCTCGTAGGAGGAGGGTGGGAGGAGTAAGATGAATATTTTATAATCGTGGAAATGAATGGTTTGGTAATACGGTTTTTATCATTACTATTAAATTATTCATCGAGTCCGGATAAAGTTTTTTTCTTCTCCCTGGACGTTCCGTTTCTTCGGTTGATCAAGAACGTATCGAAATACTCTCTACCTTTGCCTAAGAATTCTCTCTCATTCTTTCTCTAACCCCCTCTAGGGTGAATAATTAACCGAACAATAAATTGGAGCGAATTATTCGATATTTATACCGTGGCACGGAACGGGCACAAGCGAATTTAATCTAAAGTTTCGAGCATCTGATTAAGGCAGGTTTTGTCAGTGGGAGGAAACGCGGCAGAATTTCGCTGTAATAAATTGCATCGGGGCTAGCGAAAGTTTATCAATAAGGGACGACAGAAAGTGTGTCATTGACAAATATCTGGACAGCGGTGCGAGCGGGAAAAACGGGAGAGTAAGGGACGGGGTGGCGGGTAGGAAAAAAAAAGAAAATAAAAAGAAGTACCGACAGAGTGAATTATTTTCACTTGCATCGGGCTTAATGGACGCCTACATTTTATTTTATCCGTTTTTCTTTCTTTTTTTTTTTCTAGTCAAAAGATACGAAATCACGAACGAACGATTGGGTGGCACTCCGACGCGAGAGCACGCATGAATCGTCGATCGATTTAAAGCACTGTCATAGCCGGGAAATGTTCAAGCGTAAAACGAAAGAGGAAATTACCGTTTCCAGTTCCATGCGCGTTTCGAGCTTGCATGCTGCTGCGTACAACGCGATCGGCCAAGCGGAAAAGAAATCGAAAATTCCCTTTTTTTTTCTTTTCTCCTTTTTCTCTTCTATCGGTAAATCGGTTCACGTGAGCCTTTATTAACGTCGCCGCTGCAAGTATGTTGCTTCGTATTTAAATTACATCAAACTAGCAGGGGAACGCGTCTTATTTATCGGATGGCAGAATCAGGGCAAAATCATTCGATGAAATGGAATGTCTGTAACGATTGCTGTTATCGGAAGTACTTTTAATTAAATTGAACGTTTGAAACTGTATCACGTCTTCAACCTTGCTAAACAACTGACAGTTCGACAACTGGATGAACGAAAAATACATTTTGCTTGATTAAATATGATTCCCCTCTATGTTAATGTTTAATTTACTATCTACGAAATTGTCTATCATAGTTCCATATTGCGCGAGTCTATTCTAACTTCCTGCTGGTTCAATAGAAGTTCAACAGCAGACTAAAGACAGGGTACACAAGTTGTCGGGCAGATAATTGCTGCAACCCATTAAAGACGACAGGTTGAAGTCAGCACGAGTGATTTTGATCCTATTCCACTAACTCGTAGGATTAAAATACCTGACTGATTGCACTGCAATATAATTATGCATCTGTTTAATAAATATTTTAATAACTTTTGTTTTAAGTATTTAAAGTGACAGAAAAAATACGTCGGTTATTTTTTTATACAATAGTCCCTTAAATTTAGAAAAGGATATGCACAGCTCGATGAAAACTTAGGTTACAGATTTTGTCAAAGAGGACAACTCGGAGTAACAGCCGTTTCGTGTCGGTATAAAACTGCATCCGCTCCACTATCTGTTATATACCACTGTTATTCCTTCAAAAGAGTTTCCACATTTTCCTTCGAGCGAACGTGGAAAAAAAAAGAAAGAAATTCTCCCGCAACGCATTGTACCCTTGACAGATTTGTTCAGTTAACCATTCAGCACTCAGCTGTCCGCTGTGAAATACAAAACGCGAACCGAGTATAGAATCGATCGACAAATAGTGTATATAACGTGTATTTCTACCCTTGCGGAGTAAATCGTGACCGTGTATTTGTCGAAAAATTGTATTCAAATATATATTTTGCAAACAGGAGCAGTGGGTCGCGAATGTCGTGAAACGAGGCAGCAAATATCAAAATAAATAAGATGTACGTGTAGCTCGTAACCATGTTTCTCGAAACGGTTAAGAAAAAAGAAAAAGAAAACAGAAACCAAAGAGAAAACTTCACCTTCGAACTCATTAATCACTTGGTACACATTTTTAAATGACCTTTCCACCGACGAGAATAAAACCACGTTCTCACCTCCAGAACCAGGCAAACGGCACAGAAATTAACAAGCTCACACCACCAAGAATCGTAAAGTGAAAATTTTTCCAAACCGGTGACCTACTTCTCTCGCACAATTCAATATTTACAGAAATTCCGTTTCTTCGAAACGACCTACCACGATCTACGAACACCGCAAGGGAGAAGTGAAAGCGTTAACCAATCCTATTCCACGACCTGCAGTACAATATCATCAGTGGTCTAGCACCTAGTCCGATCGAATAGCGACCTCAACAAATTCAAATATCCTCTTCCGGGTATTAGACACCCTAGTGCGAAGGCTCTTATGATCCCTGGAAAGTGGATCAGGACCGTTAGTCGTTTCCGGATGTTCTGACATTGACGTACCGTTACCTTGATACCGAGTCGAACGTAGAACGGAGAGCTGCAGCTCACTGAACCACCCCAACCCACGGAAGGGTGGTAAGGAAGGCTATAACATCGGCTGAGATTGGCTTTGGCGTGTTGGTACGTCGCTTCTCATTTGAATTTAGATTCATCCCTCTCTTCTCCCTCTATCTCTCTCTCTTCAACACAGGCATTCCCTGCTTTTGCTACTTTCAACCTCTCTCACTCTCTCACATTCTTACTATCTCTATCCCCGTCGACTTCCCTCCTCTCTACTCGTAGAGATAGTACAAGCACAGTCTTCGACACTCTACGCGTCTACGAGCACGAGAGAAGGACCACCCTAGGTTTCTATACATTCCCCGAAGCGCTTTCTATCTAAGAAAACCAAACGCACTCCCTACTATAATCCAGGGAATTTGAGAAATACGTGGTTTGACGATTCGAGGCATCCTCTGCGCTTCAATTTGCTCGGCAAATGAACGCCACGGCTTCCATATCATTAGAATGTTAACTCGATTCCAGTTGATTCCGTCGAGAATCATTTAGATTGGAGAACAACGCGCGTGGCCGAGGCAATCTGCACCTCGGGAAATGTTTCCGTTTCTCTTCTTGTATTTTCGAATGTTTCCCTCGTACCAACTGGAGACAGCTACATTCAAGAACTAACGCAAAGGTTCCTTCGAACAAGATGCTCTTAAATTCGCGTGCTTCCTTGGATACTTCAAAGTATCCTCGCGGGACAGCATCACGCTCGGTCAAAGTGAATTGGATATCGAAAACCAGAAGCACCGGAAGCCAACATCGTGTCTTCGTCGCTCGACCATGCCCACAGCCTGTTGTATATACACATGTGTATATCTATTTCGTTGTGTTACGATCATATCACGAGCAAACTACTGAACACGAGACACGCAGACGTTCATGATGACGTGGATGAGCGAGATGATTACCGTACCACCTACACGGATAATAAAGTAACTTGAGAGAGAATAATAAACGTTACGAAAGTATAGAAGGACAATAAACGATTGACACATCGTGGTTGATATTTCTTCCTCATCGTAGTCGTGGATAAATGTGAGGATAGACAGAACAAAGGACGTAAGATCTCGGACGCAACACAAGGAAAAATATCAGCAATTTTACAAATCTGTCTTTACTATCGTGGCAACGGTGGGTAT
Organism: Anthophora plumipes; assembly: GCA_951804975.1. Lineage (NCBI taxonomy): Eukaryota > Metazoa > Arthropoda > Insecta > Hymenoptera > Apidae > Anthophora > Anthophora plumipes. The sequence goes on along the minus strand of OX638116.1, from coordinate 16,113,718 downwards.
GAGAAGGGAGGGAGAAATATTGGCAAATAGTAGAAGAGGAAAATAAGAAAAGTGAACACGAAGCGAAGAATTGTTCAGAGGGGTTAGGCAAGCCCGAGGAGGGTAAGTTGGGTTTGGTTCGACGGTTGGAAAGGTCGAGCCAGCATCCACGATGCTAGGGGATAGAGAAGAGAGAAGTTTGAACTGGAGAGAATAAGCTTTGGTGGTGGCACTCTGTGGAGAAGGGGTTGCAGGAAGATATTCGAGCGGGAAAATCGGTGGGTGAGGGGTCGGCAACAGAGGGTGCGGGTTGGTGTGGATTCGCGCGGGATCGACTGCGAAAGGTAGAGAAGGGAGGAGAACGGCCGTGAGTTATCGCAGCAACTATCTGCTCAACTGGGCGGATTTATTTCTATAGGTACAATCTGCTGTGCAAAATAAAGTATTTTGAAAATAAGAAGGAGGAAGGAGACGATAGAGCCCCCAACGAGATATCGTCAGCCATTTGTTCACCGACGGACGTGCGTCTAAGTGAACGCCGTCCATTCTTACGTATATTTCCGCGTGCACGTCAAATATTCACGTGATGCTATTTCGGATGCGATACGTCTACGTCTGATAAGATTTTGAGGTAGTTCGCCATTTTGAAGATTGTTCGTGGTCTCATATCGCGATCCCGTGACATCCATTCGCTGCTAGAGAAGATTGGAATACTTTCTCGAGTATGAATACGAATGAATCTTTCCTTTTCCTTCTTTTTCTTTTTCTTTTACTGTTTTTTTTTTTTATTTTGCAAACTGTACAAATATTCCAAGTACGACACCTTGACAGAATTAATCAAACTATAACGCAATCTAATTAATAAACAGAATCGAAACGAATGAACCGTATCGGGAATTTCCGGCGCACGCATTAAAATTCACAGCCGTATGTGAGAAGCTTCGCGACAGGGATAAAATACGTTGAAATTAGACACACGCACGTAATGGCCGCGCGTTGCATGCGGGAAATAAATTGCTCGGATAATTCAAACAATCGCGCGATTAATACTGAGCGCTGCACTCGGTAAAAGAACGTATCACGAACGAAATTATTCCGGTGCCGAAATTTATTCAAAATATTATTACGGTACAGTGACTTCGGTTCGATAAATATTTATCTGTGCTACTGCAAACAGAATCACGCACCCGTTCGGATAAAATCCTGATACGTAATAGACACGAAATTATAATCCGCTATGATGGTGAATCTTTTACTTATGCGAATTCATCAAGACGTTCAAATTACCATAAATAGAAACATTCTGAGGTTACCTTTAAAAAATAAAAAATAGAATAAATTCAAATCGTTGTCGACAATGGAATAGCTTCGAAATTTGTATACGAATTATTTTACAATCACAAGGTACGATTCATTTTTCCTTAAGCGTAAGCTATGAAAAAATTGCAAGAACGTGCGCCACAGACAGATCGTTGACAAGCTCTTATTATTCCTGCACGATACCGGTCGCGAATATCCTGCATAAAAACCCACTTGGGATCATGGTTCATGAATTTTCAGTAACACTCGATAAACTGAATTAACAGTTTCATTTATGCAAATTCGCCGACGCCACGCCCCGATCCGCCACAATTTAGTAATTCTATCCTCCGACGACCGGTTATTTCAAGGGGAATATTTGTTCGTGCAATCTGCCGGCCGGCATTCAGAATCGAAAAGCGCGATTATTATGTAAGGGAGGCGCGATATTTGGAAGACACGGGGCCTCTCGATTTGCATCAAATCGCGGTAAGTTTTACCACGAATACGAGAAGTCGGTGTGCCGCCGCCAAATTGCATTACCACAGACACACTGGCTCGGAATACTTTCACCTCTCAACCTTAAGACCAGACGACGTACTTATCAATTTTGAAGGCGAGGTAATTTCCTCGCGCCTAATTTCCGCTGCCCTTAATACATTCACAAACGAGAACACCACGTGCAGTCCGCGAAATACACTGTCGGCTAAAAGTTTCGTACCATTTGTTTCATTATACCGATACCAAATTTTCTGATCATTTCTATATTGGTTTGGAATTAAGGCTGCGGGGGTTAATAGCAATTTGAAGACTTTGCTGAAGAAAGGAGAGAGCTCCATAATTTGCTGAAATTGATCTATAGATAGCTCTGAACATAAAAAGAAAAACTTTAATGTAAAGAAGATTCAATTTTTGTCCAATTCTTCTAATTGCAGCCAATTTTTATCCTGAAATTCTTTAAAAATTGTGTAGATTGATATTTTCATGAACCGAAATGTCTAAATAGATTTTTATACAATTTGATCGTAGAAAAAAAAAATACCTTTGCTCAGTAATGGTGCTAAATGTTATGTTAATATGGATAAAATATTTTGAATGTATGTCTAAAAATATTTTGTTAACACTGTTCTTATTAATTTCCAAAATGTTAATACATTCGAAGCTGCCACTTTTCTGCTGCAAAAGTTTCAATTCACAATTCTATTAAAGAATGTAAGACGATCTTATTTCACGCACAATTTTTCCAAAAAATTTCTTTATCCCCACGTTAATATAACCCTAAAACTTTCAACCATTGATGTAAATACTTGAAAAAAAAAAAAAAACGAATCACCGAGCAGAATATTCCCTGACCAATAACTCCTTCAAAATCTTCGCTATACTCTTCGTCACGCTTTAGCATGTTATTTAAAGTAACAGTGCGCGTATTCAGCTGGTCGACACACGTTTCTCGCACACGTTCCGGGACAGCTTCATTTCAACGACGTAAGAAACAAATGTTCGGGGACGTGTCAAAATTTTAACCGCGCTGCATGAAAATATAATCTCGAGGGAAGAAGTTCCGCGACAAACGCAATTACCGCGAGGTGAATAAAACGTATTTCACGACAGCAACCATGCGATATAACTCGGACTTTAGAACGTGTAATATGAACAACCACGGGGAGAAAAGAGAAAATAGAAGGGAATGTGTCAATAAAAGAATGATAGAAGAAAAAAAAATTATACCAGTTAAACGTAGGAACAATATAGAAACTTCCGACGTACGGTGGTTCAACGACGACACACGTTCGACCTCTCGAGATGAAATTTTACGTACACCATTACTCGTACCGCGAGACAGATTTATTCGGCGGTCATGGAGATTCTGTGACCGACCAATCGCTATGCCGATGCTGCTCCGTAGATACAAATCGTGATTCCTCCTTTCCGTGGTAACCGAACGGCGCTATCGTATATACCAAGGAGAAAATACCGAGTTTCCGGGTTAAAATAGCATCGCAAGTGTGTATAGGGATGCGTTCTCGAGAACCTCGAACGTAGATAAAGCACCGAGAGAAATACCCGCTCTGAATAACACTCTCGCGTGTATATATATATATATATATATATATATATATATATATATATATATATATATATATATACACGCGCGTATATTCACGATCCAAATGAAACAATTTTTGAAACGGAAGAATTAATTACTGCAAATTAGAACTGACGGCGCGACGCGGAGACTCGAACGCGTTTGCATGCATAAATGTCTCCCGCGATGACTAATTGTGCGAGCGTAGCGTGATGAAATTCATCTCGATGAAATGAATTTCGTTTTAGAATATGTTTATAAATTAGGGAGAAATACGAAAGGAGAAAATTAAAGGATGATTATAACGAGGTAGTGAGATTAAGATACATTTGCAACGTCTAATTTTCATTTATAAATATAGCTGTCTCCTCAAAGGAAATTAATTCAACTCGAGAATTCTACTCTCTTATTTCACCTCTGCTCTTCTTTTTTTTCCTTCCTTCTTCCCTCTCTTTGTTTTCTCCGAGAAGAACTCATCCAGCCACGTGAGGTTCAAACTTTCCCCGTTGGTCTTAGAATAATGGAAACGTGAGAGAACTGAGAAGAAGGCAAGACACACCCAGACAACTAAGTTTAGTAGATATCACCGGTGCTCGATTTCTGCGAGAGTTTTAATCCGTCCGGTGAAATTTCTCGTCTGTTTGCTCCGTTAAACGAACGACAACCAAAGTACCCTCGATGCAACGTAAATTGCGTAGGTCGTTGACTTCATCGAGAGTTGCAATAATTGCGAATTAAAAAGCTTCGATACTCCCCAACAAGCACGTCTACCTCTTTCTTTTTTTTTTCTTCTTCTCTCTTTTCCTCTTTTTTTTCACTCTGCTCGTCATCCTTATAAGCGTTCTCACGATCGAAGAACAAATGACAAACGACCAATTTAGTTTCGCGAAAGAACTCGCTGCTAGCTACAAGATTACCTTCGATGAAGAAGAAAAGTAAAAAGAAGAAAAAAAAAGCTGACAGAACGACGATGAAAGTATCTTCTTACTTCGAAAACAGGACATCGTCGTCGTCCACCGATGCTCGCGACAAACTAATTTCTTAAGGCGATGCACTTGGACGATTAACTCTAGATATAGATAGATAGATAGATAGATAGATAGATAGATAGATAGATAGATAGATAGAGAGGGCAGGGGGTGGCGAAAGAGAGTAGTGGAGCGTACAAAGAAAGTTAGCGAAGACGATCCATCAATGACCTCATGACGCTTCAAAATTACGAAGCACCGTGGATGTACGAAACAACGTTGAGCGACGTTCGTCCCCTACGACCCGACACTGTGGATCAGTCAGTAATTGATCGGACGCGGAAGGAGTAAACACTCCGTCGTTGATTGATGAACTAATCAACCCTGCTAAACAAGCGCAGATTCTCGTTCCGATACCCCTCTCCCACCTTCTGCTGGGTACAAATCAAATCTTCCGGCAGCTTATTCTGAACAAACAGTATTTCAAAAGTCACCCAAGTGTTGTATAACTAGCTTGAAAATTCCATGTATGCGCCTGCATACGTTTAACTTCTCCGTTGATTTATTTGATCGACGCAAACTCGCATTACCTAGAGGGGTGCAAGGATTGTTGATTGTATCATGATAATACAACACGATCGAAATTGAATTTCACGAATGAGAGAGGTACAAAATTTAGCGGAGTTAAGTACGTTTTCACGAGAAAATAAAAGCACTCGATACGGTGCCTGGTAGTTCGACTGCGAGTCTAATATTATTCGCATCCGTTTCGAGAGCAAACGGAGTTATTTCGTCGAATGATAAAAGGTTGGGGGAAAGAGGGAGAGAGAGAGGTAATTCTCGAATTATTCCGCGTTTATCACCGGTGTTAGATTTTTCATAGAATTTTTGTATTTCCTTATACGAAAAGCACGGCGCCGGGGTAAGTATTACGAGAAATTTAATTGAATTTCTGAGAAGACGGAAACGAGTCCAATTAACTACCACTAACAGAGGGAAAACGCGAGACAGAATTCTTGCACGTTATTACTATGTCCTAGAAGACTGCCGGTCCTTATTACCGTGTCCAGTAATTCTTTTGCGAATACAATGCTGAAAATACTTCAGCGATGCCTCGAATCGAATTTTCCATAACGTAATGAGCGTTGATTTTTCAATAAGAACAAGAAAAAGAAAAAAGAAGACAAAAAGAGAAGAGAAGAGCACTGGTAAAAAGAGAATAACTCTTTAAAAAATTCAACGCTGCATCTTAGCGATGCATTAAGGGAATAAGCGACGATTTGCTTGTTGCGTTGAAACGGGCAGTAGAAATTAATGAAAATCCCGCGCTTCTCGAATCAAGAATCACGCCGTTCGTTCGCCCAGCGTAAAAACAATCTTACGGTTCACGGGGATCGTTAACAAATTGCATAAGCGTTTCCCACTCGTTCTCATTTTTCGTGTAAAAACAGTAAACAGTAATATCGCAGCGAATGTATTTTAATTTCCATCGGTACAAGAGGTCAAATCAACTACATTATCCAAAGTAACGTGAAAATAAATTAATATTCAAAGCCTGGATAATATCAAATTGATATTAAAGTAACATTACTGTTTAATCAATATCACTGATATCGAATTCACAATATCCACTGTATGCACACGTTGGTAATTACGCGTTCTACAATGTAATAACGAAAGACTAAACGCGATGATTGCACAGCAAAAGGAGAAGCCTCTCCTATAGCGTCCAGCCAGCAAACGATGAAATCTATAGAAAATTTCTTACTATTTTTCGATAAGTCTGTTATCACGCTGCTTTTATTGCTTTTCCTTAACCACTCCCCTCCCCTGTCGAGTTACATACAAACATTGAGATTGTATTGAAGTAGGTACAAAGGGGTGTGAAGGAGAACGAACCGAAAGGTGAAAGAAAAAAAGAGGAATAACAAAAGATCGAGGTAGGGAAAAAAAAAGGAGGAAGCGAAAATCCGTAATTACGACAAATCACTTGGTCGACGAGAGAATTCTCTATTTCCGTGGGACAATATTGCTCACCATTGCCATCCCCCAGTGGAGAAGTTCGCACTTGTTTGTTCCGCACTCGTGCAAATTACTGGGACAATCTCTAATACAGGATGAAACAAAAACAGGACGAAAAATTACAACATGAATGGAAACTATAAGCTATCTCGGGGAAACTTTATAACCGTTTATAATTAATATTTCCTCGTATAAATACGTATCCTCCATTTGTACGAATTCTGTGTTGTTCTACGCCTATGTATACATGTTTATACATACATGTATACGCGTAAACGTGTGTACGTATAACCATGCAACAAATTAATTCCGAACTTTTGGTTGACCGAATAAACATACACCTGCGAGATGAAACTCGGATTCTGCATTGTGTATTCACTTCGAGTAGGAAAAATGTTTAAAATTGAGGAGGAGGAAAAATGATCAAACTTGTGAATCAATTAAAACGATGAAACTATTTTGTGTACACTCCTTCACGGAATTCGATTTTTACCAACAATTAACCCAATTATTATAATCCACCGTTAGCCACGAAATTATGAACTCTGACATACCATACGTATATTCGTATGCATATTCGTGTAGCAAAAAGAAAAGAGAAAAGTATATACGGGAATAATCGCGTACATGTTTATGTGACAGCAAGTCAAACAGCATGTAGCACGTGTTGAAAGAAAAATCCTTTCTCAAGCACGTCGAAAAGTTTCATTACTTGTCCCAACATTAATTCGTAAACGTACATTAAAATTGCATTAGCAGCAGAAACGGTGCTACGGAGTTCCCATAACTCATACAACACGCGCATAACAAGAACATGCAAAATGTCTTCGTTCGTGCACGTTGTTCTGCACGAGAACTTCTTCCTCCCGACGGTCGGCGTGCTGATTAATTTCTTGATTCGAAATCTGTATCTTAGCGAACAACTACAAACGTAGATGACATTATGATCGTTCCCGTTATCGTATAAACGACCCTAAAGCGTCTTCGCTTAGATGCCCTCCACGTTCTATCCGCTCGAAACAAGAGAGGGAACGAAGAAAACGAAGAACGTCGAGTTTACGACAATCGTTTGGTGATTATGAAAATGACGGGCATTAACAGGTTTCCAATGGCGGTGTTTAAAGTCCCTACGCAAGTATAATGTGTCGGTAATTTGAATTCACAATGAATCTCGCGCGATCCATCTTCAACGATAATATTAATTTTCACGCTGAACGAATTACGATTCAATTCATATTAATGACACGCAACTATATACTCGCGCCAATTTATCTCCATTACGAAACGTTCAATCCGTTGCAATTACCAGCCACTCGAGTCAAGTGGGTGGAGAGGTGGAGGGAGAGGGAGGTGGAAGTATAGGTAGTGGATTTACGCGGGGCTACTAATTCGTTCGCGCTCGAAAGGAACGGAATGGGATACGCACAGGGGGTGACATTGAAAGCGTCGCGCCGGAGCTTGCGGTAAATTTAAGGCGTTCGCGTTCAACGCGATACGATCGCCGTATAAACGAACCGTGTAATTGCAAACGTGTCCCCGTGACGTGAAATCGGATGAAACGGAAGGCAACTCTCACTTCACTTCTCTCTCTCCTTCTCTCTCTCTCTCTCTCTCTCTCTCTCTCTTTCTATCTGGACAGGAGAACAACGTGACAAGTGTCAGTTAAAAACTGCTGCTTACAGGGAGAAATCAGATTAAAGTTAGTAGTTAAAGGGGAGAGGGAAGCTGTGAAATATTTTCTAAATGCAAATTACTTAGGTTGACGACACGGTAACGTGGCCAGCGTGAACAACAACAGCAACTACGTCGACAACGACGAGCAACGACCACAGGGTCGACAAGAACGAAGACGACAATTTGTCGTGCAACATCAGCGTACACCTCGTTAATAGCCTTATTTGCTCGGTGACGCGAACATCCCCTTCCCCATTCGCAAATTTCCATAAACTTTTCACCGATGACAATGCAATTATTTCGAGCACAATCAAATCTCTCGATTCAAGAAGCCATAACCCCGCGAAGAGAAGATCTTGAACAAACGATCCATCCGGATCTGAAACTTCCTCAACGCTTAAACTTTCATTATTTCCCAGCCGGTGGTTACGGTTAGAAACGACAGAACGATTCTGCCATTACAAGAGCGAAAGGTGGGGAGAGAGTAGGGGAAAGATGAGGGAAGTGAGACGAAAGGGAAAAGGGAATCGACCGATCTGTAAGTCTGCAATTACAATTAGGATAAATACCTTTAACTGGCAACGCTAACCCTATCGTTCCGGCAGCTATCCCTTTTGTAGACGTTCCCGCGACGAAACGAACGAATCGACCGTTTTCCGCAATCCAATAAATTCCTTTCCCAATGCGACTATCCACTCGCGCGTACGAGTAATTTAGGGTGAAATTGTTCCCTATTCCCCCTTTCGGCGACGATGCCGAATTTATGGGCAGTTCGTATTCTAATTAAAGAACGCACTAGCAACCTAAACCGTCAGTGAAAGCTTTTAACACCACAATAAAACTGTTCCTTGTTGGGGAAAATTTGATCCCCGTTTAACGTTACTTCAGTAAGCAACGTGAAGTAATGATAAAAAGAAAAAAAGAAGAAACACACGTTGAATTCATAAAACGATGTATTTATATGTTTATTTGAAAGGAGGAGATTTATATATTGAAAAAACACATACAGTTACGCGAAATTGCCTCGTACTCATTAAAATAATCGTTAACCAGGTTTGTTAACGATGATTGAAAGCTGACGAGTGTAAATGTTCGTTTATACATCAGTGGATAAGCTACGAGATACATTCTCATAAATACGAACGTTCTAGCATTCAGTTTTACCGACAAAAGTAATACAAACAACTTTCGAATTATTCGAAGTAGGAAAGAAGACTTATTTAAATTACACGAAACGATGAAGACAAACTTTCCACGCTTTATGGAAGACCTGTTTCGAGGAACTATAGGGTAGGTTCAAATTTTCAAAAGTCCCACAGGAGTACAGGGGAATCATGAACAATTTCATAAATGTCAAGAGTTCCGGTGTGTCCCAGTGAATCTAGGACTCCTAGGGGTTCCCTGGACCATCTCGCAAATCTACTGGTATCAGAGATCGCGTAACTCACAGGGACCTCTCGAGATTCCCAGAACCCCAAAGATCCCTTGGGACTTGTGGACGTTTAGGACATCTGGGACACAGGGACCCCTAGATTCTCCGAACCCCTGAAACCAAGCGGAACCCTCTAAAATCTCTGTTATATACCTAGAACTGCATAAAGCGTTTGTAATCTACACACAACAGGATCCTTTCACGAAATAGCTGCCTTTTGCTATGCATAAGCTAAGGTCTATTGATCAAAGATAATGTAAACAGAGTTCGTCGTATGTCACTTTCCAACACAGTTAATTAACTGTAGCTATCTTCCGATCGAACCTCTGACCATCATGTCAGGTTATGTCATAAATTAACACCGGCGGCTGTCAAGCAGCATCCCCAAATTGAACAATCTCCTTGTAATAGTAATACCTAATCTGTTCACCACTGTTGTCTTCAGCTGTACATAATATTATAGGAAAGTGTATATTCGCGATAAGATAAATTCAACCACAAAAAGTAACAATAAAATATTAATCAGGGGAATAAATAACGACGATTAATTTCCCATAATAGCGCATTAAATTTTATCAGCTCTGACGTAAGAATATTGATAACGTTACGAGCATCAGAGGAGCTTACAATTTCTCAGCAGCGTTACACAACGTCGTAGAATAAAAACTACGCTGGATGATAAAGAGATTCATATGTCAAATGGGAGGAACCTTGCTAGCTTAGAGAGTGGTTCAAGTCACGTGTATCGAGAGAAAAATCGAGGGTACCATCGGAGCCAACGAGGAGACTGTCATAACGAGAAGAGAGAGGGGAAAAAAAAGAAAGAAAAAAAAAAGAAGCGGGAACTGTGTCAGAGCAAATTGCGTTGCAGCTCGGGCCCGTTCGGCAACACGTGACGGTGACACGAGCTTTCCAATTAATCAAAAATAAACGGTGTCAACGGCCCGACCTGTGAGAATCGGTAGCACGGTACAAATGTTATTTATCGTCAAGTATGTCGCGCAACGCGCGCGAGGGTGTTATTTAAACGATTGTGCAAACGTCATCGTATCGGGGGTGCATTATGCGCCGCGTACCACCGGAAATTTGTTACAGTTTCACGTTCCATGCGTTGTTCGCGCGTGCCAGCAGCGTTTGTTTTCCTCTCAAGGAAAATACTGACCACAAAACATCGTGTGAAAGTTAAACCTTTTGGTCGTGAGCGTGAACCACGCGCGTTTCGTACGGTCGTGTACTTTCATGCAAAATTGATTCTCCCCCGCCCCACAGCCAACCCCCCCTCCCCCCGCACACTCTGCCTCGTTAAAATCCACGATCAAATGGAACACAACGAGCGCGACGCAATAACGAGTTAACGCGATAACGAGTACACAGAGTGTCCGATGAATAACACCGAGTAAAGCGTTAGATTAAAAACGATCTTGCCATTCGCAAATGAGTACACGCAAATGATCGCGGTTTTGCAAACGAAACGTAAAATTGAAATATCGTGGCAAGTGGGTAGCTGGTTTTAATCAATCTTCGTTGGTTTATGATTCACGCGGAGATCGATATAATTCCCACCTGTTTCGTTGATAAAACAGAACAGGAATTGGACAATCGAGCCATACGAAGACAGAGTCGAACCTTTTCTAACCAATTATTTTTAATGTCTCATTGTACTCTCCTTAACGCTACCATTAAGCTTAATAGCCCGCACTGCTCAAGGCGCGTCCTACTCTTTTTTTCTTCCTTCGAGGGTCATAATTAAAGTCAATCGTATTACCGGAAACAGTCCATTAGGCGTACTCTCGGACCCGAAAGCCAGTCAATCCGTGCACCATCGTGACACGCCCTACGCTAAGCATTTTCATCTTCATCGCGTTTTTCTTCTTTTTCTTCTTCTTCTTGAGACGAACGCGAAGATATAGAATGAGGTCGAAGACATGTACGCGAATGTACGCTTCTTCTTCGAACGCCGCTCTTACCGTACTTCTCCCTCTTCTACTCGACATATCCGCGACGCGTTCTTGCGCTAAATATGGCGCGTAAATTAGCTTCCACGTCTACACGTATTTTTATCCCTGTCGTGCAATAACCCCGCGGGATACAAACACGGTCGAAATCCAACGACTAAATTTGTCGAATCGGCTTTGAACACTCCCGTTGCACACACGCGCTCGATGGAAAACCGTTGAATTCGATATGACGCGCGATAACGCGTATATTATCACAATGGGGACGCCTATTCGAAAGAAAAGGGGCAAACAAAAAATAGGATGCAACAGAGAAAAAAAAAAGGACCGGTGGAAAAATAAAGAAAAAGAGTAGGGAGGGGGGAGGAGAATGAAGGAAAGGAAAACACACGCGCATTTTATACGCCGATTTTTAAACCCTTCCAATGGAAAACAGAGTGTTTGACTTCGGCGAAACAAATCGAGGCTGAAGCTTTTCAACACCGGCTACGCTAAATCGTTTGGACAGAATGGCGCAACGCTGTTACCGATTCGATTTCGTCCGAAACATTCCCCGGTCGAAATATTCCAGCGTTCGAACATTTTACAAATGGACTGGTTCGTCGTGGCCGTTCGTGGTGATGACGTCAAAATATACAAATTTCCGTTCGTCGAAAAGAGGAACATTGAGGAAACGGAGACAAAGATAGGAGAAAAGGGAGAAAGAGAGACAGAAGGAGAGATGAATGGAGGGTTGGACACGTTACTAACCATTTTCTACTGTATCAATAGCTTATCCATAACGATTCAACGGGTTCGTCCGAGCGTGAATGCAACGATAATGCGATGGTCCGTTTCTGTCCAGTTACGTACTCTCGGCTGTTCTTCGTCCCCTGTTACCACCCTCTTTTGTCTCTTCATCGATTCATGCACGTGCCATCATTACCAGCACAGATAATGCCCCTATGTTCGAATGGATAGCAAACTGGCGCGCGGATCAATGCGGTTTTCATCGTACATAAAACGTGTGTGTGCAACCGCAAAGGTACCTTCTCCGAGAAGAAAAGATCTGAAGGAAACGATTGTCGTCGATCCAATATTTACTTCTATCTTGATGCAACGGAACGTACAACACCGACACAATATGGATGACAGAGGAACTTGCTTATCGTGAAACGGATGTACATCGACGTATCTGCTCGACCATTCGCGGATCGGTGCATTCTCATGAAAGATGTAAGATAAAACAAGAGATGAGAGAGAGAGAGAGGAGGGGGGGAGAGGGCGAGGACGTACTAACGGAGAACGGTCGCAAGAATTTCGTCGAGGAACCACCAACTGGAATTTGCACTCGTGCCCACCATGGAAATGGCGGATCAAAGGATCAAAAGTGGCTATTTTATTAGCGGGCATAGCTTTGCGCGCTCGCGTCGGATCTTATCGAGTATTCTACGAAAATTACCGCTAACAGGCGCCTTTGTACACGTTCCCCGAAAGATTCCACGGTTTCCACGGACGCTTTGGATCACCAGCGATGGAATATTTATTCAGTTGCTGTGTTTCAATCACCGTATTCAATCTGGTAATCTAATAACGTGTTGCAGCCATTAGTTCAGTTAGGGATTTCATAAACTTGTCAATTGCAAAAGTATGTAAATGAAGAGTGTAATTTTCGTGGAGAATTTATAGAAACGAGAAACGTTTAAATTTCTTCGGGAAAGAGAGAGAAAAAAAAGGAGGTGCTTCTTTGAAAGTATGGAGTAACACTTATTTGCCGATAAAGCTTTTTCTCGTTTTATTAGGTAAAACCTAGAGATTCGATTCTTGAAACGAGGCTAATCATTTTCTTGGATTACGTGAAACGTGTACAAAGAGCTAACTATCCAAGCTATAAGCTTTGCCATATAATTTACCGCTTCTGTATATTTCTACCCGGTTGTTTACAATTCCTGCGGGATTTCCCGTCCCTGTGTACGTTTCCCGTGCTATCGAAGGCTCAAAATCCCGCGCGCTCGTATGCGTCAACAAAAAGACGAAGATAAAACGATCGTTACATCAATCACCGCATCTCGAATTGAACCGTGCTCGGAGGTTTTGAGTGTCAGCAAAAATGACGAGTCGAACACCGGGGCTCGTCCAACTAACTAGGACGACAGAAGCGTATTCCATCAATTCCCCTCCGTTCGAAAGGTACGAAGCTCGATCGTTACACTGAAATTGTATCTTATCCGAAGTGAAAAACTCCGATACTCCATGAAACACGCTCTATTAAACGTGGAAACATCATTATTCTCGATATTTCTGACTGTTCTCTGTAAATTGAACTCTGCTTTGTCTGTTTCTATCTTTCCGTGCTGTAATTCGCGACAGATGCGAACAACTGCTACGTAAACCAGTTAAAAAAAAAAAAAAAGGAAGAAGAAAGAGATCTAAGAGGAAGGAAAAAAGAAACAGAAAAAAAAAGGAAAACACATTAAGCTTGAGCTAGCGAAGGAAGGCGTTCGAGGGAGGACAGAAAATCAAAGGGGGAGCATTAAAAGTTGTGTCGATGCTTTAGCGGCACGATGGTCGTTGCCAGAAAGGACTCCTTTGGGAGTACATAGGACGAAGATGACGATAGTGGGTAGCTCGCGCTAGGGTGGGAAGAAGCCATTCCGCTCATCTGCCGAGTCATAAAGCAGATAGTATAGTTCTATCCTCGAAAATACATAAATCTTGGCTCGGCGTAATGTACGAGAAATGAGTCCTCCTCGCGTAAAATAAATGATCGGATCAGCCGTCGTTTCCAATGAAGACGTTCGCTGTAACTGCACGCTCGAACTAAAGCTCGATACGAGGGATAGCTCGAGGAAACGTCGTTAATAATACGATAGAACCGATCCAGTAACGAAGGGAAAAATTAGAAAATTGCTGTCTTTCGCGTTTATTTTTTCCACGAGAGTCGAGTGTATAAAAACTGGCTTTATTGGACGAATCATCCAGCTTGTGTGCAAACCAATATAGGCGCGCTTTCCCCACGTTTGCCCTAATTTTTCAGCGATTACGTGGAAATACGCGGAATATACGGGGATACCAGTCGATCTTCTTTCCATTAGAATCGAACCGTTTCTAACGTAAGAACGTTATAACGATCCGATACGAATCAGCAATCCTCAATTCCATTGGTTTTATTCACGAAACGTATACGTAAATTGATAAATCTTCGGTAATACGCGTTTTACCGACTCGTCCGTTTCGAATGCCTATCACACTCCCTCCCTCGAGGTAAATTCCCCTTGGCTGTCTAAAGGCACTTTTCCCCGGCATTCGAAAGATACACTGCTTTTATCGGCACAGCAAGCAGTCTGGGAATGCCACTGTAGCCAACGCTGACAGAAAAATGTTTAAAAAAAAAAAAAAAAAAACAGGAAAAGGAAGAACGAGAAGGTACAACCGATGAGAAAATCGACGCGTGACATTCGCCTATCTCCCCGTGTACATACACAACGAGTTCAATTGTTATCCATTAACGCGGCAAATACGTCCGAATAATTTAGTTTCCATATCGTTCTAAATGCTGCATTTTAATGAAACCAGTTCAGAGTAAGTTCCTACAAATGCCTGCCCGTAAAGTGGATGAACTTTCACAGCTCGAAGAGTTCGTAATTACGACCCAATTGTAAAGCGAAATTTAACGTCGAATCTTTGGGAAATGGAAGAATCGTTATGGGCATAACACTTTTATTACATTCTCTTAACTCGAGAATCTTAACGGTAGCTGATAAATAATACTTTTCTCAACAGTGTTAACTTTATTATTCTCATATACACCGGAAAGGTTGTTTTTCTTTTTTCTTTCTTTTTATTCCTTCGATAAATGAATATGCAAAAATACCGACGATAATTAAACTGGGCGGTTGGTATTATTTGAAATAAAATGTTTCACTCCCTGGTTCATAATCTTGATGCTAATTAAGCAGGTTTTAGCATCATCGCGGATCGTATCGAAACAATACGTTTTACGGTATTATGAGTTTCATCGTTAAAGGCGTTATTGTAATTAATTCTGTGAAAAGCATTCAATGTACAGTATACTTTGTTACGTCTGCATAATAGTCACGTGGACGAAATCTTCGCGTAAGCATGAATCGCGCGTAACCTTCGAAATGATCCAGGAAAGTCTGCAAAAAGATGAATCAAGCATCCTTATCTGTAGCACTGACTTGCAGCTTATCGACTCAAATGGATATTAATTATCTCGACGCGATGACACGCATGACCCTTTTCTCTTCCCCCTCCCTTCCCCTACTTTACTCAATTCACCTATATCACAGCTGTGCTAGGCAACAAGATACTTCGCCACGGATTTTATAAATGTTACACGCGTTTGGGTTATTAGGTCGTTACGAACCAACAATGCGTAGAGAACAGAAGACAGAGAAAAAGAAGGAAAAAACGGGACGAAAAGCAATGATAAAGAATATGGAACAAACTTCTATGAAAACTCTTCGAACATGTTTCCCCTCATTTCATCCATTCAAACAATTCATCCAACATTTCTTTGCATTATTTAAATCTCATTAAACCCGAATGCTCGAGGCATCGTATAAGTACATGTGTATACATTGGTCGAGGTAACGGGTTTCGCTCACAATCAGCGAAACGCGCGAGAGAAGACCGGCTGATGAAACATAATGCCCACCTCGCTATACGTATAATGCACCCGACGCGACGGGATTTTCCAAATAAATCTTCAAAACAAATAAAACTCCGCTGCCGGGGCAATGCTCATAATTCCATGGTAGCGGAGTCGTATCGATTGAACGCAGCCCGATGGTTCCGCGAAACGAACGCATCGACGGTCCGTTCGCAGGCAGCCAGCACGTAATCTCTAATGCGTAATATCGCTGTTCACGCTGAAACGAGCAAACGCCAATAAAACGAAACAAGGCAGACATCCCCCGCTCAGCATGCGGCAAGGCAAAGTGTGCCGGTCGATAATTTCGTAATTCAACGGGTTGGCGACCGCACACACGACCGTCACACCGAAAGGAACGAAACGAGGGTGAGAGAGAGAGAGAGAGAGAATGAACCGAATGAGGAAAAAAAGGAAAAAGGAAAGTAAAAAAAATTCGCAATTTGATTAATCCCCCCTGGTTGTATCCCATCGCATGCGAGACGACGGTGTAAAATGTTTGCTCGCGCGCGCCACTGGCCAGTCCGATCACGGATCGAGCCCCGATAAATTGAGAGGACAAAGCTTCGAGTTTATTAGATCCATAATATTTTACAGGAAATTGTTTCTACGTGAAGCCATTTTTCACCGGAGAACGATTTGATGTATTATCGGTACACGGCTGCCCTCGGTGTACCCTGTTATCGTTATTGTTTTTCACTGGATTCATTTTTCCTTATGATGACTCCCTGTCGAAAGACGCTTCACGTTTTGTTACTACTTGGTGTGTTTCGTCTCAGAATTATCTACGATAAAAGAAAGCACGATTTCTAATCGATCAATCGATTTGTGTAACGTAACGCGTCATTAATCTCAGAGAAAGTCAATGAATTGAAATGAGAAAGAATTACGAATCGCAGATGCGTGTTCGCGTAACGATGCTAGGAAAAGGGATTCGCGAACTTTTATTGAAGCATCTGTCGTAGCAGACAGTGATAACCGAAACTGACCCAAAAAGTTAGACGAACGTGGTCTCGAGTATCCTTCAGAAACCCATCCACAACATCCCGTGGAATATACGCGGAAGAGTATGAGAAGTGGAAGAAGAAAGGCCAAAAGAGGAAAGTGGAGAAAAAGGAACAAACAAGATTCGCCTGGCAAATAAGAATAGTTATTACGCTTCTGGAGGTGGATAGAGAAAATTCTAGAGGAGGAAGTTGGAAAATAAGAGAACAGGTGAGAGGGAAATGCGTTGCTCAGAGAGAATGCAAAGGGCTGATGTGAAAAGAAACTGTCCACAAGTATTTTTCAAGTATGCAAAAGAACCAAGAACAGCCCGGCATTGAAAATAATAATACATAACCTGCTAGAAAATGACGTAAATGTGGCCATTTCTTTTTATGAAAATAACTGTGACATCATTTAACGTTTGCGTCTTCTTAAAAGCATCGCGACAGCGGAAGTGGAATGGACGAGGATGAAACGAAAGAGAACGAAATTCGTGTTCCACGACAAACGGGTTCGTGAAATTAGAAACTTCACGCACCCTAAACAATCCCGAAAGAAGTTCCACCTATGATGGAACACATAGATTGAACAATTATCTCTTATTACTTTCGCATCTATTTGCGAAAGTACATTTCCTCGAAAACATATAGAAGATCATATGAATGCCATGTGCTTTCGTTATAAAGCTCGTACTACGAGGAAACAAAGAAAAAAGAAATGAACTTAATAAGAGGGAAGGTATGTATATCATCTACGAGTAACAAATTTCACTATCATATCACAACTATCAGGCACGAGAAACAGTATTTATTCACCGAATAAAGTATAAACATTACAGAATTTAACTGTATGGCTATTCAAATTAAACGAACTCTTAATAAAAGCTACAGTGATACGTTCTGGTATCGTCTCTGTGTTTACTCGAAGTGTCCGCCAACGAAATGAACAAAGACAAGCGCTCCGAGGGAACATTGTCCGTCTACGGGAAGGAACCAGACGGAAAAAAACCGAAAACGAAGGTAGAGGAAAGATAGAAAAGGAACTTCTTCTTAGTAAAAACAAAAAAGAAGAAAACAAGAAGAAGGAAGAGTAAAGGAAAGGGAAGACAAGAGAATATCAGCCATCTCACACCCATCGTGACAACGTCCGCGTCCCATTCTGGCTTGAACGTCCTTTGAGCCAAACCACCGCACCGTTCACGCCCTCTTTGCCACCCTCTCTTACTCTCTTCTACCCTCGTCGGTCCAACAGACCGGCTGGATACGACAAGCCAGCTAGAGAGAAGGGGGTTATATTCCGTTGTATCGTTCCTGCCTTTTCACGATGCGTCGTGTATATCCCAGCTAAACAGGCCATTTCATCACGTTTCGTTTCCTTGTGCCTTGTTAAGTCCTCCCTGTCTCTTACTATCTTATTCTTTCACGCTCGTTTGTGTCCTTATCCCACTACCTTTCCACGATACATACCTCTTACTGTTTTCCTAGACGGCCTATATTCTCCACACTCAAACAACAAGACATACTTATACAGAACATGGTGTTTTTATCGCTGTCGCTTTGGAAGCTCGTTTCAGAACGATCGAGGAACGACGATGGAAAAGTTTTGTTAGTATTCGAGAAGCAATTAAACACGTCCACATAGAATACTCGAAATGAAAATCGTCAGATTAGATTAGTTTAATCTTGACAATTATCATGAGCGTGTAACTTTTTGTCGGAAAAGTTAAAGGCATTAAGAGGGAAGTGAATCGATTGCTACGATTGAAAAGAGATTCCGAAGTTAGGTAGAAGAATGCTTACACAGAAAATGGTGTTTCTTGAATGGTTGCAACATCACGATACGATGTTTAGTCTCAAAACGAAGAAAACGTAACGCACGATTTTTATAACAATAAACGGTATTATCATTGAAAATACGAAGCGAGATAAAGTAAGTCGCTTCAACGGTAAACCGATAGTCTTTGCCTCTCGTGCGGCCACTCTCTGCTATCAGGCTCGTCCTTCGATCGTTTCACCTATTGCGAATGTACTTCCGCGTTACGAAAATATTGACCTACATCAACTTAGCACCTGCGAAACCATTCCGCGTCGCAGTCGAAATGTGAACGCTCCTAGCAAAATCTCGCTTTCCTTTGGTTAGTCATCAAATAAAAAAAAATTAACAAGCGTAAGTTACCCAGAACTTGTTTTTATATCAAAAAGTAAATTACAGTAAGCAAACGAATTAGATATTGCCTATTTTTAACTTTTTTTTTTCTTTTTACTGAAATTAACTTAAACCTGCTAACAGTTTAGGCTTTTTAAGGTTAACAAAAACAAACAATGATAACGAAATATGAAAATATAGCGTTTACTCACTCGTTGCGTGAGACGTCTCGCAGAGAAGGACGACGACGAGTAATCCACCCACGAGGAGCGTAGCCAGGAAGAAAGATCCCGAGCTGCAGCCCATCACGGCATCACTACTGATGTTCTAATCTTCGCAGTAATCCTCACCGAAGCACCGTGACTTGATCACGAACGACTGGTCCTTTTTCCAGTTTAACTCTCGAGAATGACACTGTCACTTGATAAACACCCGGTTTGTCACCCGTGGCGAACGATCCACTCGTGTTGTGACCACCTAGACGTACAGTCCAACATTGGTGCAACTCTGTATTCTCTAACGAGAATCCCGGAATTTACTACGCGTCACATGGCGTCGTCAACTTTTCACGCGCATCGTAGCTCGTTTTGTTTCGCGTGATCCTTCCTGTACACCGAACAGACTTGGACGTTTAACCGATTCGTCACTTCGTCACTCGATTTTACTTCATCGAAGTCTCCTTGTCGTATTAATCTCTGAGCATAGCTGATCTCCACTCGTCACGGGCACGATCATCGTTTTATGCTATTCTGGAAATCCGTGAAAGATACTTTACAGTCGATATCGATTCACAGGTAACTCGTTGCTTGTTAAAATGAACCACGGATTCTTTCTCATTCTCCTCCTTTCTTTCTTCCTGTTTCCCCTGGTGAACTCCAAAAAAGCATCCACTTCCCTATCTTTCCGTTCGCAATTAGAATTCAATATGAATTCTATTCAGACCGATGAAAGCGCGAATCGTTCAGGTTTCTTTGTACGCGAGAGTTCTTTACGAGTACCAAAGCAGCTGATGCAATTTCACTGAATGCATAGTGCCCGGCCAATTATCGGAGTTTAGGGGACCGACCGGTTGAATCTCCTCGGGCGGAACGTCGACGAAGCGGACTTGTTAAACTTCGACACTAAAGCGCCGTTGTAGGTGATGTAACTTAAATCGAAGAACCAAGACGGCAGAGCAAAGGGGGAGACGAGGTTGGTGGAGGTTCTGGATACGATAGAGAGTGACTCGATCATCCGATGCTGAGTTTATTCGCGAAAGCTCACACGTCTAACGATTCGTTCTTACCGTTCGAGGCAAGTTTATGGGACTTCGCGATCTTTGTTCGGAGGAAAGTTAACCTACTCGAAATATCCGAGACTATCGAACGTCTACTTACACGAACCCTATGGTAATCGAACTTACGTCGCGATATTCGATATAATTCACGCCTGGTGTAAAATCGGCGACAATATTGTCGTGATGCACACGGCGGAAAATAACATCGTACCATAGAGAATTTAATGGACTGTTAGTCATTTAACGTTTGCTCACGGGATCGATGATTTACGTGTGATCGAGACAGAGAAATAACGTCGTCGTTCCGAAGTAGAATCGGCCAGCTCGTCGCGAACAATCCGTACAAATCACGTATTTAGGCCGTGGCATAAATCATCCGCGCGTTTTATGAAAACGTACGACCTTTTAAATTGATCGTAACTATGAATCGTTCGTATCCCCCTCGAGGGTATTCGAGAGTATGTACGCCGTGTGCACATTCCAAAGGTCGGTTGTTAATGAAAAATTTGTCGATGGTTGCGCGTTCTCGAGCGCTTTCGCCGATACAGACCAATTTAAAAAATCAGCTGACAGTGGTGAATTACGAAGTGTCACCAAGTTTCGCGTCTGTTAATAAGCCGATTGCGCGCTGCGTTCGCCAGTCAATAAATCGACCACGGTTTACTCCGTTACTCTCACTGGTCGACGTAACGGTGGTACACGGTATAAGAAAATAAAAAAGTTATCCGTGCAGCCTGTTACAAGATTTGTATCGTCGAATGGGAACAATACGGGGTAAGCACGATGAAACTAAAGAAAGTAGATCGCGAAACGCATTTGCGGAAGCCGTATATCTTGCTATCGGTTTATTCCCACCTCTAATCATCGGTCCGCAAGCTGGCAACACAAAATCCCTTGTGCATATGCATCGAGCATTCGCTTTGTTCTGAATGCTTTACACACCCCCGCTTTTGCCGCACGGATTGTTCGATTTTCGCCGAAGAAAGAGTCCATTAACTTTTCGTTTGGGTAGGAACTTTGCATTCGAAAAATAGTCGTTCCCCAGGTACCAGTTCCTGTCACCATTTCCGCGAGATGCTTTGCCTCGATTATCCCTTGGTAAACTATTAACATCGATGAAGGAAAAAAAAAGAGTGGAACGGGCGTGTATATACACATACGTGTACATATACATCAACCTGAGTTAACAGCACATGTAGTGTGCATTCAAAAAATCATGCTTCGTGTGGAGCGATTTAAAAGTGAAAAAGGTAAACCTACGAGCGCGCACGCTAGGATGAAACGACAAAAGGAGGCGCGTTAAATATAAAATGGACTAAGGTAGTCGTGGCACGTGGTCGTTCCACGGCGTTACGATATTAAATAAACGTCCACTCGGTGACAAAGGAAAACGATGATCATTTCCATTAAATGCCAGATACCTGTCGCGACTACAGGTACTCGGGACAAAAGCGCAGGCCGCTAAAGGGCCCCGACTTTTGATGGCTTCGAGAGTTCAAATATCATCACGCCCACGCACACACGTGCCCGGCAAAGTCGATCGACGAGCTCTTTCGTTGTCACCGGCAAAAGCGGAATTCCTGAAAACGGCGGAGAGAGAGACAGAGAGAGAGAGAGAGAAAAAAAGAGCGACAGAAAGAGAGAGACAGAGAAATCGAGAGAGAATGAAAGAGTGGGAGTAAAAGAAAGAGAAAGACAGAGAGAGTAAGAGAGGAAGAAAGAGGGCAGTGCTTTGTTGCTCGAAAAAGACTAGCACGCCAGCGGTTTCAGCTGCACGTTCACTCTTTTACAGCCGTCCGCTTTCCAGACACATTCGTGACCCTTTTCTCCCTTCTAACTTCTTTCAGAAACATCGTTGCACTCGCTCCGTTTTCGTTGGTCACGAGTCTGCTACTCGAGAACCGAATGCGTGTCCCTAAACGTTCTGCCCGCTCTAACATACAAAGAGAGAGCAAGAAAAAAAAGAAAGAAAAGAAAAGAAAATCAAAACGTCCAGCGTCGAATGACGTACCGGAACGAGACTGTTATCAGTATCTATCCCCTTGTGTTTGTACCCTCGAGAAAAGGTGATCCGTGAGGAAGAAGAGGAACTTTATCGTTGATATCCGCGAACGTTAACCGATCCACCAGACTGTCGATCGCAGATTAACGTGTGTGCTGGTTCGCGTGCACGAGCTGAACGCGACAACGACTGGAGCAGATGGAAAAGCTCGACGCGGTACGCGATACGAACACGCCTCGAGTGTACTCTCGGCTCTGGCTCTGCTTTCGGAACTGAGTCGAGAGAGAGAGCATCGTTGGAGTTTCGAGGGATTCAGAGCTACCCCTACCCCCTACCATCGTACCGACCCCTGTCTCTCGGCAACCCGCGTGCTCCAGCACTCGTAGTTTTCCCCTGAGCCGGTATCCCCACCCAAGCCACAAAGATGTCCCCCACTATCGAAAGCATAGCTACCCCAGCCGCTGGTCGGCTGCGCGCTCGCGTCTCTACGCGCGCAGTCGAATCCAGTCGAATTCAGGCACGCGCGTCACCACCAACTCTGAGACTCCAGCGGACCACACGCGGCCTCGAAAATACGCCTCGTTACGAGCAACCACGTCGACAACGATACTGTTTTTACGCGCAACATTTTTTCCTCGCTACTTTTCTTTTCCTTTTTTTTTTCTCCCTGGTTATGATCGCGTTACACTACACATCAAGGGAAAGCTTGAAGGGAAAATGATGAAACGTGGCTACGTTTCCTCGAGAAACGCATCTCCCACCTCTCGCAGATCGAACATGCGCGAGATTACGCGAGAATCGTGCTTTTCTCTTTTCTTAAGAACGCATCCAGTTTAACGATGACAACATTGCCACTGTGTTTCATAGTCCGTGCATAGAGACACAGGGGTAACGGTACCCGTGTATAATTACGTTGACAATGCTCCGACGTAATATTGTCATGGTAATACCTAGGGGATGTTTAAAGTGGCGCCCGAGCTCGAAGTGGGAAAGGGTGGAAAGTATTTGTCATTGTGGTACACCTGACCACTTGGCATTTTTGAAGAGATTCTTTTCTCGTTAAGAATGTACGTCGGTTTATGGAACAAAAATGAAAAGAAGGAGAAAGAAAAGAAAAGGAAAACACGTATTCTGTGTAAAGTAAATTTTTGAAAAGGAGCATCTCCGTTCTTTATTCTTTTTGTCGAGTTACTCAACGATTACGTTGAATAATTTCAAACGACAAAGGGGATAATTAGATGCTCCCTTTATAATAAGCTGCGCTATGTACATATAACGTTTTGAGAACGAGGTAAGTGCCTGAGGAAAACGTGTACAGGGAGACAACTAACGGCTTAAAAGGAGACGCACTTGTAATTATTTCGAAAAACATAAGCGTACGCGCAGGGTACACGGCGCGTTATAACAGTAGAGTAATTAAATCTTCATAAACTTCTCAACCAGTTGTTCGAGACGAAGAATGAATCGCGGGATGGATCGCTTGGAATTAAGCTTGAACAATGGATCGAAGAGAATAAGTGTAGGACAGAGACAAATGCTCTGCTAAAAATTGTACCGGGTTTCTTTTACGCCGCAGATCCAAAATAAGTTCGAGACAGAGAGTTTTTGTTACACGATCGAGAAACGATGGAAACGAACCGAAGAACTTAACTCCAATCACGTCTGGTGGGGGAAAAAAAACTCCACCGGTATGTCTCTGGAGAACTATTTCCTATTTTACGGTATCCACGGGGTGCTATAAACAAGCCCTCTCGAAGAATGAAAGGTATGAAAAGGGAACCGAATGCGAAGCCAGAAGAAGTCCCCACGATAAAAAAGTTTGCTTAAAGTGTATGTCTCGGCCGTTCTTCCGTGATTCCAACATTCACGATCGTTCTGAAAAGGCGATACGTAACGATACAAAACCGCAGACGAGGCTTCAAAGATGCGGCATAAACTTCGGGATTGCACGCCCTCTCTCTGAATGATTCTTAGAAATCGCGCGGGCCCATTGATACGTGCCGCTCGTTGTTAAAAAATGAAACTGCCTGTTCGCTGTCTTTATAATAGTATTTTATAATATTGGATAAATTCCTGGCTTGTTCTCTAAATTCTATCGGTCGACTTTTTGCCTGCTTATCGCGAAGTGGAATTATTGTCTACGGCGGGATTAAGAAAGCCAGTTGGCAAGGATGTACCTATGCTGCTGAAAACGAAGTTAAGAAACCACGAACCAGGACAACGTGGATGATGAACTAAATTTCAAACACGAAAAGAAATACCGTACGCTGTATACATAGGTAGTAACGGTACAGTGTGTGTACAGAATTCGTATACTAACAAATCGAAGTATGTAATTGAGTAAGAATATATTACGACAACAAGACACTGCTACAGGATTACATTGGCAAAGTTTGAAGAAAGTCTGGCAACCTTATGTAAACCTTTATGAAACAATTACGTACAAAAGTTATAAAGCTGTTCCTCTGACGTGTATTCTAATCTTATCTAATCCTTCAGCATAAGTTCCCTTCGAGTTAACTTGAGAAAGAGAACAGAAACGGTTATCCAAAATGAAATTTCTGTTTTATATATATGTACATACATGCATGCATGCATATATATGGCGAAACTTTTGCGACAAACCTAATATAAAGGGACAACGCCGAAAACGGTCTGCCCCGAATTCAATAATCGCTCGATAGAAGCAGATACGTCCGAAATCGATCGGGTTAATCTTTACACAGGTAGCCGGGATCCGGTGATTTACGATATCCGGCGAAGTGTAAAGCGTACACGCGGGGGTCCAATGTTAGGCGACCGTATAGTTTTGCAAAGCGCGCGATAAAGTTCGATGGTCCGCCCTTTTGTCAAAACAATGTGTGCCCCTGTGTCGCGTGTTCCTACTTCCGGCGTGTGGACGATAAAGTTCACCGATATTAACATCTTCGTCGGTGCTGTAATTTTCGCCCCCGGTCTGATATACTGCAGCGTTTCGTTGCGGCGGTACCCGTATTACGGCTAATATTTCTCTTCCGTACAGAACGAAAATTGAGTACTTTATAAGGAGCTGAGACATTAATAACTCGTACAGCCGGCTGGTATTTTCAGGACAGCTTAAAAGCCCTCGCCGCATCGATGATGTATTATATGCTCACAAAAGAGCTGACACTTACTGCCGCATGTTTTCTCTTTTCCCCAACTGTCTGTCTGTCCCTCTTCAGCCCTTTTCATTTCACCCTTGTTCACACCCTTGGACTACTGTTGTCTCCAACATCGAGCGAGTCACCCTTAAATCACGGTTAAACATTCGTGGTTCCGAATATAGTTGTTTAAAACGCCACTCTCCGATATCGTATAATTCGTCGTTTGCTCGAAACACCGATGACAGAGAACGAGCGAGAAAGAGAGAGTGCGAGCAAGAGAGAATATAGTAGAACAGATTCTGTCTCGATAAATTCGATGAATCGCGACGCGATCAGCGACAGCATAAAGCGTACGCGGTATTTCTGCGTGTTCCGAGAACAATAGGCGATGATTGCAAAAACGACGATGGATAGACAAGAGGCGTAAAAAGCGATGTAATGACGATTCGTTATCATAGAGCGTTTCAGCTGGTTCGACGCGGTCATAAGTGATTTAAGAGTCATCGAGCTGTCGAAATTGCTACTTTAGCAACAATAATATCATCAACTAGAGTTGAATAAAAGCGTTCCACGTACTAATCAACACGCCTCCCACGTAATATCCAATCTCACATATTTGCACCCCCGTTTCGTGTTGCAGCATCCCTCCTCGATTCGATCCTCGCCAAAAGCCAGCCTGGCTTCTGAGGATAATCAGTCTCAGTCGCATTAATCGCAATTTTCGTTTGATTACACGTATTCTGCGAAACTTGCCTCTCTCTGCTGAGAAAATGTAATTACAATGCAATCATAGAGCAACACGTATCCTGTTTCGTTTCGGTTCGATAATATATCGGATTATAACGTATGAAATGTTCGTTTTCCTTATAAGCAAAAGATACACTGAAGAAAAAATGAAAAGAGTGGGAATATTTCATCTATCCTCGACAATACAATCTTCCTTTCTCGATATCGCCGTTTGGACTTTAACTACACGAAACTTTGAACTCTGAATGTATGTAATTCCAAAAAGGATAATACGTTATCCCTAATCTGCTCTAAAAAATCATCCATATGACAAAAAGGAAAAAAATGGTAACAAAGGTATAAATCCAACGGATATCTCCGATAAGCTAAGATTTAGATACACGTACACGAATTGCAATAAAAAATCAACCAATTCACGGTGTATCTTCATCGATAAGAAAGAAAGAAAAAAGAAGATATCTGCAAACTGAATTACAAACGCTAAATCATTGCGTGTCGCATACGTTACGCTCGTAAATCGTGAAATTAAAGAGCCGAATAAATAACGTATCGACCGATCATTAAGAAAGCAAGCGCAACCATAGTAGTATCCAACCTACCACGTTCCTCACCATCTCACTGGTAGTAGCCGCAAGCCCGTCCGCAGTTGAATGCAATTCCCCGGAGAATATCATTGACTAGAATAAAATTGATGCTGGGGGAATTATGTAATCAGGATTTTTTGTCAAGAGACGACAAGCTACGCGAGAAAGCCACTCGGAGGCTCGTGATTAGGGCAGAGAATAAATAAAGAAGAAAAGCGGTAAAAGCGAGGGAAGAAGAGACCGAACTGTCAGGGGGGTTGGGTGAAGCAAGGAGAAAGAGGTAGAGAGATAGAAGCTTTTCGAACTCTTAATTCGCCTGCGGCCAGCCCCTTCCTCGACAACCCCTCTCGATCCTCCGCACATCATCATCGAGGTGGGGTTGAAGGCGTACGGCCCTGGTCCCACGTCTACGGTAACCATGGAAACAGACGCGTAGTCGACGTCGGCGTCGTCGTGTGGTCGTCGTTCTCGCGTACACATAACGAACACGAACGTGGATACATCGTTGGTACATACACCGTCTACTTCGTACACGCATAAAGAAGACACGCGTTTTTTTCGAAAGAGTGTACCAGCCACGCGTTTGTACGCCACAGCGTACAGGCTACGTGCGGCTGCGTAAAAGCACGTCCGCAAATAACATTTGCGCGTGGTTGAGAACACGAGTTACAGTGAAGGACGAACGGTGAAACAAAACACGGAAAGAAGGAACGAAAAGTGGAATCAACGAAGACACGTCCTTGGGTTGCAGTACATCTTAAGTTGTCCAATGCGAACAACCTTTGTGCGCCGGTAAAACGTGTTAAGCACTTTGTGCGCTCGTTACCAAGGCGCGCGTGTACAATGCGTGTACAGGTCGTTTCGAAATTATAAGCACAGGTATAACTGGCTGACTGACTGGAATGGAGTTCATAAAAAGGGAACAATGGCAGAGTCGTAACAGAACGCAGGTATTCTTGAACGTTAACTGCCACCGTGCGTACGGAAGACTATTTCAGATGCTACTGCCTATCCTTCATTTGCTATAAGTTTGAGGGTTTCTCTTTTTTTTTTTTTTTTAAGATGTGTTATTATTTTGAATATTCTTTTGACGAATAAAAGTATGTAAAATATTAGATTGCCTGAGTCCTTTCAACAATGTTTCTGTTCTTTCTTCAAGGTTATAACTGATTTTATGAAATGTGTTATATTTTACGTCATGTTTTTCCAGACGTTTATGCAATATCTCTGTTCCCTTTGTATTAAATAATTCGTAAACGAATTTAAAAAATATAATTGGAGTATTAGAATCTGTGTACACTTAACCCTTTGCACTCCAGAGGTGACTCTCACTCACCACATGATTTAATGCCACAACTCCAGAGGTGACTCTCGCTCACCACTTGGTTTGATGCGGAAACTCGATACGCGGCAGTGACTATCGATGTGACTATTGATTGTACTGAGTTCCAAAGCTCTTTGTATATAATCTTAAGAAGTGTAATATGACACCCGTTCAAATGGAGATAAGTTTTTCTTATCTAAAATTAGTCCTCAATGTTGGACCGAGTTGCATTTTCGGCTTCAGTTCGAACTTTTCGTCAGAAACGTGATCGGGCTTCAACTTCATCCTGCGATTCTGAAGAAATCCGTCTGAATGGAAAGCTACATACCATTCTAACAGGAGATAAGAAGGATTGTAAAGTCTGCTCCCGAAGAAATAAACCCGGTAGTAGACATCAAACAACTTATTATTGCGATACTTGTCCCGACAAACCAGGCATGCACCTTGGCAATTGTTTTATAAAATATCATACAAAACAAAATTACAGATTATAATGTTTAAGAATTTATGTTTGTAAAGGTATAAAGATACACAAAATGTTAAAATAAAAAAGTTTTATACATTAATTTGTATGTGTAATCATTTTAAGTTAGAGGTAAGAAATTCACCAAAAATATTGCAAAACGTCTGGAGTTGCTGGTTCGTCCGCGCGAAAAAGGCCAGGAGTGCAAAGGGTTAATACGAATTTTTACGATATAAACGAAGGGTATGAATAAAGAACGTAGTTTGCAGTTCCGACAAATTTTGTTCAGAAAAGCCTGTACTTTAAAAGTCTGAAACATCTAATGAAAAGCCTTGAAGGTCTACAAACCACTGCGCACTGCGAGTCACGTTATGCGTCAAAGTCCGCGTGAAATTGCTCGAGAGACGAACGAAACTGCGCGCCGTAATAATATCATGTTCTAGCAATTATTCTTCCAGCATCTAGAGTCGAAGCGGATCCGTAAATTATGGCCTGTTTACGGCCTAGGGAAAAGCATTACCCCGAGAGCAATAAATGTCCGCTACCGAGAGAATATCACTTGGAGTGTGTACATATGCTCCTACGATTAACGTCAAAATTTTCATGTCACTCCACTGTGACTTCCATTTCACCTATATACTCGCATCCAAATGTCCTCTTCGAGCCGAATTCTTATCCTCCTTTCGATTGAAATATTCTTTGCATCTTTACACGAATATTCCACGAAAATAAAAAAAAAAGAAGAAAAAAGAAAAGAATGACTTCTTTCGTAAGAAGAAACGAGGTGCGCATAAACAGACCGATAGATAGACAGAGATGGAGCGTAAAGAGCGGATGTGACGTATTTTCGTAAAATGATCACGTCGTTAAAGTACATCCATCTAGTAAACCGGCGAAATGAAAAGCGGACGTTTGAAATACTCGGCCGCCACGAGTTCAACGAGTCACCTATAAGAATAAATTGCGCTCGCCCGCGTCGGTCGAGCTAAGAATTTTTCACGAAGTAACATCTGCCGGCATTTGTATCCTTTGACGATACTTCGGCCTTACTCTCCGCGGCATAGACAAACCTTTGTAGGTCGGAAGTAAGCCCGGGAGAGTCTCAGGGAGGACACCGGCAGGAAAAGGCTAAGCGACGATATCTCCTTTCAAGGATCAGCAGAAAGGTTCGAGAGAGAGTTAGCAAGGAAAAGTGGAGGAAAGGAATTCTGTTGGTTTCGTGGAAGGGTTCTTCCTCTGTTCCACCTACGTTTCGACCTTTTGCCGTCTCTCGAACTCTCTGTCTTTCCTCGTTCCCCCATCTTTCTTCCGTTACTACACCTCACAACCACCCGCCTATACTCGCCGCTTCACAAACCAAGAACCACCCGCAATACACGCAGAGAGAAAATTTACTATAGCGAACGGGAGAGGAACAGAGGAGCGTGCGGTTATTAAATCGGGTCTCGACGGTGTAGCGTTTCATAAATTCGTTAGATAGCAACTTTACAACGATAATCTCGTTCAACTGAAACAAGTCTGTCTTACGACTACTCTCCCTACTTTGCCCCGGTCTTTCCCTCTCGCCAGACTCCTTTCTGCCCTTTAAGACTATTCATGTAAAATGTCGTGTAATAACTCACCGAAAATGTTTTATTAACCGTAAGACAGTTTGTGCTGATGCGTCGTGTCGATGAGATACTTAGAGATACACGTTGTATCGACAATCGCTCGGCGATTTCTTTTTATTCCTCATATTGGATATTTACTCACTCGTTGTAATATTATCGGCATATTTTCGCGCTTGTTATATGACTGCGCAATCTTCAGTTCGATCGGTTATTCGGTCGGTAAATTTTTTTGTATTTGTATGCGCGTAAGTACATTTGAAAATAGTAGATGTTTTCTTTTTTCTTAATTTCTGTTATGGTCTCAATTTTACGAAGAAATAGCTCGAACGACTTTTTAATTCTTTATTAACAATACCGTTACAAAAGATACATACATGTATGTTGACGAAAAGCGGAAAATTATTAGCAAAAATGTGCGAACATATATGCTAATGTTTAAGTATGTATGTATGTACATGTTAATTTACGAAAAGCGTACAAGTATATGTTCACTAATATTATTAATATCGAAATATTTGTACATAGAAATATATCAACTCAAAATGGTAACAAACCTATTGCACATTTTACCAGTATCTTTATTTTCATGTATAACACGATTAATACAGTTATTAACAGAAATCATCGCTATTTTTTTTTTTTTAATTATTTTCGAATTAATAAACAAAGAAATTATATCGTTACAAACCCTCATACCTCAGATCATGTTGTTGCAAAAAGAAACGTTTCTTTTGGTTCCACCTCTGTGAATCAAAGGCGATTCCATGAAAAAAAGAGAATCAGAAAGAAAGAAAAAAAAGAACGATTCAATAGTTTCTCTGGGTATCTCTCGCTCTGCACTCATGCGATTCGTAAAGGTCGAAGGCCGCGTAGAGAGTTTTCCGCGGTAAATGCTTGGCGCGCATTATCGGCTAAAGAAGCCAGAGGGAAACGGAGTATTTTGCCCGGCACGCGTTCGCTTTATTTTGTCCCGCAATCTGGAAAATGGATAACATCGAAGACGAGTTTCCAGTCAGCGCTATACGAGCGATGCATCAGGCTAACGTAGTCGGCCTTTCAGAAATCAATGCACCGCAATAACCGAACGATGCACTCGGCGTGCTTCGTCGCATTGAGCCCCAGCATCAAAAAGCTATTACATACAATGAAAATAGATTTCAAAGGCCAGCAACCATGTTCAGGAGACAGACACGACAGTAAAGGTGGGGGGGGGAGGGACAAAAAGAAAGAGGAGGGGGAGAGGTGAAAAGAGACAGAGGTTCACGCATGAACAAAGCTATCGGCCAGATGAACCGGAAGAGAGTGTAATGTCCCGTGACATTTTGTTTCACATGCGTCAACACCATTAAATCCCATGGAGATCGCGAACATTCTATAAAATCTCTTTGTTCTACTAACGTTCTTCCTGGAAGAAAAATCGTCCGAAGTCATTGCACGGTTGCACAGGTATAGAAACGGTTCGCGAAAGAAAATAAAAGTATTCAGATATTTTTTTTTTTTAATTTTTGTCTAGCTCTGGATATACCAACAAACGAACAACTTCCTGTCGGAAGTTTTCGCCCTTCGTAAACGTTTATAATATGATGGTATAATTAAAAATACACGAAAAAGGATGTTAAAGAAAAGAAATAGATCTTTATTATTTCCGATGATTATTACTATATTACTTCGTAATGTTGTGCAGATAATGGAGTTTGAAAGTGAGGCAGGAAAGACCCCTGTTTCCCTCTGCAACGCCTATAAATCAGGGAACGATTACATGTGTAAACATACTGCTCCTCACCCTTCACAGCTGCGCTTTCCGGAAAGTGCCCCTTGCGATATGTTTACGTGTGAATCTATACGCGTGAAAAATCACAGAGCAAACATATAGGGTACCACCTGTAAATAAATATTAATTTACCGTATAGCCTGTTTATGGGAAACAAATGAAAGATTTCGTTCTACAAATGTAATTATTGAAAATTGTATCGTTGTTATATTTTCCTCGACAATCGTGAAAGGAAAGAAACGATCTATCCAGTCGAAATGCACATATTTTCTCTAACACGAATACATTTAACGCGACCCGTCTGCACAGATAGTGGTACATAGCAGAACGAGTTTAATTTATGCATTTTGTTCGTACATGTAGCGCGCAATGTTGCGACCGATGGGATCACGGGAGGTACGCGATCATATTTATATGTAAATGCAGATACGTACACATCGGAAAAACGGGAATTGATGGGAGCAGGGGGTCTAATCAAAACTTGCATCGTGATTACATAGAGTTCCGCTAAGTGTACAGGCGGACAGATGACATTGTTAATTTTATTATAAATATTCACCATCGATAAATCGCTCGTCAACTTTTCAACCGTTTGGCCAGACTGTATCTGTCCGTGACAATCATGCTGTATTTTTAACTAATTCCGCGCAACGCTTCTGTTTGTCCCAGACGAATCAAATATATTTTCATCATTCTGCATGCTCGACAAACAGTTCAGAAAAAAAAAAAAGAAAAGTGAAACGAACTTATAGGAGCAAGATGCATTGTAACAGAGGCAACAGCTACACAACCGACCTGCAGTTGTCCCGGTTTTTTCGCCTACAATAGAATTTCCTGGTTGACTGACGGCTCGGTCGCCGTCGATTCACGGAGCGATCACCCGTAAATTCTCTTGCTCCTTTACATCCCGCAATAACAACGCGACTCACAGATGCCAGAGGCATATACATATTTACATACGTAGTACATGGAAGGGAGAAGAACGAATAAAGGATGAAAGTAATACATTTCGGAATATCTGGTCTTTGATTCAAGGCCTTTCTCCCGACGATCTCTTTCCACCACGGCTTGTCTTTCATTCGTTCATCTCTCATGAATCTTTCCGTGATATCTACTGATATTTCTTCTAACCAATTGTCCATAGCCTGCAGCCACAATCTGATTGCAAATGTTTGTACAAAGGATGTTGTCTCTTATCGACTCAGACGCTTTTTCTGTCTCGCCAGCTTTTCCTTCGCATGATTTTTCTTGCCACGATTTTGATAAATAGATCCCCTTCTCTTCTCGCTGTAATACGGCAAAAGATAACACAAAATTGCGATTAAAAAGCGAAAAAGAAACGCGTAAAAGTATGCATAACAGTATCTGTCAGAATTTATTAGAAAAGGATATACATAAATGAGTAACCGAAGACGTAATCTAACAAAACGAAATGTGACACGCTTATCTTCTTACTAACTCCTTCCTTGTTCAAACTATATTCAGTATCTACGATGTTATTAATTAAGGAAGCGCGTAATTGAGTGCCCCATTATCGAAAACTAGAGTTGCGCTGTTAGTAGTTGGAGATTAATTATTATTAAAGCACCTTGGTCTCTAGGGTATTCTCGCATACTGAAGTTAACGGTTAGTGAATCCGTCTACTGTTCAAGATGTATATACAAATACTTGTTATTTCTTTCTATACAGGGTGTCCCAGAAAAAGTGTAACATCCGGAAATGGGGAGTAGCTGAGGTGATTCTGAACAACCTTTTCCTTTACTAAAATGTTGTTTGAAGCTTTACTCTAGCGGCAGAACTTGAGAACTAACAAATCGAATAAATGGGAAGTTAATTTTTGAAATTTAGTACTAGAAACTACACACTAGATGGGGTGCTCGTATTGCCCAGTAGGTGCAGCCGCCAGGCGGTGATCATTGTTACTACGCGACAAGGTTAAATTAGGAAGTGATTTCTAGAGTTTAGTAATAGTATCTTGACGCTAGATGGCGCCACGTGTGCAGTTTCATTTTGCTCTCTATTTTAATAGTGAAATTTTCCGTTAGAGGGCATCTCGAGTTTCTTAGGGTGTCTGAAATTTAAAAAATTACTTTCAATTACTATAGATCGTTGGAAATTCACTCAATAACTATTGTAAATGAATTCCGATGATTCAGAGCGATACTGCTTATTGTCGAAACACTAAAATTTGGTATGAAGGCAGCGCTGAAATTTTTGTTGTTTCGATACCAATCAAGTGCTATTGTACGAAATGAATTGAGAATTTCAAAACTATTCATACAACATTGTAAGGATGTGACACGTTTAATCATTATGAAGAGTATGAATGTATAGAAATATGTATAGGGAAACAGGAGTGTCATTCCGAAAGTCGTGTTCAATGGAAGAATAATCAACCATGTTAGAACTTATTGTTTAGGATACCAATGATTTCGAAGGTCATTTACGAAAATAAGCACAGTTACGTATAAAACAATTTCGATCGATTAGTACTGGTTCAATAGCTTTATTGAAATTTTTATAATTTATTAAATATAAAGCAGTAAGTATAACATGTACGATTAAATATACATATAGTCGTCTTACAAAATGCAAAAATGTCATTATAATTGTATCGTAGAACAGTATAATAAATTTATAATATATATATATATATATATATATATATATATATATATATATATATATATATATATATATATATATATCATTAAGAACATATCAATATGTATATTTAATTAGTAAAATTTTAGGAATATTTAAAACGACATGTATCCGTACTATCACAGAAGCAATGTATCTTTGTAGAAAAAATTATAATTCAACAATTGCATTTCACACATTTTGCATACAAATAATAAATAACATGGAAGTACATACATTTAAGCGTAAAGCATGTAAGCATAAGTACGATAAGCAAGTAATATTGTAATACTTTTTTGTGAAATTAAAATATATATGCGCAACATATTAACGTCGAACTAAAAATGATTCTAACAAATATTTAAAACAATCGTTAACCCTCGGATAGCCGACGCTTCTGACGGTCGAAGGGCGGCCGCGACTGAGTCAGCACAAACCTGTATTTGTCTTTCGTTTGTATTCGTTATCACTTAGGATCGTGATTCTTTTCTTATTGTAATTAATATTTTGAAATCTATACAGATCGATTTTCAACAATTCAAATAAATAAAAGAACATTTTTTTTAACGTAAACAGAGTATAAACAAAATATGAACAAAGTATAAATAAACAGTATTTACTTTACATAATGTATACATAGTAAACTATTTTGCGATACGGAATGTAAACCATATACACGCCTTTGGCAATTGTCGTATCTAAGTCTATATTGTTATCATTCTCGATGCATGTAAAACATTTCGAAATATACGCTCTATCAAATCTAACAAACCCAATTGTTAGTTTAAACCAAAGATTACGAGTCGAGGAATTTATTTAGGCTCTTGAGAACGTGGGTTAAAATAGACCCAGATTCGACTGCCAAAGGGTTAAATAATTAAATTTTTAACAATAAAAAAATATATGTTTTAAAATATAAGACCATCAGTTTAATAATGTAACATATAAATAGAATAGAATATTTGTGAGTTTACTGTTTTCCCGTAGGTGGTTCGCGCAAATAGTTTTGAGGTATATAACCTTTATTACCATAACGATCCTCCATAAGCCACCATTCGTTATTCCCCTTTTCATCATGAGGTCTAACAAGTCTTAATGCTTGACCTTTAGTAGCAGACAATGTTCCAGGTATATTTGCAAAAAAGTCATACTCTGCATAGTAAAACTGAAAAACAGTATGGTCCATGTGTAAATTTTAATAAACAAAAAATTATTTTGCGATACAGTCTTCAGTACTTACATACCTCATAATTCAAATTCTGATATTGCTGAACTCTTGGAATTTGCTCGATATTGCCATAGTAACGAGTCTCTTTTTTTATTTCTTCATTAATATTAAGATCCAGTAATTCTTTAATGTGTTCTTGGGATGTAGGTTTGCATTCTTTTTCTGGGGAATCCATGCAAATTAGATCAGGCATAGATGCATTACTATTGCATTTATATGTAGTAGTGACTTTATCGGATAACTCAAATTGTGGCATTTGCTGAAGTTGTAAACTTTTGGAAGGTAAAAATCCTTGTGAAACTCCATTATCTACAAACCACCTAGATGTATCACCCATAGGATCTTGTTTTTTAATTACTGCAACCAATGTTCCATGTGCTGCACCCATATCCAAAGATGAAGTGCTCACTATATTTTCTGTAACGATATGTAACTTGTCGCTGGAATATTTATTTCTTAATGTTGTTCTTTCTCTTTCACTTTGTGGACGCCACGTCGATTGTACTTCTTCTATCCTTGGATTTGCACCAGCGAACGCAAAACGTGTTATTTGATTCCATAATAGACTATGATTAACTAGAAATGACTCCAAAATATCTTGAGATGAGAGTTGAGTTGATGTCTGGAAATATAGTGGGATACAATTTAACTTCTGTTTTTTATATACTTATAAATATAAGTTATTAATCTGTCTTAAATACTTCGCAAAGAATTAAATATCTTTTGGTAATTCTTCCACACAAAAATTTTCGACCATGTGCTAAAGCATTAATACAGTTTACTAATACTTTTGTTGCTGCATCAATCAGAATTGGCAATTCTTCTAACAGTTGATGTGTTAAGGCTTCATAATTACTTTTTGCTGTTGCTAATTCATCTTGTGCCTATACAAAATAAAATAT
Source organism: Anthophora plumipes (assembly GCA_951804975.1). NCBI lineage: Eukaryota > Metazoa > Arthropoda > Insecta > Hymenoptera > Apidae > Anthophora > Anthophora plumipes. The sequence goes on along the minus strand of OX638116.1, from coordinate 16,076,842 downwards.
GTTAATGTTTATATACTTTATAATTTTATTTTTTTTTTAAGTAATGATAAATAATATACACTTACAAATCTTGATTCTTTATATTTTTCACTCCTAGAAATAGCAGCATCATAGTCAAGTAATTTGTCATGCCTTTTTGTTATCAACATAGCAGGTCCTTCTAATAACATTGTTAAACAATTTAATGGAGCACTGACTCTATTTTTCAAACATAATTTCAATTCTTGTATGTACTGTTTCCAAATTGTAGATCTGATGTCTCTGAGACTCTTTGCTTCAGTGTCTGGAGTTTCTTGGTAATACTGAATTAAAAAATCTGACATTACTTCCCCAGAAACAGCTTCGTCGCTTAGATATAAAAGGCACTGTTCAACATCTTTTGCTAACTGTAAAATACATTTTTCAACAGATCTAAATTGTTTCTCCAGCTCTTCAAATTCTTGATCAACAGCAACATTTGTTAGTCCTAAACTTGCGCTTAATCGCGTACTTAATCTCATAGACATTTTTGCTACGGAATGCATATTAAGTTTAGCCATTTTTCTCATTAACGTGTTCTCATTGTCCAAATATTTAGACACCAAATCTTTTCGACGTTTGTATTCGTTAATATGACTGGCTACACCAGTCATGGTGTTCCATGCTTCCTCTACTCCGCGTTTATCAGGGTGATTGTCGTCAGTACACTAAAAACCAGCTATGTGATTTCAAAGAAATTTATAATACACCAATATCGTATAAAGAAGCATTAATGCGTATAAATATTTCGTAAAATATTGCAATATTTAAAATTTAAATTTTGCATCTACTTACCTTTACTAATTCATATAAAATAAGAGGATATTTTAATATTCTTTGTACCGGTTTTATAAGAATGGAACTCATGTCAAAGCAAACTACTTGATATCTTAATGATTCAATACCTTTGTTAAATACTTTCATTATTTCTTCATTATTCTCATACTGAAATAAAATGTAACGAAATATATAATTTTGCAATAGAATAAATTATACATAAAATATGTAGGATATAAAAAGTGTTACAAAAATATAATGACCTTCTTTAACAAAATTAATGCAGCCTCATGATTTGCGCAATATTTTACATACGCGGTTTTTAATTTTTCTGCCATTTGTGTAAAACAGGGTCCAACAGTTTGTAATTCCTCATCACATCCTTTCATTGCTTTTAGTATTGTATCTAATAGTTCTTCTGCAACTTGAATAACGTCATAAAGATTTCCAAATAAAGTGGTTACATTTATTCCCAAAGATTCTAGTTCACTTGGGTTTTCTAAATTAAATGTCTCATATGTTAATTTTAAGTCGCGTACATATTCCTTTTCTGTGATAACTAATTCTGATATAACATTCTGTCTTTGATCTGCCCTTTTTTGTTTAATTTCCGAATTATTATTACTAGCAACATCCATTTGCTGATTAACGTTACTTGAAATTTCGTTATTTTCTGCTGTATTCCTTTGCAATGGTATTCTACCTGGAGCTGGCACGGGTGGTACCGGTCTATATGGTTCTGAAAGTCTTTTAGTTTTTTGTTCTTCTGTTCTTCTAGAACTTGATTCATCATGTGATATTACTACAAAATCTTCTAAGATACTTTCAGTTGAATCTGTTGACCCTGTAGGCAAGGGACTTATGTAACCTCTTGGACATAAACCAATTTTTCCAGAATGATCTTTGACATTAACCCAATCTGCATTTGCCATATTAATTACTGTAACTGTATTTCCTTCATAAATATTTAAATCCCCATCCATTTGAGCTTTGAAAGTATAATCAACTCTTGCTTGAGTGTCAGGCAATAATTCATTATATTCTACATTGTTTATCTCTGTGTTAATCAACTTTTGTTCATTATCAGTTTCACTACAATCTACTATAATGTTAACATAAGATATAGGAAAGATGCCCTTTTTATTATCTATTGTACCCTCCATCCATTCTGAATCTATATGCTTAATAAGATGCACTACTTCTCCTGCTCCAAAACTAAGCTCATTCGGAAATTGAGCATTAAATGGATATAAAGTTATAGCATATGGATTTACATCTAATGTGTTGAGTTTGCTGGTATTTTCAGAATTTTCTGTTACAGAAGAAATTTGTTTGAATTCGGGAAATAAGTCGTAATAATTTGGTGCAGGTTCCTCAACAAATGAGTTTGTGGAAGATGTTTCCTCAATGTTTTCATATGTTCTTTCATTATTAGTTGCAGAAGTGGAATTATTGTCTATTGCACATGCTACATCTAACTCATCTGTAGTATCATTTATGTAAGTTATAAATCCTTCTGGAAATGTTCCTTCTTTGCCATTTTCTGTTATTCCACGACACCAGCCATCACCTAAAATTTCTGTAACAGTAACTACTTGACCTTCTACCAAATCAAGTTCCCCTTCAAGTTGAGCTTCTAAACTAATTTTTATTCTAGCTCTTTTTTTGACACATATTTTCTCTGCAACTTTCTAAAATAATGTAAATCTTATTATTTTCACATACAAAGAGATTATTTGATGTTGGAATAAATATGTAAGTTATAGAAATAATATATACCTTCAATAATTTAATGTCAAGTTGCCATACATGAGTTAAAGGAAAAATACCCTTTCTGGTGTCTATTTGACCTAAGTACCATCCAGATCCAACATTTTGTACTCCAATAATAATTTCTCCTATTAGAACAAGACAAGTTAAAACAATACTTTTATTTTCAAGTACATATTGTGCATATATTCTAACAACTGACCTTGAGAAAAAGACAGATCTCCATCCTGTTGTCCTGAAAAGGCAGCTGTTGAAACATATAAAGACTCTACATCGCGCAATGATGGAATTTCTACTTTATGTAAATGATTTGAAGGAAATTTTCCTGTTTTGCCTTGAGATTCTCCATAACACCAGTGCTTATCTATGACACTATATACCTATTTCAATATTATGGAAGAAATAATATAATTCTGTATTCATTTCAACATGATTATGTAAAAATATTTATATGCACATATACTTGTATTACCAAAAAGTAATCCCCTTTACATAAACTTAGCTCTCCATCGATAGTCGTTAGAAAATCGGTTAAAACTTTTGTCAACATTCCTGGTTCCATTTTTTAAGCAGATTTGAAAGAAATTTGTTTTTAATTTTGGAAAGCACAAATCGCAGTTCTAGAGTTTGACACTTGGTCAATTTCGTAGCGATGTCGTAGTCACGTGATAAGAACACTACGTCAGTTCTTGAATCCACATGGATGAACACGTTTAACATGTTTTTATACAACATAAAATGAATGTAATTTTGTAAATATTTAAAATATATTTTACCAGAAGGATCAAAAGTATATTGTAATATTATTTATTAAAAGAAATAGTACAATTATTTCCATGAAATAATTGTTTTAGTCATTTCTTATATTAAGAACAAATGTGTATAATTACTACAGTTTAAAAAAAATTATTATTACTTGATAATAAATATTAATTATTATAAAATGACAATTGTTATACTACTTTTTGATTTTTAAACATTTGAATACAAGTGCTATATATTAAGGAAGGTTAAGTGTCCTAGTAGAAAAAGTAAGGGTTTTACATATAGTATACACTGCTATATGATATAATTTATGCTTGTAAAATATTTGAAAGCAATAGCATTTATATAAATGTAGCATAATTTTGCTGTGTAATTAAATTAATACTATTATTAATACATCAAATAAATTTAAGGTTATGAAATCATATAGATAGATAATTGTTTTATAGATTGTTTATATTTTAATTTACAATTAAAAGACGAAATATTGTATAATTATGAAATAATGCAGTTTTTGAAAAAATGTGTTTGTCTTATAAATAAATCGCAATATATAATAAATAGAAAGAGAGAATTTGATGTAGTAAATATTGTTCGCCGATGTAAACATGAATCTGATGTAATATTTAAAGAATATGAAGAAAATGAAGAAGAAAAGGATGTGTACAGACAAATGTCCAGGCAATATTTGGGGTCAGTTATTGGTGGAAATAGAGTATTTGTTATACAGCCATATATAAAATGGGGTGTTAATAAGAAGAGAAATACAACACCTCAATTACAATTAGATGAAGCAATAGCACTTATTAATACACTACCAAATTGGAGTGTTGTTGGTAAAAAGCTTGTTCCATTACTTTCTTTACAAAGAAAACAGCTAGTTGGTTCAGGAACTCGTGATACTTTGAAAGAAGATATTAGGAGTTGTGGAAATGCTACAGCTGTATTTGTTAGTACAAATTTATTGAAATTTGTACAAATTGCTGCACTACAAGATACTTTCCAATTGCCTATTTATGATCGTTATACCATAGTTATTCACATTTTTCGGGAACATGCAAAGACACCAGAAGCAAAGTTGCAAGTAGCTATAGCAGAACTTCCATATATAAAACAGAAAATAATTGATTTATCTACTATTCGTATGGGATCAATAAACTATGATGAAAAAACAAGACTCTTTTTTCATAGTAGAGAAAGAAAGTTAAAAAATGCATTACAGAAATTGAAAGAACATAGACACATGATAAAACAGAAGAGGAGTAGTTATGGTTTTCCAAGCATTGCTGTTGTTGGGTATACAAATGCTGGTAAAACATCTTTAATAAAGGCATTAACAGAAGATGATTCACTGCAACCTGAGGACAAGCTATTTGCTACTTTAGATACAACAGTACATCAAGGATATCTTCTAAATAGACTAAAAGTATTGTATGTTGATACTATTGGATTTATTCAGGATGTGCCACAAACTTTAATAGAGCCATTTAAAGTAACTTTAGAAGATGCTATAAATGCTGTATGTAAAATTTGATGTCTGATAACTATATAATACTATACATCAAACTATATAATATACAGTTAATAAGTAGTTAATCAATATGATCAATGTTTTTATAGGACATTTTAGTTCATGTGTTTGATGTAAGTCATCCTGACTTGAAAGCACAAGTTCAACATGTTCAAAACACAATACAGCATATGGTAAATGAAAATAAAGTGATAATTAATGTTGCAAATAAGTATGATATGGTAAAGAAGGATGCTATTGAAGAAGACACTCTACCAGAAGATACACTTCTTGTTTCTGCTACTAAATTGACAGGAATTGATCTCTTACGATCCAAAATAGAAGAAGAAATTGTAAATACCGCTAATTTAGTGAAAAAACGTATTAGGGTACAAACAGGCAGTGCAGTAGCATCATGGCTGTACAACAAAGCAACGGTTTTAAGTGCTGAACCTGATCCAAAAGATTCACAGTACTTAATAATGGATGTATTTATGTCAACTCAAGTATTTTATAAATTTAAACGAGATTTTAGAATTTAAAATCAAATTTATTATTTCCTTACATTTCCATTAATTGTAGCGCAATTAATTTATATTATTTTTGTTCTGGTTATTAAACGGATAGATTAAAATTTTTTAGCTATTCTAAATCTTTATTTATAATATTCATAAATACAATTGGAATTTCATTAAAAAGTAAATCGGAGCAATATCTTTTATCCTAACGAAGTATATTAAATAACTCGATATGTAATATATATTTAAAAAAAAAAATCGAATCAAATTTATCAACCTCAAACTGTTCGAGATCGTGCCATTTTTTCTATTTAGCTTTTTATATTAACCATCCTGTACACGCGTTTTGCACGTGCTTCCCTACAGTCGACATTTCTGAATACCAGATGTATGATACATGATTTAAAATTTCAACCAAAGCATTTGTTGGTTATTTGTATTAATGACCTATTATATATTCTCATTCACGAATGTTGTGGAATTAACGTAGGAGAACCAGTTTAATCATTTACCTTGTTCATACGATTCGGTAGTAACATATAACTAAGCTTGTGTTATATACTACAGAAATTAAAATTGTACATGTCGAACGTAAATATCATTTGAAGAAAGAAGAATTCTGGACTAAAATTTTTGGGAGGAAAATTTACATACGCAAACGTACACGCATCGGAACCGTGCAATGCATTCTAATATAAATCGGTCCGTGACGCGACGCGTGGGATGTGGAGGATGCGATTTCACATTATCGGAAAGTAGAATTCAAACGTGCTGGATGGTCCGCAGAAAAAAAGAGAGACGGAGAGAGATAGGAAAATCCGGCATAGAGTAAATGAGATAAGGAGGTTCGTTACACTCGTAAAACACGGCCTAGCCAAATGCGGTTTGATATACGAGCCTCGATAGTTTAGAAAGACGGTAGCAGAACGGGTGCAATTACGTACGCGGCTTGTAGCCATTAAATCAACCTTTGGAATCTAAGGTGGAATCGATCTGAACCATTTTGGAAAGTATTTTTTCGTGAAGTTACTGTATTCGTAACGGTAGGTTTTATCTATGGCAGCGTTTATTAAGAGAGTAGTTTATTTGTCTTATCTCTGGTTGTCGAGTGCAAGAACGATCATCCACAGCAAGAAAGTTCGCGGCGAGGGTGCTGGCGACGTGATGTATAATTCATAGAGCCACCAGTTCGTGCATATATAGATATAATAGGGTGTCTTGAGGAATTAATCGCGGCGTCGTCGCGTAGAAGAGTTTCGACGCTACGACGTCCTTCGGTGAGGAATTAATGAAGGATTGATATCGCGATTATGGGGCTTTCACTCCCCGCGGGAGAAGGGTAGGGTCCAGTACGGCAAGAGCCGATCGACAACGAGCAAACGGGCCACGATAATTAATTACAAGCGTGACGTCGCTTTAACGTCGTTAATTTTCATTATCTCGATTGGAATTCGCTTGTAGCGCAGCGTGTACCGCTTTCGGGCTTGCTAATTTCGCGCCTCGTCTCGGCCTCTCTACGCGAAAAGGCATTAATAATTCCGGTTGTCCTTGCAAAATTTGTCACCCACCGCGGCCAAGCCGCGGCAACGTTCACGTTGGTCACGCACACTAGACGCTCTCTTGACGCCCGACGCTTTCACGGATGCAAGGATCCTGGCAATGCACTTTGCATGTTGTCTCTGGATTATTAAAGCGAACCAAGTGAAACCTAATTATCGCGGTGCCACTTCTGGCACTGGCCCTGGCCGAACGACTAATTTCCACCGCTTTCCTACTGTTTACCGTGGTAACAAAGCAACAACTTTACATTCCCGCCGCTCCCAACCTGTGGGACGAGTCTAATCCCCGTAATCTTCGCGTGTCTACGCGCTAGATGTATCATTACTTGTCGTCGTTTTGCACTTTTCGCTTCTTACATTCACGAGGAACGACGTTGCTTCGGTATTCCTTCTTGGTTCGTATGCATCGAGGTATCTTAACTAGATCGCGGAAGAGTGGCAGGGGCGCGGGAATTTTACGCTTACCCCTGAAACGAAGACGTACATTCTCGCCTCTCTTTATGCAGGTTGTCTTATTTTAATTTATAAATTGACGCGTCGCAGTATACGTATTTTGCATTGAACGAAAGTAAGAATATCGGTCTCGAAGATGATAGACAGTAAAGAGGTCGTTAGAATTTCTGATAAAGGAAAACTGATAAATGAAAACTAATAACGTAACATCTCAATTTTTAATTCTATATACGAAACTGTATGTTCAACATTTTTCGATACTGATAAATACTATCGTTTATAGCTTCCTAACTTTCTTTTCTGTATGTTTATTTCTATGTGCATCAATATGAGATAAATTTCTTAATCGTGTTTCATGTTACGTAAAAGTTCACTTTTGAAAAGTTGCTATCGAGTTACGTGGAAAATATTCTTTTTTTTTTTTAGTTAACTCGTCTTCTCAGATAACAGGTTCAAAGCACACTTATCTGTGGATCAAACCAGAAAACTTTTTACACGGTTTCACTGGACTAGCCTGTTTTGTTTCCAGCTACCTGACCAGCAATGATCGTATTTCTTTCATTCGTCGTGTCATTGCGCTTCGCGGTGCTAGCGCTACGCGTTTATCCGACACTTTAACTACAAAGCTGTAGCTTAACCGTGGAACTGTAACCCAACAATTACACGAACGATTGACTAACGAATGTCGATCGGCGAGTGACTCGTATAATGTAATGATTGGCCGTCGCGCTGATTCGGTTGCTGTTACAGATTCAATTACGGCTCGCACGGCTTGATATTTTCTGCCGCCGATTGAACGGTACGAAATCGACGGGACAGAACTTTGATCTCCAGCTCGACGGTGGTCTCGAAATCGAATTAAATCTGGCTATGCCCGTAAATAACGAAAACTATGTCTATCGTTTGTCCCGATTGTCACGATTCTATCTAGCACAATTTTAATTAGATATTCTTCTTATTTTACTTTCGTCTAATTTACGCGAGCCATTCCAAATGAACGTCAGAAACGAGTTTCTGTTTATCTTTTAACGACACCTACGTGTTAATTGATTCGTAACGTTATCTTAACATTAAGTCGTGAAATTCTATCGTGCGGATGATTAATTAAGTGGCTCACACGACATCCGCTCGTTGAAACATACATACGTTCATTTTGTCAGCGGGACATTCTGACGATCAAGCGTCCAGAATTAATTGCGCCGTTCAAGTGGTCGAACAATGTCCCGCAATGAGAGAAATCAACGTTAAGGTGGACCCTTAACACGATGTGACCGATGTTCGCGGGACGGATATTAACCGAGTGAACTGCTGAGTCGGTAACTTCAAAGGGACGCAGAAAAATTCGAACAGTCAACCCCGCGTAGGAGAGTCCCGTACTCGCGAATACCTTCGTCAAACGATCAACACTGTTCCCTTTCCATACCTACCAGCAACTTCGTTGTCAATCCTTCTTTATTGTATAGTATCATCTGTTTGTCTCTGTTGCGCCTCCCACTTATAAGGGTCCCAGTGAAGAGATGCGTATTTACATATACACTCGTTCCTTTTCTACATCTCCTGTTATTCTAGTCATTATGTCGAGACTTGTGTGATACGTGTGTATCTTGATGGCTTCTTTTATGTTGTTAGATAATATGAAATCCACATTGACGGAATCAACGATTAGAATAGTATTATGCAACTGCCGTTTGTTTCATCGGCACGAAGAAACGACAAGTAGAAACAGACGAACGTAGACCATTAGAGTATTTCGTTCGTTTACCCAGTCACAACACGACTCACGGGGCGAGAGCTAGGCCCGTACTACCGCGAAATGTAGCCCTCCCTTTACGAATGTATTCTCCCTTCAGTTAAATTTATTCTTTTTTATAAACAAAAGATGTCACTGGTTAAAATATGTAATTTCAAAATATGTATATACTCATCTTCTTTAACATTATTGAATTATACGAAAAAAAATATTCGATTTGCTTTGGGCTATTAAAAATCCTCTTCGAACAATCGATTTCTATTATACCAGGATATATTTCTTTAGTAGTATTTCGATGTATTTAAACACGATTAATGGCGAGTAAACATTCATCTTATATTAATTTTTAATCGTAACGTTCATTAAAAAATGTGAAACATATCTTCTGGGTTGGCGCCCTTGGATGAGTAGTCAGAGTTGTTAGACGGTCCTGTAGAGAGGCTCCGGCATTGGCTGTTTCGCGGGCGTGGGAGCTCCGCAGGGGTTCAGTTAGTCTGCACGGGTAATAGAACTGCACTGGGGGTGGGCGTAAGAACGAGGAACGGTTAGTACATCCTCGCGAAGGGTAGGAGCAATAGCCGGTTGGCGCAAGTGCGGCGGGGATATCGTGGCCTGGCGGAGCCCAGTTGAGTCCCGTGAGTCCGGGCAAGCACAGCTATTAAGGTGGTACGTGGTGGTGGTGTAGGCGTCGTCCGGGACTGAGATTTCGAGCCGCCATCAAGAAGCATCTCCACGGTGTCCGTGCGTTTACGTGTGGCCGTCAGTTCCGCGTGGTACGCATCGAAATCGGCCCGATTCTTCGTTGATCTGATTGTCCGTGGCAAAGTAAAGAGCCTTCTCATTCTGTTGTGCCGCGTGCTGTGAGAGCGTGTACGTACGAGTGTGCGTATGCTTGATAGAAAGAAAGGTTAGAAAGATGAAAAGAGTAAATGTAGAGAGATACGGGCGAGTGGAAACTGAAGGAGAGTAAGAGAGTGAGAGAGAGAAAGGGTATAGTCGGTGCGTGATAGTATACGCGTTGAAAGAGAGGCTGCTCGAGCGAACCCGGCGAGGAGGAGGCGAGAGCTGTCACTTCGATCGCCATTTTAGCGCCGAGGCGGTGAAGAACCACCGGGTATGCATGCCGGCAGTGGCGACGAAACGGAGCGCCCTGACACGATGGACAGTGGTGCTGTTTGTGGGCTGTGCCTCATTCGGTGATTTTTCTATCGCGAGTGTACCCCACTTTGTTTCTTTTTTTGCTTTGTTTTTTTTTCGCTATCAAAGAGGCGGTTATATGAAACAATAGGAAAGGGGGGGAGGAAAAAGTGGGTAAGCGCGCGTCGATCGAAATGTGTCCAGTGCATTTTGTGTGTCGCAAAAGCTATGTTTTCTGTTTGTCTGTCTCTGTCTCTGTACCAACACTTCGGTCGACTTGTGTCACTTCGTGATATTTCGTCTGCTACTTCACTTGGATATGTCATTTCTTTAATGTTATCGTTTTCGAATCATACATAAAGAGAATACGGAAGTTGTCAGATCACATTAGTCAGTGAAGTAATTTTTCTCTGATCACAGTGTTTCCGTCTTTGAAAACTTGGTGTATGATTCATTTCAAGTCAGTGGAATTCCGAATCGGTCGTGGCGTAATCTTAACGATAACTCGTTTTGAGTAAATCGCCGATCTCGTGTGCGCCGGTGACAGTCAAGTGTCGAGCGTGTATGCGCGTGGTTAACTCGAAATAGTGAGAAGGAAGAAGGAAGGTAGAGAGTCGGTGGTGAGACAAAGAGGCGCATACATGCGAATGTAACGAAGATGGAGAGAGAGAGATAGTGAAAAGAGGCGAACGAAGAAGATTGGGGTACAGAGAAAGGGACGGTACACACGAGCGTAGCGAAGAAGTGAGACGGAAAGCGGCGATAGAGAAGGGAAGAGTGTATGCGTGTATGCGTGAAAGAGTGAAAGGGGTTAGAGAAAGAGATAAACGAAGGACGGCGCCATACTGGCTCCCCGTAGTTTTCGTGGCACGTTAGGTGATCTTTCTTTCTCTCTCTCTCTCTCACTGACACTCTCGATTCAGTTTACGACTCGTCGATCGTCCATCGTATCGTATGGAAGCCTCTGATCGATCGCAAATGGTTTTTAGGTACATATAACCGATAGGCCGTCTCCGTGCCGGAACCGAGCAGACACCTTTCCTTTACGGATCAACGGGCCTGTTTTCCACTTCGTAACGCTGAAAGAAGAATCGCCGGTGGTGGTGTCACGACGGCGTTTTAACCACTTCGCTGGTCGCGTACGTAAACCCGTGGAGCACGCATACCTAAGTATATACACGGAGGAATCGAACAGGCGCGCACGATGATTCTGCGCGTCTGAGAGTACCGAGTACGCAAGAGAGAGGGAGCAAGATAGCTAAACGGATAGATAGGTAGATAGGTAGATAGAGATAGATAGGACTGATAGAACGTGCGGAAAGGGATACACGACATCGAGGGCTCCCACATATACATATATATTATATTCGCGTTCGTCGTGTTCAGTGGTGGAAAAGCAAAAAAAGAAAAGTGACAAACGGCGACTTACGGTCAAGAGTGGGGATAACATATCCGATCGCGGGGAGGGTCACCAACGATGTTATCGTTCTTCATTGCGCGTTTCTTTGACTCTCAATGACCACTGCTTGCTCTCGGTGTAACCGATTAACAGACTCTCGCGAGTGTCTATCGATTGAACCGTCGAGGGAAGAGAAAAGAAGCAAGAGGTATTAACGAAGAAGAAAGAAGGGAAAAGAGTGACCAAAGAAGGAGGCCAGAGTAGTAGAAAGAAGAGAGCTAAAGTATAAAAAGGGAGAAGAAGAAGATCCGGAGAAGAAACGAGTGATAAACAGAGAGAAGAAGATAGAAAATTAGTGGCGACTGTGAGTGGTCCGTGGTGCGTGGCGAAAGTGTGTGCTCTGAACGGAGCACGTTGCGAAGGAGTAGCATCGAGGACGGGGGGTCCAGTGCGACATTGGGGGGGCGTGTGAGACTGATTTTGCCCCCCCTACCCCCTGCCTCCGTCGCCCGAAACTGTGACTTCATCGTTGCTAAGTCAATTTCTCGTCGGCGTTACAACGTTGCCGTTTAGGTGAGTCGCATTCCATGAATTCCTTTTTTCTTCGCGCCGTACATTTCTATACACGACCTTCGTCGTTATGTACTCGCTTTTCTTTCTTCCTCTCTCTCTCCCTCAACTTCCTGTCGATCTTTCTTTTTCACTCTTTTTCTTCGAATGCAAATCATTTATATTTGCAAAACGAAACGAAACGCGGCATTGAGAGATCATGAAAGAAATGAATGCCCTCGGATCGGTACTAGTGGAAGAGAGGGAGGGAAGGGCGGGGACAGGCTTTTTGTACTCTGAGGTCGGGCGAACATTATGATAACGTACAATGTCGCGTCGGGATTCATTGTACGCTTAGTAACAGGCCGCGTTCACTTCCTGGCCTGGTCTCTCTCGTCCGCGTGGAGTAAGAAACAAACAGGCTCGAGCAGAGAGAATGGTTCTTCTTTAAGTGTTTTGTCTATACCCCCCCAAAACCCCTTTTGTTTTCGTTCATCTGCCCTGCGCCGTGTGCTTCGGTCGACGGACCAGAGGACCGGTGCGGATTTTGTTTCTGGTTGGAAAAGGGAGAAATTCGACGTTGATTCGCCACCGAAACACCGTTGGCTCCAATTTCGTTGTGTGAATACGCGTTGTACGTATCCATGACTCGTACTCGACCTTAAAGTCGCGGGCAAGGAAAGGTCGTTGATCCTGCTAATTATACCACGATTTCAGGGTGAAAATATTTTTATCATTCATTTTTTATTTTATTCTACTTTATTCCCCTTTGTTTTATCTTTACCTCTGAAATGAATAATACAGCGATAATATAGAATTAGTGTTGGTTATTAATTAACAGTATTTACCTATTATCATTGATAACGTTGTCTACGTATCATACTTCATCATCGTTACAAGGAAATCTATGTTACGCTTAGTCACACACGGTTTAACATGGTATCATGATTTTATGGGGTCTGAATGCGTATCATTACTTAACGTGATCATCTTCAGCGTACGTACGCTGTGCAGGAATTACGCGGCTAATTTAGTTCGTGAGTCTTTGAGCGTATCTCGAATAAGCTCTAAAACCAATTACACGTTTTCGAACTATTCATGGCCCGAAAAGATTTATATGTAGGCACACGGTTAACGTTGATTCCATTCAATTATTTCTTTGAACAAGCGAACGTTTTTTTTTCTTTTTTTTTTACACGAAAGCTCTTTAGGGCCGATTGAATTTTTATTCAATCGTTTTCATCGAAATCTCCACCCCGTTTATCCCTCTCCACGGTATTCCTGTTTTTTAACCGAGGAAACGAAATTCAACGTCGAAACGAATATGGCGGCCGGGCGAATTCATTTTTGTTAACGGTGCAATTACTTTCGAAATGATTGACGGCAAATAGTACGCGCTGTTTGCGCGACCACGTTCGTCAGATTATATATTTAGCGATTGTTTCGACGTTTTTTCCTCTCCCCCTTCGACCAAACCTTGTTTTTTTTTTATTTTTCTCTTTCAAATATAATTGATTGACAGCGTGCAACGCCGAAATTCAATTACCGTTGATACAACGCTCGAGTACCGTCGACTTCTGATCAATACTCGAACACGACCGTTTCTCGGTCCGTGTTCCACGCGTACGGACACGCACGCGGAAAAAATACACGCCATGATGCTCGTTCGAAACGAAATCTAAATTCGAATCATCGTCGTTGTCGTCGTCGTCGTCGTCGTCGTTGCTTGACACCACCTTCTTCATCCCCTTTCGCCAGTGTGGCGGCTATGTAATCATTTCAGGGAAAACGTCGACGGTAGTGAGTAGGACGTTTCTCGCGGTCTGAAAGAAATTCATAATTACACAGGTTCGTTAGCGGTTTCACCGGGTATTTCGTTTTTGAAGTTAATCGACGATGAAAGAATTTAGCTCGGATCGCGATGAGCGAGCTGGGCTTAAAATACGAGCAGCTTTCGTGGCTTTGACCATTAAAAGCCGTACTGCGATGCGGTTAACCTCAAAAAGTCTATAGTTCGGCCTTCCGTCGGCTACCCTGGGCAATTTCGCCGGAGAATATGAGAAAGGATAGCGGAGGAGGAACGAGGTCGGCCACGCGCGCGTAGGCTCGTCCTTTTTCTTCCTTTTTTCCCTTTTTTTTCTTCTTCTCCCATCTTCTTCCTTTTTTTTTTACTTTCCTTCTTTCTTTCTTTCGCGTAGTTGCATCGAAAAGGAAGGATGTTGCGCGGCGTCGTTAACGAAAGTAGGCCACGTTACCCCGTGGATAATGCTGGGTCGCTTAATCGTGCAACCTTCGTTTCTACGTGTTTTATTTTGCCAATGAAAAGAAAGAAAATGCGCACACACGTACATACATGCACACACAAAAAGGGAAATTTAAAAAAACTATTTGAAGGTGTGGGGGAGGAAGATTCGTTAATTTTGCGGACTCTCGTTAAACGTTTCCCGCGAAAATCCTTTTGAAATACCGCTCGCGTTAATCCGATTGATCGAGAAAAGAAAAAGAAAGAATACGGATGGGGTCATTTGGGGTTAGAGGGTACCTGAAATAACAGGAGGTCTTGTCGGATTACCCGATGTATTTGTTCAGAGGGTTCCACTCGTAAATTGTTTCTCGACCGGGTTACGATTCTCACAGGTCGAACATCAGGGTGGAGGTTTTGTTTGAAGAGAAGAAGAATATCCGCTTCGTAACATTGTGGTCTTACGTAATAACCACCGAGAGAACCGAAGAATTCTTCAAATATTTGTAAACATCGATCCACCCTTTATTTTGATCCTGCCTTTGTTAGAACGTTGTGCCTTTCGATCGTGATCTGATAAAAAAAAAAAAAAGAAAAAAGAAAAAAGAGAAACGAACAAAGAAAAATGAGGAAAGGAGTAACGAATCACCTCAATCCCCTTTCCTTCCACTGTATCCCGGTTAAGGCAATATCCATCCTTGCTATCATTGTACACAAACAATGAGCTATTATAGAGAACGTGTAGAACATAAACATAACGTGCAACGGATGAAAGGTACACAAATCGTTAGGGAGAACAAGGCGTCTCGTTTAAAGTACAGATGAAACGACCTGTACCGGCCTGGCTTACACCACAATGATGCAACCGGGTACGGCGCCCTTATAGAAAACGTGGTGCACGAGGAAGAAACGAGAGGAGCATGCCTCGTGCACGACGTGCCTCTCAACCATAGCCAGTTATATGTACACTTCTATATACACGCGCGTCGTATACACGCCGAGTCCTAGATTCTCGGTTTCGTATCCGTGAGAGAGAAGAGAAGGAACAAACTCGCGGCTCGCCAGTCCCACGGAGCCTCTCAGTGTCCTCAGTTATCTCGGCCAGAGGGGGGCCTCACCTCTACGAACGATCCTCTTCTGGTCCCCTTTCTCTTGGCCAGTCCTTTCGAATGCATCCATCTCTATGTCCCCTTCTTCCCTCTTTGCACTCTTGTCTCCTTTTTTTCACCCTACAGGAGAATCTATCCGTGTCTCTTTTACACGTCAGAGGATCCCGTTTCTTCTCTTTCTTCAACATCATACCTTATTACGGAGTTAATCCTTTCTCTGGCTTTTCTTTTTTTTTTCGTTTCCTTTCTTTTTTACTCCTTTCCTTTCTATCCGTTTCTATCTCATCGTTGCGAATCCTCGCGTTTAATTCCGCGTCTGTCAGCGTATCTTTCTCTTCGTCACGACTCCGAGGCTCACCTCTGCGCTCTCGTAAAATATGTATCTAAGTTTCGTCGATAATGAGAAGACGAACGTTCGCTCGTCGTTTTCTCCTCCCTTGTCGAAGGGGGAAAGCGAATCAGCTTTTTACGAATGCGAGAAAGCTTCTTTCTTAGACGAGTCGCGTGTATCCGTGTTGTTGTGAAGAATAATTTTTCATTTCTCATTCATAAGGATGCACAACGAAACGCTCTTACCGTTAGCGCCGATGCGCGCCACCGTTAGTCGTTGACATTTTTCTTTTTTCCTTCTCTTATCGATTGGAATGGCAAAGTTTAATTAGACAGCCAACAAATTCCAGAGGAAATTACTCGACTCGTTTTAATATCCCCTGCGTGCCCGGTGAATTCCACAGGAGACCGTCGAAAGGCCGAACTTAAGATACCTCGTGACCTGACCTCAACCTGTTCGACCATTCGGCACTCCTGTTTCTTTCGCCTTCTTTTTTTCCCTTCATCTTCTGTTCTTCATGGGACCAAGCCCCAAAGTACTGTCAGCCACCTTTTCCTCGATCCCTCTCTCGACCTCGAACCACCTTCCCTCTCTTTTTTTCTTTCTCGACCAGTCATTGGAATTCATCTTCGAAATACGTCTCCGTTCTCTTTCATCCACCTCCTCTTTCTGTACGAAACCTCGCCTTTATCCTTTTCTTCGAGCTGCCTCCGTTTTACGCGATCCTTCCAAAACATCATTGTAAAACCGGCACTTATTCATCCGTCCATTGACTCCTTCTTCGTTCGCTTTATTTTGATCCGGTGCAGTAACGTTACACGCGAGACGCACAAAACGATCCTCAATGGCCCTCTTTGTGTTTCCGTGCACGTTGTCAGCCCCCCGAAATTCAAGCAGCCAGTTTCTTCCTCCTACTCATGTTGCCACGTATCGAGTTTCCACTGTGAGTTATGAATTTAAGATAACAAGTATGTACGTAGAATGGAAAAATTCGACGTTGCTCTCGAACGACGGACGAAATCGTTCTTCGATGTACACTGGATTACGTGTACAGTTTGAATATACGTATCCTCTACTGCAGAATCGTCAACTATGACAGGGGTTGAAGTTTATCTGGTTTGTTTTGTAGATACGTAATGACGAAACAATGGCACGTCTTGATCGTGCATCGGATACACGTAATCGTGGCCGGTTCAGCCAGATTTCACTCAACGCCCGCTGCTTGAATATGCAACAGCGGCCCGACATTCGTTGTTTCTGCACACGCGAAAGGTCTTGATACTCCGTTCCATGATTTATTCTTGGGATACGATGAAAGTCCGCCCCGTTCGATTACGTGTGAAACTATCCTTGGCTCTCGACTTTTAATAATCTTGAATCTTCCGTGGATGGAAGTTGGAATTCCATTCTTATTCCTATTCTCTTCTCTTTCTTTTTTCCTTTTCGTTTTCTTTTTTAATTTTATTGAATGAAGGCTGGGCGTGTTTAAGGTGAATCAGAAGTATATTATATTATGGGGATACTGTTGTAGCATAATGCGCATAAAGTTTGCAAATCACGAGCTCTTTCGCTTGGGTTAGTATTATAGTATAATGCAAGAAGTGAATCGTTCAACGTGTGACGGAACTTCATGCAAAAGCCGGCACGAGAGACAAGAAAGGCGTGTCTCGGGACATACCGTACCGAAAAGGTTGAGAAACGAGTCGCACGCCATTAGGTAACACGCTAATCCATTTGCATTAGTAGCCGCACGGAGCGACATTATCGGATTCTCGATTTCACATTCGAGACTTAAATTTTAAAGCTTCTTCCCGTGATACTGTTTCTTTTTTTGTCTTTTTCTTTGTTTGATGGATTTATTAAACAATGATAGCTTTTCATGTCATAGAACTTTTAGCCTGTTATCGACGCTTGTTGGCTAGGCGTTAAGAAATTATTTATGTATTCATTTATTTAACGAATAAAGGGTTAACAAAAGAATCGTTTAAAATTAATAAATTTATTTTAAACTTGACAAAAAAGCACTTTTAACGACGTGAAATTTCAGTTGTCAATGTGTTAGTGTAATTTGCGAATTTATAGAATTAGAATATTACACGTAGTTCGTGTTTGGTACTCCTCAGTTCTATAAATTGATACTAGAGTTAGAGTTAAAAGTAAACTTTATTACAAGTAGAACCTGGTTCTGTCGTATTCGGAGCATAACCCGTGCCACCCGTCCCAAGGGATTACTTCCAAACTAAGTTTCAGTCTATAAAATTGAACATCACTAGATGTAGATTCAAAGGCAAATACGTAACTCTAACGTGTGTAACTATTAGGTCGTGTAATACGAAATGTCGGATTCAAATGTTACGTTCCCCTTGATTGACGCCTAATATATATATACGAATCTTTAGATTCTTCGAAGATAACTTAACAAGAATTGCATGAACTTTAAGTTAACACGAAAGAACCCGGAACTTTTCAACATTCGACTAATTCACTTGAGTGATCAATTTACGAATGATTATAAATCCGTCGTTGATATAATAAAAATCATATGATAAGGATACCTTATCTAACATAAGGTTGAATGTTAAACGAAGAAAGGAAAAATGATAAAAAAGTAATAAATAATTCTTGGAATATTACATAGTTATTTCAGCAATATTTGTCGAATAACCCACACTTTGGGTCTTTTCATGCCCTCTTCGATGGCCGTCAGTATTCTCCTACGCCCACTCCTCCGATCTGCCTATCCCTCTTCGTCGCTTTCCTCTCGCACGTTTTCCCTCCTTCTACTCTCCTCTCCCTTCTTCTGTCCGGTCGGTGTGGCTCGTTTTCTCATTGTCAGTATTCGTCTCTTTGTCTCTCTCTTCTTCGACGTTCTACCGCCACGTCGCGTCGTTCTCCCAGGGCCTTCTCTGGCCGCCTGTAGCTCTTCTGGAACTTCTCGTTGCCCCTTCCACAGGAATTCTCCTTTTCTATGGTCTTCCAGGTTGCCTCAGGCTTTCCAAACTTTACCATCTTCTCGTCCCTGAAAGGAACAGGAGGAAAAGGCGAGCAAAGGACCTTCCTTCCTTACGTTTTTCCACTTCTTTTTTTTTCCTTCGTCCTGTTTCCCTCTGCTTGTTCTCAGTCTTGATTTCTTGACTTCTCGGATCGTTCACTTTTCGCCTGTATCGCGAGGATTTCTTCGTGTCTGTTCCCTCGTTTCGTTTGGTTCCATCGGTTTTCATCTGCATCATCCACCGTGTACTTGTCTCTCCTCGCGGATTTAATCCTCTCCTTGATTTTCCCTCGTGCGGAGCACCGCGATTAAGACAAAATACAACGGGTCCATCGAAGCGTAGAGACCGCCAGCTTCTACCTTCTCCCCTCGTATCGTACCATCGGCAAGCATCTTTCGAGCTTCCTAACGACGAAACTTGGGGTAATTGGATTTAATGAGCATTCTTTTCCCGTCCGGAGATCCTGATACACCGTGGTCGGGCTCGTTCGGCCTCCGTGTTCGTTCGATTGTGAAACACTCGAGCACGCTTTGCTTGCTCGGCTTGTTCGATGTAACCTAACTTATACCTGAACTTGAATCTCGATATTCCAAGTAGACTAGCGGATACGTGTGTTCACCGCGTAGTGATTAATACTGGATGAAATTTTTAGTCGACGAAGATTTACCTTGTGCAGATCGATCATCGTGACATCGACGAACACGCTTCGCATGAATTCCGGTTTGAAACTGCTCTTACATTTTGATATAGTGTATATAAAAGGTTTATACACATGGATTGATAGATATAATAATATCAAAATAACTGTCCTATTCGAATACATTTCACACCGCATTTTCCATGTATCACATACGAGAGTTCTTCGGCTGTGCTCGTTTCTGGCCGCAAAACGGAAAAGCATGTATCGAACTCCGTGCGAAACTATGCCGAGAGAAACGTTCTGAAAAAGTTTCCTCCTCTCTATCCGTATAGTTCCAAGTGGATTATGTATCCGGCGGTCGTCGTACATCTTTTCGAAACGAAACTTTGTACCTAATCGCTGGCAGATTGTACGAGGCGAGGACGAGGCGCTTCGATATAGTACCTAACCCTTGTGATATATCACGTTAACGCGCGTACTGATTTATTATCTCGGGAATTGACCTCGGGTGCGCGATCCCAAGGTGCACGGTGATCGCCGATAGGACCCCCCTTTCGATAATGTCGACTGTGCACGCCGGCCAAATCATTGTTCTTTTAACGAAATTGCATCTATACGCCGCGCGGCATTTAACCCTTTGCACTCCTCGACTTATCTCGCCGGGAACGAACAACCAACCGCGATTCACCTTTGCTCCGTATTAACAACGTTACGTGTGTGCAACGTAGAGCACGGGTCTGTGCTAAACTAACGTTTCGAATGGTGAGTTCTACCTAGTGGAATTAGCGTATGTTGTTCCATGGAATAACATAATCGAGAGATATGTAACGTGGAGTTAGACACTTGAGTATACACTTTTTTACGAGTATGACTTGTTGTATTTGTTTCTTGCGGCAGGTGTAATGAATTGTTCAGTGGAATTATTTCCTACGACTGGTTTTATGTTCTATGGAAATTAATTGGTATTACTGAAAGTGTCCTTTTGTTGGTTTTCTTACTAGTGTGTTCTACAGTTAAAAATGAGATTGAAATGTTCTTAATAAAAATATGAATCGTGAAATAAAACGTTTTTATCAAATTTTATCCTACTTTTGTTAAATGTTCACTTTCTCAGTTAATTCATCTCGAGTACATGCTTTTGTATTGTAAACTTTTTCTTTCGGAGTATCATATAAGTATTATACAGGTGATCTAGGGGATCAAGAAATTGGTATCGAATATCTTATCCTGTATCGAACTAAGAGAAAGTGCATTTACCCTATCCTTCCTACTGTTTCTTATTTTCGCTCTAACTTTTTAATCAAGCATTTACGAATCTTTGCTTATATGACTTTTTAGTTTGATTTTTAATTACAAAACGTATTGACAAAGTTTGTACAGAAATATACGCGATACCATGTATTTGTCGAAATGCATGTGTGTATAACGAAGAGAAATTGTCTTACTCCAATCTGCTGTAATTGTATTTTTTTTTTCTATTTGTAAGGAGTAAAACTTACGATTAGTCACGGAATCTCATTTTGATGAAAGGAGTAAATGAATAATTGCTCTTGATGAATTTCTTTGAACCTGTGTAACTGGATTTGCCTGAACTTGAGAGGAAAAAGATTACGAACTCATTTTAATCGGAGACGTAGGAATTGGATTTCTTGATGACAGTGCAACGGTGGCGCAGTCGTAAGCAGGGAAAATAAGATTTACAAAATATACATGGATACGCAGCTTTCCAAGTATATACATACCAGCAAAAGTCATTAACTGATTTTATCAAGTTTCACATTACTAATTCATAATTTTATCCTCCTTTTGGAGAAACGTCTTTGTTAATACATCTCTCTTTTCCATTTCCACTTTCTTTCTTCGGTTATTTTCAGGGCAGAAAGTTGAAAGTTAATATAACACGCGGATCTATAATTCATGTGACTGATATAATTAAAAAATTTTACCGAATCTCATATTTTTCACTCACAGCATATGTAACCCTCCTTTCGATGATACGTATTCATCGATTTCTCTTGTCTTTCCACTTTCTTCCTTGTTTCACTGCAACAGTTTTATAGTGCAGAAAATCGAAAGTTAATAGTTGTAGAGGATTACGAGCCACACCGATCGACGGTGTAATTCATCGTAACGAGGAAAAAGGATGCGATAGATTGCGTGTTTGTCTCCTTTCTTCTATTAACTCAAGCCTGTCGAAACCTTCAATTACGTTATAATTGAGGGTTTTACACGGCAACGGTTTAGCCTGAGTCCTTTCCCCTCAGGTTTTTCGAAAATTGCGCGTCGAAAAGTTCGTTGACTCGGATTCGTCAGGTTCACCAGCGGTTAGGAATATAATCATCGTCATCTTGGTTCGTCATCGGCGATCGTCGATGGTGGTAATGCGAATCTCTCGAACGAGCGGAGAGAAAACGCGTAGAAAGAGGAAAAAAAGAGAAGGAGAGAGAAAGGGACGTTTGCGTGAAACGTCGCTTTGTCCACGGGTAACTCGATTCCAAGAGAGCGAGAGAGAGAAAGAGAAAAAAAGGAAATCTCATAGGTCATCGTTGCGTTATCTGTCGATCGAAATGTGCAACGTCAGGCGGAAAGAAAATCATCGTGATTAATTTTGCCAACGATTAGCCACGCTGGACTGTGTTCCGATCATTAACCACGATATGTATTTAACCCGCTGAAACGTCCTTGTATCCTTGAACGGGGGAACTTTCATGAAATATAATTCATCTAGCGAGGAAAAATTCATTTTACCCATTTTCTCTTCGAAGATAGTCATATTACGAATCTTTATCTTCGCGGTGGAAAGGAAAACGAAGAAGCACGAAGTAGACGAAGAAATAGTAGTGGAAAAGAGACATTTATTCAAGTTTCTTTACACTTCCATAACAGATAGGAAATCTCGGGGAACAGTGATCTACCGCGGGGGCGGATGAGATACGAGCTCGCGCGGAAATGTTACTCTCTAAAATGGAGAAAACGGAGGAAACGCGCGCTTCTCGGTTCGGCCAGGTTCACGAACAGTGGGAGCTTGTGTATCTCCGTCATAGATTTTACTTCGAACTTGCCTTGCTGCAAGTTACTTATAGTTTCGAAGTTGTACACGGTATCATTGCCTCGTCGTGTACCAAGACCTTTTGATCTGTTTGGATTTCATTTGTGGCCGCAAGGGAGGACCCGAGATATCCTCGTCGCGGAAACTCCCGTCTCTCTTTTCTTTTCTCGGAAAAATTTGTTACCCCTAGGCTGTTTCCTGATGACATCGTGCGTTCCGTTTCCATGGTCCCTTCTTCTTCTTCTTCTTCTTCTTCTTCTTCTTCTTCTTCTTCTTCTTCTGCTTCTTTTTCTTCTTCTCCTTCCTATATACTGCCTACACGACCTTCTTCTTATTCTTCACATCCCCTGCCTCTTCTCTACGCTAAAGAGCAACCACCTCCTCTCTCACAGTAAGAGCGCACTTCCGACCGGAGCTCAGAACACGCGCGCTCGCGCTCGCGCGCACACTCTCGACCTCTTTGCGTTCTTCTTCTTTTCTCTCACAGCTAAAGATTAACGCACTGCATTTATTGCGGCCAGTTTCTCGGGAAACGCCTATCCCCCGGGTAATACGCCCGTGGTAATAACCTTCCACCTGTAACGACCGATTTCGATCATCGACCGTACCAGCCTGTAATTATATGCAGCTTTGTTGAACGTCTCCTTATTTGAGGAACGATCTGTGTACGGAAGTAATGCGTCCATGTTCATTTGATCCTTTTACGGTGTACGATCAAATGAGCGAGAATACGGAAGGAATTCGTTGAAAAATATAGTTACACGGATCGTTTTGCTCGTTTAGGCTATTTGCATTCACGGTGTTGAATGTAAAAGAACGGGATTTTAGTTGTTTTACGTGTAATGAGGTTTAATAACTATGTTGTGGTTCGAGTAACTTAACGCTAGATTTCTTGGTGATTAATGTATTAATACAGTGTGTAACGAAAGTTCTTAGTATTTGAATTCTATCATTTATCGTGGTAGAATGGAGGTGTGTAAAAGGGAAAACGATATTTTTATGTCAAATGTTCGAAACGTCGAAAATTTAAGAAAAATTAATGTCAGTACGTAAATCAAATGTTTTTGCAATCCGAGCTCGGGAATTTTTATTACAAACGATAGTTTTTATTTGACTATTCAAAGTGATAGATTCTTCGAAACGTGAGGATGAAAATATCAGATTTTCAAACTATACATCCACTGGCTATAAATTACTCTTAGTAATAAAAGTTTTAACGAAGAAAATATAGAGTCATTTGTATCATTGGAAAAAGGTTAAAATTTCAGTTTGTTTCTGCTGTAAAAGTAGCGACAGTATACCAGACACGAAGTACGTCAGCTGCCTCTATTTCATCAATGTCAGATTTACAAGCGTGTCCAACCAGATCAAGCATTCACCTATCGAAATCTGTCAAGATTAGTCGCAAAAAAAATTGCACGCAGTGAACGTCACGAATCCGATCGTTAGACGTGTTATTCCGCTGTAAAATCCTCTTGGCGGCCTTTACGACTCTGTCGCTTGCTTTTGTCCACCAGATTTCGGATCCCGTGTCTCTCCTCTTCGCTCCCTCTACCCTTTTTCCTTTCTTTTCTTTTTTCTCCCATATCGGAGCATAGGAACATAAGCCTGTCTTACCGCATCCTTAATCCCAATTCACGTTTGTCGACATGTGTTAGCTTTATGTTCTTTATCCGTTCAAATCGAAGGTGTATCCGATTGTTCGTCTTCCTTTTATTACCATCAGACAGGATTCACAATTAAATTAACTCTTCCCTGTATAGAAATTTAATTGACCCTGCGGAAACTGGTCGAGTGAGAAATGGTCAAAAACGAAAAGATATACGCGGTGGCCGTGACATTCCTTTTGAATTAAAATATAGCTACACGGTAATTTACGTAACTGTTTACTGTAATTAATTAAACTGGGGCGAAGCCCGCGAGTACGAGGCCAGGCAAGCCGGTAATTATTTGAGACGTACGTTTAGATTAAACGTGTTAACCTGATTAAAAAAGTGTTCCGCGGGAACTATTGTGTGGAAAAAAATTTTAATTAACGAAATGATATAATGCTCGATGGTTGTACGAAGAGATTGCATTACCAAATCTTTTTCTCATCGTGATATAGCACCACTTCACAGATTCGTTTTATTAATCTTGTGAGTATGTGCAACATTTAATAGACATTCCAATTATTACGATGAGTACATTCATATTATCTATTAATTCTTCAACTTTTCGACTGCTCCGGCTCAGATTTTAATCAGAATGAAATCTAGACATTGTAAGATTTTATGCTTCTTGATATTTCGCGATAATTTAAGTTTAGTGTATTATTACGCGAATAACGAGTCCATGGATTAATTTTAAAACATTTGCTGCAATGAAAGTGTAAGCTAGTAAAAAGTTATTTTTCTTAACGTTTCAATACTAATAGTTACAACATACTTTCTCGAATATTAAAAAATTCATACGCCACTCTCCCAAAACAAAACTCACTTATCTGTATTTCATCACAACTCTCAATATTTCTCAAAAAAAAAAAAAAAAAAAAAAAATTGAACGCATAACCCATCACGAAACAAATTCCCCGTTTAAATCAAACTCGCGTCGCCGTAAATCCCTCCCCGTAAAACGCCCTCGCAATTTCTCAGTCTCCTCCCCTATCCCACTACAGTGTTCTCTTTTTTTCTAATTTATCGCAAGGTAAGCCCGTTCGGAACTCTCCTTAATCCCAGGTTCACGCGTCCCCGTGTCGAGCCTGGTTTTACACGTTGTCGGGCGCGAGCAAATCTCGTTTTCACGTGCGTGCACGTGGACATGGAGAGAGGGGTGGTTAGGGGAGAAACGAAATGCGTGTGTTCCACGACCAGGCAAGCGGAGCTTTTTCTCCGCCGGTATAGGAACGCGAGTTCCCGGCAAACGCGAGCAACTCGAGCGATGTAAACGGGCGTCAATCCGTGACGCGGCGCCGCGCCGAGCCGAGCCGGACGTCGCGTCGCCTCGTTTTGTTTATTTTTCGAGGAAAGCGCCGCGCAGCACGTGGCAGCAGCTTGCAAATGACACATGTACACACGCTGCCGCCACTCCTCCTCCCTTCCCCTCCACCCTTCGTTCCTCCTCTTCACCCCTTCGCTTACGTGTACCTCATTCATGCGGACCGATCGTCCGGGACAACCGCTTCCATCCCTGCAAAAAAGGT
Organism: Anthophora plumipes; assembly: GCA_951804975.1. Lineage (NCBI taxonomy): Eukaryota > Metazoa > Arthropoda > Insecta > Hymenoptera > Apidae > Anthophora > Anthophora plumipes. The sequence goes on along the minus strand of OX638116.1, from coordinate 16,051,092 downwards.
ACGTAACGGCCTCTTCGGCGATACTCGCTGTGAAAATGACGACCGATGGAAACGTGTTGGAACAGCTTGCGACAAAATTTTCGAGGTGATCATTACGAGGAAAGGTTGTTCTTTGAAGTTGAACAGAGGGCTTTTTTTCTCTTTCTTTCTCTCATTCTCTCTTTGTGACAAGTATTTTCGAGTAATTGACGTTGCAACCTTTGCAGAAGGTTTGTAGGTTCATTGTTGGGATTATTGAAGAGGTGTTTTTGCGAAGCGATCGAGGTCAGGGATAACGAAGTTTGATTATCTATTTAACTGTTGCACCTTCTTTGTACATCACTTCTGTTCCATTGTTGTTGGACGGTGGTGCAAAAACTATACCACCTGGTAAATTGATACTACCGTGGTGTTTGAAGAACTGTGATGGGAAAAAGTGTACCACCGGTGTAAATAAAAATATACTTGTTGAAGAAGTAATGACTGTACTTCTTTCATTGTTAACCCTTTGACTACGACGCGCTCCAATTCAGAACAATATATTTTCACGTATGTCAGTGGGACAAGCTGATTTTTATATTATTATAGCGTTTGCAAAATTGAAATTGAAAAATGCATTGTAAACACACGACAATATCGAAATTATTGTGAATATTAATTTAGATACGGTTGCTATGCTTCATCTAACAAGTGGCCTACTTACAAATGGCTTACATCAGTTCAGTAAAACAGCAAATATATTGTAAGAAACAAATTTATGGTTTTGTGAGAGCGTACACATACGCCTTTAGCAGTCAAAGGATTAAAGATGTAAAGTATTTGATATAGAAAGGAAAAACTAGTTTCAATTATTTTTTGCAACAGTGATTATTAAAATGTTGCTTGGTCTTTGTGCCTGCACGAATTAAGACAGTGTTATAGTCTTTTTTATTCAGGAAGAAGAAATGTGTAGCTGATTGTAGGTTCATATTCTGATGGAATAAAGGTAGCAATTAATAATTGCTATGAATAGATTATCCGGTGGCAATGTAATAACTCAATAATTGTAGAATGAAATAATACAACGATGCAAGCATGACATGTCAAGATTAAGCATGACGCACTGATATATGCGTTTAGCAAAGATTATTAACTCTATCACTAACAATTAGCTTGGTTCAACTTATATATCTACATTTGAGGGAAGTGCATTCTTGTCGTAGTCTTGTGGTGCTCTACACACCATTTATAAAAGAAGATAGAAATGTACGATTAAAGGAAGAGTAACAATGACTAGTACAGAAAAGTTCCACTTATTCCTGTTGGCTCCCTCGTTTTCTTATCTATGCACTGTGAAAAGCCCTCAGTCGATTTTTATCTCTTCGAAAGCTAACACACACGTCTTTTTATGTACCACGTACATACTCTACTTCCTGGGTGTTATTATCTTATTTCATATTTATTCCATAAAGTTGACGGAAGCCTTGAATTTTCATAAAGACATGCATAGATATTCTTTCTATCCCACTGTTGAACATTCTACAATATCCTGAACAGCTTGTAAGAATACACATTATATACTCGTGAATTAAAGATGAGACACGGGAAATCGACTACTCGCCGTGTATTTTTTTTTTGTTTTTTTCCTTTTCAGGAAAGGTAATAACACCTGGATGAGCATTATGTCTGCTCATGAATTTAAAAGACTATCAATACCTAATTTAATCCCGAAAATATTCCATTCTCTTTCCATTCTATTCATATATATATAACTCACGTATAATTGACGCGCAGCATCTCTATTCGTGTATTAAATAACGTGATAAACCGTGTAAAGCTAATTGGTCGCCTAGATGAATAATTTAATAAAGATGTTGGCCCGATTAGCGAGAACTAGTGGGGAGTTCGTTAAACGCGTGCTCCTAGTGGTCGGTCGGAGGATTAGTTCGATGGTCTTACGATTTTATCGTACGTAGAAAGAGAGAGGGAGAGCTAAGTGTGCAATGTTGGTGCACACGGTATGCTCAAGTCGTAAAGAGTCGACAATGACACATAAATATCGCGATAGTTCGCACGCGAAAGCCGTAAGGCTGTTTTTAAGCTGCCTTAGAACATTCCCTTATGCTACTATACAGACTACTATATTTGCAGTGGCTCTTCATTATCTAAGCCTGGGACCATTAGCATAATGAATGGTGAATGTCATAAAATCGGGCTGCGAGGTTAACAGGTACCGGTGCCAAGATATTTACCTCTTTATCCCTCGAGCGGGTTGTGACGCGTCCGTTAAATTACGTTGCTCGCGAATGGAAAAAGATGAAGAGGAAGGAGAAGATTGTCGCATCCTGATGACTCGCGGAGTCGACAAGTTGCGATAGGATGAGTTTATCTAGGTGATGGAGAGGGGAGGAGGGCGAGTAGAGAGCCTCCAGCTCGTTTCGAAGGACGATATTAAATTAAATCTTCGTCCTTTTTGTAACTCGTCCAGAGAGCGCAGAATGATTACTAATAAATTATCCTTTCATTAAATTGTGATTGATAGTTTATTACTTCCCACTTGGTAGGTTATTAGATACTCTTTATTTCTTTTTGCATAGAGTAACTTTTCTTTGATTCTTTGTTACGAATAGATGTATATTAAAGTCGCGTTTAATACGAAACGTTGAATTTCTAATCATTTGATAAACTGTGATTATTCGAGCGAACAGTTGCATTGTCGTACAATTCTTTACGTGACGTAATATTTATGGTATGTCTTACGTAAAAGGAATTGTTCGATTCTTCTTTGTCTAAAAGTCCGGTCTACCGAAATGGCTGTTGTTCATGTATTTTAATCCGTAAATGGATGTAGTTGGTGAAGTAGGTCGAATTAGAGGAAATTGAACTTACGAAAGTCATTGGAAATTCATGAAGAATATCAACAGCTGAAGTTGCCAAGGATGTTTCAAGGTCAAGCTGGTCTTCTCTTCAGCCTCAGTACCCTTTGGGATGGCCGCCGCTTTTAACAACTTCAATGGCCTGTCGTCGTACGAGGTCTTTCAACATCCGCGAGTACATAATGAAATCATCTTGGAGAGTACATCTTGTCTAGTTGTATAGGTCAAAACTTCGTTTCTCCACCTCGGAAGAACGTTCATCCAGGGTGTGCTTACGAGATCACAGGGTAGATTTCTAATTTTGAAAATATCCTTGACGTCACTGGCAACTTCCACACTCGACCTTCTTTCATCCCCGCGAGTCCCATTCTTGAAATCAACCTACTTTCGTGAACGCGTGTGCACACTTATGAATTGAAATAGTACATTCTACATTTATATTAGAATTTTCCTGACGGTATAAATTGTTTCGAAAGCTAACATGCCTGAAGTTCAAACAACCCAAACCACCAGTGATTACGAAAGTAATACCATGGAGAATTCAAAATTAACTGTACATTCTACAAAGTTACTACGTAATATTTTTCTTAAATTCTCACGTTCGTTAAACTGTTCAGCGATGTGAAACCTTTGACCAACAGTTTACACATCCTAACGAGTGTAGATTAAACGTAACTCGTACCTGACCAAACTCAACAATTTCAAATATTCCTGAATGTCGAAAACTCACGTTCGAGCTAGATGTGTTCATTTGAATATGTTCATAGCGAGTGACGACAGTAACGATCACCAGTGAACATCGTTGGTGTGCTGTTTTGAGACTATTCTATCTTGAATGGAGCAATTACGAAGCAAGATCTGGATTTGTGCCGGCTTCTTTGGCCACGATGCGCTCCTTTTTCTTTGTCCCGATGCCGCGAGGTGGCGCGTTAATCTCTTCTTGAAGAGCCCAGCTGAATTGGATGATTCAGGTGAAGTTTGCCGGGAGTACATACTCGCTCATAGGGGGGGTCACCGCTATCTCCTCGTATGAAAAGGGGTTGGAAACCCTTCAGGCTGTGTGTTGGCAGGGGTTCGATCCCCCGGCGCACGTTAAGCCTCGTTTTCAGAGTTACAACGGGAGAGAAACGACTGTCGCCGTCGACGTCCTCCTCATCCACGTTGGTTGACAATAAACGAGGCGGGTGCAGGCCGAAAATTCGCCGGTGTCGCCTTGCAAAATTAACGAATTCAATCAACACCGGGCACCGTTGGTCGCGACGGGTTTTGCTTAACGAGACGAGGCTCACGTTGCGTCTGCCGCTGACACATAATACGTCGCGTTCGCTATCCTAGTAACTCTGTTTAGTTAATGAGCGGAATCGACGCTGGTAGAATCAGGGCCGGTGTAATCCGTGGGGGTCGTTTATATTCGGACGTAATCTAGACCGGCGTGAAATCACCGGTTGGAACTCATTTTCGAATCTTCTCATCCCGTTAATCACTCGCTGTATAACAGCTCACTTGTTATTCGTCGCGGGTGTGTAGGTGTCTTGAAGAGAGGACATAAGGAACGATTCATAGACTGTGGCGGTGAAAAGTTTGGTATGATTATGCGTTGCATGGAAGGGGAGAAGATTTGTCACAGAATGTTAAACATCGAAGTTTCGAGAATTTCTTATTGAGTTCTGTCGATACGATTAATTAATTAATCTCACAATAATTATATTTTTTTTACCTGATTCACCATTCAAATGATCATTGAAATAAACTTTTTATTATTTGTAATACTATAACTTATATTCTTGCCATAATCGGCTAAGTAATATTGCAAATGATAGAAAACGATAAGAAAAGAAACGCACATATTGGAATGCTAATTGTGCTCATGTGAGACAAACGAAAGTATCATCCCTTTGGCATCACCGTTAATGCGTTACATTTAGCTATATAATAAATAATAAAGGGCTGCACGGTTAAAGACACTCTGGTGCAATTATACCGATTTACACGTGTGCGTTCGTGCGTAGAACTTGTGTAGAACATTACAAACGGTAGAAAAATCGGCGCAGCACCGACGCTTATTGATTTCTTGTAACTGTTTGAAGTGTTCCGATATAATTAAAAGATGACGTACAGCTATTAAAATTAATTAAGCCGGTCCTGTTCTGCGGTGGGTGCATCGATTGCTCGATGCCACCGATATTCCTGGATAATTCGACTCCACTCTGAGGGATTATTATCTGAATCGCGATTCCGACGGTGCATTTAATTAATTTCTCTAAGGTAGCGCGGTAGCTTGGCCGAGTATTGGCCGTAATAAAACTGGAGAATTATCGATCGTTCAAAATCTCAAAGTTTGAGCAAGTATAATTGAAATCTGTCCCATGAACGAACGAAAAATTCACCCAGAATGTACGCAACGCGTGGCTAGGTAGCGTTTTAGTACGGCAGAACGATACGTTTAGCCGCGTGCACGACGTCGTTTCAATAAATCCTCCTCGACGCTTCCACGTCCGTTAAAGCGTGCGTGGCCACGCGCGTGGAAAGCAAATTTCTCTGGCACACTCTTTTTTCTTTTTCTTTCTTTTTCTCTTGCTCTTACTCCCTGCAACGAAGTGAAACCGCACCGGTTGTGTGTTGTACGATCGCGTTATCCACAGCTATAGTAGGCACTCACGCAATATTCGTAATTCATAATGTTGAGGCCGGTGAACACGGTTGAACAAAGAAAAATTACGAAGCACACCACGGATTATTCAAGTTATTTCGTAGCTTTCACGTGTTACAAGCTTGCCTATTCGTTCGGTAGCGTGTGTGCGCGCTCGCGTTAGTATTGTCGAACCAGAAAATCGACATTTTATTTAATTGCCGTTCCTCAGATACGTAGCTTAAGCTTTTCCTTTATTTATAGTAGTTTAAATACGAATTCCCATCTCATACCATCAAGTCGTATAGGAATCCGATTTTTAATTTGCACCGTTTTATCTAGCCTCAGAACGTTTTAATGATATATTCCCGTTACGTTGAAACGTTCAAAGGAGAGAGATTCGTGCATCGACCACGTACACATTAAACCCGTGTTTCACGTTAGTTTCATGTTTTTACGAGAATTTTCCACCCCCTTCTTTTTTTTTCTCCTCCCAACTCTCATTTCTTTACCGCTTTCCTTGCCGCCCTCACCACTAACTTACCACCCGTGATTTCAATCGAATATTCGATGAAACGGTCAGCGACTTCGCCGAGAAAGCGAATTTTAATTAGCAAGAGAAACTTCCCTCGACGCGAACCCGATTAAAATCAGACGGAAACGCGGGTATTTTGTAAGTGAGATCTCTAACGATTAAAAAACTGGAACACCGTTAATTAACGGCGGCGGAATGTTAGACGTATTCGAATCATAGAAGATCGTCGAGCGTGCTTGACACGATCCTCGACTTCGTCGATTAATTATCGGAGAAGTGTGCTTGCATTCTGATCCAGTTGGAACGTCGTTCGATTAATTGTATCGTTAGATGCCGTTGGTTTTTAAATAGTTTTAATTTATTACCCTGCTCGTCGACACGTTGCTCCAGCAAGAATTCATTTTCTTGTTTCTTCGTATTCTGTCCTGGTTTTTGCTTTTGTCAACGACGACTTCATTCCTCTCGGCTTTTCGGACTCTTTTTCTCCTCGACTCTCGGTCATTTTTCTTCGTCCACCCTTGTTCTCTCCATCTACCCTCCCTTTTTTCCTTTTTTTTTTACTTCTCTTTCGATCTTTACTCGGAATACGAGGCAGCTGGCTCAAATCAGGTCGAAATTACCAAAGAACTCCCCCACAGCTTTTTTTTTCTTCCTCCTATGAACATTTCTGCATCTTTGAATCCTGAGAGCAGCCTGGTTTCGATCCTTCCTTCTTTCCAACATGTGTTTGCCGAGATTTTTTTAAAAACGGGTATGTAATATACGTTCGTGGTAAAGGTTTAAATTGAACGTAAAGTAGTCGGAATATCCTAAGGAAGTTGACACAAATTGTTGAGAATTAACCTCGATTTGTGTCTGCCATATGTGCTTGTGATTGCAAGTGTGGTGTAAGTAAAAAATTCAAGGAGCTGAATTTATCATTTATTTCGTGTTGTATCGATTTTCATTACACAGTAATGCAGGATTATTTTTGCGATATAGTATAAAAATTAAATAGTTAAAATATTAGAAAGAGTAGTCAAACAGTCTGAATATCTCGGAACAAATATATAAAACAGAGACATTTAGAAAAATATACAAAACATACTGTGTCTTTTAAGATATCGTCAGATTTTTTAATTTTACACAATTTCTTCTACACCATATATATATTTTTTGTTAAGGTTAGATTAAGTAGAAGCTTTAGTACATCATTCTGTATATTTATCTCCTATTAAAAATATCAATGCGTCGTATGAATTATACATATAAACTGCACAATAGAGATATTATTATCATTAAATGATGTCAAAGTTACGTATAATAAGCGGCTTATTCAACGTTAATGATAGGTTTCGATCAATAGGAAATACGAAGCTTGTCGCGGCGAAGAAAGAGCACGGGAAAGGAATAATAGAATGATTATCGATGTTTGATTGACGCGTTCATTGCTGCCGGGATGGTTCCGTGCAACACTGTTACTAGCGACGTGCCCGGAAATGATGTAGAAAATCGGGTCTTTGATGCGTGCCATTAGTATGCGAAAATGTCGGAATCGATGGAAAGGTTTTAACGCTCCATTTCGCTTTTAAGCCTGGCATTTTATAACATTCGTGCCGCTTCCTGAAAACGGTTATTAAATCAATTATCAGGCGAATTATCGGTTAAAAGCAAAATAGAATTTTTGCTCGTGAACCCGTTAACCTTCGTTTCGAAATTCTATTTTCACGGTCGTGAGCGGGCAGGTGGATCCTCAGAAATATTAATGCTAGATTAATACAGCGGCTTTAATAGGTTAATCAAATAAAAAAAGTTTATGCTCAAAAATATTTTACAAAAAAATTTTAGAAAATCGAACATCGTGAAATAATTGTCACATTTATAAATGATCGCCTACCATAAGAATTTTTAATTATCCGCGTAATTTTGTCAAATTTTTAGTTTTTTATGATTCAGAAATTTTACGGAATATATGAAAGTTTTTCTTACTAGATAACGAGATTTCAGCTTCTCACGAAGGATTTTCCAAACAGGAATTGACACATATTTTTTTATTTTCACTTTTAGTACTTGTTCGATATCTGGCATCGATCTGGCACCAATCTTTCGGACCACCTCGTATACCGGTGAAACAAAAGAATGCGACAAGCGTCGTTTCATTGACAAAGCGTGGCATGAATCGAAAGGGAGATTCTCGTGACGGTCTCGTTGGGCCGCGTACAATATCGACTATAGAGTTGTTCCTCCGTGTCTTTAACCTTTCCTAGCCTCGCGATATTTTATCCATTCGTTCTTTAACTTTCCGCTACACAAACTGCAACGCGAGCCTCTTTATTTCTGTAAATAAACATTGTGCGCGACGTCGAATCGCGGCTGGCTATAAGAACTGCAATAACTAGATGCCTTTATCTTAGCCACATGTGTATATGCGTGCAATCAACTTGATAACCGCGATAATATGCAACGAACAAAGAAAGAGGGACGTTATAATCGTACTGATTCGTTTTTTCTCCCATCAACTGTCTTTGGTATACAGTTACGAGCGACAGCTACGATTAATAAAGTATTGATAAGGATAATAAATACGATTATTCATCCCTAATCATCGTTGTATTTCACGCTTTTCATATATTTACATTTGAGCAGTATCTTGTAATATTCTCTCTTCTTCCATGCGTGTTCTTCGATAATTCATCAGTTACGTTGAATAATCAAACTCTCGATTTCATATGAAATCGGAGATACACGGAGAGGCAACAAAGAACAGTTGTAAAATCGGACGGACGTTCGTATATTGTGGTTCAGCAGCGGAGTTCCATGTCGTAAAATGACGCGTCGGCAAAAATTGTCGTAAATCACGTGGAATTTTTACGTTTGTATCTTCTCCGCCCTTTTAATTGCACCGTTACGAGTTTCATTGGAACAGGCGGATCGTTCAGTTTTTACGATCGCTTTTATTAAGTTTCCAATATTCCTCTTTCTTTTTTTTTTTTTGTACCTTTAGTGACGGAACTTACATGTTTGTACGACGATTCATAGTCTCGTATCGATGCTGATAACCGTTATCCAACGACAACCATCTGTCAGGCAGCTTCCTTTTTGCCACCTCTTCTTCCTTCGTTTTATTAAGATGTTCGATGGTGAATCGATGCCGTATGTTCTCGCGGTAGAGGTGATCGATTATTGGACACGTTTGTCACAGTTAAAAACTGGACATACATTGGTACATATGTACACGATGACGTTTTTCAACGGCGAGTAGTGTTGTACGTGAAGTATACGTGCCATTTGAATTGAATCCGTTCTCTTTTCCTCTTCGTTTTCTCCCTCCTCTTCGTCGCTTTGTCGCGAGAATTCAGCTGGACACTAGCCGATAGTCTCGACCGACACACACACACACACACACACACACCTAACCAGAGCGAGAATTTCATATTTATCGGTGCAAAAAGACTGGAACACCGTTTCTGAAGATCGTGCGTGAATGCAGTGCGTGGAACGAGTTGTACACCTGTTTGATTGTTAATGGATTTTCATTTTATGTAGGCCGTAGCGAGTGAAGTTTTTGATAAATGATCATTTAGCTCTGTTGTGGTAGATTTATGGAAGATAATTTAGGGTGGAATTGTGGTAGTTAATATCGTGGTATTTGTGAAAATTTTCGACTTTGTGTCTGTTAACTTGAATATATGAATTAGTCGAGTACTCTATTTTAGTATTCTTCAACGTTGTAAGGCTTAAATTTTCACAAAGTGAAATGACACCACAACTTTGAAAACACCGTTGTACTTAAAAAAATTTTTTCGATTAAAATTGTTATTTTAAAAAATTCTTAAATTCATAATTTTCTAATCTTATAATTTTACCATAGTTAATTAGAGCAGGTTTCACGCTTCTCTTACAAAGTTTTTCTTTCAGGTGTTATAAAAAATTTTGTATTTTGCAATCGTTCAATTGTGACAGTTAATAAATTACAAAGTCGATATTTGAAATTAAAAATGAAATTACATTGATTTCAAATAAAAGAAGAAAAGAGAAATGTGTTTTTGAAAACGTTTGCAAATTGCAGCTTTCATATTTGAGAAATCAGAGGTTCCATTGTGCAGCACGATGAATTGATTGTCTTATTTGAACCAGCGGGAAGATTTGTTCATCGGCTTATTCTGTCGGAAACGCATGGAGGGAGAGGGTTTGAAATCGCGGCGTGGAACGCGTGGAGAGCGAATCTTTCATCGAGAGAGTATTCAAGGCACGGATAAAAAGGATCGAATAGATTTTAGTAGCGAGTAATCGTGCTGTGCACGATAGTTGGTTGAATGATCCTCTTTTATGGGATGTAGAGATCTTTCCTCGCAATTCTTTCCGTCTCGAATGCCTCGCTGTATTTTATCCCGTGTTCGCCTTACAAAAGATCGGTTATTCGACCGTCCCGCATTCCGTGTTCCATTTCTGAACGGGCGAGATATGCAAAATTTATCTTTAAATATTCCACACCAGCGTATTATTATATACCTTCCTCTTTCTCTCAACTTTTTTCAGTTCGCCCTTCTTTTTACCGGTGTTTTCTTTCGGTCCATTTCAAGTTTCTTTCTCTCTTGGTTCATTTTGCTTTTTTCTCTTTGTTCTCTTTTTTTTTTTTCTCTTCACTCGGATGTTGGACGAAACGAGGAAAATCAGAGCGGAAAGGAAATTGCACCGCGTTGAAATTTGCTTTCTTCACTGACGCGAAATTATCATCCCGGAAGTCAGATACGAATCTGTCAAAGCTGTCGCGGCCGACGCAACGAATTACGGGTAAACAGGGGAAACGAACGTACGTACAGGGCGTTTCCGTCGCGACTATTGATTCCTCATTGTCGTCGTACGCGCTACGAGGTACACGCGAGGCAAACTGCCACCGCGTGGACAAAAAGGTGAACCTACCTTTCTTTCTTTTTCTATTTTCTTTTTTTCTTTCTTTCCTCTCTTTTCCCTTTCTCTCGTTCATTCCCCTTTGCAACCGACCTTTTCTAAACAGCTGGCTTTTCCGAACTTTTTCAATCTCCCACCTTCGTGAATGGTTACCCTAGCGAAACGATGTTTCGCGGAAAGCAATGCTGCACGTTAACGGGATGAGGATTTGACTTTTCGATGTTGGCAATTTTATTTTTCACCGTATCTTGTTTCACTTGTTTATTCATTGTGTTATTGTAAGATTATAATGAAAGATTAAATGTATTTTATGGAGATTTGAAAAGTGTCTTAATTTTAATATGATTTAATTAAAAAAGGAAAAGAAATTTTAAATAGTGACCTAGTTATGTGTGTTGTACAAGTAGTTAGTATCTCGATGTGGTATAGTTTGCGGAAAAAATTTAGCGAGGTTGTAAAAACAGTCAGGCATCAAAGTGAACATGTTTCGAATGTTCTGATAAGAGACTTTACGTTCTAAAGACCTGAGTCCTATGGTGGTCATACATGTTTATGACACGTCAATTTAAACAGAGAAGGTAACGTTGAAATATGAAAAATGTTAAATAGCATTTATCAATCACTAGTTAGTGTTGTTTTATTCTACAAATCTTAAAACAGAATATCCTATACATTTCTGAACGCTATTGCATTAAACCCACAACTTAATGTTTGAATTTACAATATCGCTATTATTTCTACCATCAACTATACACAATCTATTATTCGTAAAAATTTAAATGTACAATTAAAATTTCAAAAATTTAATAACAATGAATTCCTTTCGTGTCTCTTATCTTGCAACACCCTATGCAATTAAAAGGGACAAATTACACATCTGCCTATCGAAAACGTGTCTCTTCGTATTGATTGCGCGTTTCGGTGTACCGGAATTTATTGTTCCTTCAATCGAATGCTTTTCCACTTAAGTGGCTGGCTCGAATTTCCCCGCCGCGAGGGTGGGCGGAATAATTTATCGAACGAAACGAATCTCTCGGTCGCGGGAACGTCGGAGAACTTTAAATCCCAGTTCGAGCGCGCTAAGGAAGATCGATATGAGTTTTTAAAAGACACGCAAAGTTCTATTTCGGTGTCGAAACGTGACCGTGTCGTTTTCGTCTTCTTGGAAGTGTGCGTCCGCGAAAGTTAAAGGAGAAAAGAAGTCTCTTCTTTTCGGTCTCCTCCTTACTGTCGCCATCTGGGCAAATTTTCGAACCGTATGTCGATCACCCGAAAATAAACCGGCAGAGAGAAACGTGCCACGGTATATACACACTTTGCACACTGTGTACAAACGTGTGAAATAGTCCGCCGAAACTCAGCCACCGTAATTATGTCTTTTTACGTTCGAACGTAATTCATTCTTGGCTCCACGAGCAGATAATTACAGGTCGCCAAGTTATACACGATTCCCCTCGTTACTTCTCCTCACCGGTTTACCTCGAAATAAATCACATCGTGGCTAGCATTCCTTTACGAAAACGATCGTTGGACCGGATGACCGATTTTCATGTATCGTTCGTGGGTTTGTGGTATATGGGTTTTGCATCTGTGAACGATAGTGGCTTGCTAGTGCTTTTTTGTCGTGCTCAAAGTTTTCCTTTGCTTCTCTACTTTCGAAAACGAAATAGGAAAAAAGAGAGTAAAAAAAAAAATGAAAAAGAAAGAAAAGAAAAAGGTACACGGAGGAAATCGTTGGAGAAAATTCTGTGCAAAGAAACTGGCGAACGTAATTATTCTGAATGGTCGAGAGTTAACGAGCTTGCGGAAATTCAGCTACTCCACGAGCTTCTGCCCCGACTCGCTAATGCGTTTCACATTTTTCCGTCGTTCGAGCTGCCGGCGGTCGCAAATCCAGCAACTCTTCTCTGCTCTTTCGACGGATCTCTCTTTGACGTCGATTGCACAGGGAGCGAGAGAGAGAGAGAGAGAGAGAGAGAGAGAGAGATGGGGGAGAGGGAGAGACACATGTAAAAGGAGCAACGTTAACGGTAATGCTGGGCTACCAAAGAGCCGCTTGTTTTCCCGTATCGAGCGCATAGAAAGGTCGTGGAACCGTTGAGACAATAATATCTGTACTACTTGTACCACGGTGTGTGGTGGTCCGGCCAATGGTCTTGGCGACAGGCCAAAAGTTTCCTCTATAAGTCTGATTCATGCGGTGAAAGTAAGAGTTTTTACCGATTCTCAAAACGCCGCCGTATCCTTAGCCCTATTTCTCTATCGATACACAGTGACACAGAAACGTAACTATCGATATATACGTATACAAGTTGTACGAACGATAAAAGTACGAATTTTGTCGGATCTTAAGGTGTTGTTACTGGATCGGAACGCATCGATAGGTGGGTCATTATAGAAACCAGTTTTAACGTAAAAAGTGATTGAAGTAGTCGAAATAAGTGGTTTGCGAAATGTTGTAAAAATTAACGAAACTTATAACGTCTCATTTTACCGAGATTTCGCACAGTTTCTCTCTTCGATTTTTGAATAATAAGTATGAATAAGTACTTCCTTTCTTTTGTATCAATGTAAAGTTGCACATCAATGGGTAAAATTAACGCGTTGGTACAGTGCAGGATTGAAGTATTTGCGAATCGTGATCTCTTAGTTTCTCATAACAGCAGATTTCATGGAAAAAGTCATTAATATTTTTTACATACAAGTTTGTCAAGTTATGTTCACAGATTCTCGAGTAACACATTTCAATCCTATATATTTTCACGAAGCACTAAAAAATTTGCCAGCTAAAAATCGCAAAAAAAAGGAAGAAAAATAAAGATTGTCAGACGTTTGTTCTAAAATCTGTTATTTTGACAATTCAATGGAAATAATAGTTTCAGTCGTTGTTATTTGGAGCTTCGTTCAATGGTCTCGCGATTCATTCTCTGAAGGACCGATGAAAAATATCGTTCTATGTTCCAGGCGTGGTCTATTAACTATTTTCGCGATCCGTGTAACAGTGTCGCGTTTCTTTTCTCGCTGGGACAATTTCTCGCGGAGAACGTGTCGCGCATATAATGCGATCGCTTTGTAATCGTCACACGCATCGTGCGCGCAGACGACCGTCGTTCGTTTCGCACAACCCTTCGAGTATTGATGGATGCGCGTTCCAACGAACTCACATAACTTTCAACGTCATAGTTACAATATTCTTTTTTTCTTTTTCTTTTTTTTTTTTTATATCTACACTGTTTCCAGGACAATATCGAGGGATTGATTTATGTAAAATCGTATACAGTTTAATAACAATAACGAAAGATCTCTTTAGCATTGAATACAAATGTTTTGAGAACGTTGAATACATATAGGAAAATAGTAATGACAATAAGGTTTATAAAGATATCGTCGTGTATAACGTAATTTCAGCTGGCTCGAAAAATAAATCAACTTTACTGCAGCATATATTAACATTATCATAGCAACGATTTACACGACTGAAATTACCACATTACGTGCGATGTAGCTGAATGTGTAGTATGTATCTAGATAATTTCTGTACCTTGTAACGAGCGTATTAAATTTACACGACGTACTATGTCAAAATGTGTGACAGCAGAGGTGGTCCCACACCTTGAATACCGTTGTGAAGCAACAAATACATACAACAGAGCGATTCTTCGTGCAAAATGTCACGTGTCCTGTGAAGTTAAATTCACAAATAGATATGTCAATGCGGCGCCACGTACAAAATGTCATGCGTCGTAAGAAATTCCGCTCGAAATTTGTTTGAAAGTTTCAGTCCAGTTGTGGAACACTCATATTAAACACGAACTCATTTTGCCAAATTACGAATTAGACGCTGTCGAACTTTAAGATACGTATTCATGTGCAGTAGAACCATAAAATTAACAACTTTATTAGGATCGAAATAGATGGGACAGGTCAAAATGAAATAAACACACTTCTTTATTAATCATAACCAATCTTTATTATGAAAATTAACAATAATTTATTATCGAACATATTTTATGACAAATCTCACTGAAGAAATATTACAAACTTCTCACACAATTTCACCTAATGCTCGTATTAATTACAACTTCCATTACTCCGATCCGAACTTGAATTGAAAATTCCTCCTTTCATAAGCAGCGAATAAATCCGGTTATAAAGAGTGAAAATTTCACGTGAAAATCTTGTAAGAATCGACGTAGTCAAACGAACTGTTCCCGAGTCGTAACTCATCGCCGTTTCAAGATGGCCGACAGACGGAAGTTTTCGTAGGGTGGGTTCGTTACAAGGAAGAGGCTTTTCCGCTCGATTTTAGTACGGCCGAGGAAATTGCAAAAGAGAAACGGCCGGTCGAAGGCGGCGACAGAATACCACGGCTTCATTACCGTCGTTAAGAAAATGCAGGCCTGCAAACCTACCGCGCGGAAAACTAGGAATTTCGAAATCGTAACCGTTTGCCTACGGACCTTGGAGAAGTAGACGGTGTCGAGGGAAAATCGTCGTTCGAGAGGCGGAATTGCAAGCGATTTCAACGGTAGGAGGGCCACTTTCATTTCTCTACGCCAGGGAAATTTTCGTTGGGCGTGTCGCATCCGCGTTTTTGCCAGCCAAGTTTTATGGTATCGTCAATCGGGAACGTAACGCGGCGTTCGAACTCTAAGATTTGCCGATTTCACTGTGTTTTTACTTTTTTTTTTTTCACATCCGGATCGAAATTATCGGAGAATCGAATAATCGAAGTTCCGAGACAAGTGAAACTTGCTTTTATTACACCGCGACATACGGCACACGACGTTATTATTTCCGGTAATTAAAAGTCGAACGATTTGAAACCTTCTTGCCTTGTAACGTGACTCCGTGCGTTTGTTTCGAATGTTCGACATGCTCCATATAATTCAAACTCGATTTAAAAAAAGAAAAAAAAGAAAAAGAAATGCGGAGTAAAAGTGTCTTTAATACTATAGCGTTAAAGTATATCGTTACAATTGGAAAGTACCTCTACCGGTATTCTAAAACATTTCTCGTACAAAATGAAAAAGTGTGAACCGTATCGGAAAGTTTTCAGCGTTTATTGTAACGATAGTTGTAACAACTGGGATGAGGAATATTTACTAGATTTTACAAGGTAGTCGGTAACAGGGACGAGGAGTTAAATTTACACAAAGGATACTCTTATCCTTTGTGCAAACAGGGTTTCGCCTGTTGGAGCCGATATTTTTTAAATCGTGTTCGAAGAGGAGAATACGCACGCTTGCGTCATTATTCTTCCTCGTTGAAATCGGGGAGGGATTACACTTTCTGCTCTTTCGCCTCTTTCACATTGAAATTCTTATTTTTTTCCCCTATCGACCGAGTTTATAACAAGGCGAATTTATCGGGGGTTAAATCGCAGGAACGGAATGCTCGAAGGGTGTAAAGATGAAATCAGCTTGGGTAGGTCGAAAATGAGAGAGAGAGAGAGAGAGAGAGAGAAGAGTACGCGTGGATCTAGATTAAAGATTTCGATAATGAAAATTCGTGATGCAAAGGTCCGTTGGCTGGACCCTAACAGCATCGTTTCTGGGATCGTAATCGAATCGTTATCGCTTCATTTCACAGTGTACAGTAATTATTTTTAATTTAACCTCGAATCAAACCCGAACAGATGCGCGTCTCTTCACTTCGAAGGATCTTTCGTCATGCATCAACGATTTAAAATCATCGAATGTCATTGCTCGATAATCACGAGGATAGTCATCTGTTTTTTTTTTATTCCTTCTTCATCTCTCCTTGTCGTGATTTCAAGGCATGTCGTTGATCAAAATTATCGGATTAGTCTTGGATTGAGATGCGAGTTATTGAACTTTCCAGACGATACCTTTCAGATCGTAGAATCTCTCTAGACTCTCCTTTTTGTCTTTCATTTTTTTTTTCTTTTTCTTCCTCCCTCTCTCTTAGCTATCTCGAACTCGTCTCGCGAACTTCTTTCATTACCCCATGATTCGACCGCGTCTAACTCAGGTATTTCATACCTGACCGCATAATTTTCCCTCGATGATGTTCCTTTAATAAATGCGAATCATACCCTCTGGTAATATCTGGTAAAAGATATCAATTTTTACGATGGCCTTTCCTGGCCGCGCACCGCGTCACCAGATGGGGAGGGTAGTCGGTGGTAGGTAGGTGGAGAACGTCGGTACCGTTCGACCTCGTTATCGACTCGAAATTCTTCTCAATTTCCGGGAGAGGAAATCGAACGGTCAGCGTGGAGCAATCTTGCTAACTGAATTCCATCTCTTGATGGACAAAAGCCAGTGCAAGCGGCGCGTGCGTTCTCTAGCTGCCCTCGGTATTTCGTCGACGGGGGTCCCTGTTTCTCGATGTTTCTAGGTCAGTTGACTCAACTAGTTCGCTTCTGGGTCGGTCACCGTTTGTCTAAGTTTCAGAATGCCTCTCTCTGCCATCGTTACTGGCTGTTACTGTTACTGCTGCCATTTGCTATCGTTGAAAGTCAAGCCCGAATAAACTTCGTTGCCCTGTGTAACCATGGATGGCACGTGGAACGAACTTTTAACCGGTGTACCATCTGTGATATGAGAATTAGTTACCAGAGGTAGGAGACAACACCGCGACACAACGAGAAAGTTACGGACGAGTGAACGGAGATAATTGTTGTTTGCTAAATTCCAGCCGATATCTTGTAACGGAACTCCTTCTCTCCGGCTCGTGTAGTCTACATTATTATTCCATTAATTGAGCCTCCGCGGCTCAGGGCGCACAGTAGGAGGCGTTTATCGATTTATTTCTCTCCCCTCTTTCCAGCCCATCCGTGCAGCCGCTTTAACCCCCGTTTTCCTCTCCGCCACAGCCCAGGCACTTTGTACACGACGCGTTTTATTTTCACCACCACCGCCGTCAGGCCAAGCCAGGAATTCGAGCTCGCAGCAATTTCGCGTTCGGATTTAAGGAAAGGGATTCTCTTCGTTTGTGTTCTGTATGTGTACGTTTGCGCGCGCGCGCGCCACATTGTATTGTATATATACCTCCGTGTCAAGGTACAGCGCGAACTATCCTTTTGTCCTTGGAGCTCCTTTGTACTGATACTTCGGTACTTGGATACTTGCGTAGCAAGGACCCGAACACAGAATTCCGCGTCTCAGAATTATATGGTGAAACGGCAACGGAGAGTTGTTCTCAGGGCTGTAATACCCTTTTGCCATATGTCTTTACTATATGAAAGATACTGCTAGCATAGGTTCTCGTCATAATCTGTGATGCTTTCGCGTGTAACGTGGAATTTATTAACGTAGACGAGGTTTAGTTTAATTGTATTATACTATAATGTGTAACAATCCCTGTAACTCTAATTTTAATAAAGTACTTTGTACTTTTATTAAATTTTATTAAAAGACACATTATCTCGCTACACGTGCTTTGGTAAACACTGTTAAGTAGTGTTTCCTTTTTTTTTTTCTTTCTTCTTTGGAATGTTTCTTATTTATAGAATGAAATTGGTATCATTCGGTACTATCGAAAGTTACGAATACGATTTGAACTTTGAACGCGTGCAAATTGCGAAGAATACCTCGAGACCCCGATAATAAATCGATTCGATCCAGTTAAGAGTGACGGGTATGATTAATGCCGAGGAGCACTTATCGTGAAAGCGTGGAATAGTTTTCATCATCATTATACGTGCCACTACTACTCTTTTTGTTCTTTCTCTTTCTTTATTCTTCTTTTCTTTCCTCTGTTTCACTCTGACACCACGTACGTTTCAGTCTGCGCTCTAATTTCGTATCTACAATCTAGGAACGTACGTTTCGAATACATATTCTCAACTTAATTCGATTACGTGTTTCACCTTGTTTCTTTCGTTTTTCTTTTTGTCTTTTTTTTCCTTTGGTCCTCAGAGATAGGTAACTTATATGCTTAAACGTCGGACATTAGTAACGTGTCTCGCTGATCTGCCTGTTTAATAATCGGCGTACGTTATTAGCACTGAGTGACGGCTCTTAAATCTTTATATAGGTGCGTGCTTGAGAATTAAACGAAAATTGATGCCGGTTGTTCCTTTTGTCGCATCTTCGTTTTGCTTCTTGAAGCGCATTCCTGTGCAAAAGGATTTTTAACGGTAACCTAAACGACCCTTTTCTTTTTCCCATACGAAACCGGTTCACGCGGCCACTTCGGAAAACAACGAAAGTACACGCGTATATTTTATCGAAGCTACTCCGTTATTACAGCGGTGTCGACGGTGGAAGTGCACCCGTCTGTTTTATTTGCAACTACAGCCCTGGTTCTCCTTGCCAGCAGCCTTGCCCGAACCGGCCAACGACCGTATCTCTCTTACCTATCCTGTAGCGGTCGTCTCTCTTTTTCTCTGTCTCTTTCACGCTCCTTTCTCTTTCGCCGGCCAACCTCCACTCTTCCAGCCAAGCTCTCTTTGATCCGTTGTACAGGTAGACTCACGTGAAACGTGCATAAAGCTCCTTGGACACTTTAAACGAGCCTTTTCGGCGCGCCACTGTTGACTAGGGGGAATTTTTGCACCTTTTGCCACGTTCTCGTCAATTCATATCTCGAACCAGCTTTTCCTTCTTTCTCGCTCATACGATTACATCGGGCGACATTCCACTCTCATTTCGAATGTATCGTGTTTCTTCTGTTGCGACGGAAAGTCGTACTTTTCTTTTTCTTTTTTTCAACGAACAGAGGAATTTAAAACTGGTGTTATTGATGACGATAGAATTTAACGTACTGTTTCATAGGGTGAAAGATGTATCTATTCGAAGGACGATTGGTTCGTTTTATTAAACAAATTTCTTTCAATGGTATGTTGCAATTGTAACGCACTTTGTCTCGAGTTTTATTAAAAGTTTTAATTTTCATCCGGCATGGAAGCCGTGTTTAATAACCAGCATGGAAGTTACTTTACTAGGTTGCTTCATTAAAGAACTTCTTAAAATTTGTTTCAACATCGTGAATCCCTAATTGTTTCGAATAATGCATCCTTTGACGAGGCGAGTATCGTACTTTGAACTTTCACGGTTTTCCAGATAACATTATCGGATAAAAGTTTCACAGCGCTATAAATAAATCAAACGGGCTAAGAGAGAGAGACAGTGAGAGAGAAGGGGGAGAGAGAGGGAAAGAGAAAATGAGATAGAGGACGAATGGTCCAGCTTTCATTCAGCCGGTGAACGTAGGCGGCGTACGCCTATCCTATCTTATCAGGCTCAACGACCGAAACGGATGTTACGATAATGGTACTCTCGGAATATGCTCATCGCGGCGTGACTCGACGACGAACGCGTCTGGCCGCCATTAAAAAGGAAACGCGTGGCCGATAAACGAAAGGGAAACGCGAAATTACGCTCGATGTCGTTCATCGATTATCACCCTCGAATCATGTAGTCATCGCTGATTACCCTTCACCTTGGTAAAGTGTGCTTGTTTATTTATCACTTACTCGCGGCTTGTATAAATTGCGCCAGGAAGATAAACAAAATTGCTAGCTCAGTGTTTTGTAATACATGGCGGGCGGTTTGCTCGCCCGTTGTTCAATAAACGCGATTAATTTCGTTCACTCAATTATCCCCGACAATTCGATAGTATTCATTTTCGACGGTATAATAATTAAATGGTCCCGATATGTAAAATAGATGGTATTTCGAATGGTATTTCGTATTGTATAGAGGTATCGAGTATATCTGGTAGCCTGTAAGTTCTCGTTGACGATGATCGACCAGTGAAAGATAAAGGAAAGAGCGAGATAACCGGAGGAAGGAAAGCTCGACGAAAAGCGATATTCCTTAGCTTCACGCGCGAGCGATCTGACAGAGTTCCTCGATGTCCACCGGAGGCCTGCTGCGTGCTCCGGTATATACGCTTCTTCGTGTTGAAGGATGTATCACGTTACACGTTCGTATCGCGTAACACCTCGATCTACAAAGGAGAGCAGCTCTCGCGGCTTGAAACGAGTACGACAACGACGAGAACGAGTACAGGTATATGTACGTTCGTATGCCAGGTATGCCAGATCGCGCGCGCGCTGGATCAGGATGTATCGGTTCGCGGTTCTCCGACGCGCGCATTTACGCGTATCCTCCTCGTCAAGTCGAAACGAGACTCGTGAACGGGAGAGCGCGGGCGGATCACTGCCTACAGTATGCATTCCATCGGAGCCTTCGCTCGAAGCTTTCTCTCCCGACGGAGATCGGGACAGAAAAATACGTGAGAACGCGCATCGCTGTCTATTGGGAAGAAACCCAGCACTGTTACGTGCTCTCACTTTCGGTGAAACTCGTGTCACGGTGCACCGACGCTGCTGCAGAGCGGTGATATTTCTTGCTTCTATCAGGTTCATTGCTATTCGTTATGGAAAAGGAAAGAAAAAGAAGGCGAAAGATTCACGCTCGGTGGAAGATCGAGAGTGAACGGAAAGAGAACGATCGCGCTCTCGTTTCTTCGTTCTTCGTTGTTCTATAAGGGCCTATGGTAAATCTCACGATCAAGAACGAAAGAAAGAGAGAAACAAAAAAAAAAAGATAACGGCAATAGCCTTCGTGCCAGACAGTATAGTGTTTCGCGACTTCGTGGTCACGCGACACCCCTCGAACCACGAAGGCAGCAGCGTGGTGTCGGATAAGCATTCGGCTGGCGCATGCTTGATCGGACGTGCTCGTGCACGTCCGTGCAGGCTCGATTGCGTTCGTGTTTTCTCGGCAATGTTCGTACGTTTCCGTCAACTCGGGAACGACCGAACGGATTCTCTCCAGCGCGCTGAATCACAGTCTGGGTCAGTTCGCCGAATGATCTTCGTTCTAAGCGGGAGGACGCGTGCGCGTGTGCCCTTTTCTGTGATCACATGAGTGGAGAGCTGTTCGATACGATTTTGTGACTAAGAATCGTAGTGTGTCGAAAATAGTGTTTGTGAATCGACGGAAAATATAAAACCGGCTGGTAGTGAGAGGGATAATGTTCAAGTGTGTCGCCGAGAAGGCCGTCGAGGTTGCACGGAGTGAGACGAAACTCACCGAGGAGAATAAGAACGCGTGACAGGTAAAACATAACCTCAATTCCAGCGGGCAAAAACGAGCAGGATGACTTTTTGAAACGGTTCTCTCGTGACGATTGTCCCTATTCTTCCTGTAATTGTCATTTGGTTTTTCCATGAAATTTCTCTTCCTTAGGTGTCTCGTTTCAATTTGTACCGGTTGCACGAGCGTCTAATAAACTTGTTCTGTCGAACGGCGGGTGGCGTAAACGAGCCGTGCAGCGATACGTTACTCGAAGCGATTTAAAAACGATCCCGTACAAAATTACATACTTGCATATGCACGCGTGACTTATTTTGCAACTTGTCAGGTGAAAAGCGTTAGAAAGTGGTTCTGTTGTTTCCGTAATGTCACCGGTAGTCATTGAAAGGTCGGTTCTTTTTGATTTTCGAACGGTCGAGCCTCACGTGACCTTCTTGCTGCGCGTTTATCCTTGTCGCAATGTGGCGCTTCCGTTCGCCCTGGCAGGAATGTTCGAGCGTTTATCATTGCGCGCGAGCGTGTTTCTCGCTTGTCCACCACACCTTAAAATCGTCGGCTTTTGATTTCGCCGCGGCGAATGGAAATTTATGACGCTCGAACGAAACACTTTCCATATTTCTGTGTTCGTGTTACTTTTGAGTATGGAAGGGTGAGGGAAAATAAATTTCAACGTATCGTTAGACGATGATGGATTACGCTCTTTTTTTCTTTATTTTTCAAATGTCAACTGTAAAGATCGTTATTTACGAACAGTCACGAAATACACTTTACTGTGATATCTATAGGAAGGCCCGATGATGTGTTCAGTTTTTTTTCCC
Organism: Anthophora plumipes; assembly: GCA_951804975.1. Taxonomy (NCBI): domain Eukaryota; kingdom Metazoa; phylum Arthropoda; class Insecta; order Hymenoptera; family Apidae; genus Anthophora; species Anthophora plumipes. Next base: position 16,028,371 of record OX638116.1, on the reverse strand, counting down.
TTGACAAGTGTACAATATTATTTCGTGATCTAACTTGTTTTACCGGTGATTGAGCGAAGGGTAAATCCAAGAAATGTTTTCGCTCATATGTAGAAGCTCTGTTCTAAGAATTTTAACCGATGTTATCTGTGATTGCGGCAAATAACTGACGAATAGTCACCTTGACTATTTTATTTAAAGAAAGACTAATTATTCGATCTCGAAAATACTATCAATATTATATTACATTCTTTTTTTTCAATTTCATCTTGACACTTTTTGAATCGTTTTATCAATCAAATATATACAATAGCATTTTAAATCAAATTTATTCTCAGATTAAGTGGTTATTATTCGAGGAATAATTTCATGTAACAGTTTTGCCAACCGTAGAAACGAAATTTGTCGTTACAATATACTATCACCATAAATTATATACAATCAGAGTTACACTTTATAAACCAAGAAGAAATATGTTTCTAATACGTTACAGGTCGTTTCAGAAATATCGATGCAAAACTTTGTTAACGAGTAGAATTAATAAATTCATAGCAAGTGATAATTAATCATACTGAAAATACGATTTGAAGGAGTCGATAAAACGACAGTTAGGAAGAAAAAAAATACGCGTTAGGTGGTCGGTGTTGTTAAAGGGGAATTTCGGAGTTCGTGATTGCCAGTGAAACTGCGAGACAGAGTCGTTTGTATGCAAGAATTACGACGATAATCCGTGGACAACGATCGATGTGTTCGCTGTTTCTCTTCTGTCACGCTTTCAGACATTTTATCCGCGTTCCCTCCGTGAACCCGTCTATCAAGGAGCTTAAGAAATTAGCATAAATATTCGTAGTTGCCTCTGCGCATCTATCATACTTATGCTGGTGTATTTCACGCACGTGCAAATTGAAAACTAACAGATCTCGTGATGCTAAAAGAGAGGAGATTAACTCGAGATAATAGCAGTGATATAATCCCATAAATATTGGGATTTATATATTCGTTCAAGTGTACAAGATGATTCAGAAAAAGTATCACGGGGTTACCGGGTGTGTTTGTATCTTATAATTAAAGTAACGGTTAGAAGATGGTTGCTGTCATGTAAAATAACAGTCTCTGTATTGTTTTCGGAAATTGAAGTTGAATTTTCTAAATTTCAATTGGCATTTGTTAAATTTCTAATTTAAAATTCGAATTGGAATTTTAAATTACATCACGTGCATTATACAGTCATCGTTCAGTCCTTTAGTGAATTTCAAATAACACAAAAGTTATTGCTATATTAGGTATGATTGGTGTTCATTGTCGCAGATGGTTGAAATTGTGGCGAGTAAATGTTGATCGAAGCGTTGCTAATATACAGGTGATAATGTTTCCTTTAAATAAACTTTGTGAGTCAGTTGAATCGTCACGGGAATACTTTGTTCTTAGTCATAAATTTTAGCTTACGCTATATGAATCAAACCTGAATTATTTTATACCCGTAACAAAGAGAAAAATCTTATTTAACAATCTCAAAATAGCGATCTATTATCATTTTGATAGAGTGGAACCCGCTTATTATGATCACTTTGAAACTTACAATTTTTTAGAAGAATAACTAGCTGATAATATTACACAAGGGATAAAAAATGTTCATTATTGAACATAACGTGTTACAATTATGTATCCCAGCGAACTTACGAAAAATATAAAAAAAAAGTAAGTATCGAAGAAAAACGTCACTTAGTATGAATCTGTCAAGAATTTTTATTATTTTTGTTCAAGTGTAATTATCATAATTGATCAATAGTCGAAGTTTGATTAAAATAGATTATTTTTAGCTAATTTTATATAGAGTATTTTCAGACTGATTAATTATGATAACATTATCTTTGATTATAATAATCGAATCCTACTGTGCCTCTGTATTATTTTTCTACAAATATATACTCTTTCTAAATAAATCTCAATTTATTTCACAAAAATCCAACCTGATTTATTTTCCACCTGTACTTATCAATATCTATTATCAACCACTACTATTTATTTTTTTCAAAATTTTCATACCTGATCATTTTAATATTTCCACATTTTTTTTTTTTTTTTTACTCAACAATGAAGTATAATTTTATTCAACGCGTGTTAAATCACCGATAAATTAACCCTGTTAAATATGTTCCTCAAATTTGTTGAAACAAGAACAACTCATACTTCTATCCCAGAAATAGAATGTCACAGTGAAAGAGAGTAGTTCAGAAGTGAGAGAAACTTCTGCCCGGTAATGTACGCGTACGTTCTCAGCCAAAAGTCTGGCGTCGTCGCGGTCGCACTAAACGAAGAGGCACGTAGCAACCATGAATGGCTGGCCGGCCGAGCCGAAAGTATGAATGGGCTAATCAATTTCCAGGCACAATCGCGGCATAACGCGTGTCCACCGATACCGCGTGCACGTACACGTGTGCGCGCGTGTAAATTTTCAATCGCAAGTGACGAATAAGCGGTTCCCGACAATTCGAAATATTCGACGATATGTGGACAGGGCGAACGTTCGGTAAATGGAGAAATATCGTTCGTATTTGTCCTGTTAATCGATGACTGGCTCGATTCGTGAAAAGATATAAACTATACGGGAATCAAACAAATATATCAAAACTGTTCTAACGGATTTAATATCGAAACCAGTTAGAGAGGAAACTAGTTTTAAAATCCTTCGATCTTATATGTCTCGATTTCCGTAACATTTGATATTTATGACGATTGCTGTACCTAGAAGGAAGACATGCACGGTACACAGTTGAATGAATTCTGTGCAAACAACCGTGTGGATGATCATTGTGCGAATGATTCAGTGACTAGTCATTCGTGCAAGATCCCAGTTCATTTCTTCCACAGGCTGCGTTTGCATAGCTTAGTATACCGTGTGTATATACAGTGACTCACGAAATTGATCACATAGTAGTATTGTTTCTAGTTTTCTTGAAATACAGCTTTCTTAAAACAGTTAACGTTCGAACAAAGTCACATGGATTGTTTGCTTACATCCCCCCTTGACGTTGAAATACGAACTGTTGCTTAGTGCACTTTAATAATTTTGTGAGTTTAGATGTTCAATGTGTACAACTTTCTTTGTGGTTTCTGTTAATTTTTTCCCTCGCTTATTGTAAACTAGATTTATCTTAGAGTGGCCACCTCAGACACCAGACCTGAACTCCATTGAAAATCTTTAGAGCCAACTAAAAACAGAGATGGCCGATTTTCAGGAGACAAATTAAAATTTATCTTTATTATGGAAAAATGTTTTTAAAAAATGGAACGAAATTAACAACTGAACAATGTAAACAACTTGTGGAAAATACGCCCAGCAGAATTCAAGTTGTTATTGACGCCAAAGGTGGATATACAGGATATTAAAATTATTTGATGCTCAATCACGTTATTGATCAAATTCAGTATTTTGTTTATTGCATTATTATTGTTCAAATAAATAATATTTTCAGTATGTTCTGTATATTTTTGTTAAGATAGCAACTTAAATTATTGATCAAATACATTTTCAAAAATTTGTAATTAGTCAGTACATTTTGATTAAATAAGAAGTATAACGAAAGAAAGTATCGAATCAAATTCGTGAGTCACTGTATGAGTATGCACGTGTATCTGCACTGATATGTGAGCCTGCACGACTGCTGACTCGATCTTTATTGCAACCTTCTCTATATGCTCCGTTTCTACCGTATAGCTGCAACGAACGAATCCCCGGAAAAAAAAGAAAAAAAGCGGTTCAACGTTTTCTTATCGGGACGTACATATATACACGTGGAAGTAGCGTACGTTACCATCGGGTTGTAGGGTGAAAGACTGTTGCGCGCAATTAGCGTGGCGACCGAATTAATTCCAGACACGCGGCAGTCGCGACGTTACGGCGCTCTAATAGATACGCGGTTTTCACGATCGACGTTCAACCGAACGAGCAAACGTGGAAGAAGACGGTTTACGTCGAGTTATTTATTCGGTCGTTTTCTCTTTGCAATCGGTTTTCCGATAAGCCGCGCCCCACCCTGTATCCCGTATAATTTACAGTAATTTGAATACAAAACGTTAATCCATTTTTAATGGAGTGTGTCCTTAATAGCCACCGGGGATTTTAATAGTTGCGTTAATTGTTCCACTATTTTAGATCGAACCGTTGCCGCTCGACTCTCGAATAAACTGACCGCTCGTTATTTCCATCCTATATAAATTACTATTGTTTCGATTATTTTTCCCTCTTTTTTCTTTCATTTTTTTTTTGTCACACAATCGAATGTACGATATTAAACGAGCTTTTGCCTACGATTCGATTGTTTTCCAACTATATTAACAGTCGTTTTTAAAATAGTACGAAGTTAGATTCACAGTTCAGATTGGTTTGTTTTATCGTTATCCTCGATGCGTTAGTTTATATCATACTTCCACGTTCGTACCACTGTCGTTTCATATTTCAAATGATACACGTGTGTCTCGCCTATTGGAGACGAGAACTGCATTCCAAAACGACGAGAGAACGTCGGGTGTCGCGCTGACAATGCGTAGCTATTTTTCGACATTCCACGCGACAGGTTGACGCGCGGGGCTTCACTATTAATAGCTGACCGACCACGGACGCGAAATCCTAACAAACTTTCGATTACGTCGGGTTTTATAGCCGATGACTTAACGTCGCGTGTTCGCTTTCCTTTACCGGCGACGCAGTTTTGTGTCGTAACGCTTTCTGTTTGAAAAAAAGAAACAAAAAAAAAAAAGACTAAAAGTTCCGTACATCTACCTGGGATTTATCTGGGACGTCAAAAGGAGCTCGAGTCGACCGTAAAAATATCACTAATAGAAAAATATTTGTTGATTATGTTAATTTGGTTGACGCATAGGAATGTGAGGAATGTGTATTACAAATCTTTTAAGATCGCGTACCTTATTGTTGGTTTTAACAGACAATTTATGGTAATGAGTATAATTAGATACCTACTTATCTGAAGCTAGAATAACGATTCGGTATGGTTTAATTAATAATTTCACGGTATCGTTTCAAATACCTTCATCCCATGTTTTGTTAAGCTGGTTAAGTAATATGGCTGCGGAATGAACAGGGAGTAATTACAGGTTGGTGATCTTAACCCATTTGGAACCGTTGTCTCACGTGGGAACGTGTTATTATTCTTTCGAATTAATTTAAAAGAAATGAAATTTCACGTTAACCCTCTGTAACTTGATCTTTCTGTGTTTATGAGAGGAACAATTGAATACAATTTCATATGTTGAACAATGTTGAAAAACAGGAATTAATAATTAATATAGAGAAATTTAATAATGCAACGATGCAATAGTATAGCAGTAAATAAATAAAATACTTTACTCTCAATAGCAAAAATCAAACAGTAGGTTAAATTTTGACCGTCGGAAATAAACAAGCCACGTAATTCGTGTATTTCAATAATTAGCATACGCAGTTTAACCAGTTAAGTGTGTTTGACGACTATATCCGTCATGGAGATGTGGCAGAATTTTGTGTCATGACGACTATATCCGTCATGCGTAAAATTTTGTTACAATTTGATATTTAAATTGTAATTTTGATGAAAACTAAATTATATTCGTAAATTTTAATATGTTTAAAATGTTTAGAGGTCAAGACGAAATGAAACAAGCAAATAAAAATTAGAAATAATTTGAGTTGGATTCATAACTTCCTGAGAGCTAACTCGCAAGCAGTGCAGTAACACATACTGGTGCGCGCTTTGCAAAAAGATCGCCACAGTTAACTGGTTAAATCCCATTCCACCTGTCCAGAGTTAATAACAGCACGTGTTTTCTCGTTCTTCCGCTTAGTCACTGAATTCTCGTCGATTTTTTTCCCCCCGATGAATATTCAACGTGGCCGTGATTCCGTGTTACCTTTGTCGAAGCGTTTTCAATTTGCGAATTCGACGAGCTTTCTTCACGGTGAGCCGAGACAATCATCTCGAAGTTTACCTAAACGTTTATTTTTTAAATATCCGACCGCAATTCCGTTGTATACAAGTCTTGCAAAATTCCTCCCTTGTGGTTTTCGACGATCGCTTCATTGATGGAATAATACTTGTTTTGAACTTTTCAACGGTTCCTCGACCGCGCCCCGTGACATGATGAATAATTCATCTGGCCGGTGAGCCGGGTAATGAGACACCTCGAACTCTATCCATTATCCACAGCCGCTATTTAACTACCGTGACGAAGCGCGAACAACGGATTAATAATAATCCAAGATCGCCGCGTGTCCCCATATTCTCCCGGCAATTAGCATCGTCTGTACCGTTTTTGTTTTTCCTTTTTTCTGTTTCTTTTTTACCAAGAGACGAGAGAGACCAGGTCAGGGGTGGAGAGAGGCCATTAATCTTCGACCAGCGTGGCGTGCGCCACAAGTGGTTTAAAATTCAAACGATCAACCAAGAGAGAGAGAAAGAGAGAGCGATGTTCTCTCACGTTGGTCCACGTATATTATGTATTTTACATGGAAAAATCTCGCGGCTAGAAAGTGTCTTTGGTGCCGCAACGGGAGTCCTGGAGTCTCTCTACGTTCGAGATTCTACGAAACCTTTCCCCTTTCGAGGGCCGTTTCCAGCGGTGCAGAGAGACGTTTTTCTCCTTTGTCTCCTTTGTAATTCACGCGCGGCCTCGCAGGTTGCCAGGAACACGTCGAATGAAAGTGCGAAGTCAAATTAGCTTTCGCCGAGGGCGAGAGCGTCTCTTTCTTCCCTTCCCCCATGGACCCGCCCCCACTATCCCTCTCCTCTTCCCTTCAAAACCGCGTGGATCTCTTTCCTGTCATTACGGTGCTCTTTGTCTTTCTTCCTGGAACTCGTTTCTGGGGCCCCATCAGCTTTCAACGCCGCCGCAGGATCAGGCCTGTTCTGTCTGAAACGATCGCGTTCACCCGGACGTTTTCTTCTTACACCCGCTGGTCCTTTCTGTTGCGTGCCACCATGTTTTCGGGGTTCCGGTAGTTTCACGTGAAACGTTCTCGCTTTTCGGCTTTCTCCCCGTTTGCTTGAAGTTTCTTTGGTTGGTTTTAGACACCGGTGATCCCGCCGCGAGAAATTCCATTCAGATTCAAATTTGCGGGAGTTAACGTGCTGCTACAAACGAGGCGTCCTTTCGTAAATTCTACTATCGTCGGGCAAAGTGTTTACACCACTTTATTTCCCGAATGTCATTCTTATAAAATCGGCCGCAGTAAATTTAAGATTTTTATGGGTAGTCAGTAACATTATGAGCAAGTTTCAATATTGAACTGATGTTACAAAAATATAAATTGTACTTAATATGAACTAGATATCAAAATATAGAACACCGAGATTAGATGCAATATTTTCATGAAAAACAAGCAACAAATTTATTCTTATGAATTAGGAAGTACTTTGGTTATAAAATTATATTGCAAAAAAAATTAAATATAAAAGTACCTATATGCAATAATCATAATAAGAAATATAAAAAGTACATTACATTTATGCACCGTCCATAGTTTTTGTACAGCAGTAAAACAAAACATGTAGAATTCATGGTATAATTATTCTATACACAAATTAGGCACACGATTCAATTTTTTTTGTTCTCTTTAACTCAAGTGATTGTATTTGAAAGTTAATTTCTAAAACGAAACGTGATCTTTGTTATTATCCAATGTCAGTGGATAAACAGAAAGAAATGTGTTGAATTATCATAAATGACTGAGTATGTATAACAGTATAGAGAAAATTGCGCGATGTTCAACAATCGACAATTTCCATTTGTGTTCGTGTATTTAAGGACAATAAAATTTCTGTTCGATTTAGTTGCGTTTGACTTGACTGCATTCTATAATTGGTATCTTGGTACGGTATCTGCAATTCTGATTCTTTATGGACTTTGATCGAGGTCTTGTCGATGGATGAAGATCGCGAAGAATCGTCTGTGTATGTATAACCGGCCAATTCCGCTGAAAATTCCGACTATATAATCGATGCATAAATGACGTTGCTCCCGTATGCATCGAGCCGTGTACTTTGGTCGCGAGACCTGGTTGCAGCTTTTTTCGCGGGCTTTTTATCTCGTCCGCTTCGGGCCGTTGATTCCACTGGTGAAAAAGCGGCGGGTTATCACGAAGCTCGTCCACGGAAACTGCGTAATTTTCTCGATAGTGTGCCGTTACGTGCGCAAGGTGAACGTCGACGATACCTCTCGATATTCGATTCCATACATATTCATCAACCAGGGACAAGATGTTGAAAGTAAAGACATGGTTTTCTTCGCGAAAAAAAAAAATTCAGAAATTCGACGAATTCTAGGAATAAGACACGAGGTGTATCGTATTGATAACAATAGTCGCGTTGATACATGACTAGATTATCTTTTGACACGAGAAAAATATAAATTTTGCTAGAACTTTGAAAGGAAGTTCTTCGAAAAGTCACGTTGAAATATTTTATTATAGAAAAGTGTCCGATAGTCGTTAAATTCTTGTCACTTTAATGTACTTTTTGTGTGAATTTTTTGTTCGAGCCTTGAAAAAATTGCTCGCTTAATGGCGCTTGAAATGATTTATTCGTGTTAAATTGTGCGAAAGATTGGTATCTTTTTTTCAGTTTTTCTTTTTTGTAAAAGTATCTACATATCGCGTGGGTTCGTTTTCATGTTAATTGTTCGTATAAGACACCGTGTAAGAATTCGTTGGTTACATATATGGGTTAGTTTCTGCTGAATGCATAAATGAGTTCATTGTCTTCGTGGGGTTAAGAAAATCTCTGGTACAGTGAACGATAACATTTTTATTACGCAAGAACAATGGAGCACAAATTAAAAAGGAGCGAGATAATAATTGTTTTAAATACGGGGTGCAGCTAAATTGCCATACAAAAAAAATCTAACCTTTCTGACTCCGGTGAAAATGTTACGGAACAAAAGATCTTTTGTCGCTTTTAACCTGTTTTAATTGGCACACTTTTTTTTTTTAAACTAGAAACTTTTTAACATTATATAATACGTGCCTACATATATTTTTTAAATTAAAACTTCCTGTAAGAATGAAGAATTAGGATACGAATTGTCGGATTTCTAATTATTTGCATATTGATGGTTTATATAAGCTTTAACCCCTTACGGTCGGGACGAGAGATACGAATTTCTGATAATAACTAATAAACCATGATAAACCATTTCTTAATACGCTAATATTACACTGAAAATGAATATATTATAATTCGATACTATGCTGAAATATTGAAATAATAGCAAATAGTTGAAATAGCACGATCTTATTTGAAAGTGATCAAATGAGTGTGAACCAACTGGAATGAAAAAGCAATAGTAATTCGGAAAGCAAAGGATTAATCAAAATGATTAATTGAGTCTTTCTCCCAGTTAGAATCACGTTATCGAAAAGTCTACTTAACGAATAAAATGTTTATTTGAATTTAAAAGAAAAGAAAAAGAAAAGTTCATGTTTCCCTGATTAATCGAACATTTCGTAATATTATACACAGCCTAATAGAAGTTACTTGAACGATAGAAAAGATTGACGCGTATTAATCAACCCACCTGCCTCACATTACGGTGTGTAGTATCACCTGCAGGATAGTTTTAGCCCTCCCCATGGGCGAAGGCTTCGTTTTCCATTGGTGACACCGGGCGTGCTTCATCCCTCCCGTCTGACAAGTTTACCCGGGCGATAAAACGGCCTGGCCGCGGCCACGCCGAGCACAAATTGCAGGACGGAATGTCGCCCTCCTTGGTCGTGGAAATTCTGTCGTAGAATGGCCCCTGGATCCTTTCCATCCACGTGGATCCTCGAATAAAGGAGTCGACCAGCTGTAAAACGGCGAACCGTTATTACGAGGGGACTCGCCGCTATACGAGCCGTCATCCTGGCTCGCGTTATGCTCTGTAACTCACTACGCGACCCCTCGTTTTCTTTCCCTTTTCACCTATTTTTCCTCTCCTTCATCCACGCCTGCCTTTTTCCTCCTTTTCATTTCGTTTCGTTCCTTTCGATCGCGACGAGAGCAACAGAGGTGTAGAGGTAGGGGTTTAGAGGTGGATGAGAGCGAAAGGCGGACGGAATAATTGCCGCGAAAGATCAAACGGGCGAAAATCATTTCACCTTTGAACGAAATAATGGCTTCCTCGGATTGATCCTCTTGTTGCCTTCTTTTTTTTTCAGGAGAGAAAGAGAGAACTGCGAGATTGAATCACCGAGCTGACGGATTTTTATACTTCTGTGTTACGCTCGCGTTGAACGTTTTCACCTTTTATTCTGTTTCTTAAATGAACAGACATTGTAGAATTAATTTTTTTAACTTTTGTTTCTTTGCTTCTTTTTTTTTTTTTTTTGAGAACATTGTTCTTTTTGATGTTCTCGTTTAATAGATTTTGAGTCTTTCGTACACGCGTCAAAATGGGGGATCTATGGAATGTATATGAGCTACTAAAGAGAAACGTCAATTTTCTTGATTATTGAATACATTTAATGTATTATGACAGTCGTTGAAATTTTCAACGAATTTTTATTGCACTGTTCTTTCGAAGCACACTCGATTCTTCAGTGTCAGTTAGGGGAAAAAGAATCATCTCGTATTTTCAATATTCTAATTTCAGCTGGAATACGATATCGCAAGATTTGTCGTTTCTTCATTTCGCTGCGCCGGCTGTGATATTTTCTCTTTCGTCCTTTGTCTCTTCAGGGGTTTAGGGTCCTTTGAGAGAAAGAAAGGAACGAAAGCACTCGGCGGGCGCGCACGAGAGAGAGTAAAATGAATTACAATTATTTTGGAACGAAAACGGGCTCCGCACCGCTGCCACGATAAAAGCGCAAAAATATATTTTTTGTTTCTTTCTGCGAGCCTCTCTGGCCCACGGTGTACACGAAAAGAAACGTTCTCTATATTTCTGAGCCATTCCCGCGACTTTCATTTTATTCCCCTAACCATTTCTCTCTTTCTCTCTTGGCCTTTGAGCTGGCTGGGAGCAGCGTGCTTCTGCTTCGAAGAAAATAATCCCAGGGACGTCTGCAAAAAATAATTTTCCGCGCGGCTGCCGCGCAACTGCACGCGCAGCATTGTTCCTCCGGGATTTCATTTCTGGCCAAAGAAACGACGCGAAAATGATTTTTTCTTCTTCTTTCTTTTTCTCCTTTCTTTTCTCTTCTTTTCCCCTCTTTACAACTATCACGTAACCAGGAAAAATCGCGATCTACCGAAAAGATTTTTTTTTTTCACGGATCGCTCGATCGAGCAGCTTCTCACGTTGCTTCCTGATCGTTTACCCCCTTTTGATACGAAGGGCGATTGTAGTCACTGGCAACCAAGCACTTTCTGAGTTCAAAGAGTGGTTACGGTTACCTATTAAGCGTTCGTTAGGTTTCAAGTGTATACCAAAACGATCGAATGTTTGAAAATTCGTGTGCCACGTTTTTCTTGTTTAATACGTTTGTCAGAGAGAAAGGAAGGAAGATTAGACGTAGATTGTTAATACTAAACTGATCTGTTAGCATGTTGATTAGTATTGTAGTCATCCTTGATGAGCATTTGACGTTTCAATGACGTTTTGATAGACATAATAGTGTTATGTGTAATACAATAGTATCATATATGTTAGAATATCGTTTAATACACAATTCTAAATGATGTAACGGTTAGTAAAAGTAATCATTTTCATGTTGAATCGTATATGTCGATACTTTACATGCTCATGATAATGAAAGTGTTATTACGATGTGAATGATAGGACACGTAGAACTGTGTTAAGAATGCAGCACAATGGAACTTCATTTTCTTGTCAGAAAATCAGAAATTGGATCGTTAATAGCTACTCTCTCCGCTAATTATAATTTTTCGTTTAAATAATTGGAATTTACGATCGGATAATTGAATCACAGTACGTTCGCTGATTCGCGATATACGAAAGAAATCGTGAGAATAATAACTTCTTAAACACTCCAACGTGTTAATTGCCTGTTTACACGGTAACGGCAACAATTGTATAAAACGTTCTTCTGATTCGATTAAACGGTTGGTAAATACAATTTCCTTGAAACTTTTAACGCATCCTAGATTCTCTGTGCTACAAAACCATCTAACAGTTGAAAATAGAATAACATAGAACTCTCATAAATTTCATATATTTAATTAAAAAAATTTTATTCGAACTGGAGTTTTAGCTTATTAAAATTTTTTTTCTTTTTAATCTTAAAACTCGAAATAGTTGTTAAAGAGAAACAGCAACGAGATCGTCCGGATTGCCTTGATGATCGAGTTACGCTTACACCGGTTTACCATACGTAACAAAATATGTATTTCGTGGAGCGAGGACGAGCAGTGGTTACACAGTTATTTGTGAAAATCATCTGTCTCCCTTTCGCTTGTTCTGTCTTGTGGTTACCGAACGCATAATTAGAATGAACGACAGGCTTGGCCACAGGTTCGTTGTAATTGTTGTCTTAGCGATGTCATCACCGTGTTAGTCTCACTGATTACTGGAAGCAAACGTTAGATCGTTAAGTGATCGATACGGGCATGCACATGTATACCAGTTTCTTTTAGCTCTCGTTGTGTGTGCATACGTATATATACCTACCACGTTATTTTCTCGCCGTTGAACAGACCTGTAATAGTAATACGTTGGAATTAGTATGCGCGCCTTCTTGTACGCGTGCAGCACCGCCGTTTACTCGTTTTATCGCGGTTGCTGTATTTTCTCGATCTCCACCGAGACCGTCTTCCTTTAATTTACGATAGGATGCGAAGGATTTGCTATTAAGGAATTTCATTAACCTTTTAGTAGTGAGACTATAATTTGTTACTGTTATACAGCGAGAGCGGTACTAAATATATACAGATTTAATCAGTGAACTACTGAAACTGCTAAAAGAAGAAGGTAAATTAATTCTATTTTTCAAATTAACGAAATAGAAAATTTACGAAGGGAATACAGTTTAGTTGTTTCTATTAGAAAGTTAATTGAACACTTTTTGAACGTTGGTATTCTGATTGTTGATAGTTCTTTTTTTCTTTTCCTTTTTCTTGTTGCTGTTCGTTAATGAGCGATTTTTCTGGATCTAAGTTTTTATTGTACTCAGTTTCGTTTAACCTGTTAACTGAGTTCATCTCTTAACCGGAAATTGGATCTTCTTAGTTTATTAGTAAAAATAAATAAGAATTGTGACCAATTACTTCATCTTCCTTTTTGCAAATATGACGCATTTTACGTTTAATACAGTTAAAATGGTCCAATTAAAAATGAACAATTTCTCTCGATAAATTATTCTTTTCTAAATATCAATGAATCAATGAAGAGTCCAGCTAACCCGTTTTCTCCATTTAATAGGTTAAGCATTCTGTACATTGTCAGGAAATGTTCCTTTTTATGAATGGCTTGAAAGCTTTTGAATGGTTTTCGTAATTGTACAAGAAGCATTCAATGAACTGTATATATATAGATAGAGCGTTTCATACAATCAGAATTTTTCTACTTTCATCTGCGCTTGAAACTTGTTAATTTCAAGATCTCTCCGTTACTAATTGCATCGAGTTCCAAGAAACACGAAACCACGGTTTCTCGTTACCATTAAAACAGTATTGCGTTCAATTCGCGTTCGAAATACCTCGTGACCTAGTGGTAAGTAACGCGTGAAGTTTCCCCGACCGTGTTCAAGACGTTCGTTAATCGATTCCCAGTCAATTAAGCCTCGAAGCGATCGTATCTCGCGCGTCAGATATGCGAAATATGATTTAATTGCGATCGACCGTCTAACACGTAGCGATCCTCTCTCGGTTGTTCGGCCATTCACGTTGTTCCTCTCTCTCTCTCTCTCTCTCTCTCTCTCTCTCTCTCTCTCTCTCTCTCTCTCTCTCTCTCTCTCTTCTCTCTTCTGTGCTCGAAACGAGGCGTTACACAGGATTGCAGATCGTAATCGTTTAGAGAAAGAATCGCGTGTCGTTGTTTCTCGTCACGCGGGGACGAGCAACCGGAAGTCGCTCTCGGCATAAGGGCACTGGGACGCAGGAAGCGAATGGAAATACCTGACGATGCGCATTCCAATTTCCAACGGGACATTATGATTATATATATACTTTTGTCTGCATTATTATTTCTTAAGTTTTTGTCTATTATTTTTTTTAAAGTTAATTTTAATTACAACGTAGAGAGATACAGCGGTGTAATCTATCTAGAAAGAAAAGCACGTGGAGTCTTGAAAAAATATTATTTTTCTATGTTACTACTTTTCACACTTGTACACTTGTTCCGACATTTTTTGAACAGTTGCTTCCTTTTAAAGAAAAATTTTTTCGTCGGATCTTGAAAATATTTGTCCACAGCAATTGTTGATTCATCATTCGTAAGAATACTTTTGCCCTTGCGCTTCTTCTTCAGATCTTCTTGATTAGAAAGAATTTATTCTTGAATAACGGTTTGAATTGCGCGCGCTTTGTGCATCCTGCAGTTGTGCAAAAGTAAATTTTTCGCTTCGGAAAAATTCGTTTAAAGAATCAAGTTTTCTACGGATACGCACAAATGTAGCAACCGTTTCTCTTTTCCTTTTTTCTTCAACGTGTCATTTTTAACGTGGTTATGGTTAGATTTACATAAGAATTTTACTCTGGTAAAATTAGAACGTGGTTCAGGTATTTGTGGCCATTCACGAAACGGCGGACGATTTATGCTTATAAACGATGCCACCGTTCATTGTTGGCCGATTGTTCCGCGTGGTGATTAATCGATTTCGTTTGGAGCAAGTGCGCGAACGGTGTCTCCGTTTTAAAAAGAGATTTATTAACGGCGTGACATAAACGGCGATTATGACTTCCATACGTGCTCGTCGATTAATCAACGGCGTTCCTTGTGCCCCCCTTTCGCTTAAGAACGCGCTGTTGCGAATTAACAGCACGATTGCGAAAGTCTCGATGCCGCGCGTGTGCAATCGATGCCTATGATTAGCCGCTGGATTGATACCGGTATATTTATCAACGATAGCGCAACCAATTCCATTCTTTGGTATTCGAACGCAAACCTCTCTGTGTGGCAATGTAGGAAAAAAGGGAAAAAAAGAAAAATAAATAAAAAAAAAAAACGATAGAAAAGGAAACGCTAATGTTACGTGTGAATGATGTTTTTGCAACTATGAATCGGTGGTTCATTTGTACATGTAGTAATGTGTTTCGTTCATAAAATTTGCTTCATTGAACGAATTTCTCGTTCTTTCATTGTAGTCGGTCCACGTTTTGAAATAACGCGGAATTTACGTTTACAGTAAAAGGTTTACATTCCACGTCATAAATGTAGATTTTCGAGTGAGGGAATAAATAATATCTAGATTTTAACAGGCTCTGTTAGAAACTTCGTTGGTATTCCGAGTAAGTTCCATAAGCTTTTTAGAAGTTTGGTGATAAATGGTTCTCTTACGATTCATTTATTTTTTTTTTTCATTTTCAAAACTTCGTAAAGTCCATTAGGAAATTTGTCAGGGTTCAAGTTTTTTCTTTTGCTAAGTCTCATATTTTTTTACTCCGGAATCATTAAGTAAAAACAAATATAGAATTTCATTTATTATAGGAGTGGATAGGTTGCAAAGCATGGGTATTGAAAGGTATTAAAAGCCAACAGAAAAGCATCTATTTTATTCGATATAATTTTCTGGTCGTTAAAAACCAACAATCCCGTGATAAACACGAGGATTTCGTCGTTGAAGGTAGAAAATATTGACGTGGGGTTACGTTCCCGCAGCAGAAGTCCGATATATTCTTATTAATCGATGTTTGAATTAACCGTAGCTCTTCGATTTTAACGATGCCGTGTGCGCGCGTTACGGATGCATCGCGTGTCTCCTGGCCGCTCGAATCGGCTGAAAATTATCCGTGCTCTTGCCAATAACGCGGTGTATTACCATAAACGCTGTCTGTCGGTATAATTTTCAATTTTGCCCGGCCTTCTTCTACCTTAAGCTTGCGTATCCGTGTACACTGACTGCCAGTTTTTACGCACGTTTTCCACGTGATTTCTTGCGGTGGTTCCGAGCCAAGGATTACCGAAGAAAGCAATCCGCGGCTGAAGAACGTTAACGACTTATTCCGGTGCTGAGAAACTGTGATCGACGCGTTTCCTTCGTGCAACCTTCGAGTTATCACCGTGTGGATCGAACCAACACGGATAATCGAGGCGAGAAAAAATTTTATTTGTCCTCTAATTAGCAACCTAGATGCAATTAGGAGAATTGATACTATCTGTTTGCGTTCCATTGATTTCTAAACGAACAAATTTCTCGCTGTCATGCTAATTTTCACGTAGACGTCTTAAGGATTATTGTTCAGTTTGTATAGAAACAGAGAAGATTGATTGATAGAAGTAAGGAATAATTGAATATGTTAATTTTGTAGTATACAATGGGCTGATGTATACTACATAAAATTCTATTGACTCATTTGTCTTTCTACTTGTACACTTTGTCTCGTACTAATTTTTCTTTCATCTCCGTCGAGGCACATCCCACACGATTATAATCATACCTCTCCATCCTGTTACTAAATTTCAAGCTGCATTGTCATGGTATATCTTCTTTTCGTTTTAATGCATTTGCTTGCAATATTCGTGACCTTCTACAAACTTGTCGTTGAATAGTTTATTATTCACCACTTTTCTTTAACCTTTTGCTTTGTAATGACGAGTTATTCTCGTAGTGCAGAGTATGGTCAGGATGTGGTAAAAGAGGAATTATATGCTTAATAAATTTGTAGTTTTATTAACTTCAATTTAGGACTGAGTCTTTATAATCCTGATTTTTTTTTTCTATTTATTATTGCATTAAAACGGCGAATAGCTGAAGTTAATATATATAGTAACTGAAACATCGTAAGGCAAGAAGTTAATATTTTTATTTCTGTTTTTCTTTCTTACATAAGCGGATTAAGTCATAACTTATGACTGTATCGTGCTTTTACGTGTTAATTAACACGTAAGGATTTTACATAGTGCGTTCCTTTTTTTAATAAAACAGAATGAATTTCTTGATCGACTGTTCGAGCATGTTCAATCATCGAGCAATGATTTTCCTTTCGACCTGGTCGTGAGGATCAAGTTATGAGATCCTCTTGATCTTTACTTCGTTCGATTTGTTGCGGCTAATAAGGCTCATTGAAAACGATGCTGGTTGCAAAATACCGTCCACTCACAACCATGGAATTATCATTGAAAATGAATGGCCACCGTGTAGAAGTGTATTCAGGAAATAATTGTGGTCGATTACGTTCACGGGGACCGGTTAACAGATTGCATATCTTCTTCTTCTCCTCCTCCTCTAGACCACGTCTGGATCGTGGATGAGTCGTTGTTGCTCCAAGACGTTTTGCATAAAATGGAGACGATTCCTTGGTTTCACCTTGAGAGTTGTGTTACACACCGCGAGTGATGCTGTGCTTCTAGTCTGTGGTTAGTCAAACCCCTACTTACCGTGGACTTGTTTCTACCAGAGAGGGGAAGAAAGAGATAAAAAGAGGGAGGGAATAGAGAGAGAGAAAAGTTTGGAAGGAAAAAGGAAAGGAAAGAGAGAAAATCGGAATTTTTCCGCGAGATGCGCGAGTCTCTGTTATCGCGTAATTTCGTTAGCGACTTTCAGCGAAAATTGTGAATACTGAAGCCGCGTGATTACTCCATCGCAGTCATGCTCAGCGTTATGGTGTGCATTATGCTGTGGAAAAAGTGTGCAACATTATTTGCATGCGATTTGCATACAATTTGCATATAATCTTTAATGAACGGGACTCTGAGATCTCTTCCCCTGTCTCCCTTCATCTTTCTTTCTCTAATAACGCGGAAAATAGCTACGTATTTTTGCATCGCACTTGTCGAAACATGGCGACCGCTTTCCCGTGATTAATCGATCATTGTTCGACTCGTTACCACCACGGGGACTTCTTCATGTCGATGAGACGTACAGCGTTGCTTTGGGAATGATGAATAAGAAATGTGACCGTTTCGAATCGATATGACATCTTACTCGTTGGAATTTCTCGAAAGTCATCCACGTTTTACATGACTTTCTTTCGTCTCGAGTTTTTTTTTCGCGAATTAATGCATTACAAACTTGTGCGTCATTTGCAGATTAACGTTTCTTTTCTTATTGAAAAAAATTCGACACAGAAATAAATTATTCATGTCCGAGATTCTATTTGAAACATTGTATATACATCGCTATTCTCATCTCTTATCTCACGTATCAAGTATACAGACTTGGTAACAAATGAAAGACACCAAGTTTCTCAAAATTAGGACAGTTTGCGGCCTACGTGTTCATCCTGGCTAAAATAAACCAACACACATACACACCGGTTCTTCTTCCTCTGTCACTAATTCTCACATACTATATCAACGAAATTCCGCATTCAGATTAGAACACAACCCAGTTTCCTCTAATTCCATCGAATGACGAAATAATTCACAGACACTTTCTCCGAAAGAATCTTCATATAACATACACACACACACACACACACGTTGTCGCCCATAATTCTCGAGCAAACAGTTCTCCATCAGCCGCGAAATACGCTTCGTACTTTCCAGTAGCGTGTGACTAACGCAAATGGACCGCGATAGTCAAGTATGATAATTAATTAGAAAGGGAGAGGTAGATGGCTCGATCGGCTACGATGGCGTGCCAATCTGACCGATCTTCCTTTTCTCTCCTCTCTCTCTTATTATAACCCTTCGAATTCCATCATCCTTGTCTCAGGATGCTTCTTCTTTTTCGTTAGCTGCTCATTCGAACGACCTTGTAATCTGTACGCCAGTAGCTCGCTCTGAAATATCGCTGCTCCGTGGATCCGGATCACATTCCAACTGGGCGATTTCGTAAGAATGTATTCCTTCGTACGGGTTGGAAGGCAATTGTCCAGGTATTCGTAGAATTAAATCGTTTCGAAGTATTCACGTTGTGTCGCGGAAACATTGGAGAAGCACGTTGGTACCACTCGATATCCGGTTGCTTGGGTATCACACGTGCGTGTTAGATAGAACCGTTGTTGAATCTTAGAGCTGAAATGTAATTTCACCGTGAGAATAGAGGTGTAGACAGGATAATCGTGTCGTTTTCGGAGAAAAGCGTCGTTTCGCCGTGGAAGCTAAGCAATCGAGATAAACCGATGAAATAATAATAAAGTAACGGCGAGAGGAATAAGGAGAAACGACGATGTGAGATTTTAGGAGAATTCTGGCCAGCATGGTGCCGCCACACGCAGAGAAACAGCTTCTCTACACCGATACAATCGATTCTTTTGCTCGCACGTTGCCAACGAGGAACAGCGTGTGTGCTGCACGCTTGCCGACGCTCGAGAAGTATTAAGAATGAAACTTCGTTCACACCGTCTGGCTGGCGTCGAAATCAATAATGGCCAGGTTGAACTGGGTTAATACCATGGTACCACCGGTTGGCCAGGAATTTCGTTCCAACACAGGCGTGTTCGTGCCCTTCGTTCATCGGTTCTCTTACCACGTTGATCGAGCTTCTTTCTTTAGTTTGTTGCTTCCTTTTCTCGTTTCATCGACCGAGTTGTCGGGTACCTTCGTTCGTTTTCTTCCACCTTGCACCATTCTCACGTCAGATTCTTTTTTTCTCTATTCTTAACCTTTCGTCACTTGTTTGTTTTACTTGAGTAAGAAGCGGGTAACGTTTTTTTATTCCGCGGTGGGCACGAGGCTTAAGAAGAGTTGGAAAAGACTATCTTATGAATTTTAAATTCGTCAGTTTTAAGTTGGTACCTTTTTTTTTCTTGATACTGTTACAGATACCTTTGTTTTTGGTACTTTTTATGGATATTTATTTGTTGGGCTTTCGAAATATTGTTTGAAATTGATAAGATTATTTTTCAGTAAATACTTTTGATTTTTGGTTTTAGATTTGAGTGAAAAAATATTGCTAATAACGATCGGAGAAAGATACAGTAAAACCTACATATCAGTTCTTTTATATGTTGATAAGAATCGTACGATAGAAGTTTTGTTTCGACACCTTCTATGATTTTTGAGAAAATAAAACCTCATAAATATTAACTGTCTAGAAATCGTAATTAAAACAGAAGAAAATTTGTATTTCTTTTCTCTGATAATTTCTCTTATATTTAAAAACGTTGATCAAAGCATTCTAATTTCTCTGTTAAAATAAATAAAATTTCTCAAACAAGAAACAACAAAAAAATTAGTATTTATAACTTTTGTCCGTAGTCGTGCATAAAAATATTATAAAAAACGTTGTGTTCATTTTATTTTAATAAATTACGTGTCATTTTAATCAACAAATTATAACGAATAACATACATTTCTTTTTTATTTTCAAAGAGTGATTTTTTTCACTTATACATATCTAACCTCTTAAGAACATTTATCATTACAAAATGCACGTCCCACAGCCGTACAAATTTTCCCTCAGTCGTTCCGTCTCACTTTCAATAGCAGCGGAAATAATATACATATTCATTATAACCGAGACACCCTCTACACGTGTCTATTCTAACGTTTTTCTTTATTTCACAATAACTTTCCTCTTTCATTTTCTCTCAGACTATGCGTACAGTCGTAACATCGTCGCGCTATTAAATCTAAGTGGCTTATTGGCTAAAAGTCGCAATAAAAACCAGTGGAAATTGCTTCGGTAGATATTGGACATATCCTTAGCCTCGTTCGACGATTTTAGCTCACGTTACATTCCTGTATTATCGTGAAAAAAATTACGTTGGTTTCGACCACGGGGTTACGCTGTGTAATTTCACGGATTTCGGTTTAAGCGACGTTGACACGCATCGAGATAACCGTGCACGTTCCACAGCGTTGAAATTTATTTAAAGATCGTGGAAGGATTGTCGATTGCGAACCGACAGAGTGAGAGGTAGAAGGGTGGAGTAGGAGGAGGGAGGAGGATTATCGCGATGGTTGTCCAGTAACGATACGTCAAACACGATTTCCACGATTTTTCTAGGAACGATCGGTTTTGTCGCGCGTTAATGTCGAACGAGAAACCTTAGTAGACGACGATACTGGCGGCTGAATCGAGCGCTGATTGTGGCGGCGTCGATTGTCGAACCGTACGGTCGATAGAGAGACGCGCGCGTTGGTTCCGTAGCTTGGTGCGCCTCCGCTTTGTTTGCTCGTAACAACCGTAATTATCTTGGCACGACGTTATCTCGTATGAATCATGCTAACCTGGCGTAATGTACTTGTTGTTATTTGACGTTGCTATGCATTCAGGAGGCCTTCTCCGCGGCTGTATCATCCGAGACGTGCGAATTGACTCTAATTCGTAGATAAGGTGACGAGCTTGTGATTCTCTCTCTCTCTCTCTATTTCTCTCTCTCTCTCTCTCTCTCTTGCGCACACCAGATATCGTTCCTTTGCTGATCTAACGAACGTGGAAGATGTTTAAAGTATTTAATCCTTCGCACTAGAGTCATATTACAACATTTCCTTCCATCAGTTTGATAATTATACGCGTAATTTGTCGCGGAGAAGTCTGCGTATTATTTTTGTGGGGAGAAAACGAAAGATTTCTAGTATTTATTTGGAAAATTTATTAAATTTTAGATTTTCTAACTTTTTAGAAGTCTCAATTGAAGTGTACGGAGTTATATGAAATTTTTATTTATCCATTTGTGTTTCAACGAGCGAAGGATTTATTTCTCAGTCTTATCGCGGGTATTGTGAATTTATCTGTTATCTGCAGCTCTCTAAATTTATCGAGGAAATGATTTAATTATATCGTTTGGCTATCAGTGAAATTTTATTGTGTATTCGGATAAGCTGAGTCGATAAACATTCAGAGGAATTATGTTTGAAAGTCGTAGTCTAATAATAAAATATTTCTTCTTCTTCGATATGACGGAAATAACAAGTAACATAATAAAACTTCAAAATGCAGTTCGAGTATCGTGCAAATCGAGAGTTTGTACGTATCGTGATAAGATTTAATTATAATCTGAGAATACAAGCACATACGCTTCGCTAGTGGTCTCAGATCATCAGAGAAGTCATCGTAGGGTCGGACTCGTGATAGAATAAACGGTCCGAAATTAGAAGATAATCAGCACGATTCGCGGCACAAGCAGATTGCGTGGCAATTGTTAGATCTATCGTAAGTGGCCGCGTAAAACGCAACGGAACACCGTGGCACGCAACTTTTCCACGATCGTTGCCAGGGTTCGTTCCACGAGAGGGAAATGCTCTGTCTCACAAGACGGCGGTGGTTTTTTCTTTCTATCTTTCGTTTCTTTTCTTTTTCTTTTTTTTTTTCCTAGATAAATCCTTCAATTACAGGCTCTGGCGAGTCGGTAAATATAGTCGCTCCAGTGTCGGAGCCTTCGAAAACTTCGTTTCGCCGTCAGAACGACGGCTTTAAGTGATTTATAATCAAAACTGGATTAGGCGGAGGGAAAAGCCTTAACTTGCTCGAGCACTCGAGGCGAACCAACGTTGAACCAGCCTGGCAGTGATTTAAAAGTCTCTTAAAACGTATTAAGTAAACGGCCGCTTGAAAAATGTGCTCGTTGTTTACCGGCGAATAATATCGTCTATTTGTTCCTTGCAACTATCTCTTCTGTCTTTTATTATTTATTAATGGGGAATTTTCACGATTTATCCGTACGATATGTTCTCTTATCGTCACGTGCAATTATGGTTTTGAAATTGCATCGACAGTTCTTTAAAATACGACTTTTCACAATATATTAGGACAAAATTATTTTCACGATAGAAATAATGAAATTTATTTATGGAAGTTATTACACGAAAATTATTTTCTTTTTTTACAACATTAATAAATGATTTTGGTGTCGTAATGAATTATGATATATAAAATAGTCTCAGTATGGTGACAACAAACTGCAAAGGTTCAGCTGTGCATAAAGCAAGATCCATTTAAAAAGATACGCAAATGGTGTTGTCTTATCGTCAGCAGCGTCATAAAAAAGGGACAATTGCACCTATACATGCTACATGATATACGAACGACACAATGCTTTCAAAAGATACGTGGAGATTTAGGGATTAAGAGATTCCGACACAGAATCATTAGAACCATAAATATTGCCAACACAGGAAGTAGGTTATCACAGGTCCCAGGAAACAAACTGCCTTTGTCGATACCTGTACACCTCCTCTTTCATCGACGAAAACGATATTTCCCCGTGAAAGAAGGATTCGAAGAGTGAATTTAGAGGAGAAGACGGAGAAGGGATGTGGATGATAAATTCTCGAGCGAAAAATCTTTCACCATGGTTCGTCACAGGGCGTCATCATATTCATGGTGATTTGTTAGCTGTGGTGTTGTCGAGTGCCGTTGACACGACGCTGTTTCATACTGATGGAAAAACGTTGTATGAGTTTTCGCATATACATATATATAGCAAGACGAAAAGTCGCGTGCCACACGTGACAGCCGTCTGATAACGATATTCCACGTATATATCCTCGATCTTTGTGATGCTCGACCATCATCATCTACGAACGTCTGCGAGGGGCTGCATGTAATTTTTTATCCGTTTCCTCGAGCCTTTTGTAAATAGCCAACGAAATGGCCCATTTTCCTGGCCGGTGCTCGCGTTTCTCAGCTATCATTTCGAACGTACCGCCGATTCATCACAAACTGTCAGTCTGTCGCCGTGCCGGTGCATCCTAAATGCAACCGGACACTCTGTTGCTCCTTTTGCTTACTGTTTCCCGATGGCCCGTTAACGGTGATTGATGCATTTTTAACGGTGCTGCCGTCTCGTCGAATATTATGAACAGTTTACAAGCGTTCCACTTTTCACCCCTTATCATGGTAGATTGAAACGTGTCGTTCGCTACTGATTGCTTGGGACAGGTCTCTTTTAATCCTTGCGCTCCCGTTCGTGTGCTCTTTTTATCGTTACTACAAAAGATAATTACAAAATTTCATTTCACTCGTATCTCGTGTAATAATTAATTAATCGGAAATATACGACGAGCTTGGTGACGAATTTGTATGATCTTAGGTGAAAATATTTTACCTAAGTATAGAAGACGAGAACTGTCATAATCGTTATTTTACTTGAGCGTAATTTCATTCGTATACAGCAAGGAATTGTAGAATTAGTAGAAGGTACAATGCGAATACATGCGAATTTTATACAGAAGAGATATGTTTTAGACCCTAGCGCAATTAGTTTCCAAACATTCTAACTTTTACCCCTTTACGCTTAAAACTCAACGTCGCGCACAGGGCGCGTTCTACCCTGTCTCCCTCCCTTTCGTCTCTCTGGAAACTCACTGTGAATTCGCACGCAGGCATCTGGCCGCATTATTACCGACAGTGGCGCAATTATTTCGCCCCGACAATGTCCTTTGTACGCGCGACGTGTTTGTGGGTCGTACATTTTCGGCGATCCATTGGGTTTCGTCGCCTGTCCCAGCCTCGTTCCACCCCCTCCATCACAACCCTCAAGCTTCGGGAAGGGTGTTTCGTTGCTGCCCCCCTCCCTCCTCCTTTCTCCGCGGAGTTTAAGCAGGACGTCGGGTCGATCCTCTTGGCGAACCCCAAAGCTTGGACGTCCCTCGGGGCTTCGGCACACGATATAATACACGAGAAACTTAACAGGCATCGAGCTTACCGTGAGCCTTGTACAGCAACACACCCCTGCTCTTCCCTGTTAGTCGTCACGAGCCCCAATGTACCGTTCCTAGATTCCCTTCTCTCTCTCCTCACTGTATACATGTGCGCGTATACTTCCTTCTTCTCCGACTACACCAGAGTCCTTCGCCAGTTTCCACCCTTAAACTATAAGTCTCTTTGGACAGCGTCGTTGCTCCCTCGTCGACGCACCGTGCATTTCTGTTTTCGAGTTTCAAGCCCCATTTCAGTTCTGGGAACATCTGCTAGTAGTGATCGAGACTCGCTAACTCTCTCTCTCTCTCTCTCTGTTTTCTCATCTATTTGGTTGGTAGGTTTTAGCAGGACTCTTAATCGTAATAAAACGCGAGGAACACGCATGGGATCAGAGGTTCTCGCTTTCTCTCTCATCGTCCAAGCGCGGTTTAATGACAACGGTAATGGAGTATAGAAAATGAGACAGCGAAAACGGCCCGCACGGGATTTCGAGCGAATGGATATGCCAGCATTTATGTTTCATGAAACGCAGCTCTCCGTGCTAGCTCGGACCAACAAACGTGTCCCTTTTTGCTCTGCGTTAGTGTGCCGTATCTAACGTAGTTACCCGCAGAGAACTGCACGTCTCTTTCATGACGCACCCTTCTGGTTTATGTTATTTGGTCCACCCGTCGAATTTTTAACACGTGCTCCATCTCTGTCGACGTTACGTTTCATTCGTCCGCGTGTATTTTATCATTGCTTTCGAAAGAAGGTGGGGTAAGAGGGATTTTTAATGAAAGAACCTCCGGTTTGTACCTAAAACCTGTCTCGGAGCAACGACACGGTCGCATTCCAACCATCGCTTCTTCCATATTCAGGTTAAGGAAGAAGAGACAACAGGCGTACGTGCTTCCTCGTTCCCCCTTCCTTCCTTAATCGCGATACTTGTCCACCTTCGCGTCTCACCTTCCACTTTTTGCCCCCCCGCCTGCTGCAATACTCTCTGCTCGAGGCTCGGGGGTATGACGAATGTGTTAATTGCCGCGAAATTATTCAACCATACGTTGCGATAGGAAGAAAATCACAGAGGAAGAGGCGAGAGGAGAAAGTGGAAAAAGTAAAAGAATAGGGAGGAGAGAAAAAAAAAAGGGAAGGTAGAAGGAAAAGGGCACCCATGGGATAAGTGACGGCACTGGTACAAGGGGCCAGCTAGCCAGGCCGTGACGGAATTCATCGTCTTGCGCGGTTCGTTCCTCGTCCTCCTACTATGGCCCGTTCTCGTTCCTCGTTGCACCGTAGCGAGGTTCCTCTCGTTCTTGCCCTCTCTCCGCTTCTGTTAGACGACACACGGCCCCTCTCTCTTACGGACCCCCCTAGAACGTACCCGGTTCTATTTGTCTCTGTCACCGGTAAATGGCCTTTGCTGAGCGGCACGACGAGCCTCGTAGTCTTCCTCCAATACTGTTTTCTCTCTTTCGCTGTTTTCCTTCTTTGTGTTCTTCATGTCCTCTCTTCCTCTTCTTCATCGCGTCGTACAGTCTGAACCGTGTGCACGCCTTTATAAAGAGAGAAGAGAGCCTACTGCTACTGCTGTTGCTGCTGCTGCTGCTACTGCTGCTGTCTCATCGTGACCGGAAAAATCGGTGAACATCACGACGAATGACGCCACTAGGACGAACAGTACCCTGTTATTTCTCATTGGTATCGATGCTGTCTCGTTTGCCCTTCTTTCCATCGACGCGCTCTTTCGTGTTCATCCAACGACGCTGATCGACGGCCATGGCCCTTCTACGAGAACGGTAATGCGGTTTTGCGGTAGGTCGGATAGATACAGACAGTTTTTCACCGGCCTTGAAGCTGGGATTAGAGGGAATTCGACGATGCTCTTTATAGGACAGTGGCTGATAGTTGGAGTAGTTTCGAGTGGATTGCCTTTCTCTGTTTTCTGTTGCGGCACTTCTAATATTGCATGGTGGATTTGGGGTTTATTGAAGTTCCATTTTCTCTATTATATTGCATATGATTCAGGATGGTTTGAAGTCGTTTATATTTATACAAATTTATGTCTAATTTATAATGACAATAATTAAATCAACAGTTTCTTTATTGTTACTATGTATTAGTAATTAAAATACACGATATTCTCTTTCAATGATAAGTTTTTTTTTTACCCTTCTCCCAGTGTGTTATTCAAATTTGTAATTTTTTTTTTGCGATTTACTCTCTCATTACTGAATAGGCACTTCGGAAATTTTCTCGTATGTACTCTTCTGTCACACCTTCATCTAAATGTAATCTTTCATTTTATCCTTCGCGCGTTTCCGTTTTAATTCAATGAAACAAACTTTGAAAAATACAATTTGACAAATTTCGCGGTTAAGAATTGATTCGCCACGCACGTTACGTATTATAATCTGCCGTGGCGAAAGGATTAACTTCGTACTTTTACTCCTCGGATATATCAACGTTAGACGTGAATCTGACACGTATGAACGAAAGAATCGTTGTTAGTGTTGGTAGAACTGCACAGTGGGGAACTAGGTGGTAAGAGGGGCATTGTACTAGGGTAGTGTGACTTGGTGGTTCAACCCCTTGTACGGTTTTATGCCTTTTCACGCAAAGCTCGTGGCTATGAGCTGGGAAAAAATTCAGAAACAGAGAATTTATCTACACACTCTATTTTAAAAATAAAACACAAATGTTGGAATTATTTGTTTAACGTATGATTTTCCGATTAGAAAAACAAAAGAGTACGTGTTATCGTACAGGATGCTGTACATCCTTTGATAACTCATTCATGGGAAAACCTATTGTAAATTTATTTGTCTGGCTTCTATGAGGACACTGCATTCTTTGACATTTTAATTCTGTCGAGAAGGGTTTCTATTGGTCTTCCGTGGGTAGAATGACATCAGCTGACGTGACTATACTAGGTTAACGAAAACGAAGTAGGAGAGGTTCTTTAAGTGAGCTAAAGCTTAGTTTGAACGATATTAATGTAGGATACTGTTCCGACAATTTAAACTATTGTATTGCAATAACGCAGAGAAGATAAGATAGTAAAGCTTGTCATACAATTCATTGAATTACAATTTAATGATAACTACCAATAGTTTAGATGTTAGATGGTAAGAGAATATTTTACATTTTTTATAGTAAATTGATATTATTTCAACAGCTAATACTGCATTCCTTTTACCCAAATTAATGTAATTTGAATAATTGATTTCTTTGGTCCTATAAATTGTTTTTGCATTTTTTATAGGATTGTCTCATACTCCAAAATCTTTTTGATTAACTTTTACGAATATAAAAATAATACTTTAATAAGATTTTGTCCAGTTTGCAATAAGTATTTCATTCCCACAGAAGTATAAAAAAAAATTGAGAACCCAACCTATCTCGGAAACATGCGATTTCATAATTTACTGAACTTCTTTAATTCTCATTATCTAGACTCTATGTATCCAATTATATATCCAAATAAAATAATAAAATATTTATCATGCATGTAAAAGAGGAAAAGAAAAATAGGAATTCATTTCATCAGCCGTTCTCACGGTCTTCCAACATTCCTCAAATCCCAAAAACCCGAAATTCCATGATGTGAAATACCCAAGCATCGGAAACACCAAACTTCCATCGAACATGTCCATCGAGACACGTATGCGTCCGGTTTCGTGGACGTTTAGCATGTAAACGTGACGCGGCGGTCTCAAAGCGGAACTGTTTGACGGAGTTCTCGAGCAGCTCACGTTGGACGGTCGAATAACAGCGTGGCCGAGAAATTTGTCGGAACAAAGGTGGATAACGAAGCAGCCGGTTTCCATGGGATTCGTGTCTTTGCGTTGGGATCCTCTGGACACTTAGTTTCGACTTAAGTTCGCGAAAGTACGCGGGCCGAAACAGTGAGTAAACCGACCAGAAGGTGGAACCAGGGGAGGTAGCTAGAAGAGGATGAGAAAAGGGAGGAGTAGAGAAAAGTTTCATAGTGTCTGCGAACCGAAACTCAGCTCCTCTTAGACTTTACCGAGTTGCGACCCCGTGGAAATCGGTCGTTTTAAAAAGTCGAGCCGAACACAGCGAGATTGTTTAAACTCTTAACGATTGTTTAACTCGTTAAAGAGCCATTAGGGCCCGCAAGTCAGCCGGTTGCACTTCGAGAAATGTTGCGCCACGAAGTCAGACCCGTCGGCCCACCGTTTCTTTCGCCCTCTTTTCCTTTATCGAGAGTAAATTAATCCAACTTTTCCTCGGCAATCGCATTCAGTGCCTCGGTAGCTTCTTTCGACCGGTCGTTCTATTTTCTTTTCTTTTCCTTTCCCTTTTTTTTGCCTTCTTTCTTTTATACTCGGGGTGGAAGCATCCGCTGCGTTGCTTGGAAGTTGCCCAGCTTCCAAACTTTCGTCATAACTTCTGTTCTTTAATGCCTCTTTAATTTCTCTTCGACGCGCTATCTCGTGGTTTCTTTCCCCCCCTTTTTTTTATTATATGGTCACGTGTTTTGCTGTTGCTTAATATCGCAGTGCATATATAGATTATTATCTTTGGCTGAGTCTTTGGATAATTTTAACCATTGTGGATGACAGAATTAACATTTTTTACGTATACAAATTATGTAAACACCTCTCAGCCATTTTCTCTCAATTTTAGTAGCAGTGGAAGTAATGCAGATGTTAATTATAACTGGGACATTACCACATATTTAATTAATTGGATTTCTTTCTTATCGATACGTTATTTATTTACTGTTGCAAAAAAAAAATTATTTTTTCTTCTCTTTTCTTTAGTCATTTTATTTTATACATTCAGGGCGCATGCGAGCATAACCGAGTAAAGATATTATGATGCCAAGTTTCTAACAAACACGTATATTAATTAACAAAGATGTTGTGTTTCTCCATAACTGTTGGAACACTCTAAGGGGCGTTAATTAAGATTTAATTGAAGACTATTCCATTCCTCGTTCCATCGAGCTGAGATTTTTGCTAATCCAAATCCGTTTGAGCAACAACGGGTTCAGAAGCTCTCAGGCGATAGAACTTCTACGTCTTCTAATCGTCTTATCGTTCACGGCGCAGGGTCGAAGGAAGAGCAACCGAAGACCCTGTATATCTTTCTAAATTACTCGTTAACTTTTTCCCCTGGCCGATTTTTTGTCTCCTGCCATTTACCTAATGAGGAATCAGAGAGATGGAGAAAGAGTTTCGTAGTAAGAGTAGGCTGCTGGAAAATTTAAAGGAAAGCGAACAATTTCTTTCGGCCGACCTCCGTTATATTCCGTGTTTGCTCCTCTTTGCATCTTCCTTTCTCTCTCTCTCTCTCTCTCTCTCTTTTTCATCTTCCTCTTAGTCGTCGAAGCTAAAGGTCGATCCCAAGTTGGTCGAGCAATCGCATTCGTTACGTGGAAGTTTTCTTAAGAAGGCAGTTTGTCTCAAGGTATTTCCCACGTTCAGAGCTAGACTCGTTTCCTCGTTCGAATATCTGCACGCTTTAAATCTGCTCTAACTGCCATCGTCATAATGTTGCATGCACACATCTGTTTCTGAGTATTTTTTTTTTTTTTGCGTTGTTCCTCTGGCTTCCTCGATGCTTTCAGAGTTATTGCGAAACAGAGGTTAGTCATTGAATAATTGCAGGTTTTATTCTGTTTCGCGATTGGTCGAATCGAATGCCAGCGAGACTAAAGGTACTTAACGAGTCAACGGTGGAACGAGTCATTGTTTAACAGATATTTTCAAAGTTATTTCTTGAGACACCGGGTAATGAATATCCTGTACTGTGAGGATTAGTAATATCGTTACTTTATTGCTACTATTAGAAATCGCAAATTCATTAGTTTCGTGGAAAATGTGTTCACGATGTTATTTTTCAATTTATCTACTTCTGATATTTTTAAATGTAATTCTAAGGCACGTTGTTAGAACTGTGTACGTTTGATATATCATACTTTCAAGGAAAATGTAATTTCTAGTACATTTATCCATAAAACATCAATTTTTTAATTATCTAATTGTAGCATTGAAACTACGATATGACGTTGAATAAAATTTATCATATTTATCTGATGGTATAGTAAAATGAAATTTCTCAGAATGATATATGAAGGTAATGTAATACTTCTTGCGACTGATGAAGAATAATAGGTCTTTATGAAGGTTGGTTATATGATAAGACTGAGTCATTTAGTTTTTAGTCATATTAGGTGTAAAATAGAGGAACGTTCTAGATTTTCTGAAACGAGGAAGACAGTTTTTCGCGATGAGTCATTCAGGCGATCTTAATTGTTAGGCGATTATCGAAATTAGTCACGTTGAATCAGATTATGGCAGAAAGAACGACGTCGCGAAAGATACTATTCATTCGTTTCGCTCATTATACCTATAATTAAGTACACATTGTATCTTAAGCTCTTCTCGTCTCGATTATCTTGGAATAAGAAAAATAATATTACTATATGATTTCAGATTATTTGATATTTTATTGTAAAATATATTTATATTTTTCTTGTCTATTAACATTGTATCTCGATTTATTTTTTCGTTAGCAATAAATAAATATTTAATTATTCCTCGAAATTTCACATCAACAGAAGCAGTAGATTATTCGTAAATAAGGTGCTTAAGTTTATCGTCAACTGTACTTTTACATCATATAATTCTATTTGCACATCTACTACATTTCTTTTTTAATCAAATTTCCATTTACCTACTTTCACATAAAATTCTCTGTTGCACCATGCACACGTAATTTCTTGAAACTTCTTAATTTACCAGAAAAGGACTGGTACTTTGCAAGAGATAGCAAGAGGTAGGAAAGATTCGTTACTCCCTCGTCGTTTCCTCTTTTGGTTCCATTCCGTTATCCACCCACGCTCTTCCTTCTTCTCTCATACTTTTTCCTGTTGGCGTTGGAAGCCCAGTGTCCCTGGTTTACACCAAATGATCGCATTCGTTACGGGAATTGCCGCTTAAAAAGGGCAGTTACCCCTTAAGGTGCGTTTCCCAGGCTGGTAACGGGCCTGCTCTTTAACTATACACAGCTCTTTGGCCTCGTAATTTACCCGTGGTGCTCATCGAACTATTTAAATTCCGCCCCTTTCCATTCTCCGTTTCTCGAAATCGAACCGAGCTTACGAAGACCTCCTTAAAATTCCTACCGAAGCCGATGAGATAGCATTTCTACAGGCAGCTGTGTGTCCGCTCGATTCTCGTAACGAGCAATTGAAGGATCGAAGCCAACGTTCTGGCCCGGTTTCAGGATCGAATCTCCTCGAGAAACGACCTTGATTTCACGGGAGGTTCGACGAACCAGAGTATTTCCTCCGCTTTTTGACGTTCCCTCGTTCAAGTGGCCTTAATCGAGAACGGACGCTCGAATCAGATGATCTGAATTCTTTTACTGGATATTGCATTCGAAGACTGAGTAGTCATTTTTGGAGGATCTTTCAAATCAGAGATCAGATTGTTTCAGAGAAATTTTCCTGATTGTAAAGTGCTAATTTTGCACCTTCATTTCGAAATAATAATTATTTTAATTGTTTCCTTTTACACTTTTATTACTTTTTTTTTTTTAATCGTGGATTATTAACTCTTAACCAATCTAATAGCGTAATTAGTTGATGCTAGTTTTAGAATTATCAAGAAATTTATAAATGAAGCAGTCTCACATACGATTAAGGGTTAAATGTAAGTTTAGGTATGATGCAATTTTTGAAAAAATTCATTGAAGCAGTACGATATTCGTAACGATACGAACGAAGATGAAAATGATCGATCAGATACGCTAGTGGTGGTCGACGTTACGAGAAACATGATTTATTGAATTTATGAATTCGAAAGATAGATAAGGTTCGTGGTTGCCTCGAGGATTTAGGTCAAGTAAGAAATTCACTTTGATGTAGTAAAGTATTTACGAATTATGCACCGTTTCGTGGATTGGTTCGAGCGTATTATAGCAATAACTCGTAAGATTTTCAATATCCGTTAAAAGGAAATGAAAGCAAGAAAGAAAAAGGAAAAACTTATCCAAACTCCGTTTATAACGTGAACTTGTGAAACTCGATATTACTCGACGAGTCTCAATCTACCGTGAATACACAATTATTGGTATTTTTATTTATTTTCCGATACTACCTCACTTGACTTTTTCTCTACGTTCTATATCCTGACGCCATGACAATACGTATAGTAACGTCTTGAAATTTACGTGAAAGCTTCTTAAAAGTTCCACATTTCGCTCACGCATTCTCTGGGTATAAGTGGGTCACCGATGTTTCCTGCGGAACATTCCCGCTCGCTGGCAAAACGACGAGGAAAGCACACGATGTACGTACAACAGGCGAAGTAAATAAAAGTAACCTCCTCCTCTCTCTTTCTCTCTCTCACTCTGCCCTTCTTCCACCGTCGTGTTCCCGTGGAAAATGATGAAATATGGGCAGGAACGTAGGAAGTGCTATCGAGTGCATCGTACGGAAGCCCCGTCGGTTTTCCATTAAAATAAATGTGCATATTAAAGCGCGCACTTTGTAATTAAAATTAACGCGCGGCCATTTCTGCCGGAGGCTTTCGGTGCGCACCATGTAGAAATTACTTCGCGTACGTACGGATCGACCGTATCGTCTAGTGGATATACATCGAATTTACCACGCGCTTCTCTGTCTCTCTTGTATTTCCGGGTGGACGCTATTAATCGTTTCGAAACTCTTCTGCTCGTTAATGCGTCGATGGCTGTCGAAAGAGTTTGAGGAAAAAGTTTGGAAAAAATTATTGAATTCGTTGTTTTGTTCTGTGCTGTTATAATAGAGTGGAATTGGTCCCTGTTTTTTTGAGTTTCTTTTTCTCTTTTTTTCGTTTTGATTTTTAAGGATGGAAAGTTTACGGGTGAAGTTTGAAATTTAATTAAGGAAAAGAATGGAAGTGAAAATTACACCGAGATTTTCTACCACTACCATCAATCTTAATAATGAACTTTCATATTCTGTGGAAAAAGTTCTGTTTCGTACAACCGTGTGGAAATTACTAAATTTTATTCGCAGATTTCTTACTTAATACGACGCATCGCTCAAATTAGTTTAGAGCTTCTTCTTTTCATTTTTTATTCTGAGTGAATTTAAATTTCACGCAATCTTTTCTAAATTAATGTCGGATAATCTAAGATATTTCAAATTACATTAAATCACAAAAAGAAAAGAACTGTCTTTGAAAAGTCTCAATATGTAACTCTGACAGCATTTAAGAGACACGATTTATTTGCAAGATAATTCATTTAATTGCACCAGCAATTTTCCCTCTAATCACCGAGCCTAGAATTAACTCCGATCCGTGAAAACGCAAGACACAGAAAATGTACCGTTCAAATCGAGCTGCTGCATCTCTTCGTTTCTCGCTCAGTTTCCGGCTTAATCCGTGAAACTTTTCTGTCCTATTGCCGGTCAGTTCTCTGGTAAACACGCTAATTAAAGTGTCGTTTCACGGTTGTTTGATTTTCCCAGGTCAGAGAGATAGGTGGCCCCTGCGGTGGTGTAGTAGCGTCCTTCTGTCGCGACGTCTCGGGTTTAGATCGGTAATACCCCGGTGTAAACTGTCGGCAATTAAGACGGCCGTTAATTACGGTTTTAACCTACATACTAGGTGCGTGTGTGTCAACCTGGCACAATGAGAATTCGCGAGGAAAGGCACGCGTGCGCCCATCAGATAGCAAAGGGAAGAACGTCTCCAGAACGTACGAACCATCTTTCTTCTCAACCTCTCTCTCATTCTCGCGTGCAGAAATGTGAGGAACACACGCATACCTTGCGCCAATGTGGCTTTCCTTCTACGTAGAATCGCGCGTTCTTGGATATCTCGATACTTATCTGCTTGTCGGTTACCCGCCGTGATTCTATGCTCCCCCTTTCGATCGTTGCGTGTTTCTTCGTGCAAGCCGTGTTCCTCTCATCTTTCGATGAAGGAGCGAATCACGAGGCCGTATAGGAAAGTTCGTGCGAAAGGTAGCAACAACGTATGTTCGATTCTTCTTTTCCTTTTTTCTTAATTTGAAAAAAAATTGTAATTGACGTCTAAGAGAGAAGGATTGCGAGGTCTAGATATAATTAAGTTCAATTATCATCTGTACTAATTAAAAAAGTCACACTGACTTCCTTAGTTAGAATGTTCTGTTTACCAGTGCTTCGTTTTTCCGGGTGTTTTGAAATGTTCGAAGCTTCGCATGCTTTTTTATCTTTTAATCAAAGCTAATACTGTAAGAATAGATTAATTCATTTTTCCCAACTGTCGTACACATGATTAAAATTACGAAGCCTCGTTGTTTTCTTTTTTTTGTATTAGTAGTTGTTTTGTATTTAAATTTTCTTTAATAATTTATCAGTGACTATTTGCTCGCACGATGCAAATATTACACGCAATCTGTCTTTCATAGTCTTCCCAATTGTCGAAACTGAAGTTACAATTAAAATTAACAACTCTCACTGATAATATCCACCTTTCTCATATTTCAACAATAATTCGCACTGCAAGGAATTCAATATCTCAAGGCAGGGGGTTAATTTCAATACTACTTCGCTCCCACAAACATCTGCAGCTGCATAAAAAGGGGGAAAAAATTACGAGATATCATATTTGCAGAACCTACCATACTCCAAGCATATTCTGCTTATCGCTTTTTCTGAAAAAAAAAAAAGTTCGATTCGTGCAACAGAAGTTGTCTGTGATTCGTCACTCGGCAATCAATGATGCGTTTATTTACGAAACACTGATACACATAGGAAATCAACATTATCACCCATGAATTTATAGCAACGATATATCTCTCCGATAACTTCCTCAATTCTGCCATTCGAGCGAAAACACAAATTATCGTTACACGTCATAAGTTACAATTACGAGAGAAGGTACACGTGCAAAAAGGAGGGGAAGGGTTCGAAGCGGGCAGACTTCCTTCGTTGCTTTGCCCGTAAACTGGAATTGACGTGTTGCAGAGCGTCGAAGGGAGTCTCGGCAGAGACCCTTGTGTGATGGGTGTTCGGAAAATGAGGAAAGTTTTTGTTACGATTGAATGTTACGTCCGCGATATAAGGAGGCACGAGCAGGAAGAAACACCTTTTTCTTTTCAGCCGGTTCTGCATCCATTCTTTCTCTCTCTCTTCTATCCTATTCGAGGAATTTTTTCCCACTTTCTCACGTATTTCTGCACGTCCTGCACAAAGTCATGCGTTTCATTTCGTTAAGAGGAGTAGTATGCGTGTTGGGGTTCCGATTCAAAGGCACCTGGTTACCCTAGTCGATAAATTGTCAGAGAGAGGCCCTCCCCTTCGTTCTTGTTCGGTCTCCACACGGTTCTGCCAGCCTCTGTTTGCCCCTCTCTTCCTCTATGTTCTCACCTCCGTGCTTTTCTTTCCCGTTCAGTGACTTTTAGGAAGTCCTACGTGAACTTTCGAACGACGAGGCCTTTCTGATCGCGTGCTCGAGTAATTATCACGGATAACACGTCCCTTCTGAATTGCAGCCGGATTATTTTCTGCACGCTTTCATCCTTGATTATACCGTGAAAATCATCGTCGATCCCTTATGATTTCTTCTTTTTTTTTTCTTTTTCGATTACGAGCTACTTCTTCTTTATTCCTTTTTAATACGATGATCGGATGTTATCGCTGGTTAGAATCGTTTCGTACGAAGTTCACGGGAAACTGTCTTCGCGTGCAGCACTCGGAGTTGATTTGCCTTGAGTTTTGAAGAGATAATCGAAGCAATTATTCTCCATGGTTGAGGGTGTTTCGTGTCCCGCGGTGTCGTTCGTTATGGTGTTAAAACACGATTAATGTAAACTAGCTCTGTATAGTCACGCTATAGACATGTTACGCGCTCGCGTACAACGTTCGCTAGTTCTTTTGATTTAAGACATTTTAGTTCCTCGTTAAGTACAACTTTATTCACTCCTCGCGATTCTCCTGTAAACTGGGTACGATACGTTTTCACTTTACAACGTGTTATTCGAATCCGTTGAATGGTGTACCTCTTTGTATCGGGAGAACCTTTCGAACGACTAGAAAGTCATTATTCCATCCAGCTGGATACGCGAGATCGTTTCTGCCGCGGATTTACGCGATAACGAGGAAGAAATTCCGAAACTTTACATTCGATCCGCCTGGTGAAAATTAATACCACACACATACATACGCATCTATACACACACTGGCGATACGTTTCTTCATCTTTCTCGCGTGTATACTTAAGAAACGAGCTCCACGCTCCATTTCACGCGGCTGCATTAAATTCTCAAATGGTACACAGCCGGCGTTGAAAATTTCCTATCAGTGGTAGTAGTAACTGTTTCATTCTCGTATGTAAACGGAACTGAATACAAAACTCTCCCTTTCGATTTAATTCTCTCGCCACGTTCGTCTCTGACGAAAACTATAAAATATTTAAAAATGATTTCACATTATTACGATGTAATTCAACGCAACGCAGAATAAACGATAAATTCAACATTTGATTTTTTAGATTTTTAATTTATTGTTAGATTACTTTCGTAATCACCGGCATATGCATGATCGTTCATAAATATTTGCCTTACCCGTTTACTCGCAGCATTCTTTATTCAATAAACAACTTCGTTTAACCGGTTTCCAAGGAAGAGATCGTAAATTAAACTTGTCTCGTAATCCTTGCTTAAAAATAGTGTTCATTGGAAAAATTAATTAGAACTCCGAACAAAAAAAAAAAAATAAATATTGATGGGGAGATATTTATAAACGGTAGTCCTGTATCTGAGAGCCAGATTTAACCAATTTATTGTGATTTTACAGCAATGATATATGAAATGGCATTGTAGTTGAAATAATTAGTTCCTCTCTAATTAGAAGAAAATGTTTTTGTAAAATTGAAGTAAAAGTTCTTGAAGCAATTAAATGTTTTTCATTTGTCGTACAGCGTAGCTACCTATGACTACTAATAAAGCAAAAATGGTGTATATAATTCAATTTAACAAAAAAATAAATAAATAAAACAAATGAACAAAAAAGAAAAGAGAAAACAACAGGGTTGTGTTAGTCTAGCTCTAAAGTACAAAGTTACCTAGTACCGAAAGCATTAATTAACTCGTCGTAAAGTATGCATTGAGCACAACGATAATAACCATTCTCCAATCCGTTTGTGTTTGCAGGTCTGGGCGAGGCTCGAGGAAGACGCCTCCGCGAGGATCCCCGGGCGCATCGAGAAGCATCAGGCGAAGGAGGAGGTGGAGGCAGCCGCGACAGATCGTGTTGTCGCGTAGCGTTAGGAAGTAGAGTAGTAAGATGCTAGTCTTCCCGGGTTACAGCGAGGCGTCGACGAGGATGGGATCGATGCTGTCGCATCAACAGCAACTTCGTCTGCTCCTGTCGATCCTGGTGCTGTTGTCTCCTCAGCTACCGGTTCGTTCCACCTCGACCGACATAGTACAAAGGTTCCACGACCCGGAGGTGAAGCGTATGAACCATCTGGTCGTGGATAAGAACACTGGTCGGGTATACGTGGGCGCGGTGAACCGGCTCTATCAGCTCTCGCCGGACCTTAATCTCGTAGTGAAAGAGGTGACCGGTCCGAAAGGCGACTCGACCGCTTGCTCGATGATCGACTGTCCCCGCGAGACACCGACGCGGCTGGTCGACAACGTGAACAAGGCTCTGGTGATCGACTACACGACCACCAGGTTGATCTCGTGCGGTAGCTTGTCGCAGGGCACTTGCCGTGTACGAAATCTCCATAACATCTCGGATATGGTGCAAGAAGTAAAGGAGGCAGTTGTTGCTAATAACGTAACAGCATCGACTGTCGCGTTTATAGCGCCTGGACCACCGAATCCTCCTGTTTCTCAAGTGATGTACGTGGGCGTAACGTATACCGGGAATTCACCGTACCGATCGGAGGTACCAGCGGTTAGCTCGAGATCCTTGGATAAGGATAGAATGTTGAACATCGCTGAGACCGCTGTCACCACTGGTACAAGGATGTATGTGAACTCGTTGTCACGCGAGAGATATAGAATAAACTACGTGTATGGATTCAGCAGCGG
The DNA here is from genome assembly GCA_951804975.1 of Anthophora plumipes. Lineage (NCBI taxonomy): Eukaryota > Metazoa > Arthropoda > Insecta > Hymenoptera > Apidae > Anthophora > Anthophora plumipes. The sequence goes on along the minus strand of OX638116.1, from coordinate 15,989,733 downwards.
TGGTTTCAGTTATTTCATGACCACGCAGATGAGGAACACTGAAACAGCGATATACATATCGAAATTGGTACGAGTATGCCAAGACGATCAGCACTACTACTCGTATACCGAGATACCGATCAACTGTACCAACGATGGTATATATTACAATTTGGTCCAGGCTGCGTACGTAGGCAAAGCTGGTTCAGTTCTAGCCGGGGATTTAGGCATCACCGCCCAAGACGACGTGTTGTTCGCGGTTTTCGCTGAAGGCAATACAACGAGCAGCGACATACCTAAGGAGCATTCAGCTCTCTGTGTCTATTCGTTGAAGGCGATCAGGAGGAAGTTCATGACCAATATACAGAAGTGCTTCAGCGGTGAGGGACATAGAGGACTGGGGTACATCTCGCCGAGTCACAAGTGCATCTTAACGGTGAGTGATTCCTTCTGTATTTTCCATCGACACGATCTCTTTTACGACCGTGTTAACGCTTCCGTGGAACATGCGCTCGGTATAGACGTGTTCCAGAGAGCGAGGATTAGTTCTGCGAATCGTGAATCGTGATATTCCTGTTACGATACATTTTCTTTTAAAAGGTTCTTCAAGTTTATTGTTCCGTGGTTTTTCGAATGAAACATTTTGCGAATCTCGGTTCGAAAATAATCGACGCGTTTGAAGTTTCGTAACTCAGGTTTTAATTTGTTCGGTACAAACCGCGTGTTAAGCGTGGAAAAAGAGGTGTGAACGTATTCAATAATAAAAGGTGGAATCGGTGGCGCGTGGTTGAAGAGGCGCGATCAAAGACGAGCCTCGAAGTGGCTCGCAACACGCGTCGCGTTAGACCAGTGTGGCACGAGTCGTAAATGGATTTTCCTCTTCACGGAGCCCTCCGGTTGCCGTTGGACGTACGATAACGGTGCAGGCCTGGTGTTTCGTCCATCGGTGTCGATTTGCATTCAGGAACGTACGTTTGCTTTAGCAGCCGTAAGGCCAGGTAATCGGTAAACCGCCATCGGTTTTCTTATCGCGTGACAGCGCTGCATGGGGGCTTAAAGAATCTCCCCTCCTCCTTTTCGAAAGAAACACGAGAACAGGGCGCGTGCTTTCTTGCTCGATTTTACACGTGCACCCACGATCGGTTCGTGAGGCGACGTTGCAAACGTGGCTGAATGATCGTTTCTCATTTACATAGGCTCGAATATAAGGTAAACTTTTGCATAGAAGATCGGCTCTCTAACGCTTCTTGGTACACGTGGTTGTTGTTGAATTCGTGTGTATCTTGTTGGAATTACAACGACCGACTTAACGTGTTCGATTCGTGCTACGAGAGATTTAAACCGATTAAATCGGTGATCGTTCGAGTATAATGTGGATTTTCTTCGACATTTTTATTTTACGATTTACTTCGTTTTTCGTTAATGTTACTGTTAGATGATACGGACGTAAAAAGTGGTTGTTGGTACAAATGGATGGATACACGTCAAGTCGTGGATTCGCGTAAATGAGATTGGCACGGTTTCATGAGGGATAGGCTGGTGTAATCTTGTTGGACGAATTAAGGTTTAGAAAATTAGATGTTACTTGATCACTGAATTATGTGTATTGTATGTAATACGGATTTTTTTATTTATTTATTCTTGGAACGTGTTTCTTATTATTTCCTGTGCGTATAATCCGGCAGATTATCAGTTTAATTCTCTTATCTAATTCGAGGAACCGTAATCTTAATATTGATACACATTAATCGTCGAAAGTTTGAAATTCAGTGGTATTAGCAATTAATGATACTTTCGTATTTAAAATTATTAGCCTTCTTTGAAAAATGCTAATATTAATTAACACGTTCTGTGCATTATAGTACATGACAATTTTCCAAAATGATTTTTAAAAGGAAACAAAAATTTTTTCGACTCAAAGTAATGGTTAAAAGATTAAGAATTCAATCCTATCGATATTCTTTTTATATATTAATAATTTAATCTGACTTTTTGGCTTCTCTCACGGCACAGAACACGTTAAAATCCATAGTAATTCAAAATGAAAAGCATAAAAGTGACAATTAAGTAACGAGCAAATTTACCAAAATAGTTTTTCATCTCCCCTGTTCAGTGATGTGAAAATCAATCACATCCGTTTATCATCTCCTCACTAAATTTATAAAATAAGCAGGTCTCTCTTTACCTGGTTTCCATTCTCATCACCAGTGTCCTCTAAGATACAAACTTACCTGAAAACAGTACCTATAATCGAGAAAATGACAAAATTCGTAGAAAAGTTAGAGAAAAGAAACGACGGTAACAACGATCAAAGAGTAACATCGAGAGGATCAGACGGTCGAATTGAATTACCCGAGGGGTAATCCAATACACGTGCAACGGAGAGAAGGTCCGTAGTCGATGATTTGCTGAATGGCTGCCAGGTAGAAAGGCCTCTCGGAGAAGGCCGCGATTCGTCCTCGTAGTCCATTACGCCGTAAATCAATTGGCCGTGTCTCTGTGTGCGGCGCTCTCGTATTTACGTAACAGGTGGTGGTATCGAAAACCTGGACGATGATACAAGGGAGAGAGGAAGAAACAGACGAAAGACGAGAGAAAGAGAGGGAGGGGAGGTGGGAGATGATGCACAAAAGCGTCATGTGCTCCTTTCGCACGCGCGATCCACAGCTAATCTAGACGATCTTCCGCAACACCTTCCGGAAAAGGGCTGGTTCGTTCGCGCGCTGTCTTTGCGGTGAATGGCGATCGTCGACGGGAATTCGAGATTTCCTCAAGCTTTCCCTCTGTTTCGTCGACGTGTAGAGCGTTTCCGTGTAGCGATATCCGTAACCTAACCCGCGGAGATTTCGAGCAACGTCTGAGGGTAATCTGTGGTGTTTCTTACACGTGTCCTGATTTTTTTCCGATTTTCTCCCATCGATGAGGTTCTTTCACCATTAAAATGTCACGTGTTGCGTGTAAATGAAACGAAAAAGAATATTCCGCGACTCACGGAAAATATATAGACTATAGAATAGAAAGGATAAGGATTTTTTTTTCTTTTTTTCAAAATTTTACACACTGAACATTTCGCTTAACCTGTTAAACGAGTTAACTTGTCATTGATTCACCGATACTTAGAATACGATAATTTATTTATTCAAATATCGTCCATTGTTAATTGTATTAAACATAAAACACATGATATTCATATTTTTATTCTGATAGATTTTATTTCAGTTTGGTTGGTGTTAGTTGATTAATAGTGTATTAATTATTTCTTAAATACTTCAATGGAGCAACGTTGATATAAATTCCACGAATCGTTCGTGGTAGATCTTTACGGTATCGAAAGAAACGTTGAGAAGAAAAACCAAACAATTCATTAGACGCCACTTACGCCTTTGTCTTAGACAACATTCCCGCCGTCGCGTAAGGGGGTTCGTTTCAAAAATAGAATCTCATGAATATGAATCGATGAATTTTTCCAGCGTGAAGTGCGAGAGACACGCAACACACCGGGTCTCGCGTCATAAGGCGTAATGTCAAAGGTTCCCACGAATGACTCATAATAAAACGTTCGCCCCGGTTTATTACCGCGAATACTACGTTGGGGTGTCCGAAATGGGGAGGTTCGTTCTCGCGGTTCATTGAAAGTAAGCCCAGAGTCTTCCGGCATTTTCAGCTTTCACCCACGGAGAAAGCCGGCAGATAGTTTGTGGAAAGCGACGAAAATGATATTCAGAACGGCGGCGGAGCGAGATTTATTCAAATTTTCACGACTAGACGGCTCGTTGGCCAAATCTCTCCTCTTTCTTCCCCTTTTTCAGACGTCTCTTCGTTTCCCCCTTTCTTCTGTTTCATTCGTTACTCTCCGAGTCTCTTATTTCTTTAACCTCCTTCTTCCTCTTCGTTTTTACTTTTCTTTTCTTTTTCTGTTTTTTTCTTTCCCTCTTTTTCCCGCTGCTCCCCTCTCGCGGTGAGAAAGTATGCAGGGAGAACACAAAGGATCTCTTTGCGTACGAAGGGCGAGAAAAAGGCAGAACCTGCCACGGGGAAAGCTTGGAGAAGAGAGGAGTCGACTGCCGGAGATAAGGAGACGACCATAAAGGAGATAAAGATTGTTTGTTTGGTCCAGCCGACAACTGTGCTGCCGTGGGACAGTGTTCCCTTTTTTATTCCCGTTTTCTTCGGCTTCGTTCCTTCTGGTCAGCCTACAGCTCGCTCCGTTTTCTACTCTTCGTGTTTTCTTTTCTTTGGTCTCTCTTCTCTCCCTCCCCCTTTTTTTGTTCTTAGTCCCTGGTTTTACTCATTACGTATTCTGTTTGGAATTTTCGATCGATCTGACTGTATCTGAGAAACTATGTAGCGCATCTTTGTCTTGTAGATCTTCTGTTCAGTTGAATAGATGATAAGATGGCGGAAGAGATTCCTCTGTATCTTATTTCCGGGAAATTGTGAAAACTAATATAACTATTCATTCACTACAATTATTTTTAAACTGTTGTTTGGGAATTATTATTAATTGTTAAAAATATTCCATTTTAATCGGTAATTTAGCTTCTTTCCTCGAAAATGAGGAAAATATTCTGTCGAATAATTTTATTTCGTTGAATTATTAAATCTTTGAACTATTTTATATTTTTATAATCGTTTCTAATGTTAGTTTAAATTGTACCGTACATTTTCTCGAGAGAATATTCAGATATTAAAACATGGCGTCTCTGTTAAAAGGGAAATTAACGTGGACGTTATCTCCCCGGCTCGATAAGAAATTATCTCCCACGCAGTGCCAGTCTTTCTGGTCGTTTATGATAACAAATTACGCCTCGTTAAGATATCAGTTTCTGTCCTAATAGCGTCTTAAAGTCGAGGAGCTTGCAAGTCGAATATTTACGGAGTCGCGGTTAACGATCGAAAGCGTATCTATCTAATTATTCAAGAAGGCTGATCCAAACGAGAAAATTTAAACGTCGTCGACGTTGTTCCAAGTATCTTCCACGAATTGTGGATTAGACAGGATTTAGTCTTTCTTTTTTTTCCCTTCCCCACACTTCATTGATCTTCGGTCAGCCGTAAAAAAAGACCATCGTACGACGTGAAAAAGGTGGTCTGTCAATTAGCTCCAATTAAGTCGATTCGTGTCGGCGAATTTTGTGATTCCTTTTAATCGGCTTGCAAAAAATGCCATATCTCGGAAAATATCAAGCTGAATCGCTGTTTAGTTTGCTTTGCGGCACTAAGGGAATGATGTCGTTGCGAGAATCACTTTCTATCTAGATACTCCTAGATTTTCACGCTAGACCTGCAAGTAAATTGTTAAATATGAATCTGATAAGTTATAACAGTAATAAGAACTAAAAGAAAAGTGGCAGAGATGTTACAAAGTGTAATCAAAAATTTGTCCAATAATAAAGTCGTTTGTCGTATTATGCTAATCTCATATTTTATATTTTTAAATTTTCTTTATTTCCTCGTACACAATATATTTGTCAGAAGTCGAAATACTTGCACTATAGAAAACGAAAATTTCCATTTTCCGATTGTTAAAGGTTAACGGCGTTCTTAAAGAATCTTAAAACACCGTGTACAGAATAAAAATGTCTTTGACTTCGTGTTGCAGCATACACTTTGACTTTTCAAATACGTGCGTGTAATTCAGCGGAAGAAAGATCGAGCCAGAGTCTGGACAAATTAAAAGTCTATCGATCATCATGACAAAAGTCATCTTTTCGTTCGTGTTATTTTTTCTACCCCTTTGTCGCGAACGTTCGACAACGTCTCGAAAAGGTGAATGAAATCGGGTAGAAAGTCGCTTTTCCGACTTTAGCTCATGCGTGTTTTACCTGAACTCGTTCGTTTACTAAACAGAACGAAACGTGCCCGCCGTAGGCGACTAGCTGTAACGTTCTCGAAACAGATTCTTCGTGTTCGATTCGCAGAACCTTGAGACACATAAGAGAGGGAGAAGAAAAAAAAAAAGAACAATCTTCCCGTTCGTTAACGAACCTTTCTTCCACGTGCCGCGGTTTTTCTTTCATTAATTATCGTTACGCCGCGTTTCACTTCTTCCCTTTCTCTATTTCATAGTGGGAGTGGGATGTTTGACCGGTAGCCAGAGCGACCCGGTTCGTTAATATGCGTGACTGATTCAAGTAGAATAGGAGCAGTAGATTACGAGCGCGTTTTACGCGTAAAATAGAGGCACTCTCGATTTACCGGTCGTAAATCATGCAGCGACCGGGCAGAATGTAGTCTGTTCTCTCATTCTCTCTCGCTAGAAACACACCATCGATGGAGTGTGGGTAGCCGTGTCAGAATGAAGCTGATACAGAAATCACGGAAAGGGAATATAAATGTCGTTTATCGCGGAAAGAAAGTATCGATGGGAAAGCGTCGTTGAATAGTCTACGAGCGTGCAATAAACTGTGAAACGTGGTGGCTAGCGTGTCATTTCGACGCAGTAAATCTTCACTTTTTAAGTGTCTTAGGATTTCCGTGAACCTTGTCCACCATATGAATAGATTTATTTTAGAGAGAAGGAATAAATGTGTACCGCCATCTTGTGTGATCAAGTTACATGTGTTAGAGTAGGTTTATTTCAGTTGTACAAATCTTTTATGCGTTTATTCGCGAACATGTTTTTTGATTGATTGGTTTTATTTGTAAATTTCTATTTTACCTCTATCTTTAGTTTCAATTAAAGTTCGACGATTATCAAAATACAAATTGCGTACATTTTCATTTTTTTTTTATTCAACGCTGTACTAATCCTCATCCACCTTATCGATTAAAAAATCGTAGGGCAAAAGAGGTTAATCAGATCCAAATTAGATCAAATCCAACGTTTCACTTTCTCAGCAAATTATATTTACATTCGTAATTATCAAGTCGATGGAAAGAAATGTTGAAATATTACTCGAGTGCAAAGGGTTAATATCTATCCAGGCTACGTTACAAACGTTGCAAATTACCTATCTCACGGAACCAGACATCTCGCGATGATTTTCTTCATGCCCTCGAAATGATCGTAAATAATCACTTCTCGAGAAGTACACTTCACCGTAGAGAAGCCCAAGCCCTTCCATTAGAAACATTCGAACAAACCGACCCAGGTTCTTACCCCATCGATTGAAACGTGCTCCCGCGCATAGGAATGGTAGGTAGCAACCCCTGATATAGTACCAGCGACCACTTGTCCAGAACGTAACTGTAATGAAAACACAAACATTACTCCGCAAATACCTATCGTAAAGGAGTAGACGAGTGCACTTGGCCTGGCCGTTCGGTCCGGTTGCTACGTATAAGGGGATGGTTTCAAGCACGTCGCGCGAAACCACGCTGCTAGGCGAACGATAGGAGGGCGAGAGGGAGGATATGAAAGAGCGAGGTGGAAGAGGCGGAGGAGGTAGAGGTAGATTGCATTTTTATACGTTGGTCCGCGTGGAATGCATCGAAGCGTGCACTGATTACGTGAGCCAGGCCATTCTTTCTATCGACAGATTCGCAGTTCTGTTCTTTGAACTGAACGCTATCGCGGTGTCCCTGCGCGACCGACACCGTCGAAAAGAGGGTGGAAGGAGGACGTTTGAGGTGGTGAAAGGGTGGGAGTTATGAGAGGAATCGGGGCGATGGTCCTGTAACCTCTGCTGTTGGCATGTGTAAAAACTCTCGGACAATAGAGCAGTAGCTAACCTCGAAAAAACTGAACAGCTAGCGCCGTGGAAAAAGAACGGACACTGGGTGGAGGTCCGGAACAGCGAGTGTATTTGTGTGTGTGTGTGCGCGCGCGCGTACGCGTGCGCAAATCTTTTCAAATCTTTTCAAACTTTTTCAAACCTGGTTAGAGTGGGTTTAGGTTGGCGCAAACTCTGGGCCACTTCCTCCTTTCTCGTTGTTCTCTAACCCGTGTTCGATCTGATCGATACCAGTTATTATCATGTCTTGTATCTGGTATACGTGTGCATGTCTTGAAAATTGAAAGAAAAATATGATTTCTGATTAATTGGAGAAACGGAGTTCCAATCACGGCCGCTGTATGAGTGAATACTTAGAAATATTCGTAGAGGAAGAAGATAAAATATATTGAACTAAGGAAATGAACGATCATAGGTATCTGAAAATATGGAAATAATAATTACAGTTATTATAGAATATTTTTTGTATCTGTGCGTTGTGATTTTTCATCAGTTTTCGAAGCTCCATCGTACTCGATGCACGAGTCACGTTAATTTCCTCCTTCGGCAAAACCTGTATTTTTTTCTCCAGTGATCGTGTACTCGAACTCGATCTCACGCGGTGGACCCGTTATAAATAACGATGATCTAGTCGATTCGTAGCACAATAACCTAACCTAGCGGTGCACAATGCGGCAATAGTGAAAAAAAAAGAATAATGAAAAAAAAAAAGGAAACGACAAGCTGCCGATGTAATTGCAACGTGTTGCGTACCCGCCGTAGGCGACAATGACGAAAAGAATCACTGAGAGAACCGGAGCATAGAATTAAATAAGCTCACGGTTGTCCACTGGTTTTGCGGGAAACATTATAAAATAGTGCGTTGCTTTTTGCTGGGTTTGCGTCAATATCGTGTGGCTATAGGTGAGGCAATCCGCTCGTTAGACACGGTCTCGTCGTCGTTAAAAATGCCTGTAATCGTGCTTTTTAGACGGTAGCAGGGTCGAGCGATTAATTGCACGTCAGATAGATCGATCTATCGCCTCGCGACAAAGACCCTGTGGAAGGGAAGATTAAAACTCTTCGACCAGCGACGACAGTAAAAAAAAAAAAAAGAAAAGAAAGAAAAAATAGCTCGTGGTTCGTGGAATTTATCAAAACTTTCGATACTTGATAGATCGACCGAGTTTTTCTTTATTTGTTTCTGTCGAGATGAATCGCTGGCTGAGCTTTTCATTTAAACGATCCCTTCGTTGCAACAAATTTTAATTTGAAATGTTTTCTTACTGATGGTAATTGTGTTTGCTTGATTAATTCGTTACTGATAGAACATCTTTTTTTGGGAAATATTACTTCTTGCTGAATAATGAAATTAATTATACGTAAAGTTTTGATGGAATAATTAATTATTTTAACGATGACGATTAAAAAAAAGTTTTGTTTAAATTTTAGCTTTTATTATGCCGCGCAGTCTACTTCAGATATATTTTGGAAATTTAAACTTTTGATAATTTTCGAAATTATGCATTTTTAATTTTACATAGGTCAGTCGTCTGGCGTAAAACAATTACTCGTTTAACGCGTTATTATTACGAAAATATTGTTAAATTTCATTTAAATGAAACTTTAAAATACATTTGTCTCACATCGTCATTAATAACGAGTGCCTCGTTAGGAAGAGAATTTTACAAGCACAGGTGTTTTATTTTTATTACACTGGGCTGGACTATGTTCTGTCGAAAGGATTGATACTCGTTACCCTTGATTGTTACCAATGTATTTGACAATCTCTCCAGAACCACCTATTCAGTCGTAACTTTCTCAAACGCGTCAATTAAGACTTACAATCAAGCAACATAATAACCCCTAATCAAAAGCTTGTACTATATTTTCACGAGCATATTCTATCCACACCAATCTGCTATAGTTCAAACCCCTTTCTCTATTCATCAAATAACACACCTGAAATTACTCGAAATTCATTGCAGCCACTTATCTTCGAATTTCCTTAGAATCGAGGAGAAAGCATCGATAGGTTAGCCTCGCTGTTGCCACCATTACGTTCCTCATTATCACCTGGCTTAGTTGGTGTACTTCGAAAGTAAGGAAACTATCACAGTGTCCAGTTTAACACCTGGTCTACCGTTCCTTTCTGTCTAATTTTTTGCCACGAAATCACCGATCGTGCATTACTGAACGTTCTCCTCTGACGTCAGCCGTACGCGTCAGAGAGTTGTGGTCCAATAAAATGGCGTCTCCAGGAGCGAGCCTCGAGACGACAGAATAGGGTCACCTGGTAGATTGGCCGATAGAGCGCGGAATTATGCAAGTGCATCGGCCCTGTGGCGCATTAGCTAGGTTGAACCTTTGGTAACGCGAGCATCGACGGCTGTGGTTCGCGTTATTTCACGTTGGTCGCATTCCACACGGGCCCCGTGCCGGGTTATTGTCTCACGGTGTCAGGGGAGAATGCACGACGAGAAATCGGATGAAAAGGGCGGCTGATCGGCATCTGCGTGCTAGAATTTCTTTTTCTTTTTTTTTGTGTTTTATTTATTTCCTTTTTTGGCTTCAATTTCGACACCGTGCCTCGTGTCTGTGTACTGAAAAGCACGGTTGCATGTTGCCTGGGAGAGTGACTTTTGGGTTTCGAGAGATTCACATAGTGTGTAAATTCCTTTTTTTTTTGTATTTTAAATATCCTGGGGTATATGTAGGAAATTTGTTAAGTTGAAGATGTAGTATTTGAGTGTTTAAAATTGAGTTGAGTGTTTTTATTGCAATTTATGTTTGTCGAAAGTTAAAGTTTGCCATAATCTTTGTTATAAGCATGCTTTCTTGCTAATAGTGTGTTCTGCTATTGTAGGATTAGTGAAATTTAATGCTTCATCTAAGAATTTTTCCCTATTTCGTATTATAAAACATTTCTATCGATTGCTTATGCAAATTAATCGACAAAACATCCTATTATGTACAGCATGATACAGAAATAGAAGGCCAAATTTGGTTACCATATTTTATTGTTCCTCAGGATGACAAAATCTCATATGAACATACGTTAGAAAGTTCTTTCTTTCCTACATATAGACGTTTTTTGCTTACATCGAAAATTTACTAAAACTGTGTCACTCTGTATATTGCACCTCTTACTAAAGTGTGCTTAGCTCCGTAAAATAATAATAATAATTTATAATGGGAAGATACCAAGAATTTGAGTTAAAGCTCGTGACCTCAATCAACTCTTAGTCATCACTTAATCCTCGGACGACGAACAGTTTGACCGAATGCATGAGAAACTGTGCCTGGGTCTGTTTGGACCCGAGTTAGCAACTTTTAGATAATTCTTTTTTATTTCTATTTATTATTTTCTCAACAATTAAAAAAAAAGGAGAACGCTCTTTTCTTAACTTCTTGACTCGCACGAGGGTTAAAAATCTTCATCATACGAAATACTGTAAATTTAACAATGACGCTTCTACTGATCGTCGCAATATTTCACAAATAGCGTCTGAAGTCAGATATCCGCCGTTAAAGTGCAACTGTTAAAACGCTGACATAACAGCATCGAACAATTGAAATTTCTCGATCATACAAGTAAGCGATACACAATTTCTAAACGTGGCTTCGTGACTTCACGTCGAATCACAATACACGGTGTGTCTAAAAATCACGCGACAGTATGACCGACAGATGACATATCCTGTTTCATCGATTCCACAGCGCGTAGCCTCTCGTTAGAGATGATATCATCGTGCAAAATTGATAGGTGGAGACGAAATTACACGCGGGGGATAATGACGCGTGCGCGTTCCATAGGGAATGGGATCGCGGAAAAGAGGTAGAAGAAAGACGGCGAAGGTGAGAGGGTAGACGGGGGAGGAAGAAGCGTAGAATTATATTCCGCGAAATACAGGCGTACTAATGAGGTACACTAATTAAAAAGTTCTCGACTTTCTATGGGCTTCTCAAAGAAAGGAGCACGCCTTCTGGATGTGGAACGCTGGAAATTTTTTTAGTAAACCCCAGCACGGTTACGCGAGAGCCGCGGATATTCTGATATATAGTATATTTCCAAGCCTCTCTCTCTCTCTCTCTCTCCCCCTCTCTTTTTCTCTTTCTCCTTCTCTTCCTCTCTCGAGTAGCCCTCTGTTCAAAGTGGAAAGGAGTAAATGTCTCTGAAGGAGCTGAAAGAATTTGTAGGACGATAATGCGACGTAAAGAAAGGGGAGAGGGAGAGGTGAGGTCGGTAGTGGGTTGTTACACGGTGGATTCGACTCGGAAACTGGCGTCGGCGGCGATAATGACGAGTTGGATGTACGCGACGTGGCACGTGGAGACAAAGAAAGAGAGGAAGAAACAGAGAAGAAGATGGTGACGAAAGGGGAAGAGGAGGGTGAAGAGGAATGGGAGTTTGCTTGAAAGCGAGCCAAAGGCCGTTTTATACCGGTGTCGTCCACAGGGCGGAGTCAAAAGGAAGGGAAGGGAAGCTGCTGGCCCCGTTATGCTCAATTTCAAAAGTTCTGCACCTGCTAGGGCGAGCGTTTCCACTTCTGGGAGCTTGTGTGTGTGTACCACGTGTGCGTGTGGAGTTTCTTTCATTGAGAAAGAAATTTAACGAAAAAAAAAAGAAAGAAAGAAAGAAGGAAGGAAGGAAAAAAAACGAGAAGAGAGAAAGGAAAGAAACAAAAAGATAAGGGTGTGAGGGAGTAGAATAGAGTGAAATGAAATAGAGCATAGCGGTTAACGAGTCGCGTTCGAGCATCTCATTCCTTCATCTTTCTTCTTCATTCTTCCTTTGACCGAAAAAAATATATATATTCCTAGAAAATATCCAGGAAAACGGTACGAGCGAATTATAAAATAACGATCGAAGCGGTCACGTCGCGTGTCCTCGTTACCATTAACTCGAGTACCGGACCGAGTCCAGCCAAAGTGGATACATGGAAGTTCAATTTTCCGCGCGGCAACGAAAAATACTACAGCAACCTATAGGATGGAGAGGAGGATAGGAGGATAGGGCGAAGCAGAGAGTTTGAATCGGGTTGCGTACGCCGTTTGTGTGTCTCCCTTACGCTCAAACGAATAACCCCAACCCAACCCCCTATCGAATCTCTGTTCGACCGCGAGTCGAACGAGAGTGGAATAGTAGTAGCAGCAGAGAAAGGGTGGAGAGATGGTAGAGCGTGTTTCGTTTGTGAAAATGGAAACGTGAAGTCGAGGTTGACGAGGCGGAGGCGGTGGTGTTGCAGTATCGTCGCGAAATCAATATGGCACCGGTATCGGTGGAATCGTCACGCGAAACGAAGATTGCTTGTAATTGCATCGTTTCGAACGAGTGGATGTGATGCTCGGGGAATAGAGGAAGAGCAGGAGGAGGAGAAGGAGATGGAGGGGAAAGGGTTGCAAACGTAGATACGGAAATGGTGGGGAAATTGTTATCGAAAAGAAATTCCTATTCGACGGGATAAAATATACGATCGGTCGATTCTGGTATTAACCGTGATTTATTTCATTATCGATAATCGAAACGGGTGAAAGATATCGAAATCGGTTTTTGACATTGTAGAAGCGTCGCTCATTAATAGACACACCGATCGAGTTCACGTTGTTGCGCGTGGACGCATGTGTTGTTGCATGAAAGGGAGATGGCGGTTGGATTGGATGCTACTGATAAAATCGATGTTGAGCGGCGATGAAAACTCGCGTAGGCAACAGCGACGGCCGCTGGTAGCGGCGTTTAATTCGACCGTCAAACCTAAACGTCAAAAACTGTAATTACGTGGGCGACCGTTCAGCCACGAAATTCGTTTTCAAAACTTCATAGAGCCGACATGGCGCGAGAGCGAGCTCGCCCACCGCTTTGTGAGATTCTCGCTCGTTCAGCGTGGCCAGCAAACTGTAAAACAAGCGTTGAAAACCGCGATAACGCGAGCTTCGTAGTAGTGGGGAGGTAAAGAGGGAACGGGAGAGAAAAGGAGAGGGAGAGAGTGAACCCCTGACTCTCGCGGATCTCGATGAATGCTTTGAGGCGTGATTACGTTTCCGAGCAGCGCTCGTTCCGTCGAATCACATTATTAAAAAACTTTATCGCGGCCCGGCTACGAATTCGCGATGAGAGAAGACGGGCAGAAGTAGCGCAGTTTTTTCGCTGATTTTCTCGTTCCTTGTCGGCGAGGTTTGTTCGGTCGGATCGATTGTGGTATTCTGCCAGGAACGATAATCGAGCTTAATTCTTTTGCAAATAATAGGAATTTGGTGGCTTCCGGTAGATCTCTGGATATGGTATACGTAAATTGTTATGGTCAGCTGGTGGATGTTTGATATTAGACGAGATGGATTGTTCAAACTAGAATAGAGAGAAAATTTTTCATTGTTTTATTTTAGATGGAAATCAAAAATGGATACAGTGAATTTTTTCCATAAATTATATGCAATATTGTAATTGTTATGCAGATCTCCACAATGATTAATTACTCTCATGTGAAGAGACCTAGTTAGACAACAGATTGGAAGAAATTACGTTCATTTGAACGCTTTCATTGACCTCATGACGCAACGATAGTACATAATTCGAACAATTCCACGTAAAAACAGTGTCATAAATTTCTGCGGAAGTGTTAAAAATTTGAATTTAACGTCACGGACAAAATTACAAACGATTTGAGATTAAACGTAACATCGAAGATCAACATGCCCCTGTGAAAACGTGGTGGAAATTAGTAAACGGTGACCGACAATGTTCAACTTTCGCCTACACGGTTTCGTGGTTTTAAGCAATTCAATATTCCTACCGCAGCCGTCGAATCTGCGATTGTTTATGCGCTCGGTGTGTTTTATTCGCGGCAATTTGTTATTCGTGCGCGAAATAAAGTCAGAAAAGCGTTGCGTAACGACGCGCACCCGTGAAATCGATAACCCACGCTCCGAGATAAATTGGCATATCGGTGCCGCGGATAAACAGCGAAATTATTCAGTGTCGCCTCTCAGCAGCCAACGGAACCAATATCCGGCAGCTCCACCGATTTCACTGTTCTCCTCCTCCCTTTCTCTTTCTCTCTTTTTCTCTGTGTTTGTCTCTGTTTGTCTTGCAACAACCAGAGAAGTATTACTCGATGGGCATTATTTATTGCTCCGCCGAAAGAAAACTGGCTCCTTGCACGTTGCTTCCAGTCAATCATCTGTCATAAAGTTCGCCGCCTCTGTGTCGTATCGTTTCGTTTGGTATGCATCGATCGAACAGCCGACCGTTTGTCTTACGACTTATCTTGTCCATCTTCTTTTCCTCCGGTTACGTTTTCGGTTTGGTACGCTTTGTATGAACAACGTTTAACGATGGCTTGATAATAATTATACAAGCATGGAGATAAGATTCATGGCTGATCTTTTATTTCGAACACACTTCTATAAAGTAAAGTGGCGTTCATTAAAATACTTGTTTGATACGTTATACCTATCGATATTTTATATTGGTGAGATGTAGAATCTGATATTTGATCTTCGTTTTCTCTATGTATGCAACACGTTGTGAATCCTTTACCTTGAGATTTCATTTGCGTCTGAGGTATTAAAAGGGTGACAGGTAACACTTAATATCAATGATAAATTATCAAGCAAAGGATTCATTTTGAGAAATTCGCTTACGCTTTGCGTCGAACGAACGACGACATTTTCTCTCATTTGAATCTTCCTGTTTTCTTTTTTCTTTTCGTTCTTTCTTCCCCACTTTTCAGCGGTCTGAAATAATAATCCAGTGGAAATCGTTCCTTTCACCCCCTGTCACCGGATTATTGGGCGAAGGGGCAAAATTCACGGTTCGTTACGTCGGAATCCTCGACGTCCAGTTTTTCGTTCGACACCTCGCGCCTCGGCGACCAAACCGCCACGGTCGAGCTTATACAAATGCAAATCCATTAAGCTCGCAACTAAGCTTAGGCTTTTATCGAAAAAGCTGCGCCCCTCGAAGGACAACCGCCGTGGTTCTATTTCGTTTCGCGTTGAATCACGGCCGGTTCATCGTTAGAGAGTTAACGGTCCTGTGCTCGAGTGTTTTTAATCCCTCAACCCTGGAAATTTTCGAGCCAGCGGGGCTTCTGGTCCGAATAACATATGCAAATGCCTGGCCACCGTTCGAATTGTCGATCGAGGAAATCTTCGTCTGAAGTGACTATTTAATTCCTGTTTTTTCTGTCCCTCCCTCTTTCTTTCCCTTTTTTTCTTCTTTTGCTTCATTTTTTTATCACGATTCCTGGGAAACAGTCTTTTATACGGTGGAGCAGATTTATGGTTGAAAGTGTCGATACTATCGCCGTTTATGCTACGTATTTTTACGTCGGAACGGGATTTAAGAGAGGGATGTTGATATTGTTCCGGTATTTTAGTAAAATGGGCTTTATTCTGCGGCCTATAGGAAGCGGGGATTTTTTTTTTTATTGTTTCGCTTTCGAAGATTGAACGTCTTCCGATCTATTCGGATAAAAATTTTCGTAAAACTCAAATTACGAAGTTGAAATTGAAATTTTCAATTTCACATGAATTTTATTAATCACCGCTGTATGTTTTTCGAAGTTTCTTATCGGTAACATAAGAAAACATTTTTACATTCGTTCTTTCATCCCTCTAATAAATTCTATAAAAATTCTATAATTTCAATCACCAACAAAATCTACTTCATTTATCTCCAATCGCATTAACTCATTTCGAACCAGCATATTTTGCTTATCGTTGGCTGTTTACGTTGAAATAAATATATTTATCTCAGATATATATTTTTCTAAGGTATAAATGGTCTCGTGTGGCTTAATTAAACATAAATAAATAAATAAAACATAAAGAAAGAAACTCTACAGTCCTTCGCAATGACAAATCGAGGCTACCTCTCCGTCTGCTTCGAATCTCGGTCAATTTGCATAAGGTTTATCTTTCCATTGGTCATTTTTCCCTCTGTTCGCCAGGATAACGAGGCTCTCTCACGAACCTCGAACCAATAATCTCTTCTCCGCGCTGGCACGATGCCCTCGCGATACTCTCTCTCTCGTTCTCTCTCCCGAGCTCCCATTCTCGCGCCGCGTCTTCGAGATCCTTTCTGAAGGACACGCGAGCGTAGAGGGGGCAAGGAGCCAACAGCGACTTCCGGTCGAGTACTCGCTTCACAGGAGATACACGGTCGAGATACGCACGGATAACCGCACGCTCTAACTGGGTTACTGCTAGCAGGAGAACAGCTTTCTCTTGCCCTTGGGAAAACGCCATCGCTGCCAGTTGGTGTCGCGATCGAGCGCTGTTCCGTTTTCCTGGTGGCGCGTCATCTATCTTCTCATCTCTCGCCTTTTCCTTCGATGCAGTAGCGACGGTATCGGTGTCCAGAGAACGCACAAAGGACGATTGTCTGGCGTCGGTTCTCACGAATCTCGCGCATCCGCGTATCGACGACGCCTAATTTCCTCGTTCGACTCTCACTTTTGTCGCGTAGGAAATTCTCCTGTCGATGGAGAACACTGTGAATGTTGGAGAACTCTCATGGTACTATGGGTCGATGCACTTTCGCTTCTCAAGGCGAACTTTAGGCATCGTTAAAATGATCTAAGAAGGAAGATTCTATTTTAAAGTATTATTTAACACGAGTACTATGGTCGAAGATTATATCCAAGCTTAAAGGGTTTCCCGTATTGGGAATGTATTAATAGCCTATGAATTTTCATAATTAATTTCGCGGTGTTATCATAGAAATCAAGAATCACACTATGCTGAGTTTTACGAGCACGTGTGTTTAATAAGAAAAAAAATCTACACGTTCTTTAAAGAAAACTACAACCTGTTATACACAATCCTTTCAGTAAATGAGTAGTAACTAACCTCTGATCGAGTGTTAATTCACAAATGATTTCCCTACGAAGAAGCCTGCAGAAATCTCCCACAATGTATAGTCAGTGGAAGAAATATAGCGAAGTTGTAAATTAAAGTGTTAAATATAAAATTACATTAAGTAACCGATTCAGGTTTTCGATTGGAACTGAATCAAAACTAAAGCACTTTTCACAGAACCTTGATTCATATTTTTACCCTTACTTTTTCAAGTTTCTGTCATCGATGTACTCGATCATGTGTCCTATCTTACAACCCCGGTATATTTCTTCCACCGACTATACCCGCCAAGAATTTCTGCGATTCCCGTAATACCACGTTACGAGGGTACACTTAGATGCAGCGAGTGTCTAACCAAATACCTCGTTGCCGTAACTTTCTTTCGCGGTTTACCTTATGCCCAGCACTCTTAATTCCACGTTTCTACTTGGCTGCTAAATATCCTGTGGGCGCGTAATAACAGTCCACGCGTAAGGTCTGGGCCATGACTCCGCGAGACGGATGGAAATTCGATCTCTCCGGAAGGGTTAATCTCGATCGATTAGAGGAATCGCGAGAGGTCAGGTAGACAGTAGAAACGGATGTGAAAATTTCATACGGTTCGATAGACGATTCGTAAATCAATTGAGCGTTCATTCTTTATTGGCGAACCTTTAAGCTGGTAAAGCAAAGACCACCCAGGGCTCGTTTCGAATCGCGACGAGGAAGCTCGTTCAGCTTCTATAAATAAAGATTTAGCGAGAATTCTCCCTTTCTGTACGGGTTCCCCGAGTCCATGGCCAATTAGAGCCACGCTCGTAGGAAAATATGGGCTTATTATGGGGGCAGATCGATCGATCTGTATCGGGAAGCCGCGTTTTTATGGAAGGATGAGTGTAGGTTCACTCGACGCGCACGTTTTGTCCGCGGATGAGTGATTTTAATAATGGCAGGGCTATTATTCCCTCGCTTTTCTTTTCTTCGTATTGATTCAACGAAGAGATTTCACTGTTTTTTTTTCTTCCTTTTTTTTTCATAAATGTTAACATTTCTCTTTTGTTTTCTTTCTTTTGATGTTTCGATATTTGGTCGAGCGATTTTTTGTATAATATATTCGAAATAATAAGCTGAGATTACGCGTACACGTTCAGTCGTCCATGGGAGCGGAATATGGGAACGATGCCAGGAGAGTGCAATTTCAATTTCAGAAAGTTGATTTATTCCCATTTTCACCCTCTTCGCCCCGTTTGATCGTCTTCCAGACACCGGCCGGAATCCTCATCGTCTACTTGCCTATCTTTCTGTCTCCCTCTTCCTCTCAGTCACCGAAGTCTCCGCATTTTCCAGGCGAAATTCGCGGCTGGTTCCTTCGGAAACCTTTAATCGTCCCTTTTACTCTCTCCAAAAATTTATGTGCCTCCGGTAAGCTTGGGGAATATTGCTTCTCTTAAGGCAGGAATTATCGATCAAGCGAAGGAAACCACCGTTCTAAAACGTTCACGTTCCCTTATCGAACGAATTACTCGAAACATTATCCGATTTCCCGTAAAAATCTCCGATAGAAAAAGAAAAAAGGAAACGAGAAAAGAACGAGAAGATCCCTCTGGTAGTTATTTCGAACGAAAAATCGTAGTCCTCGTTTTTTTTTTCGTGAAAATCGCCACGGTATAATCTGGCGATCGTTTAATCAGAGTGTGTCAGGTGGCGAAATTTTATCAGGTTGGCCAAGTGAAACAATCAATTCGAATCGCTGGAGATAATGTCTGAAGGAAGAAGAGAAGCTCTTTCTCTTCTCTGCTGGAAGGCAATATGGCGCGGAGGGAAACGAAGGGAGGCTTCTTCTTCTCCACTTTTCTCAAGATTCTTATCGGCGCGAATCCTTAGTCGTCGCGTCGCGTTGCGAAATCTATCGTGGAAACTTTAATCGAGCTACACTTCGATCTTCTCTTGGAACCGGTGCACGAAAATGGCGCGAAATCGAGGTGTTCTCGCGGGTTCACGGGCCGAATTGAAATATTACGTGTGCGGTGGTTATCGGGAACGAGAGTAAAAGGACCACCGTGGGGATAGGGAAGAAGAGAGATAACCGTGGACGTGGCCAGTCGTATTTTATGCTTTATACGCTTTGTACTTTCTTGAAATATTTATTCCCGCGCTAAAGTCCCGCGCCCGAGGATAAAATACGATGATGCAGCGAACGGTTGCCTGTTCGGTGCCCCACGTTGCTCGTTGAAATTTTATTATCCCCACGTCGCCGTTTTCGAAAGTCAGCCACACGTCCATTCGTCGTTCGTTCGTTTTTAGAAAATTCAACGAACGAAATCACGCGAATAATCTATAGATGTGCTACTGGCAAAGTGTGAAATCCTCCATCTATATACACTGCTCAAGCAGTGTATCTACGTACGGTGAAACCGATAACAAATGGATGGACTTTGAAAATAGAAACTTATTTTTTATTATTTATTATTTGTTTTTCTGAGATTTATCATTTTACGTTCGGTAATATTTTTTTAAAATATGTGTCGGTGGTGTATACTTTGCCTAAGCGAAGTATGAAATTATATTTTTAAATCGTTACACTTTGACACTCGGAATATCAAGCATGCTTGACAAAGTTTATTGAAAAAAAAAAGAAAAGTTACACGAGTAACTTTTTTAAATGTTACAACTGGAATTTCGAAATGGTACTTCTGGCAATTCACTTTCATTTTGACATATTTAGACACATTTCTATATTTTTTAAATTTCATGTGTACGAAACAATATTTATTTGAATATAGAGAAGTATTTTTACGCAATATCTGATTTGTCGTCAGAATCCTGACATATATTTTACTAGATATTCATGTCCACTTCTATATTTTCCAAATTTTGAATCTATGAAACGCTATTTATTTTAACGTTTTCAGAATTTCCATCGAATTATATTAGCGGGAAATTTTTAAACAGCAATACAATAGATATAAAGTGTTCCTCGTTGATATCGAGATTGTTAAACATTGCTTATAAAGTAGTGTGTACATTGCCTAGATTTTGCACATTGCTTATAAGAGCTATACTTATAAGAGCTATTGCTTATAAGAGCTGAACCAACATGGCGGACGCGAACTTGGACGTAGCCGTTTACGAGCCTCTCTCCTTTGTTGCTCGACTATCGTTGTCGGTAGCAAGAGGGAAAATTGTGTGGCGTTTGCATTCGACGACTATCCTCTACCTCCTCGTCGTCGTACGGTGTAAATATGCAAATGTGCGATAAGACAGAGGTGTTACGCGTAGATACGCGTTCGCGCTATTCCAACGTTGCGTCAGCGCAGAGACACACAGACTCTTGGCGAATTAATGTTGGCCGTTCGAATAGTTAGCCGCGAGAAACATGCTCGGTTAATGGACCCATCGGCCAGATCTAATTGCTCGGATAAAAGCTATCTTCGAGCAAACTGAACCGAGATATCAAGCATAAAATCAACGCACAGTCGATACACACGTGAAATTGAAACGTTTGGAGTGGATGCGAACTGTGCCACGATCTGACGATTGTAGAGGTGTTTTAGCGGTTTGATTCCAGAGTCTTTCTAACTGTATCGGTATTTATATTACCTTTCTGATTTATTCATTCGATCCGCGTTTCGTTGATTGCTCGAAAGCGTCTATTACACTTTCGTTTTTTGTATTATTGGTGACTAAGTGAACTTACAAGTACTCGTTGACATTAAAGTGAAAGATGAACAGAACTTCCGAAAGTTGAGAGCATTTTTCTGTGATTCAATGATGGATATTCAACCGTAAAGTGAATTTTTGTCAAAGCACATAGCACAATTATTGTAAACCATCAACGCAAAACAGTAGATGTATGGGTAAAAATGTGATAGAATTTTGTTTAGAATTTCAATCATTTTTATTGATAAAAATCTGAATCAGGAAAGCACACGTTTTTATTTTAACGATACACAAACGTATTAAAATTACTTATACTAAGTTGCGACTTAAGAAATCAAGAATTTCTGTATCGAATCAAGTCATTTATCCTAGATTGTCCAAAAACTCATATATATCGTCTTACTGTGTTTCTCCAATTAAATAAAACATTCTAACGAACCTCTTAATTTCCTCACGACACAGAGGATTCCGTTCTCCATCTATTTGCATCCACTATCTCGAGCATACGCACACCTGTTTTCAAAATCATCCCTCCTCGTCCTCCATTATTTTCTTCAGAAGCAACAAACTTCCCTTTAGTACCATCCCGAAGACTTATTCTCGCGTTTCGCGCAAAGATAGTTCGAAGCGTGGCGCAACAGGGCGGAAACATCAAGGGGGTGAACAGAGGGAAGATTTCACGTCGGGTTTCCGTCAGGTGGAACGTCGTTTTCATCGGTTTACACAGGTCTAGAGGCCATCTATTGGAATAAAACTTAAATGATACCGTGCCGGTTGAAGCGGTGCGCGTTTTATTGTAGGAACTCGGAACGATATAATCGCATCGTCTTGTTTCCACGAAGTAGAGTCAGGGTTTTCGACGTAAGAGGAAACGCAACAATTGACTCCGGGAATGGGCTTCGAGCGGCTCGTTCAATGTACGTATTAAATTTATTTAGAGGAACAGCCTATAGAGAGAGATAGGTGAATATTTCGAAGAGTCGAGGCTTGAACGAAGAAGAGAAGGAACATGTTTACGGTTGATTTTCTCGCGGCGTCTGGTTAGGTTAATATAATTCAAGACGAAATTAGATTCGGTAATGTACTTTTAAACCCCGTCTCTCCCGTCTACGTTGTAAATTTATGTTACTTTATCCCCGCAACCTTTTATTCTCCTTACGAACCATCGGAATTCTACGGATTAAAATCGAGAATACGAGGCTTCATTTCGTACAGAGTAACAATTGCAACCCCTTCTCTCTTGTTTTCTTTTCTCGAACATTTTAAATTCTCCGTATCTTTCTACGCTTTTCTTTCCTCTCTCTTTTTTTCCCGCCACACTGTACGCGTGTTTTTCAGTATCGTTGTAGTTGAGAATTTCAGAATGGAGAAAGTAGAGTGGGGTGGCGGTTGATAGAAAGCGTAGGAAAGAGTGAGTGAGAAAGAGAGATAGGGATGAGGATCGCGATAGGCGGAAGAGAAATGCAGATTGAAAATCTGCGGCCACCCTCGAGGAGGGTGCATCGGGAAGAAAATTGGGGTTGCGCGAGAATAATACGAGCCGCGAGAGGGATTCTGCCTATAGTGTAGTATCCCCTAACCCCTGCACCATCACCATCACCAACGACACAGGGGAATTATTTTTTTCACCCTACACCGCCGAAGTATGTTGATTACATTTTCGCGAAGCGAGCCTGCAGCGATTCCGTTTCGGCTCTCGTGCGCACGCGAACGACATTAGTATTGCGCCGACACGTCGCGATACCGACGAGTCTATGCAGCCGCGTTTTATATTCTCCCGCGACGTGTACATAAATTTCCACGGTGGCTTGGTAATTATCGTGTTTTTAATTTCGCGGTTATATCCAGTCGCCGGGAAACTGACAATGCCCGAGCACTTTGTACGCGGGTCGAACGAGTTCGTCGGTGTTTATTAGGGCTTCTTTTTTCATTTAGCTCACTTTTCGTTACTTGTTGAGTTACTTCAGCGTAGAACGTCGTACAGTGAAACACTTAAGCGTTAGTAACGTATAAAAATTATAGAAATGATAGATATACCTTCTTTTTTTCTATCTTCTCATCGTTGAGTATACGCAACGATGAAACGATTCGACTGAAAAATAAATCCTGCTAATACTCGTTGATTTTAATTCATTGTAAATGTTCTAACAGATATATGGGAATCGTGTAACCGTAGAAGTTATGCAATTTAATGAAACATTCTTCACTCTACTTTTTCAACGTGAATTTGCTACACGAGAAATGGCAAATTTGAGTAATATTCAGATAATGATGAAACAAATAGCAAGAAAGGAAATATATTTGTAGGAGTCGAGACAAAATTCGAGACAATCTGGGTCTCTTTATATCTTTGCAGTTACTAGTTTTTTTTTTTTATGTATATGTCAGCAAAAAAGAAAAGTAATAAAGCTGTGAGAATAATTTCTATTTCTGACGAAATTGGGTTGGAAAAAGAAATATTTTTTCAAATGGAAAGAAACGGATTAAACACTTTTATTGTCTAAAATCTAAATATAATACAATAGTTCTGTCAGTTTGGAATTTGATGGAATATTTGAGCGAAGTTGAAGCACTTCTGATATCCTCGAAGGCTATTATCTATGTGATTTCCATCTTCTGTGCTATGATGTAAATCAATCTTAATCAGATTCGATAAATCTGTGACTGAAATATATCACATACCGGGAGAGGTGTATGAAGATATTCCCCTATCAAAATCAATAAAGTTTCAGTGGCACAGATGTTTTGAAGAAGGTAGAATCACGGGATAATGCAGGGAGTGGCTGTGCATCCTGCATTGATAGGATCACATTAGATGGATGGCATAGCTGTGAAGACTGAATGTTATTGGAATTCGAATGTTTGAAGATTGAGTTAGATCAGAGATGTGGAAGTGTTACGAATCGTATAATCCTACATCCAAAAGAATTTTTTAACATATGAATGTGATCGTTAACGTTTCTATTACAAATCAAAATTGTAATCGAAATTAAAATTAATATTACAATACAGATAATAGAATTGCTACTAATTTTATAACAAAACTGACCAAAAATAATATTATCTCATTGATAAATAATGGTAAATTGGGATAATAGCGCAGGGAAATTGACAACAAAGCAGAAGAGAACATTTATTGAAACATTTCGTGTAATCACACAAAATGTCATAACAATTTATGTAATTCCTCTCACCGTTATTCACGGATACTCTTATCTAATTTATTCGCATCTCTAACTACACATTATACGTTAACACGCGCTCACTCGATTAGCGCTTACATTCATCCAAACGCAATTCAACTATTAAACACAATAATAATTAATAATATTTAGTACGTGATAACCTGGCTGTGGATGTTTGTACATTTACAAGAAATTTGCACAGAATGCGCATAATATGGAAAAAATGTACAAAATATCCAAATTTTAGCGCTTCTTGTAATATCTGCTAGATAAAATAATTTTTTACACTTTTCTATAACACCAGTTGTTATTTTTTTTTTACATTTTTAAAAATATGAATTTCTATAAAAAGCCACAGTGATACATATACATACTTACAGTAGCATCTATGGTACAATGTATATCACGAGTGTGAACCGATATTATTAAACATGGGTATAATGTAATTAAATACAACACGCTCCTATAACACCGGCTATGTTATTTTTATCAAATGAATCCTTAATGCGGGCACTTTATCGCCACATGCCACACACATACTTCGTAAGACGCACCTCGATACGATCCTCCGTTCCGGTTCCACCGGCTCCACGATCATCGACATTTTCTACGTTGACGTAATACCCACGGATCACGTAGGATGATCGCGCGGCATCCGTCCGATCCGCTTGCACAATTGCAGCGCAAGTGGGTAACGATGCAGCAGCGCAAGTAGGTAACGATGCAGAAACTGTTGGGATTATTAACGTAAGGTCGGCCTCGAATCCGTGCTCATATTTAGGTGGCAACCTCTCTCACTCTCTACCTGTATACCAGCTTTAAATTTGCTCGAATTACACGTGCTCGGGTATCACACAAGCTTCATCGGATGTTAAATTAATCGATTAATCCCATCGCGTTCTCTAACACGCTATGAAAGGTAATCAAAGGACCAAATATAGATTTTGTGTGAGACGAAATTGATCGATCGTGGGATTCTTCGCGTGACGAAGTAGATTTCGGAGAGCTTCTCTTTGAGTTAGAACGTAAGCGTAATTAATTGAAATTTGCTTCTCTTTTCTTGGAAAACTGAGAACAAAATTTGTGCAAAAAAGCTTTTCTTTTTGTGAAGATTTATTTCGAAAATTTTCCAATACTATGCATTATAATATACAATACTAGATGTAAGAATATCATCCGACATTCGTTATTAATTCAAACATCGAAAAACACTTCCTTCTCAATTTTACGATAAATTACGTCTCAGACCGTACACTCGTGAAAGATATAAATCTTCGAATCGAAACTTCACGAGAATAAATCTTCCTTCGAAACACCTGACAAGGATATTTTACCAGACACCTTGGTATGTGAATATTCCACGATCACTTCGAAGCTTGAAGTGATGACAGGAGACAAACACGACGTTTATCCATCGAAGTAAATAGGATTATTCGATTCTCTGCTTACTGGTCTACTCTCGATTCTCGCGATTAGCTCATCGATAGTCAGAGTCGTCGGTTCGCGAATCAACGAAGCATCGAAGGATTCAGCGTTGAGGAATCGAAGCTTGGGCTCGTGCCTCGTCTTAAGCCGATTCTCATTAAAATTGAAGAGAAGGCCGATGTCGTTGCCGTCGTCGTTGTCGTGGTCTCTCTTGTTGTACAATGTAGCAACTCCGGTGTCTAACTCAGAGAAGATCCGGCTGTGCTGTGTCACTGTCGGTAGGTTTGCTCGTTGCTTAAGGAAAAATCTGTCCTTTGGTCGTGAGACACGCGGAACGAAAGGTAAACCAAGGAGGAGCTAGAAGGATGGCTGTGTAGAGACAGTGACGACGTTTTACGAAGAGAAAGAGACTCTGGTCGGGGGTAATTAATTAGCGCGGGGTTAATGACTCGCTCGGGACACGTAGGAGGTAGATTGTAGACCAGGCTTGGGTAAAAATTGCCGTGCATGAGGTCGTTGAATTAACCTATTTGCTCGCCGCGGCTACCACGAGAACACGCGTAATGCGGCTCGACGTGGCCTCGTAGAACAACCACGAGGAACGAACGAAGAAAACCGAAGAAACACACGGGGATAAAGATGCGGTTGAGAGACATCCATCGACGAACGAAGGTAGAAGGGATGACGGTTAAGTAAATTTTCAGCAGCACGTCGTCATCGTCCCTCTTCGTCGTTGGATTATAAGCTACGGCAACGATATCGAGCTTGAAACTCGTGTAACAACCTTCGATCGTTTCCACGTGAACGCTCAGCCGTGGTTTCTTTGAGTAATTGCCTTCGTTACGAGACCCTGCTTCGAAATTGAACGAACGCTTCAGCTTGTGTTCCTGTTTATATATATATATATATATACAATTTTTTTTCTTTTCTTCCTCTTTTCTCCCTTTTCTTTTTGAGGTAACCTGGGTGAGTTAGGTTTGTAGGGAAGGGTAGATTGTTAGAGATATCTCATTATTGAAGTTAATGCGGTTAATCATGCTATTACCGGTGAACCGTTGAACGAACCATTGTTACAATGTTATGGGAAGAATTTCTTGAAAATTCTATTCCTCGTTTCGTTGTCTCTTTATAAGCGTCTATTTAGCATAGATATGCGAGGAACGCGAACTTGGTAAAGGGTATACCAGTAGCGATTCGTGTGGGGTTAAGTAACTAACTCGTTGTAACAGTGTATTATACGAGAGAAACGTTGATCGTACAAAGTTTCTTCAAAATTTGTCTTCTTCATACTATCCACATAGTCTATACAATGCTCTACCTACTTAGCATGGATATGCGAAGAACGCGAACTTCGCCGGAGATACGGAAATCGGTCTTTGAGTCGGGGTTAAGTGGCCAACTCGGCTGCAACCATACGCTGTACGGGGAAATATTGGTCGCAAGGATCCTCCTTAAAATTCGTCTTCCTTCGTACGCTTATCTGTTCACCGGCATCTGTTTAACATAGATATGCGAAGTAGGGAAACTTTGTACGAGCCGTATAGATTCTTTCCGGCAACTCGAGTAACCAACGCCGTTGTCATATGTCGATACAGGGCATTCGAAAAGGGTTGTTTCATACCTTTAAAACAAGATTCGTTAGAATAAAACATGGATTCAAAAATCATTCGTTCTTATTTTTTTCCATTTTTATTTACTTCATATACGTTTGAATTGGACTAATTCTTCTCATTATCGAGCTCTTCGACTATTGGCTTACGCTAATAATTTACTCATACATTTCAGATATGTTCTTTGTTACAATAGCACTATTTCCTTTGTCATGTTTATTTTAAACGTTCTACGCTAATATCTATACTTGTGAACTTTTAATACAACCCTATACTGTAACAGATAAGTGACGTTTACGACGGGTCCCATTGTTTCAAACACTGTTCAGTTGTTTCTAGGACTGAACGTATATACTTTACGTAGTACTTTTCCAGTTCTCTTGCTGTATAAAGGAACAGTATTCCTTCGAAATTTCTTTGTAAATATCCCATCATCGCGCGATTCCCTTTTCTCCCCGGCAGCTAGTTAGCATCATCAGCGATACCACGTCCTTTCAATAAACTCGAGAAGCGGCGGCACGTGAAAACATATGTTGCCCAGAGGCTTCGCAGGGGTCTGTCGAAGATTCGAGTGGTGAAAGAGAGGAGGAGTTTGAGTAGCGAAAGTTCTGGCACGATTGTTGGCAGGACTACGAATCGAGGGTGAGCCAGAACGGGTGGGTGGGAGGGTGAAACGAACGGATGATGCGGGGGCTGGGAGGAGGGGTGGAGGAAAAAAAGGAGAGTCTCGGGTAGAATCGGAAAAACGCAACAGGGCGGAAGTACGTCGAACAGATAGCATTGTGCCATGGTGGAGTGGAGACCTCCCTTTGTTGGGGCACCATTCCCTTGTTTGGTGGGGTGTGGTGTGGCTCCGTGTACATTCCTTGACAAAAGTATCGGTGTATAGTTTAAAACGTGCCTTTGTATCCAACGTGTTTCCCTCCCTCTCTCTCTCAAGAGAGAAAGAATCTCTCTGTAATGGAATCGACGATGAACCACCACCAGTCTCATCCACGCGTCGATCAACTTACAAGTAGAGCCGGGGATCGAATTATATATTTTCTAGGATTGCTCGCGATCGTGCGTCAATATTGACGCTGCGTGCCGTGGGATCAAAGCCTCGCGGAAGAACCCTTCTTTGCTCTCCAGCTACGGGGATTTAATTCGAACCGGATGAAAAAGGAAGGGAAGCAAAAAAAAAAAACAGAGAAAAAAGAAAAAAGAAGAAAAATACAGAAATGTTTGTATTCAATTTTCAGTAGCGAAGTAGTTCTAGGATTTTTCGTATCGTGATTGAACGTGTAATGTTCAAAGGATAGAAGATTCAAGATTCTAACCATTCGTTCTTTTTTTTTCTTTTTTTTTTTTCTCTTTTTCAACGAGTCTCGTTTAATTACACTGTATTCAAACAATAGCACAGGCACACGCAACCTTCTATCTCGTTGCGTTATCAGATTACCGATATTCAATCAGAGAAACATTCATTTCAGATCGAAAGACAGATTTATCGTCGAGTAGAGGTGTATATAGGTGTCCGGGCAGTGTTACGGTTCGCAATAAATCGCTATCGAGATTGTGCGGGTATAATTTCCACGGTAATTGCCCTGTATGTGCGTCTGTCGATTTTTCCCTTCATTCTCTCTCACCTCTCCTTGTCGCGATTGTCTTCTGAAATTGCCGTGACATTCTCACAGGCGCCGCAGACGAATTGTTACGTCTAACGTCAGTTTCACTTTTGCACGAGAGAGTACGAACGACTCGTGCTATCTTCTACGCATTATCGCACGTACGAATGCATAGTATGGTTGTATATCGATGTTTCCTTCAGGTGTATGTGTATATGCGCATATTTATGCGTAGTTGGTTTGCGGGAAGATGCACACTAAAGCGCAAAGTCGACGGTTTTCAACGTTGATGTGTATGTGTATATGCATTCTCCGTTCTCTCAGCTACAAGAGAGATCGCATAGATGCACGTGCTGCCGTGGCTACACGCGTGTTCCTCCGCGTCTCTTGTACCGAGAGATAGATTGATAGATAGTTTAATGCACCCTGGGAATCCGGTCCCCCTCCAAGATCGACTACGCCGGCACGTAGAACAGGCGGTGTGCACGGGAGTGCAGCAATGAGTATAATGCGTCGAGATATCGTCGCTCAGATAACGCCGTTGAAAGATAACGCCCGTAATCGAAAACGGGATGTTAGGAGAGGACAACCGTTGTCGGGCTTTCGAGCCTCTGGCGAGTGTTCGTTGTTCTTTGACTGCTGGACGTTCGTTAACCCCTTTATACTCCGGGGTTCTATTGTTTCAACGGGTATTTTCAATGGCGTGCTTTACGGGATATAATTGGGAATTTAATATTTTTGTAATTAGTAACGTGTTTACATGTTACAACGACGATGTGTATTGTTGTATCCAAAGATTTAATCTTTCTTCTCCGAGTAAGTCTCTTTTTTCGTTTTGTTAAATGCAAAGCACAAAGAAAATTTAAAACTTTGATGTAAAAATTGGTCGTTAAAAATTTAGATTAGAAAGTATTTTACTAATGAAAATAAATCTATGATGCTTGAAAGAAATCGGAGATGACGAAAAAATGAAAAATCTGATTTTTTGAAGTATCTGTTTTTTTTTTAATTTTTTGAAAAATCTGTATTTTTAAAGATTTGTGCGAAAGTTTTCGATCATAAAACATATACACGTGTATAACGGACGTTATTTTCTATCGCATGAAAAATTAATCCTCCCCAATTGCTACGAAACTTGTGCTTTAATTTTTCATTTGACTTCTTCATAATTCTACCATTATTATATGCATAAAACTGTCGAGTCCAACTCCACGAAACTACAAATGGTTAACTTTCATTACTGTACTCCGACCGCTGTTAAATTCTTCTCCAGGATCAGAATTAGCAATTATAAATCTCACTCCATACCACCCTGATGAAAAGTTCCGTGCTCATACGCGTACATACGTCACAGTTAGACATTCCTCCGGAACGAACTACGTATAATACCATATAGAAATCACAGTGGAACGACATGGAACTCGTACAAGAGACTTTGTTCTCGTAATTTATTCTTTCGACGATCGACGGTAATAGCATTCGGTGGCGTTTCAGCTGGTATTAATGGCCGGGACGATTAGATAACGCTGCGGCTAGATAACGATGCAATCGAACGCAGGATGACAGAAACACGGCCGTCCTCAGGAGAAAGTGTGTATAATTATTAGCCTCGTTAGCGTTGCTCTCTGAACGTTCCTCTGATCGACTCTAGATATTACCCTAACGTCGTTGTTATATTTTCTAATCACTGTTGAGGGAAGTTCACGTTTATTAGCTTCTACTTAGTACGATGAGTATCGTACCGAAGTCGTCAGTTTCAACAAACCCATTCCTCTTATTTCCATTCCACGGATTAATGGCCAAATCTGTTTTCCTAGTTGTTATCGTTCCGATGTATTTCGTTTCAATTTATCCACGAGACGAAACGAGATCTGTTTTCTAGAGAAGGGAATATTATAGACAGACACTGGTAGCCTGGTTTCCATTGGATACTGGCAGGATAACGGTACCAAAAAAGATAACGTCTCTGGTTGTGGAAAATAGGATAGCGGGACGGGACGACGTAACGTGAAAGTGTAGCGTGCAATTATCGTGGCTGGTCTCGCGAACCAGAAACGACGGTTGCCTTTCGTGACGTGGTTGCACCTATCTGCCTAATGATCGAGGTATACGCTAGCACGAATGAAAAGAACGCGAAACTGTTGTATAATATTTGTGTATACGAGCGAGTCGTGCGATTCAGAGCATAGTCTCCTCCGTCTCGTGGCCATGGACGACGCTCTCGTTCACTGGTTATTCAGTCATTTATCGCGTTTAGTCGTGGCCCGACTCGGTGGACACGTTCCGATTGCATCGTGGGATAAGCACGCGCGCAGAGGCCAGGCGATCGGGGTCGTTAAATTCAGAGAGGTACAGAGGCACGTGTGATTACGCCGGTAGAAACTTGGACGTCATTCTGACGGCTGAAAGGTCCTAATAGACCGTAGTGGATTTAAGTTCGTTTAATGCTGGGCTAGTAGAATGCCACCGTATTTGGCTATCGAATTTCGCTTCAATTTGTTGCTAAACGTTCTTTCGTCGAAATAGGAATAAAAAAAAAGATTCTTCGACTTATGCAAAGGAATGTTACCGTACTTCGTTATAAAAAAAGAAAAAAAAAACGAAGTGAAAGAAAAAGAAAAAAAGAAGTTACTCGTACAGATACACACGTGACAGATGGTTCCATGGAAGTATAAAAAAGATACGGTGTTACGCCACTATCCACGAGAACGTGTTGAAAGTCTCCATTCTACTAGCAGGAAGGAAACGAGCGACAGGTAGCGAGTGATAATGACGCGTCGTCTATTATATCTCGATCCAATATATCGTATCCTGGCGAGTCTGGTGGTAGTAGAAGAAGGCGGTCGTAGAAATAGACTTGACAACACGACTACTTCAACCTTTTCTCCTGACAACACTCGAAAACGAAAAAGAAAATAAAATGATCGACTTTTCGTTCTCCGGTAACCATCGAAGGTAGTCTAGATCGTGAGAAGAGGGGTTGGAAAAAAAAGGGAAGAAGATAGAGAGAGAAGTACACGGGCACGCGCAGCTGAAAGGCGTTAACCGTCGTCCGGAAGGGTGGCGAGCCAGCCAGCCAGCCAGCCAACGCAGGATATCGACGAAAGACCTAACCGTAGAGAGGTCTTCTCGAAAGGAGACGTAATAACGATCCTCTGTCGTCTCTCCTTCTCTCGTTTCCCGTGGTACAGCAGTCTTGAGGCATCGCCATAACCGACACTCTCTTCGTTGGTGTCTCCATTAGCTACACAGAGTACAAGTAGCAAGAGTTGCATCTCGCGGAACAGGAAGACACACCGAGAACATGGCCATTGTTGGCGTTGCTTTACGAGAGTAAAGGCAAGTGGCAGGCAAGCAGTTGGTATCCACTGGGAAATGACGCGAACTCGCGGCACACCGTATAAATAGGGGTTAAGAATCCTTGCCGGAGGGGAGGTGAGGTACGGTTGGATTGAGATTCGTTGTTCGCGGGATCACTCCCCTCGGATCAGCCTGACGATAATCTCGGGGAACGTTGGTGGGATGCCTCTTGCCGTTGGTTTTCGATTATCGAGCTTTCGTCGTGGGAACTCGAGATGCGTTTCAGATGAGAGAGATTGTGTTATACCACGGTTATGGAGTGTATTTGTTTCGCTGCTGTATATTGGTGAGAGACTTGACCTGACAATGGACACTCTTTCAGAGAAATTTGTGAGATTTTTATTTCGGGTTCATTCTCCTTTTCTTTGGAGAGAATGATGGTTAGGTATTGTCAGGGTTGATTCATTGAGAATTCACGGATAATATCGTGGGACCGTAAGACATTTTATACTCTTCCCTAGATTCTTCAAACTCATTTTTCAATTCGTGTAAACTTGTACAAACATTCTCGAGAAACTTATAGTCACGTTCGTTCTAAATTCTATGTGGTCACACGGTGTTCGGTCGCGCCCTAATCTCAAGTACTTGTTCACACCTAACGATCTAACATACTCAGTTACATACGAAATCACTTAAGCTCTTCGTTCCTTCTTTTTATTCTAATTCAATGGAAAATATAACGGTTAAATTGGTCAAGCATCTCAGAACCGTTTAGTTAAGACAGAGCTTCTATAATGAATAGCAAGCATTGGAACAACGATTGACTCTTTGATAATCATACCTCGGTATAGTATCAAGGAGCATGCGTGTCGGTTAGAAAGCAGTCATAAAAGCATCGTTATACGCGGCTAGCCACCGTGTCCGATCCTCTCTGGTGCGTTGCTCGAGTCTTTTTGCATTTACAGCGTGATTCTAACAAAGGAACGATCGTTTATCGTAATAGAGACCACACGTCTAATCGTTAAAATCGTTGAACGAAATAAAAGTGTACATCGACGCGTTAAATTATATATATATATATATATATATATATATATATATATATATATATATATATATTTTTGAGGAGGGTTATGTGCATCGATTGGTCACACGGACCACGCGGTATCTTTCATTGTCATCGAGTTCGTCGAACAAGAGGGAGACAGAGCGCGGTGAATTTGAAGTTATCAGGGGATGCATTTATCAGCGTGTATGCTAGGATGTATAATTGTTTGGCTGGCTGAGTGTCATTCCGATAGCGAATGGTCAACGAAGTTCGTGATTGCAATGCTGCACTTTCTCTCTCTCTCTCTCTCTCTCTCTCTCTCTCTCTCTCTCTCTCTCTCTCACTCGACAGATCGAAGGGAAGATTAATTCGCTTTATTGTCAGCGTGCAAATGCGAGCGCGGACAAAAGGGAACGATGAGCAAAGCAAATTGGTATGTATTGAATTACCAGGTTCCTTATTATACGGCTGGATTCGTTCGAGTCTTTCGGCGTCCCGACGTACGGCCGCTTCTTCAATTTACATAGCAATGACTAATTGAAAAATTTATAAACGTCATTTAAATGACAATACTGTGAACGGTCACCACACCTTTCATCGCGACCTATTGTCCCTATCGCTAGGGAGAGAGAGTCTCTAAACTGCGAAGTGTGGCGAACTTTTTGTCGCGTGTGAAATTAAGAATCGAGATCTGGGGCGATAATCTTGTTTCGTTTGCGGTGTAACGCGTGAGACGATTGTACATTTCACTTCAATTCTTTGGGGATATTACGAGTTTATCGAGGGTAGACGTAGCAAGGTTCTCTCGTTTGTAGGTTTATTCGTGTGTATATGAGTTCCTCGGAACTGTTACACAAAATTTCAGTTATTCTGGTAACCTTTGAACGAGTTGGTTAAGTATTAACTCGTTTTTTAAGGAAAGAATGAAAATCGTTTCTTAGATTTGAAACATTATCTTCAAATTCTCTAATTTAAATTATCGAGAATTGTATAAACTCTGAATTCACATAAAAAAATTCAGAACTTTTCAATACTCTAATCAGTTGACTGATCGATTTGCAAACGATTGGAAATCCAGTTTAAAGAATCTACGATTAGACGCTGGAATTGGCAAATTTAACATTTCACAAAAGTTAAATGTATGAAACGCATTGTATAAATGTGCATTAGCATTCCCAAAGAGGTAAATAACAAAGCGTTTCTTTTAACGGACGATAAAATACGTAAATACCATTCACGAATGAGCATTTCGTGTATTACCATTCGCACATATCAAGGTTCATATTGTTAAAGGGATGGGAACCAGAAGGTAATAGAACAAGAATATGTCTCGCCTCTTCGATTCGGTTGGCTGAGGTTAATCAATCGAGCGGTAAACCCAAAACAATTGCATCTCGTAAGTAGTATATCCTGCCGTGCCGGCAAGCCCGGCAATGCACCAGAAATTATCCCTCGTTTCCGGTGGCAACGGCTTTGGAATAATACCAGCTGCGCTCAACGACCGAACGATCGTTAATTAAATTCCTGGAAATGGTTATTCCGTCGCCGAATAATAATTTCACATCTCTAAAGATAGTCGGGCTAATTTTTCCAACGTGCCGCGTAAACACCGATACCTGTGTATTTATTTCACAAAAATTTATTTCACATTGAAAATTACCCTTGAATATTTTCATATTCGTATATTCTATATTCGGTTAATTGATATAGCGATATTTCTTTTCTTTTTCTTTTTTTCTTTTCGTTCTTCGAATTTTTAGGAAAATGCATAGATGCGCATTCATAAACGCGATATCATCGTTGTTTAAATATTTAACGCGTCGGGGAGGTTAATTTGCGTGAAAACAGTGAGAAAGAGAGAAGAGTGATGGTAGGGTCCGAGGGATGAATCAGAATTAAATAAAAAGTAACTCCCATCGGGAGTGGTCGGTGTCCTGTTGGCGGAACGAGCCGACTAATGCAATAGAAATTATTCCTCGTTTCCAGTTACAGTCGAGTGGAGGAACATCGCGCTCGATAAACGAATGGTATTACGTTCTCGCTGTTTCATCGTACTTGTCAATTTCGCGACTGTATTAGCCGCGATGCGCTCGAACAGCCCGGCCCCGAGCGCATTCCGAACTCGCGTTTTATTCCCTTTACAAGCGCTCTCAAAAGGGATTTCGAATTTTTTACCCGTTTTGCCCGTTCGAATTGCGGACAATTATTAGCGATACTGTAATTTCAGTTTCGTGCTTTACTTTGACACGGGTTTTATATAGTTTATTTTATTTTTTTTTCCTATTTTTTCTTTTTTATTACGTTGATACGTTTTGTGAAATTAGCTATTTCGTTACCAAGAGTGATTGTATTTAACGATTTTTTTGTTGGGTTGGAAGCGTCCATTCGATTGTTTCTTTTTTTTCCATTTTTGATAATTAATCGGTTCTTTTTTGTTGGATTAAAATGCAGAGAAATCATGTGAAAAATGTGAGTTTTTTTTTTTAATGAAAATCCTACTTGTATATTTTAAATTTACTCTAACATTAATCTGTCAACTGGGTTCACTTTTCAAAGATTGAAGCCCTCTAATCCATAATTTAAACGAGTAAAAATTTGGGTTTTTATCTAACCCAGGTTAACATTATAATAATATCCTGAGAAATTTTTTGGAGAACATTTTCCCTCTCAGAATATCATTAGATTCAGTATAATAAATATTATAAATTTCAAGATACATATAATATTAACAAATTTCATTAAAGGAATGTAAATATTATTTTCACCACATGAAATACATTCTATCTTAATAATGTTAACATTAATCTTACAAAAAATTCACGTTCTTATTCGAAGATAAAGTAACACGTGTGTCACATATCCAGCAAATTTCCCACACCCCGTTTGAACCAGCCTGTAGCCAGATTCCGACGGATTTCGATGTCGTTTCGAACGAGTGGACACACTACACACTCTGTCGATAACATTTTCTATCGGCAGCTCGCGGTAATGTCCGACAAATCGATATTCGGGGTGCCGACTCTGGGGCTGGCTGGTTCGAAGGTAGAGGACGAGCGGCAAGCAGCTGCCCCGAGGGGTTCTGCACATCGTATGGTCAGGGTGAAAAGGGACCGAGTATCGTTCTGTGCGTAGGGTGCGTTTCACCCTGTCACGTATGTTTTCGACGTCATTGTTTTACGAACGACAAACGTCTCCTGGGTTCACTCGTTTGATTTTACTTTGACCCACGATGTGAAAAAAGAAAAAAAAAGGACAGAAAGAACGAAACAATCTATTCGATGGTGGATTTTATAATCGATCGATCATCGGGAAAACGTGATTTATCTTGAATAATTGGAAAACACGAGTAGAAGAGAAATCAGAACAGATCAAGAAGAACGTTTCCCTCTTTGCCCGCGAGGATAGCCGGTTATCGGATTTTCGAGACTCCTCGAATAAGTGGTTGTATCCGTTTTCGATATTTCTCATATTTTTTCGATCGTCGAATGAGCGTGGATTACCGACGTATCTCGCCCAAACAGTCGTGGAGAACACACGAGAAGAGGCGAAGCGGTTTTAAGCACCCTCCTACGCGGATCGCGAAACATCGGTACAGATTCGACGAGACTGCAGTACACCTGGCGTCTGTGCACTGCGGCCACAACGAAAGCACCACTTTCAGACTCTACTTTCGATCCGTTATTTATGGTTTATCCGGCCGCCTCGGCTGGTCGAGCTAGTTTTTCGAACCAACTACTATCTGGTTTTTCAACGCGAGCCATCTATCGCACGGTTTGCGGGATAATTACAGGCTTGGAGTTTATTTTATTTTTTTCTCTCTCTCTTTTTCCCCCCTTTTCTCTTTTGGGCAACGAGAATCTGGTAAAAAGTGGTTTCGTCGTGGCGTACTTCGGGAAAGAAATAGACGCACTCGACAACTTACGCACTGTTTGATAATGTAGTGATTGTCGATGTTTTGTGAACGTCTTTTTTTCTATACTCTGTCCTCTTGATTGATATCGTAGAATTTTGACGGTCTTGCGAAGTATGGGATAATTGGTTGTATGTATACCTACGTTTGATAGTGATTTTGATAATAACAGTTTTTTTTTTTTTTTTATTGAAAAATGATCTAAATGCTTATACTGACGTTACATTATCCGTCCACTAGCTATTGCTATCCCAAATGCTATGTTAATATTTCGTGTTGCTTCTGCTGCACTACTCCCTAGGTTGAATATGTAAAAGAAAATTATTCAAGTTTGATTAGAATTCGTATTTAACTTTTGATACAACTTTAACCTAGTTTTTTTTTTTTAGTAAAACGAGTTTTTCATGTAAAACAGTAGACTGTAGCTTTTACTTTTTCATACGACAGTCGATATGATCCTAATTCATATAAGCAAAACGAAATCTGCTAGTATGCAAACACCGTCATTTCGTATGCAACGATCTGATAGATACACCTTCCTACGATCATTATTTCCTTGTTTTTAAATGTTAAATCTGTTGGTAAAGTATATCCCGTATGCAAACTTACATCTTCTACGAAAGAACTTGCGGAACAGAGAGAATTCGAAGAACTTCGCTGTTCCCCCTAGAAATATGCATTGCAGCGATAAAAAGAAACGTAAAAGTAACCGTCTGTAACTTGCATTAACCCGTTCCGGGGGCGGCGTAAACCGACGTAAGTGGCCATGATGGTGATTCATACTTCAACGTTTTCAGGAACTTGGCCCGCTTTAACGTGGATCGTTTCTCTTCATTTGGCCAGAATTCGTGTGTCCCGCTCGTTGTTTCGTCGTTTCTTCTTTATTACGAAACTTAGCGAACGCTTGACCGAGCTTCAAGCGTTTGCCACTTCATTTTTCACCGGAGGTGGAAAATCTGGAAAACGTTTTCACACCGCGTCGATCGCGTCAAATCTACCCTCTGATTGCGACATCGTGTGTGCTAGGAAGCGTGTTAAATAGCGATCGTGGCTTATGGTATCAGCATGATTTAGCGTCGTCGGTTGGAGTTCTTAAAGGCTATATGAGATCCAGTAAGCTCCTCTCGTAATAAATGTCAACGCGAAAGATTGCCACGACCAATCGCTGCGAAACTCGGCTCGTTGCTGGTCGTCACGTGGCACTGCCGCGAGATTATCCCGGACGTTGGCCGAGTTCGCGTTAAATGTCGGGATTTATAAGTTCGGTGTCGCTTATCGGACCCGGCTGGCTTCTTTCTAGAACGTCATCACGTAGGTACCAAGATGCTTATCGCGCGATCGAGCCATCTTGACTGATGGTTAGCTTCAGAATTAACTCGTTTGCTATCCGAGCCACGAACTTTTCGCATGATCCTCGTACATCCAGGGATAACATATTTGTCGTGTATTCGCGTCGGTTTGCAGTGTGTTGCAAACTTAGATTGCGATGAAAAAAAAATCGTACAAATTTTAACAAGGCCTGAAAAGAATCGAAAATTTGTTTTACCGCTCAGTACAGCTGTTTTTCAATTAGTGTTCAATATAAGAAAATTTGGACAATGATCTGAAGCAGATTCGGTCATTTGTCGTAAGAAGTTTTCTAATTAGATGGAGAGAGGGTGAAAGTGGTGATGGAAGATTGGAGTATCTGATTTTTAGGAAATTCCTCAGTATGAAAGGAGATAGGACAAAGGCAAAGACTAATTTAGCAATTAATAAGTCGGTACAATAGATATTAAAAGTGTGTCTAAATGATCGTTCGATTATGGGTTTATTTGGGGTACACATCTCTAAACAATATTAAAAAAAAAACTTGGAGACAATTTCAAAATAAAAAAGGTGTACCCACTCTTATGATTTTCATTATGAATTAGATTTTATAATACACTCAAAGATAACATTTAAAAGAACAAAAAATGAAGACAATTCCAAAGGAAAGAGGTGCATAATTTTCAAATTCGATTAGGCCAAAATTCCACCACTCGTCGTTATAATCGAAACTCCACATATATCTGAGTGAGATTCTGCTTCCATTATTTTGAACGCTGAATAGATTATAGTTCACGTGAATCTCGTCGCTGGATGACACTTTGAGACAACGGTGTTTTCTATCGAACGTCATTCGAGATTTATCGAGTTTATGTTAACGAGTGGACGTTCCAGGGCGCGAGATATCGGCGTTGATCTCGAGAGGCCAGGACGATCCTCTCGCCGATTCTCCTTCGGAATACGCGGACGCTTTTTGCGAGAGGATTTTTGGAAAGCCGCTTCTTTGTCGGGCACTCATGAATTTCTAATCCCCGGACGCGTTCCTCTTTTCACGCAGACCAGGAAAGAGCTTTGTCAGCTCCGGCACACTGTCTCCTCTTTGCTGCTTTTCACGGCGGCGCTCAACTCCTGGTGAATTGGGAATTTTCAAACGGTAATTGCATATTTAAAGGGACGGATAAATATTTTCGCTGGGCGGATCCTGCCGGAATTTCCATCGTAGCTGAAATTGTAGGCGTTTGGGATGTACCACTTCTCTTCCGATGTTTCTTGTTGTCTCGAAATAATTCGCTTACCGTGAATAATTGACGATTAGTACTATTGCGCCAATGTTTCCTTCCCTCAATTTGAATACTCGGTTATTATAGACCTATCTAGTTTAATCTAACGGAATAAAGACATTAGTTCCGTCGTGTTAACTGTGATGTATCGATCAGTTCAAGTTTAGCGAAGTACTTGATTAGCAAATTTTAATGAACACGTTTCGAAAGAAGCACTTCCTTGATATACTTTTACGATGGAAAAAATTACGATAAGTAATATTACATGTAGGATAATCCCATTTTACAAGATTATTAGAGAATTGTAATCAAAGTTCAAAATTTACGATAAATAATACTCCATTTCAAGATGTTGTTAAATAAAAATGATTAAATGTTAACTAACTCTCGTCAGAAAGCAATTTATCTATTTCTAATCACGGAATAGAACTCTATATCTAAATTAATAAGAAAAATCTCTCGCTAAAGAAGACGAGGACTATCTTGCGTAGAAGATTATCGATGATTCGAAATTGCTCTCGTTATTCGACGACCCACAGGTGGTCGTCTTCGAATCGCCACCAATTTATACGAATCGTAACCAGCGGAAATATCCCTGTGAACGTCGTAAACGCGATTTCAGAGCGTTTCAAGGGACACAAGAAAAGAAAAAGCAAAAGTAAAGGAAACAAGTAGTAT
Organism: Anthophora plumipes; assembly: GCA_951804975.1. NCBI lineage: Eukaryota > Metazoa > Arthropoda > Insecta > Hymenoptera > Apidae > Anthophora > Anthophora plumipes. The sequence continues at coordinate 15,949,248 of OX638116.1, read as the reverse complement.
TTAAATCGGTTGACGATGACTGGAAGCATCATGGCCGGCAATTAACCGTTCCACTCTGGTCCCGATTAGACGCTAATGTCCGTAATAGCAGTTGGCGAGTAGTATTTTAATCGCTACCCCCGTACGAGGAATGTTGCGTTTCGCGCACGAGCTTGCTACCTGAGCGAACTGCAAAGCGGATTAATATTTCGCTCTGACTACTCGGAGATCATTTGCGTTAAATCGTTGATGTGTGTACAGGTCTAACGAGCGTTTCGAGGTATTTCGTTAGCGAAACTCGCGCGAGCTTCCCAGAGCTGAAAGGTCGCCAGAGTAATTTTTCAATAATGAAAAGAAAGAAAAAGAAATCTTTGTCCTCGTTTCACTTCCTACAGCGTGGCTCCTAATAAATCAGTCGGCTTCTGGGGTATCAATTTTCGAGGTTCTTCAACCCTTTCCCTTGTAACATCATACGAGTGACACGAATCGTCGCTCGTATGTGACAGTCGTGAGTCATATACTCGAGAGGGGTAACATTTTTTGCAATTTTCATTACGGGGTGAAATTTTAATTAAGTCGATCTTCAGATACATCCTGTGCGTTGCTAAAGCGATGTCAGCTGGAACGAATGCGGGTCTGATTGAGTTATATTCCCATAGTCCCACTTTTGCTAACAATCGAAGAAATAGAGCACGTTTTGTCATTATTGGTGAAACGCGGTAACATCGAAAAAAACCCTGTTTTAAAACCGTTTGTCCTTATGCTACTCCGCAGAACATCTCAGTAACGTATCGTAGGGTTTTTCTTAAAAAATGTGGTTTATTATTTTTTTTTTTTTTTCATTATACACACATTTCCATAAAATTGAGCTTAGTGCGGTCCTCGGTTGTTATGACAATATCAAGAAATTAATTATGAAAATTAATACGCCATTAACATATTCCCAATGCGGAAACACACAATCTTTGATCACAATACGTATCTGAAACAGTACATTAAAATTGAATATTAAATGAATTAATTTTCTTAGATAAATCCTGCGTACATTAACGAAGGATTTATATTTTACTAGTAGATTGTAAGTTAATATTTTTGTTGCATCAAATTCGAAGTTATTTCAACTTTTATATGCTTTTATATTAAATTCGATTCTGACTTGTTTTATTTTTTATTTATTCATTTTCACGTCTATAGATTTATTTATATAGAATAGTAACATGCAAAGAGTGTAGATACAATATCGATAGTTACAAAAAACAAAAAATTAAAAATGGAATTGAATGAGGAATTAGGTTGATTCAGGTGTGCTAACAGCACTGATCATTGAACTCTATTAAACATATACAGTAATAGTAATACAGTTAATATAATTTTGAAATATGGTTAAAATTACAACATGTCTACGTTTTTCGTGTATCACGGTGCTCGAATTATGAATGGCTGAGTTCGGCGGGAACGATGGCTATAAAAATTTCAAGATAAAGGTTTAAAAGACACGTTTGAGAACATTATTGCCTCTCTCATGGTGGGTTAAAATTTTCACAACATGCATTTACATTAGTTACACGACAACCAGGCGATCGGGGATCAAATTTCTCAGTATTCAGCGCGAAAAGCTGACGTTTAGCGACACGCCTACGGTAAGCAGATATGGAAAGCGGGCGTGCAGCCAGCGTAAAAGTCCGATAGCTAGCCGGAGAAGAAAAGAAATCCACTCCCCGTGGAGAGCAGCCTGTGTCACGGACCAGTTTTATTAATTTTTTAGTCTAGAAACCTCTTTCTCTCTCTTTCTTTCTTTCTTTCTCTCTTGGTTGCTCAGCCAGTACTCTCTCGAAGTTCGCCGGAATGCAAATGCGAGTCGCGCGTTCTATCGCGTTTCACGTATGCCGCGGTACAAGAACTTCCAGGGGGATTCGAATTAAAATTTTCATATCTTCCTTCGGAACATCTGCGAGAGATCCGACCCTCTTCGTGGATCGCTCGCTGGCGAAATCAGGGGAATTTATTAGCCCTGAAACTTCGACTCTGAGGATTCTTTACGTCGTCGAGACACGAAAAGGTTTCGTCCAATATTATTCCTTTTCTCTTCCAGACATTTCTTTCTTTCTTTTTTCTATTTTTTTTTTTTCGAACTTATTTAGTTTCGAATTCAAATGAAACCCCTTCGGTAATGAGACTTTGAATCAGTTTAAAACATTCCTAGCTTCTTATTCTCCACATTTTAATCTTCGTTCGTATGAATTATAATCAAAAGAAATCAATTTTATTTTATTTGTAAGCCTTTCGACTATGTTCACGAGACAAATGTTTGATTTAACTGACACGTGTGGAAGAGACTTTTTTCTGCGTATGATTCTGGTCGAGAAAAGAGGAAAACGCGCTCGAAAAGAGATATATTAGTTAAAGGCGAGATCACTATTGAATTAGGACAAACGTCGTGGTTTAGACTTCAATTTTTTTCTGTTTTCTTAGACCTCTAACCTTACAGTTTCACATGCTGTAACTATAATCTATATCAAAAGAATACCTCGTTCTTCGTTATCCCCGATAAAGTAAAAATCAATCATCTTTACTTCCCATTGTACAAAAGTAACGAAATACAGGAGACAAAGACAGGTGACGGTGGAAAGGAAGAAAATCTTCCCGCGATACTCTCCCACGCGGAAGGTATCCTTCGTTCAACACTGGAATCGGTTCGTGTCTCTGAAACCAGTCGCGAGGAATCGCTGTTCGCTCTCTTTAAGGCAACGTCCAGGCCTCGAGGCGTTGGAGACTAGCCAGCGGGAGGGTATCGCGCGTCCGCAGGGAGAAAAAGATGTGGACGACGGTCGAAGGAACACCGACCATGATACCTTCGAGCTTGCTGAGCTCGTCAGTAAAACTATACACACAAAGAGAAACAGAGAGGGAAACTGAAAGAACTATAGATGAAACACGTTACTAAACGAGAACTGCGGAGAAAAGTCGAGGCCGAAGGAAATCGCCTGGAGGAGACCAGTTTTTCCATGATGCCGCGATACAGAATGCTTCCCCGAGCAATTTGTTATCGGAATCGTGGAACGAGCGAACTCTGTTCGACCGGTCTCTTCGTGAATCATCGACGATCTTACGATCGCGGAGAATGTTGTTGCTTCGTGTTTTCGGTCGATTCACCAGATGATTTTTCGTCGATTTGTCAGGGTTCTGCAACGAACATCAGGTTATAGATGTTTAGAAACATATGACAAATCGGTCGTGGAGTATCGATCGTTACGAATGCAACGTGTAGGTGTCAAGTAATTGACTTGGCTATCGGCGAACGCAATTTAACGCTCCGTCGGAGACATAGCCGATACGAGATGCCAGGATTCGTAAGACGAACAGAAAACGACCGAGGTCTCTTCTGCGTGGGAAATCCGCGAGACGAGCCGCGAAACGCTTGGAAATTCGAGAGATACGGGGGCGGTACCTATTTCCAGCCTGATTCGATATCGTGTTTCGGTTTAATGTACCGTGGGTGGGGAATCCTCTGAGGATGGGAGTGTTTATTGTAATTTAGAGAAACGCTTCAGGGTGTGTAATGGTTTGAGTTTTGTTTAACGATTAGGAGGTTATTGACAGGAGAAGTGGAGTTCGTTCTGAAAATGATTGAATTTCACACCGCGGAATACTTCGAGATTTTTTGTTTTCCTTTCACGGAAAATAATCTTTCGTGAAACTTACAGAAATTTGAGATTTTTTTCCGTGGAAAATAATTTCTCGTGAAAATGATTAAAATTGAAATTCCTTTGGCTGAATATCGTGAAAATGATTGAAATTTGAAACGTGGAATATTGTCTTTCGCAGAAAATAATCTCTAGCGTAAATGATTGAAATTGGAGATTTTCCTTCCCGGGAAATAATCGCTTATGAAAATGATTGAAATTTGTCACGAGGAATATTTTCAAATTTTTCACGTTGATAATTCTTGCGTTTGAATTCGTTCGAGATGTTCACGGGCACATTGAAAACACATTCTGCGAAACTTTTACATATTTTATCGGACTTCGAACAATTAGGAGAACTGGAACTTCTAAATATGATAAGGTACTTAATATTCATCTTTCAAAATTACACTCATTAAGAATGTACACGGGAGACTTTGAAACGTCAAACCTTCTTTCAAGTTTCTCGTAATTCATACTTCGTTAATTGAACGGGATTGTTCAATTAAAGATACAAATGAACCTGTCAAACGTGAAAGACGAATTGATTCGTCGTATTCGAGTGATGAATTCTTAGAAGCTAATAATTTAAACACCTATAGATCTGTCATGCTTAATTGTACCTTTATGTCTCTGTTAAACGTGATATACGTCATGTTCAGAATTAGCTAGAATCGCTATAAAGTACCTGCTTCAAACAGTTCGCGTATCCAATTAAATATATAAAATACACAACAAATCACGTCATCAAAAAATTCATTTTTTAACTTAAAACAATCCTGTTTCTCGTGAAATTACATTCATTATAAAATACCTGTTTCAAATATTCACATACTCGAAATAAGCGACATATTTAATCACACGTTGAGAAAATTCAATTTCTAACTCAAAAAAAAAAAAAAAAATAGAGAAAGAAAAGAAATAGAAAAAAAGAAATTTGCACGATCCGCTATATCTCACGGCGAGACAAGCAAAACAACTGAAATAAACGTATCACAATTCAACATCCCACCGGACCAAATATCGTATCATTACGAGCAGACATTAATGTGCAATTGCAGCACATCTCTGAGACAAGATTTATCGTTGGCACTTATGCCTGTGTACATACGTCCAGAGGATCTCTGGACGGTGTATCTTTTCCTCTAACAGCCGCTAGATAACAATAACGAGGGTCGGATAACAATAACGCGGGGATAATTCCCGAATTTAGATGGGCAATTGACAAGGATTTAGTCCCTAGGTCCGGGCGTTATTGTCCGAGCAATCCTGCGTTCCTTCCATCACGCACGTGAGTACACGGGGCGGAAACTAAGACGGTTAATCAAACGATAAGCACGTCTGGAACTGATCCAAGCGACATTCCTCGTTGTAACGTCATTGCTCGCGCTGTTCGGAACAAACGATGGATCCCATACGTTCCGCTATCCAACAATTTCGTTCCATGAAAATCGGTATCATTCGCAAATATTTCTGTCGCGTATAGTGTTCCCTGAAAAATCGTTCCACGACAAATCAGATCGTTTCTAAACAATATAGTTCGACCATAGACGAAGTTCATGAATTTAATCCTGGATTTTACGCGGGCCAAACTTAACTTCATTCTCGTGATGGTCGTGTTATTTTAGGCGACTCGTTCGATTCGTTGCTCTCCTTTTCCCCCGGTGCCGAGAGACGAACTTGACGTGGAATTTCGTCTCCAGGATAAATTCGAGCATGAAACAAAGTTCGCTTGGACTTGTTTTTCTTTACTTTGTTTCCACGTCGGTATGAGATATTGAAACAACATCAACGTACGATGAAGTAGCCTCCTATTGCGCGAAAGTGTGTTCTTCAATTTTCCATTCGGTGTCCTCTTACCGCGGTGTAATCGTAGGTTTAAACATAGGTTTGGTTTCTCAGGTATTTTTCCATTCAACTGTAATAACCGTCGAACAACTTCGTACGAATATCTCGTTTGGGAGTTTTCTTCTTTTTCGTCTTTCTCGTGTGATTGAAAAATAAGAATTAATTAAAAAAAAAAAAGAAAACAAGAAATGAAAGATCGCTATATACTTTTGTTATGAGTTCGTGGTGCCATTGAAGTCGACGAGGCAACGTTACCGATAGCAATAATAATGGGAGCAATAATATCGATAATACTGGTAGTAATTACTGTAATAGTAGGGGTATAAAATTATAGGGGATAAGTATAATTACGCGAGAACACGAGGTAAGCGCCAATATGAGAAACGTTTATTTCTTTTCGGGACAAGCGAGCGGAGGTGGCGGAGGAGGATAGCAATTAACGATGTCGGGGAGAGAAAAAAAAAAAACACGAAGGAAAAGAGGAGAAAATGGTGGAGAAATCGTTCCCATAACAGGATTCTCGCTAAACAGGTGATAATGAGAATGTATGTATCCCTGTTGCGATGCAAATTAGGTACACGAAAGGTCACAGAAATCCTGACACCATGAAAATTAGCGTATTACACCCAGTGTTACATGCTTAATACGCGTTGTTTCGTTAAAACCAGCAGGAGAACCAGAAACTTCTCAATAAGAAAAAAATGACATTTGTGTGAAAGTTTGCAAAAATAAAATGACAAAGTTAAGTGATAGACTATAATGTCTTAACGAGATTCTACATTTAGATCGATAATATGCACCACAATTCCATAGAAATTTTATTTATATTCAAATTAAAATAAAGTAGCAAAAGAAATAATATTAAATATATTCATAAATGTTTATTCCTTTTCTCTTTAATACAGAACTTTTGATTGTCGAAAGTTTCACTGGAAAAATGTACAAAAGTTGTTGATGAACCTTATTAGTTATGCTCGGAGTGCAAAGGGTTAGATATCTTATGCTACATTTGAGGAAGAGTTACAAATTCATCATATTCTTAATCTAAGTACAATAATCGATCAAATTCCGAATAGACCTGCGTATTACCACAGATACACCAAAAGCAGGGCTAATTAAAACATTCTAAATACAAACTGCGTTAACATCTTTCTAAAAGAAAAAGAAGAAAAACAAACAAGCATCGCGAATTACTCATCGGTACACCTGATATAATAATCAACCCCAGTATCTACCATAGCCACGCTGAAACCCATAACGAGCCGGGGAAAACAGCTTCCCACGAAATTCAAATGATCCCCGAGCCGGCTCTTTTGCCCGTTTCCTTAATTAGAGAGGTTTACGACGGCGCGAATCGCCGCGGCTGTTAAAACATCGCAAGCGTTAACGAAGATATCAGAGGCAGGATCACGGAGTCCAGGAACACGAGTATTTTCAAGGATTAAAAGCGTGGTCGCGTAACGGTGGTAGAGGGCGAATCGTTTACATGCGGGCGGAAGAAAGGAGAGAGGCCTGACAGTTGCTCGATGAAACGACAACAACAACGACGACGAGGACAACGACGAGAACGTCGAACAGAAGAAACAGAAGAGGAAGAAGAAGATTCCACGATGTATGTCGAGTACCGTATGCTTAGCCAACAACGAAGCTATAGGAAGTTTCTCGACGAGCGATTTCTGTCGATGCAGTTAGCGCCAGAGTTAGCTAGAGCTAGCTAGGAGCCTGAAACTAGCGTTTTCCTTCGACGCTAACGAGCTTCGAGGAGGAGCAACGGCAGCATCACGATGCAAAGAATCGCGCGCGAGGGAAAGGGCAATGCCGGGAGAGCAGAGGGCAACCGTGTTACGAGAAGAAAAAGAACGATGGTATAGCCAAGGACAGAGAAAGAGAGATAGAAAGGGGTGGTTAAAGGAGAGTAGAGGAGGAGGAGGAAGAAGAGAAGCGGAGAGACTGGCTCAGAAGCGAACGAACGTCGGCAAGATAGGAGGCGGCAGCCAGCAATTACTAGCTGGAATGTCTGGGAACGCGTGGGACTCGATCCTAAAGGCCCGACCACGACAAAGTCCCGTGATGCCCCTCCGCAGTCCCCTCTTCAGCATCTCGAAGACCCTGACCGGCTCTCCTCTACCGGGTGACCACGGGGGAAGCAGCAAGATCGTTATCGGTTAAGCTGATCGTTGTTCGAAATTTGTTTGGTCGATGGGTGGGTTTGGCTTGGGAGAGTTCCCTGGTGGCGCGATGTTAATGTTGGTAATGATGGTTTCGTCGAGTTGGATGGTACGAGAGAGAGGTGTTTCGACGGTATTAATCTTGGATCTTTTTTTTAGATGTCATTAGCGGGGAACGGGGAATCTTGATGTTGATGAATATCTTGTAGTTGTTGCATTGATTTATTGGTGGTTTTAGTTGAGGAGATGTGTCGCGTAATGATGATACAGTGGACGTTGAAATACAGTACGGTACGAAAGTTTGGAGTGTTGGGTTGTTTGTCAGGGGGTGATTAGGGTTCGTCGATTTAACGGTCGAAAGAGTGATAATTTTTTTTTTTTTAATTCACACGAACATGGTAGTTTGATGTGATAAAATTGTTTTATCGGTATAGGTTGTACGATGTAAGTGCTTGGAAAGAAATTTGTAAGAATGTAAATTTGAAATAGGGTACGTGATATCAGGTAATGATACATATTTTTTGAAGCAGGATTTTATTTATTTCATCGTATCTTGAATTTTACTGGAATTTTCAATAGAATACGAAGTAAGGTAAGTAGTATTAAACTTTTAGTTAATAGTGTACGTCGGAAGCTTGTCGTGTCATTCATTCATCAAACACTATTTATACTTAACGTGGACGATGAAAGTAGTCTGAATCAAAATTCATGCAAACATTTATCACTCGTTTCATGTCACATCAAATGGTAAACTGTGTTAACGAAGTAACGAAATACAGAATATTTTAATTAATCCGTTAATCAAGGAAAATGATTTAATTCGTTCCAGTGATCAATATTTGTTAATTTATTTATACACTTCCATATACATCAATCAACTAATTCATTTAACCGTTTCCCGACAGAATTACTTTTTTCCAAAAAATTTTGTATTCATCTACCGATCTGTAAACGCTACTAAATTAAAATGGATTTTCGTTAAAATACTTAGGCGGGGACGTCTCTCATTGTTTACGAAATGATTAATCTACTTCTTCATAAATCCTTCAAATTATAATAAAGAAAAATTTCCATCGATTTCCAATTGCACGCGCGAAACCCTCGATTTCGATGCGACACATAATACAATGCCGAAATATCCCAAACGAAAAACACACAATTCAATCACCATCAAGCCACAATCGCAAACACAAACCTCTCCGAAAACACCAGCGTACACAGCAATCTAGTCTCTACGCACACTAATCAGCCCTGCAATCAAGTTTTCATCGCGCCTATGCCAAACTCGATTTGCCCCCGCTGTAACACGGTTACAATGAGCCGCGGCGATTAATACGTCGCCGGGTAAACAGAATGCAGGCTGAAATCTCGGATCGTTGAGTTAATCGGTATGGTAGGCGCTGGGTCGCGTGAATTATTTGCCGCACGATTCACGATGCCTTCGATGCTGGAACGAACAAGCGATCGCGTGGAAAGTACGCTTCCCTTCCTTTCTCCCTCTCCCCTCTCCTCTGATGGTGGTCGTTCGAGCAAGCCTTGTTATATAATTCGAAGGCTGCTGCTGTGTTTGCAGGGCCGCTGCCGGTATGCCTACGCAATCGGCGGTGGAACACGCGCGATATTTTATGCCGCGATCGTTTAACATTATTCCTGTGCAAAGTGGCGCTCGAGGCTTCCAAGTCGCGTCTACGTTCGTTCATTCCACGCGGACGCGACCGCCGCCACTGACGCAATCCGCATTTTTACGAAGGTGATCCACGTAGCAGACGTACCGGACACGATTTCTCGTCTAGCGCCACCGGTTTCCCAGGACTCGCGTTTTCACTCGACGCGACTCGATACACCAGGGCTTGTCGACCGCGCTAGGCGACGAGTTGTGAATTCGTCGGACACTTGTAACGTATGGCGTGACGAACGTTAATACGTTATTCCTGTTACGACATTTTTTCTTCTTTTTTTCTTTTTTTTCCTGGTTTTCCTTTTTCTTTGTCCCTGGTTACATGCTGTTAAAGTTGGCTATTCGCTACTGGAATATCTGCGGTCGCGGTGTGTGGTTCGTGATTTTACGAGCTGCTTGTAAATTTCGTTATTGAAAGGAAGGTGGGATAAATGTTAGAACTGGATTGTAATTTCGATGTGAATTGGTGTTGGGTGATAAGTGGTTATTGTTACCGAGATGAACGGTGTAATTTGTAGAAGTTTATGAATGTTTGTTTCTTCTATCTTATTATTGTGATGATAGTAAGTGGAATGTGTCTATTGTTACAGTATTTTATAAATTCTTTTCAACACTTTTCAACACTCTACTGATTACTTGAGCTATCGATTTACCAATAATTAGAACTCCCAAATAACGATGATAAAATAACTTAGACAATTGTCGATTCTTATTGAAGGTGTCAAATTAGGTGACAAAATTTAAAATCTGAACAAATCTTTGGATACAGGTGTACTGTAAATTATATTTAATAACGTCGAGGAATAACAGTGATCTGACTCGATTACGCGTAATCCGATCGAATATCGGAAACAGGATTGTCGTGTCGTCGTCGAACGATTTAATTTGTTCGTTCAATTATCCAGAAAGCCTGATGATCTCGATTCACACGGGAAAAGGGTTACATTCTACACTCTCTGGTTCGTTTCTCCTCTGAGTGTTCTTATCGTTGAAGCAAGACGAAGACGATCGGCGTAGTAGCAGAAGCAGCAGCAGCGGATGGGTAATTTCTCGTGAGATCGAATTTCGCTGTTTGTCAATGTCGTGGGCCGCGGATAGTCGAGATTCAACCCTCTCAAGATGAGAAATTTGGAGAATCCCTTTGTCGCGGTGCCGTACGTTACCATAGAGTGGCTCGAGATTACCTAGCGGCTCTCGAGTGACCATGAGAAATTGCTTGCTCGGGATGTCGGATAATCACGAACACCCTGTACGTGAACCGGCAGGATTATGCGACGTTGTGCATATAGATACTGTAAACTCTCTCCCCCTTCTCTGCTTTCTCTCTCTCTCTGTCTCTGCTTTCTCCCACTCCCTCTCTCTATCCTTCTATCTGCCTGTCCTCGAGTCTCACAGTGTCTACGCGTGGTCTCTCTCTCTCTCTCTCTCTCTCAGTCTCTGTTTCTCTGCAGCATGTCGGCCTCCCTCGCGTATCGTCGTCTCACAAATCTTCTCTTGTCTCATCTGTTACACCCTGAAATACTCGGACGTAATCAATGAGGGGAAGAGTGAGGACGAAGGGGGGTAGCCTGGCCTCTTCGTGTCTCACCTGGCGTATTTGTGTAGGTAGCCTGGGAGGTCTTGAGCCGAATCGTGCGCGTCGCTCGTCGTCTGAGGGTGAAGCGGACGCCGGATATTAGGTGTACAAGAGTCTAAAGGGCTCTTGGAACTTATCGATTTTTTCACCCCGTTGCGGGTATGCGAATAGGCGATCGTATCGCGCGAGTCCACTTTCTCTTTTAATATACTTTAAAGTTGATCTTCTCGCGAATCGACGTGATATTTTCGTGGAAAGATGCGAATAATTCTCGCAAGGATTTGGAAAATTGTATTTCTAGAGTATCTTTTTTATTTCTTTTTTTTTTTTTTTAAATCCTCGAATAGATTCTTTTCAAATGTTATTTCATCCCGTATCGTGTTCAGCCTCAAATAATATCGCACACAGAAAGAAATCACATCCAAACGACTCACCCTCCACCTTAACGAAGATTTACTTTCGCCATTTCGCATAAAGCTCCGCGCTCACCCCAATCCAATCAAACCGAGACCAGCACGCACCTCCCCCGACAGCCAAACATGACCAACGCGCAAACAATCCAATGCTTCGGATACTCTTCGTCATTCTATTTCTCTTTTTCACCCCTCCAAAGCCAATCAGCTCTGCATCTAGCGTTCGTAAACCACCCCTGGTACGTGTCTTACCCAGAAACTAACAATCGTATCGGTGAACAAAACAAAAAGGTAGATGAAATGAAAAAAACAAAAGGAAAAATAAAAAAAAAGAGGAGGAAGGAAGGAAACGAAGAGGAATCGATCGTTCGTAGCGCGTTTTTCACGCTGGACCGGATATGACCGGCGTCGAACAACGAGACGGTGGAAAAAAAAATAAAGACACAGAGAGAGGGGGGCAATTGCATGGCACACGTACTATGGCCGTAACTATAGCCAGGTCCTATCGCACAACTTGATGGATGGCCTCGTAAACGGCGTCGAAGTTACGCTTTAATTTCGCGCGGAAATCGCGTACATCCGCGGAACGGATTCGATGCATCGCGAGACGGAATTTATTCTTTCTTTTTTTTTCCTCCTTTTTTTTTGTTCTGTTCTCACGGGGATGGTTGGCGTTGAAATAAACAAGGCTTAGGTCGGTTGCCGAAAAGTCGATAGCCTAGCGAGCCGCGCACACCACTTTATATAGAGAGGCTCGCTTGAAAATTGCGAGCTTTATTTCGGGAACGCCATCTCTTAACCGTGTCAACGAGACTGTGCCATTTTCTTCTCTCTCTCTTTCTCTTTCTCTTTTTTCTTTCTTTTTTTGTTCTTTCTCCTTTTCGGCGAAAGTTTTTTCTTTTCATCTGGGGAAAGTTGGAGTGTTTTGTGCTTGTGTCGCGAGCACTCCTCGCCCCGTGTACATTTTGTGCGTTTCTTGAGGATCTTCTCGCGTTGGAACTGTTGCTTTTCTCGTAGGTGTGACAGTGGTTGGATTGGTGGAAGTTTAATTTACGATATTTTGTGTGTGGTATTGTTCTTGATGCATCCTTTAACACTTTTATCTTGGTAGAAAACACTTGGAAATGTATATTTGTATATTATAATACTCGCATGGTTCTCGGTTGATCTTTTGAGACCCAAGAATTAATTTTCTTTATTCATTCTTTTCTTGTGATGTCAATGTTTCTGGTATTCCTACTACACTTCATGATTGACTACATTTCATTGCGATTTTTTAAACAAGACTCTTGAGTTAGTAAATAATATTAGTTTATTTAAACAATGTGTATAAAGTCCACGATAATGCATACTATTTTAGAGATGGCTGAACGGGTGTTAAAAAGGTCAATTTTGATTTAGAATCATTTTTTATTAATAAAGCTTTGTGTCGTTAATCCAGCTGTTCTCTTTTATCATACGAGATATTATACTGAATAATTCTTTTTTGGAATTTAAAAAATCTTGTAATTACTATTTAGGTTTGCTTCACATTTGCTTCATATTAGAAGGCAATAGAAAATAAAAGAATAGAAAAATCCATTTTCGTAATACTTCATGCTTTCTTTGCTTAAGATAGTCTTGCAATCATTAGCAGTAACATTAACACACATAGTCAGTGAAAAATCCCAATCGTGATTAACCCTATTGGAATCTCAGTTGCAACCAACTTTTTCACATTACTTCACCTCGTCATTGTCATTCGTTTCACACATCGAATCTCGTTGAATCTCTCCTACACGAATGTAAGAGAAACCAAAAGAAGGAGAAGAAATAAAATGTTAGCCAGCGAAAGACACAAGAGGCAGCGCAATTAGCCACGTAACAATCAAGTATTAAACAATTAACGTTGCCCCGGAAGCCACTCGGTAAAAATTGCACAGCTCCTTACCGGAGAGAATTAAGGGGCACTTAAAGAGACAGCGATGAGTTCCAAGACAGAGAGAGAAAGGGAGAAATATAAGCGGCTTCGTTGTTCGAAACAGGCCGGTGTGGTAGAAGACTGTTGGGAGAGATCGTTCGGTAAGTGCATCACGGGGCGGGATAAAGTTTAATCTTTTGCAACGTAACCGATCGAGGGAGGTTGCAACTTTTCCCTGTCTGGAAGGAATTGCAACGGGTCGAGATCGGCTGGAAACGCGCGGAGTTCGGCTGATATGAATTATTCAGAGCAGCCGACGAGCGGAATAAAACCGATTCTCGCGTTAAACGTTCGACGACGATACTCGATCCTCGAGGCTTCGCGTTATACGCACGCGCCGCTTGTAACTTCGCTATTTTATTCGCCACTTGCCGCGATCAGCACGAACGAACAAATAAAACGACGATCGCACATGTCTTCCGGCCTCCTTTGCTTCTGTCTTTCCGAGCATCTTTCGATGAATTCTTATGGATTCTCGTTGATCGAATGAGAACTTTTTTGGTGGGTGATCTGGTTGTTAAAAAAAAAGACGTTTCGTTCGAAATGAAGTATTTAATTTTTTGAAGATCTGTTTCTTTTCAACCCCTTGCCTTACAACTAGAGTATGGATTTTTAAGAGTGCAGAATTGCACGGAATGCTCATAATATTTTAAATTGTAGTGTTTTTCTATCGAAGTTCTACGTTTTTCTTTTTTTCACTATATTCCCAAAAATATAAATTTGCATAAAAATCCACAACGTGTCATGAATTCTAACTCGAACTTCAAATTATTCACGAAGCTTACCAAACTCGAATTACATACGAGCAATATCTTCACTTTTTGTCGTTCAACACGATATTAAAATTGCAGATCGCTAAGACAAAGGTGTACGTAGATGTAAAGTAATCACGAGACAGGGGATTAAATTGACGTTCCATGAATACAGTAGCTCCCTTATGTCTATATTGTAGGATTTAACATCTGTTCGCATTTAATGCACTTTTGATTATCATTCAGCTGTTGCGCCGTGAATGGGAATTAATGAGTCACTGTCCGACTCGACACATTACAAACTGATCACGGTGTATCTGGTATCTTTTGTTCCTTATACCTCGAAGAAGTAAGAATGACAAGTGATGATACACGTTAAGTGACTCTTAAAAACCGATCGTTTTCGCGCGTATTGTAAATTGAAATCGACATTTAAAAAACAAACATCAGGAAACGATACGAGCAAACAATTTATTTAGTAAAGTCTCTGAAATAAACATCGTTGCATCGAGGAAGTGGAAAGTTTCGAAGTAATTCGTATCTCGTTCGATTCTATTGAATTCACATCCTCTGAAAAATTCCATCAGGATAAAAATCAAAATACCATACTTTACACAAGACTTGCAGATTGAATGTCATTATCGTGAACAGCGAGGCTCGTAGATCGCTCCCCATGATCTATCCAGTCGATCGGCTGTGTTCCTCCTACGCTGAAATTTCCTTGACACGCATCGGCTACGACACAAATATTCGCATGCGCCACCGGAGCATGCATTTATGCATCGAGCGTAAACAGCAGCGCGATTCTCGCGATCTTCTTTCTCGCCTATTCCACGCTCGTCCTTCTATTCTTTCGCGTGGATGAGCGTTGCGTGCCCGGCGAGATTAAGCGGTGATTTAATTTCTTTATTCGTTCGCCACGCGGCACCCCGCCCTCTTCTCCTCTCGACGATAAACACGCTCCTCCGACGTTCTTATCATTTTAATCGAAAGAAAGTGACTGTTTAACCACTGATCATTATGCGTATCTTGGATCCGTTCGTTTGCTCTTTGTGAACGAGCGGAATTTTGCCAAAGAGGAAAAATGGAAAGGAACGAAAGAAAGGACGTTGCATTCCTGGTTCTAAGATACCAATGTGACGCTTAAAATGATAATGAAATAGTAGTTAATATCGTGTATGACTTTTCTGTTTTTACTTCCTTCTACCTTCGTTGAATTTCACTTTTCACCTGAAAGAGAAAAGTGGTGACCGTTATGCTTCATAAAGCTGACTGACAAATCCACCATGATTTTTTTTTTTCACCTAAACCAAGCAAAGTCAAACTGACTTTACTTTTGATCGATGCATCCGCGTCTTCTAAGTCGCTCATCCAACGGAAATCTATTAGGCACGACCGCAGACAAACTGCTTTGCAGCGGTTTTTCTGAATCCGCTCGAAACGTTTCTTTGCCGAAACGGAAGTCATAAATCGGCGAGTAGCTAACAGTGCTCGTTAGAAAGCCCTGACTTACGGCGAGAAGTGTCTAATTCGATCACACCGTACCGCGTAATTTATTCGACGTTGGTTATCGACGATCGATTATCGTTACGCATCAGCGTGATTCACGGTACGTTATCGCGAGAAGACTCGTTGCTGCTGTTGCTGTTGTTGCTGTTTTCACGATGATGGAATTTCCTTACCGTATTAAGCTCTCGAGAGCCACCGACTATCCCGTTTGTGTTTTGCTCGTACTCGACAATCGTCTCTGTTGATTAAACAACGACGAGAGGTAAATTACAGGCGAGAAGATGAATTTTCAATGATATCCACGCGATAGAACGCGCTGTTTCGCGCTTTTGCTACTCGATTCGCAAACTGGAATTGAATTACACGGATCGATCGATCAACTCGGATCCGTGTACCAGAGGCCAGGCTCGAATTTCCGCTTGAAATACGCGCGTACGTGCGGCCGCCGTTGAATTTTTCAAGAGGCGACCGTGTGTCGAGGACGACGGCGCGGGCAAATCGAACGTTTCCCCCGTTCGAATCGACTCGATTTTATGGCAGATAATCGGAGATAGAGAGGGCGAACTCGCAGGGAAAACGATCGTTTGATTTATTATCGTTCGTTACGTTTCACCGTAACCGTTTGTTATCTTTATCGAGTCTTGCTGTTCGTATGAGAGATAGAGAACGAGAGAAAGAGAGAGATAGTTGTGTTAAGACGATCTCGTTGAATCTAGAGGATAGAGAGTGTAAGTCTCTGTGGATCTTAAGACGTTTCACTTGCTGATGCTTGAATACTGTTCCATGGTGATCTGTTTGATCTTAAAAGTTGACTCTGGATGGGAAGTGTTATTTTACGTGTGAACTGGAGATTCATGATATGAGCTTCTGATCTGTTTAATCTACGATTTATCTTTCTATCTGCTCGGTCTACTTGTGGTGATTTTGATCGTTTGTTTTATATCGGGACACGCTCGTTGCACAGATTAATGATTACGCTTATGACAGAAGCAGGTCGTATTTATAATAGGTTTTAAAGTTTGAAAATTATCGAATAAGTTTGATTTACATACTGACGTCATTCTTTCTTTTAATCTCTTGCTGTATAATTAAGAACGACACTCGTGGTGTAATTTATAGGTAATACTTCAGTTTGAATTTCAGACTGACGATAATAATATTTTAACTTCTTCTTAATTGATGCTGTATTTAAGACTAAAGCATATTAATTAAGCGATTTAAGTAATGTTGCATCGTCACTTGGAAGATTTACCACCTGCTTTCTTTTTTTATTGTTTTTTATTTCACCAGAAGAAATTATTTATCGAACTCAGAGTCTACGACTTTTCGTTATATATTCTATTACAAGTGTTAGTTGACAATGTAATGTTAGTACATCTAGACAAGAAGTTACCGATGTGGTATCCGAACGAAAATTCAACTTGATTCCTTTCTATCGATTTTATCCTACACAGAGAATATCAACCGAAAGTTTCAGACCACTGGTTAATTTACATCAATATCGAACCTGCTACGAAGTTCTTATAAATTTGAAATTAATAAGGTAGGATTTACATAATAATAATTTGCTCCGTTTCGATAGAGTAGGGTGCCAAAAAATTCGTTTAACTTTTTGAGGCTCTCACAGCTTGAATCAAAGGCTTTCAAATAGAATCTCACATAAGACAGTCACAAGAAACACAAATCACCAAATAATACAGAAGTCGAGTAGTCACAAATTCATACATCGAATACATCCATTCGAACTCTTGTATTTTATTCACTATTTATAAGAGTAATTGTACATTTCATTTGTCATTTACAACTGCAACATACAATTGGAAGGCTTCGCTTGATCCAAATCGGAACCACAATGTCTGTGTTTTAGAATCGTAGCGAATTATGAAAAGTCGACACAGTGACGCGTTACAATGATACTTAAATCCAATAAAAACCTCGATATCTTCTTAGACGATCCTCCAATATCCCTATATAAAACAACGGGATACTTCATCTCGCCACTTCTTCCACAAGATTTTCTTCCCTGAAACAGTGTCACTTTTTGCCCGAACTTCTGATCAATCGGGCGTTCAAAATCAACTGGCAATCTCGTCCCGCCTCTTTCCAGCCGGCAGACACCGGCGCAAAGTAGAATTTCTCTTCGCGAGCTTTAATTTCGTCGCGGAGAATCGACGGCAGGGCGAAAGAGCGTTCCAAGGGTAGGAGAGAAGAAGAAAGGGGTGGCGTTAGAGAAGGAAAGGTCTCCCGTTTGCTCGACAGGGAATATCGCGCCGGGGTTGGATGCTAATTAGCATTTTCCAATTAAAGCGGCAAAGGCGGCTAGGATCCCAGGCAGCGTCGCGGTGCTCCTCCAGGAGACAGAGAATCGTTCCGTGCGAATTATCCTGCGCGTCGACATCAAGAAATCGTGTTACGTCGGTAATTCCCGACTTTCGCGACTGCCACCCTCCATCTCTTCCCGCTGTCGCGTCGCACCTCGTCCTGTGACGTTTCGTGGAAACGCGATACACGTTCGAGCGCGTGCCTCCGTCGAGACTCGCGTTTCCGGTAGAATATCCTGCCGCCAGGGAAACACGAGTCGCGGAATTTTCAGCCTTTGCGGGCGAATCGTTAACGCTGTTAACGTTGCTTCTTCGTCTTCGATCTTTGAAGGGATTCGATGCACACGTTTGGAACGTGAACCTTGACAACCTGTGAATTCGATGAACGGGGATTTTGTGAATCTTGTGGAGGGTAGATTGCAATTTTTTTATTAGATTGTTGGACATGAAATTGCGGATAACTCTGGTCAAAATTAAATTTGTTTAATCAAAGTAAGCTTCAGCATGTTCAATACATTTCTGCTGACGAATTGCAGATGAATCTAGCCTATTATTATAAAAATTTGAATATTGGCAATAAATTCCTCAGACGCATTTTTGAGTATCGTTTCATTGATGAAAACATTTTTTTTTTTTTTTTTTTTTGTTAAGAAATTATCTAAATACTTGAAATTGCGTTGTGTGTTCCTCTGTTGCAGTATGTCCAAGTTCGAATTCGTGATGGAAAATCACTCGAATTTGATTAGAATTCATGTTCCACTTTTAATACAACCTCAATATAGCTTTTTCCAATGAATCAGGTCTTGCATTTAAAACAATAGATTGCAAGTTTCGCTTTTTCTTTTGACAATCGATATGATTCTAACTTATAAAAACGAAATGGAATCTGTCAGTATGTGAACATCGGCATTTCACATGCAACGATTTAATATCTGTTATTTCGTCCCCTTTATGCCAGAGGTACCAATGTGGAAATGTTCATTCTTTTTAATTGAGATGAATTTATTTCACAGTTATATTTAAATATGACATAAAAACTGATATCAGAGAAGAAAAACTTGAAAAACATTGTTATTTTCGTCAGAACAAAAGTTTCAACGATCTCGCAATCAGATCTCATCGTAATTTTTCTTGCAATACATATTTATTCATTTCCACGGTAATCTCTATCGATAATTACAAATAATCAGAAAACCCATAAAAAAAGAACCAAAAAGACCAAAATTAAATAGGAGCTTAAGTTGTATATTACAACTTGTTACAAATATCGTCGATTAAACTACAAGATACGTAAATGTCTCATTTACCAAGAGACACAACATCGAGCGTACGATTTCACCCTCGATTATCCATCCAGCTGGCTGCTCTCTCGCGACGTACATGCGGATTGGCCTTTAACAGCGGCTGTAGGATGCTCTTTTATTTCCTCCCCTAGAATCTGCGCCCGTTTCCGGGATGCCGCGGGCGCAGAATCCTCCAGTTGCGCGTTTCCGCGTGGCCAATTACCATTTGCCAATTAAAAGTTAGAGCCGTGTATCGGACGGCTCCTCGAAAAGGCCTGCCTCCTCGCGCTGGACGGAACTCGATTATAGGAAAAGTACGCTTTAGACCGTTTAGAGAGACTTTGGGATGGAAAAAAAAAGGGGGAGAAGAACCGAATAGAGAGAGATAGAGGGAAAAGCAGAGTGGTTCTCGAGAAGTAAGAGGGGAAACGCGCAAGAACCGATGGTCCCTGAGGAAGCAGAATGTCGTGGGGAATATCTTTGAAGGAGCAGTCTATGGCGAGTAGACAGGGCCAATTACAATTTTCCAATTAAAAGGTCCGTCGAAGGGATGCTGCTTCTCGTTCGAACGAGAGATATCGAAGGGATGGAAGTTTGACGTGATCGGAGTGTGACTATGATAGGGTTCGATATTATTCGATATGCTTTTTATTGGATCCTCTGGCAATATACGGGGTGCTTTTTAAAAAGGGTTCGAGGTAGGATAGATAGTTTTCATTATGCCGAGTAATAGATACTTGGAGAATATGGATTGAAAAATAAACTCGATAGGGAGATGGAAGCATATTGTTGCTTTTTTTTTTAATGAACATATGTATATCATAATATATTCTGTGTTACTAAATAATGCACAGTGCATGATTCCAATGAAAAGAATTTTTAAAGGAGCTTATATTCCGCGGTACATAGAGGTATTAAATATGCATGGAAATGAAAGGAGGACATGTGCAACACCTTCCTCAAACATCGGGCTAATAATATAGTAAAACACCTGTTCACTTTCACGATACATCCGATAAACGTGTGGAACCAAGCTACCTTGTATTATCAAATCGAGAATTGCATTTAATTTTATCGAAGTTCAGTTTTTTTATGTGTATCTTTCAGGTATTTTTACTTAAATTCTCGTGTTGCCTGTAGGTCCTTGATGCTTCTCTCTCTCTCATTCTCTCTCTTTCTTTTCGTTTTCTTTTCAAAGTATCGTAAACACTTTGCCGATGCAATCGTTCGAGAGAAAAGTAAGCAATGATATCAAACGAACTTAAGCAAAATTTTCCAGTTCTCTGGACTTTTAAGAACGTTCGAAAAGACTGGTCCGCGCGAGCTACCGCGTGTCTCTGTGATAAATAAATTGAAGGATCCGGAGGTTGCTCGAGACGCGACGAGGATTCCGCTCCATTTCACCGGCGATCACTTGGCGTCGATAAATTTCCCCCTTAAATATTTTCTTCGTGCTTGGTGTTCGAAGCAATTTGATCCCGGTAAGTGGTGCACGGGCTTTCTCGCGAGCTTCACCGAAGAACGAAGGTATCGTTAAATTGCTCCGTAGGAAGAGACGTTATTAATTTCCGATCGAAGATGAGGATACGAGCCGTGAAAGAATAGGATAGAAACAGACAGCTAAACAAGAAGAAAAGGAGAGAAAAATGGAAGGAGAGGCCATTTAAGATCGTTCGAGGTTGTTCGAAGTTATTGAAAATTATTTGAGTTCGTTTGAAGGTCACGGCTAGGTCATTCTATTGTACATTGTCCTAGTTGTGACGTATGAGAAATTGTATTTTTTCATAAAAATATTTTTTAAACAATATTGAAGTAAATATACAAAATTTTTATCTTACATTTTTCCACTTTCTTCTAAAAAGTACTACATTTTTTCACAATGTATAGTACTTTTTATCATAATCAGTCATAAATTCTTATATTTTCTCGAAAAAAATTGGCAATCCCATACACAGCATGTCTTTGTAATCCTGATACAACCGCACAGCTAGTAATACCTCTCGAAAAAAAGAAAAATAGTTCAATATTGCAGAAGAAAATTGTTACACGTGAGGTTTCCGTCTTCATAAAAGAAAAGACTATGAAAATCTATCAGCAGTACCACGTGTAGGGTCGAACGAAATAGAAAAGGATAGAAGTAGAGTAATACTCGATGTCAGAAGGAATTGCTCGACAGCAGTCACCTAGCCCACGTCACTTGTACGTCCACGGGGTTGAACGATAATACAGGCGGACCGGTTAATTGCAATTTCCCAATTAAAATGCCAAACAGTCCCATAACGCGTCGCAAATGGACGGCTTCAATCGGATTTCCATTATCGTCCCAGCGCCGCGATAATTTGCGGCTAAACTCGCGTCTCGTTCCGGCTGACCACTACGCCTACCTCCGCGTCGCTTCTCTCCGATTATTGTTGCTGCTGGTAGCTTGTTGCTGAGCCACCAAAAGGCTCGCATGGATTCTCCCTCTCTTTCTCATCCTACCCTCCCCCTCCCTCATCTCACTCAGCTGCCGTTGCTGGTCCGCGACACACACCGATTCTCCCTTTGTCTCTCCCTGTCGTGGTAAGCGTCATCGGGTCGTTAAGTTTAACGTCAGCGGCGATTAGTTAACACGCTCGTGACCAGTCGACAGCCTCCGCGCGGGTCAAGCGTGTAATTTTGCAAACGGCCACCCTCTCGACGAGTTTCCCGCGAATCGCTGCCGTTTTATGGTGTTTCGAAGGTTGGTACTTTGTTGCGAGTCGCTGATCGTCGAAGAGGTTCGTATTGTTGGCTGGAATTCAGAGATCAGATTGTCGTAGAGGAACATGGTGCTTGTGAACATCAAACTTTTGTACACTTGTCTCGTTGCTTAGAATTTAGAGATTATACATGCTTTGAGAAGAATTTAGAGAAGTAAGAAATATTTTATTCAGCTGCTCGCTATGATACTGGTTCGTGAACGAGAGTAGATCTAGCGTTGAATTTTTCGTATCTGAAGAATATTCTTTATTCTACTTTCGGAGAATTTTTCTTCAATTTTTTGTTCAATTAAAGTGACGTACAATAGTAATCTAGAATTGTGTAATTTCAGAATAAACAGAGTAATTCGAACAAGTAAACTCGTAGAACAGTTCTTTCGTTTCTTCGAGCAAACGATTTGTCCACTTTTCAATTGCTAATGTAAATTGTAACAAAAGGCTGTGGTGAATTTTAAGAGAATGCAATAAGCAGTTTACCGTGGAGAAGAAAGCGTAGTTGGTTCCGGTGTTTAGAATCTCCCGAGTCTTGTTTAGCGAAAATAAAGAGGCAAACGTTCATCGCGTTACATCTGCCTTTGTGTTCCGATAATTCTCGCTGTACGCCGCGAGCTAGCGTAACTGATTTCATCCTCCATTCGCACTCTCGTTCCGACCGTCCGCAAACGTGATATTTTTTCCGAATTCATGACAATACCATAAATTCAGCTGCAAGACAGTTAATTTTCCCGTTTCTTTGGTCTCTTAAATTTTTCCTCGACCTCTACATATCGTTGGGAATTGGAGAAACAGAGAAAAAGAATACTGCAATTTTCGCTTGTTCGATAAAACTCGAATTCGAGTAACGAATATTTCTCTACGCGAACGTTGTAGCGTTTAAAAAAAGTTCTCGTTGGAGAAGTCGAATTAAGAGATTAGCGGAAAATTGGAAGTGTAAAAAGTTTCACGTGAAAGAATTCACAGGAACGATAAATCTTTTGAAGTTGCGTTTCTTTCAACGAGGTTTCCATCGGTTGGGAAAGTACTCCCGGTAAAATGTTCGCTAATTTGATTATTCTGACGCTATACTCCTACGCGATTCCAGAGCTCGCGTTGCCTAAGGGCCTGTGGAGTCTTTTAATTATTATACATACTCTTGTTCCGTGAACCAGAGAATTCTCCTTCGTTGTAGACGCGTTTCTTGGTTGCACGGCTTGCCAGGATTGTTAAAAATTCATCCTGAACCGAGTCGACGTAATAATACAACGCCTTTGCCTGCCGCGGCTCTACGTCCTGGCTGGCTTTCAGGCTGACTCGCCTTTTCTACCTTTGGCTTCCATCGATATTGCAGAACGATCGACCGATAGGTGAGTTTGAAGTTTCTGGCCTGGGTTGGCAGTGGTAGGATTTATGTGTCGCGAGTTTGAATGCAATTTTAAAAGATTCTTTGGAAAAACAGAACTTGGTTTCGGTTTATTTACCGTTTATATTCGACCGAGATCCTATATTTAAGGTTTTGAGAGTAAAAAATTAAACTTGGAGAAATGAATTGTAAACGTTGACGGTAAGTTTTAGAAACTACGTCTTTTGTTTCATTCCAGTTATTCAAGTTTATCGAAACTAGTAGCTCATATACTATGAAATGTCAGATTTCTCAATCGTTTTCCAAATTCGAATTAATATTGTCCCTTAGATTTCTCGATAGTAATTTATCAAGAATTGTACAAAGAGGAGAAAACGCGGAACTATTCAACACTGAAGTAATCAGCTGAGAGAGCGATTAAAAATTAGTTTTTTTGTATTACAAAACTTGATATTTAGTACTTCGTGGATACAAAAATGAAAAGAAGAAAAATTAAAAAATTTGAACTTCGCTAATTCCTAATTCGAATTTCTATTTGGTTTCTTTCGTTCAAATTTCCCGCAGATTTCTAATATGCCACGAGAACGAACAATTCCCAAACTTCGTGAAAATTATACATTTACAACACTTGCGAAAGATGTTAACTTAAAAAATACGCGAGACGTACTCTCTGTACCTCTTACAAAGGATCAAGCACGTCCAAGATAATTCCCCTACATGCAGGGGCCATAATTGCAACTGACACTTAGACCAAACTCCGCGGAGGTCCTGAAACGTAAACGGTACGGTAAAACTTTTCGTTCTCTGACCTACTTAGAAATTAATCCCGTTTCTCTGTAATTCCTTGAAATTCCTCTATCACCGGCAAAAGAACCACCGTAAAAACAAACGTAGTAGCTAGATGGCTTTGGTGATCGTTGTATCTGGTAGAAAAATCTCTTGAAACGAAGGAAACGCGGAACGAAAGTGTTACCGGAGTTTTCCATCGTTTCGACAGTAGAAAGCAAGCTGCGTTGCGACGCAGAAGGCGTGACCTGAGGCGTAACGATCGAGGATCAAGCCATAAACGCGGAAAGTCGCGCGGCGATTAACGCGTTAAATGGCTCGCGATCAGCGTCGATCGAATGGCACAGTGGCCCCAGGCACTCTTTTCGCGGTACAAAAGGGAAATCGAAGCGGACAAGCGGCGCTCGAAGCAACAATTATATTGCCCCCTTGGCGTTGGCCTATCACGAAAGATGATCCAGCCGCTTAGCAGCTAGATAGCCATCGAGACGTTACGAAATTGGCCAGTTGCGATGAACTCTGCCGGTGTTCTTTCCCTCGTTTCGGGAAAAACTGCTTGCTGGATCACCCTGAATCTTGCAGTGCTTTCCGATTGTTGAACAAAATTGAACGTTTCGAAAATGGAACAATTGACGGGTGAAGATTCGATGAATACAGAAAATTAGGAAAATATCGTTGACAAGATTATTGGAGATTCTTGAAAAACCATTCAAGATCATTAGAAAATTCTTCTGAGGCTACTAAAAGTAGCTTCGAAGTCACCTGACTGTTGATCTATTGTTTGAAACGTCAGGATTATCGATGGCTCAGTAGCTTACTTCTAATTCCTCAGAATTCTCCAGCAAAGAGTTTTAAACGAATTTTGCATTAACCCTGGGAGTTCTTTTTGTGAGAATTTGGCAAATTTATATTACAACTATAAAAATAATACATCAGATCAGAGATGCTTAGTATATCTCACAACTCTCATTCTTAAATCCATCAATGAGATTTCAATGATTTGAGATTTGAAGTCAATAGAAACAAAAAACACGAATTCTAAATTTTTTAAATGTTATAAAAATAGTTTACTAAATGCTTCAGTCATTCCGTTACACATTTCTTCCAACGTCTTCACAGTCTCTACTCTCTCGTTACAATCGTTCGAACAGAATTTCATCCCCCCATTGTTGCAACCTAGAAACCACCCTTGTTACTCGAACCGATTGTCTCAGACAAGTGACGTTAAATTCCATACCACACCAGTGAGACGTCGTATCGACTTTTCGAGACACACCTTTCCAACCCGCTGCAGCTATCCAGGGAAAGATCAAAGCGAGAAAAACAAAGGTTAGAATCGAAGATCGGTCGCAATCTTTGTTGGAAGCACGCTGATCATGGTTAGCCTATCACGAGCGGCTCCTAGGATCTAGGATCGGAATGGCGAAGGTAACGATGAAAATATTGCTCAAACGATATCACGCCTGGTGGACGTGTATCGTGATTGTTGCTACCCCTTCCCGATTCTCCTTCCTAGCAATAGGAAACTCGAGAAAAGCGACGGAGGAGCAGCACCAGCACCAGTAACAGACTGTAGCTGTGAATTGCGCAACTTCGACGATGCCGTAGAATAACTGTTTTGTTGGGGCGTGCTCGGTTACACGTTGCAACTCGATGTCTTCCGGTCGCTGACTAACGTGGAGTAATTGGAAACTGTTGTTCGACCGAAGTGTGGCAAGTTTCCTACGCGAAAGAAGCGAGTGCGTGCAGTTTCCGTCAAGACAACAAGTCGATGTATCGTTAGGGTAATTAATTGCTGTTTGTTTTCTTGGAATTCTATTGGGTGTTATATTTTAAGAAAGAGCTAAGGTTAGAGGTGAATTTCAGGAATTACATATAATTCCTAAAAATCGTGTGAAAAATGTACGTTCCAAGTTGAAAGCTTCTATATTCGTCTAGGTAATTTATATAGAGATATGTATCTAACACGTATATGTTTCTGAAATAGTCGGTTAAAATAATTGTTTGAGAGGAGAGATGGAATATTTCGTGAATTGTTAGAAATTCTCGAAAAATCTCTGTTCGATATATGACGAAGAGAATAATTAATAACTTATCGGGAGAATAGTATACAATGTAGGTGACGAAATTAATAGAATGTCTTCTGGTTTTCAATATTGAATAAAAATACACTCATACACCATCAAACAAAATACCGATATTGCTTTAAGCACATGTCAATATTCTAATCAAATCTTAGTAACTTTGATTAAACTTCGCTTCCATTGTATTCAGCCTAAACTTAGACATTTGAAACATTGAAATAAATCGATACAATCCATCTGACAAGTCTGGCACCAGATCTCAGTACACTGATGCCGTTCAACTCTGCAATGTGACGAATGTACCAGCAATTCGAGCAAAAAACCGCCATATTTCGCGTATTTAATCGAAACAAAGCTCGTAGTCGCGAACCGTGCGTTATATCGCTCGAAAAGTCACGCCATTATCGTTGCTACTGAGGAAGTACGTTTCCTATAAATTCAGGTATTTAAATGAACCTTCGTTTAACGGTGGCCGGAAACATAAGAAGTCCGGCATCCAGAGGTGGTCGATACGATTAAATCTGCCGCCATGGAAGGAAAGAAAAAAGAAACGAAGAAAAAAAACGCGTCCTCCGCGCGTTCGTGGAAGTAGGAGCGAGCGCGAACATTAATGCACACGCGAGCCATTACAATCTTGCAAGACGTAATTTTCGGACGCGTAATTTCGCCGAGCATTTACGATGCCCGGAGTCACGAGAGCCCCAAAGGGCTCGTCGTTCTTCGCTGTCCCGTTTCACCTGGGGGATACCTTTTGGGACGGGCATCTCCACCCCCCGTAACCGATGGCCCTTGTACCCATGGACATTTACGAGCGCGAACAGACGATGGTCAATGTAAACTAACAAGGGGAGGGTACGCTGTGTCCCTCTGTAATTTTGATCTACTTTGCCAGGGGATACCGTACCGGGGGATAATAGTTTCAAGGGTGAAGGGAGCGTTAAAAAGGGGGGCGGTTGAAGAATTTATGGCGTCAGGGTATTGCGGGTGTAATTAGCCATCGGCAGTTTTCGGTCGTTTCTATTGTGGAAACAGAGGGATTATTGCTGTACGCTTTTATAAAGGGTGTTGGCTTCATTATCCTGTTACTTGGACGGAAAATTAACATTGGATGACGATTAGTTGGCATTAGGATGGTAATGAAAAGGAAGTTGATGTATGTAATTCGTAAAATGACCGTTCTTGTGTTTAATGGGTGATTAATGTTACCGAGCTTGTGAAAAAGATATGCAGGATCTCTTAATTATAATTAACATCTGAATTATTTCCGCTATCACGATGAAACAACCTTTACCCAAACTTTCCATTATTTTATATCATTACCGTTAAACTCCTCTCCATTTTCGCTACAGCGTAGAATTATAAAGAAAAACAAAGATATCTTAATATGCAAAACAACATCAATGCCTTTATATCATATATAAACTCCTTTTAATCTTTTTATTTCTCCGTCAAAATAATTATAAATGAGACACCCTGCACTCCACTTGCAAGGTGCAGGACACTCGTGATTTTCCAGAACACTCATCCCGTGAAAAAAATATAATCTCTCACACTCCACTTTCTCAACGCGCGACAGTCTAGCAACAAAATCTACTTCCTCAGACACACAGTACAACAGCCGTGCTCCATCATCCGGCATCCACTGTTACAAGAATTTCCAAGGAACGACTCCTGCGAGTGCAACTAAAAATCCAACTGTTCTCCCCGTAGAAACGAGGCGGAAACTTCGTTAGCGCTGGTAGTCGCAGTTTTCCCGCGGTCGAGCGGGTCGCGCGTCCGCTCACTTGTCTCGCGACTCACGTCGTAGCTCAGGAACGCGTCGCAATATTTCCAGCGCGATTTTCTCGAACTAATGCACGCTGTATACAAGACGTGACTTTAGAAAGCGAGACCGGAGTTATTTCCCTCGGTGGACCAAAAGGGAGGCGGTGAAGCCGGGTAAGCGAAGCTTGCGAGGGAAGTAAACAGTGGCGAGCAACGGGCCGCCACCGGAAGATTTATCGTCAATTTCGTGGCATTCCCCTCCCTGTTCCACGGGTTTTACGGCCGTGCCACGCGCTCGTGGAAGGTCGTTCGTATTACTTAATCGAACGGACACGCACGTAACGTGGTTGCTTGAACGCGCGAGAGGGAGCAACGCGCCCGTGGCCGACTAAGAGGAACGCTCTTTCCGTTGTTTGCCACTCCATTGTTCCGGTTTGTTGCTCGATCGTGCGAGACGCTCGAACAATCTGACTCGTTACGGACCGCCATTCACGCCGATCGATCCGCGTGAACGCCTGCCACGCGAGTTCCGCGCTTCTTTTATAGAATTAGTTCAATGGTGAGGTTATAGAGCTGTAATTGTTGCGTAGAGCTTGTGTCGGGTTTGATGAGATGTTTATTGCAAAGGGGGCACGGTAATGGTGGTGTAATTGGGAAGGGGTGGTTTTTCGTTGCTTCACGATGACTTTGAAAATGTACACTATATGACGTAGGGTGTGGAATGCTGATTTACGAAGCGGAATTGTAAATGATTTTACTCGTTTATTTCCACTGGTGTGGAAATATTAACAGAAAAATTGATTTAAACGAGAAATCACGTTTAATCAGTTGTGGTAATAATAGTAATTATTAATGTAGCGCAATGACCAGAATATTTTGGGTCTCTGAAGCAAGTTTTATGTGATTGTAGAAATGAAAGAGAATCTATTATAGTTTAATGTATCGTTACGTTACTCAGTGAAAATTATCGACAACGTTCGGACATAGTGAAATAATGAAATCGAATGATATATAGGCTATAGAAAATGCAGTTTCATATAAAATCAAACATAGTTCAATTAAGCATACACAATAGCACTTTGTGCTGGTAAGATATAATCTCATTCAGTTAATCTCTTGATACTACATGGTCTGCTACAATTAGTAGCACGTCATCCGCTAGTGATGCATTAAAACTACAATCTCTTCGAGGGTAAGACTTACTTCAACGTATACAGAGTGATTCGTGCAACTAGGGTAGGCTATTAATATCCCTGTTTCAAGTGAAATTAGAAAAATGTGGTGCTATATAACATGACTATCATCGTGACTGTTTTAAAGGAGACCATTTCAAGTTAGGATAATTTTTTTATTAAGGAAGCTTCTTTTTTTATCACTTCTCATATATGTACTCATTATGACTACAAGATTCCGGACAGAATAATTATAAGTTCAAATTTGCTTCACATTCAGTGTTTTAATACTTATGAACAGAAGTGTATATCCCCCACTCTAATAGCTAAAATCACCCTGTGTACGACCATAAAGAGAATGCTCGAAATATCGTAGAGTCAAGACAAATACCGTGGCGCAGTACGGAAAGTATGAGTTACAACCGCGATAAGGGAGCACAAAGGGGTGCATTAGGCGAACCAATCGCAAGAGCGAATCAAACTGGGTCAACGCCCATATCCATTAAAATTCACGAACGATCGGGTGGGCTACAGTGACTGGGAACAACAGCCCTTTAATCTAACTTGGAAAAACTCCGGGGCAGAATTCCCGAAGAGGAATTTCGTTTACCAGGGCGAGTTCGAGGGTTGGTTTTTCCTCAAACGCGACGGGGTTAATCCATAATCCGGCGAAACGAGTTCGTCCAGTCCGTTCGTTCCGCGCTTCCTTTCCGCCGCGTTCCTCTTTTACAGCTCTAGCGTACTCGCGCTAGCGTGCGCGCGCGCGTTCCTGGAGTCACCGGCTAATCCGTGGATTAACGCGCGACACCGCGGGAATTTATAGCGCGGAAAGACAGTGGAGATG
Organism: Anthophora plumipes; assembly: GCA_951804975.1. NCBI lineage: Eukaryota > Metazoa > Arthropoda > Insecta > Hymenoptera > Apidae > Anthophora > Anthophora plumipes. Next base: position 15,919,348 of record OX638116.1, on the reverse strand, counting down.
GTAATCGCGCGCACTGAGACGCGGTAAAGTGCGCGAATTTCTCGCCGGCCGGCAGACGTCCGCGAACCTCGCGTATATTTCCACCCCCTGCCGCCCCACGCTTTGCCAACCACCTCTCTCTCTCTCTCTCTCTCTGCTCGTGTTACTTATCGCTCGAGGCTCAGAGCCTCGACTCCTCGAGACGTTCAACGACTCGCGGCGGAAGTTCGCGTACGTCGTCGTCGCAACTTCACTTGTTGCGAGGTGACGCTTTTAACGCTTCGAGAGCGAGACGATTACCGTTGCGAAGGATACCGTAAACTCTACGACGTTACGATTTGCTAGGTTTGTGGAGCAAGATGAGATTATCGGTGTTGAACTTTCATAGAGATTGAGTGGTTTTGTGATGCATCGGTCGTTGAGAAATATGCAGGGTGTCTTGTTTATGATGCTCTGTTGTTAAAAGTTGGGAGAAATTGCTAGCGATAAATTAGGAAATTCGTTAGTCGAACTTCTCTGGAAGTCGAATGATACGAGTACACGTTGGGCAAGTTTTGAAGCGACTTCCTGTCTTTATAGTAATTTTCGAAAATTGGGGAAAATATATTTGTGTAATTTTTATTTAAAAAGTGTATTGCATGGAGAACATTTGCGAAAATATAGTAATGATCTCTTTTAAATTTCAATTGCAGTAATAAACACATAATGAGAGTTTATTTAACTGATTAGTATCTGGTTTATTGTACTGTCACTGTAAATAGTGTATTATTATTTTATTCGATGCAATTTTGGAAGTTTCCTATATTATGAACCACACTTAGATTTTTATGACATCAATTCTAACGAACCTTCATTACGACGATATCTCGCGTTTGCCATGATCGAACCATGTATATCACAATTCTGACTCGATATTACATAGCAAAGGGTTAAGACCTATCGATAAAGACCAATCGACTTGATCATCGTCTACAAGTGCATAACTTCAATAACCCCTCTTATTACAATATAAACCTTATCTGTACACCAAGTCTCATAAATCAATTCAAACAATCCAACCAACATTCTTCAACGTCGATCGACCTCCGGGGAATTCTCCGACATTCCATCCAAGGAAACACCTACATTTCCATTCACACGAATTCCCAAAGGAAACCTATCATTAAAACCAGTACATACACACACACACACACACACACAAAAGAGAAGAAAAAACGAATGAACAAATTCCAACGAACATCTCCGGTAAGAATCTCGTTCAGTCGAAAACGGGAGTGGTTCAGCGTCAAGTATAATTTCGGGCGAATGGGAGGATAAGTGACGAGTCTGTCGGGTAGTCGAGTGGACGAGCAGTCGAGGTCGACGTCCTGTGGACCATTCGAAAGCGTCGCTGGAGCGATATGCTCTAGCCTCGTTAATCCTTAGAGTCGTGCGCGCTAAGTCGTTGCGTTGGCGACTTTTCCACCGTGTAAAAACGGCGAAGGAGGGGCAACCACCAACGGGGAGGAAAAAAAAAACTCGGGCAAGACCTAGCTAGAAAGAGAAATAGAGAGAAAGAGGGAAACGTTCTCGGAAGTCATGGCAAACGACGCCGCGTCCCGACGCAATTAGCGCTTCGCGATCGGCAAACGAGCAGAGACTCGCGTTCTCGCTCGATTATCTTCCCGTGATACGGTCCATCGACTATGAATGAAGCGCGAGCCCGCTTGTCCTCTCGTGGGAAACCTTTTGCCCGCTTACGCGCTTGCTCGTTCGCTATCTGGCTAACCTAGCTAGCTTTCGCGTTCACCTGAGAAACGACGTACGTCGGGAATTCGTGGCAATTTGCCGCTCGATATGTTGCCATTTTCTTGCTCGATAATGCGCAGGAAATGGTTTCATTAAAGGGGAATAATTTCGTTTTTAAATCGGCTGTCCTCCTTTACCTGTTTTACTTTTGTTCACGAGCCTTGTTCTAAGGTTTCCGCCGAGTCGAGATAACGGAGGGTAATTACGAGGGGGGTTTTCTTTCTTTTTTTAGGTTAATAGGAGAGAGACCATTCTGGCTGTTTATGCATAAGTAATGTGGCGTGTTTGTTTCTTTCACTACGAGCCCTGCTTGCGTTATACCTGTTGGCCGTAATTGGTGTTTCACTAGCGATATCGAGATGTTAAGGTTTATATGTCTATCGTGTTGGAAAAGTAAAAGTGTGACATGAATTTCTAAAGTATTTACGTGTACAAGAATAATCATTCTGCAGATGATATTAATGAATTTAGCGAATGTAGAGTGAAGTAGGATTAAATAAGCTTAACTCCGTCAAGTTATTTGTATTACAGGGAAAGAAGTGAATTGTATTGTCCTTCTGAAGTCTCCCGACAAAAATATATTTCTTTTATCGGTACGAAGGTATCTCGTATTTTATATAACTTTCCTGTCACACTCGACACGCTCCATATTACCGGCGTTACGTGTTACATTCGCAAAATGTACATAAACGTCAACCTTTTAAAAGCCCATGTAAAATTCGATCTGCATAAAATCCAAAAAATTCAATTTCTTTCTTTTTTATTATTACAAACTGAACGAACGTCGCGCGAATACACGTATTTTCAATAGAAAAGGAAAAAAGAAATTCCATGGAAAAAAAAAAAGGGGGAAAAATTGATATACTTGTCTACCTTATAAAAGAGAATTAATTACAGGAAGTTTAAAAAATGAACGAAAAATTTCCAACGAAACAAGCGAGAAGAATCTCGATAATATTTTGCTCCTTTCGCTAATGTATCAATATCCGTATCATTTTATCGAACAATTTGCAAGCCATTTGCAAACGCCACGTTCAGGCACGCGGCGGATTATTTGTCCCTGGTTCTCACTTTCGTTGGCGGGGGAGGGTTGGATCAATCGGAAGCCGAGGCGCTCCATATTGAAATCCATAGTTCATGAATTTTTATTCTCTGCGTCCTCTCCCCCAAAGTCACCGGCGGGCTTTATCGCGTTCTCATTTCACCCTCCCCGCCCTCCGGCCATCCCTCTGGTCGAAGTTTCGCGCCGTCGAACCGGGTCTAACTTTTTCAAACATCATTTGCCTTTGTAAAGCCATCAGGCGTTCGTTCGCCGAAAATTGCTTTCGTCGAGTGTATCAGCCTCACGGGGAAACGTATTACACGCGTCCGTTACGCGAGCACGAACATACATTTTTTTTTTTGTTTTTGTTTTTTGTGTCGCGTTTCTCCACCTTTCTCCATTTTTTTTTTCCGATGCTTTTTCTCGTAGTCCGTAGCCATGCTCGTATTGTAAGCCTTTAAAATGCGTGTTTTTTAAAACGCTATCGCGACTCGCGAATGACATCTGTCCTGTCGCGCGGACGCTGGAAAATCGCGCGCTGAAAGCTTCGAACGGTGCCTGGGATATAATAAAATACGAACTTCGGGGAAATCAATAGGCTCCTTCGTCGCGTATTGCCCTTGTTGCCGCGAATATCACAGTTTGCTTATTACTGTGTTCCTTTTCGATACGTTCCCGATAACTTATATTGGTGACATACAGTGGGTCGAACAATGCTTGTTTTTGTATTATGATGGAAAGATATATGGAAATTGTAGTAAGTTACGATACAAGAAGTAGAAGATTTGTGTATTAAATTGAGTCCTTTATATCATATAAAATATATCAAGGGACTTAATTAATTTCTCCTGTAAGAAAGATTATATTTGTATCGATTTAGTGTATTTTATCAACGAACGTACGATATTTATATTTTTATCAGCTTAAACTAATACAACACATGCCTGCACTTACTCTCACGCAGTTTGTATTAAATACTCAAATTGTGCATTTTGCGTGATGCATTACACGTAGATAACAGTGATCTATTCATGAGAATTGACAGGTTGCACGTATGAAACGTTGGTTATGAATATATTAAACTTGATTTGTGTGTTGGATGTGTTAAAAGGGATCAAAAGTTTTAGATCGTTACTTCATCTCTGTCAATTTTTCATTTTAACGAATAATAACTGAAGTGGAATTTTCGTACCAAACTGAACATCTAGACGGCACTGTATTTTTCAATAACAATTGCAAAATTGCGGGAAAATCTTTAATAACAAAAAAATAAAATGGAAATATTTCATACCTAAGGCAATGGAATCAAAGAAATATTTATATTGGTCAAATGAAAATTTTGTATGGTATCGTTTTCGGTGTAAATTATTTAAATTCTTCTTTTCTCAAACATACATACATGAATTAACATAATCACACCAACTATTTTTTTAATGTTAAAAAAATACACTATTTCGCTGATAAATTATTTTTTCTGAACATCATCAGCAAAACTCGTCATAGTTAATCCTTAAAACAACGAGTAAATAAACGTACTATATCACAGACAAATTTCGATAGGAAATCCTGTTGTCCGACGAGAATCGCGTTTAATTAATCCTGAACCGCCGGTCGTGGCTTGATTGGGAAATTATGAATGCCACGGACGTAATTGTGCAATTGTCGATTGTGACTTTTCCCCAAGTAAGAGCATGATCGATCTACTTGAATGGCAATTGAGTGTTCCTGCGATTGCCCTCAAGCCCCATGAATGCAGCAGCCCTCCTGCTTTCGTCCGGAATCGAACGCAACGCGATCGCGTTCCGTGCCTCTGCACAAGCGTAACGTTCCCGAGGAGAAAAAGTCCGCCAGAGTGTAGTACGCGACCAGTCGAACGTGGAAGATTAGTTTATACTGGGAAAAAATATGATACGATTAACCTGCGTGCACACCCCCTTGTACGAAACGCAACGAATTCTGGTTTGGATCGTTTCGCAACGCTCGTACGAAACGATCGATCAGAGGCGTTAAAAATTCCGTTTCGCGCTAATTATTACCACCTTCGTTGTTTCTTTATCTACATTTACACCTTCTTTCTTTCCTTCTTTTTTTATTTACTTTTATTCTTATCCTCTCATATTTTTCCCCTTTTTTTTTCTTTCTTTTTTTTCAATGGTAATTGATTTTCCAAGAGATTGACAATTTTTCCACAGCTACGCCTACGTTATTCTATAATTCATTCACAGGTAGTATTACTGTTACTCTTCGATTTATATTTTCCTTCACTTTCTAATCTTTCAAAGTAACACTTGACGATACTTCAAGTATTTCTTTGTGTTTTCTCAAGTGGGAAAATTTTCCCCAGCAAATAAACACTTCCCTTCGATCACAATCGACACCTGACATTTAACGATCCGTGCCAAAATTACCCCACATCCTGTATAAATAACATTATCCAACGAGACAGGCGTATACGTCGATCGTTCGAAAAGAGAAAGAATTTCTCCCCCGAACAATTACGGGAATACAGGGTTTCCCTGGTGTTTTCTAATCGTGGTTCGTTAACCGTGACGCGTGACGACGTGGGCGGATCGTTAAGGATCACCTTTCGACGTCGAGGAGCAAGATCTTTCCCTCGCGTGTGCAGACACGATTCCTCGCGGCGTCTCCGCGGCGCGTCAGATGACACAAATAAATATTCGCGTCAAAGCTCGATAACCTGTTAATCATGGATGCGCATAATTACGCGCGATCTCGCGTATACCTTGGTCCGTGATTCTGTAATTAAATTCGACGGTCGAGACGGCCGATGAATGTTTCCTGGTTAAGTTAACAAGATACGATATACAGACAGAGGGCCCGTCGTCGTACGTAGTAGTACACGTCGATCGTTACTTTCGCGTCCTTCGGTTTTAATTGATTTAATTAATTATTTTTGTGTCCGTTTCGTTTAATAAGAGGAATACACGTTCGCTATACACACCGTTTACCCTCGTGTACATACTCACCTTTTTCACCGCGTGCATCTCGCATGAAACCAGATCGTGTATTCGTTATGGTTTATTATGGAGGTGTATCTCGGTGATGTTTTCTTGCCGGTTGAAATAGGGGCAATGAAAGTAATAAGGTTAATTATGAGCATCACGGAACGACCAAGGAATTTTCTGTTAGTGGTAACGAATAGAAATGCACTCACGCCAACGTTTTCTAAGTTTTTTGGTGGAAAAAGGAGAGAGGGTGATGGTGCACCTTGCATACGCGAATACTGTATTTCATCAAGGCTAGGAATTTTCGATCAAGAATTTGCAAAATTTGATTTTCGCTGTGTATGCAAAAAATGCAGTAACTCTGAATTGGTAGAAAATAAGAGGGCAAGAGTAATATATAAATAGACACATACGTATATTTAACCCTTTGTTTTACCATTTTTTAATTTTTTTTATGCAGCTTTAAATAAAAAGGAAAGCAAAATATCGAATTTCGAAAATCTTAAATTAAAGCTGAAGTTGCAGCAAGAACAGTAATTTAACACGTACGCAATTTTTCTTTTTTGTCGTAAAGAAATTAAAATCTACACAAGTGTGATTTATTATTATAAGGCAAGGGATTAAATTTATTAAATTAATCTCATTAAAGAGAAGTCAGTAATTGTTGTAATATTAAATGGAAGGAACGATATCGTAAAAATGTAAAATGATGGCGAAACAGTACTTTCTATTTCTGACGTATAATTAATTTCAGTTTGTTTTGTATTAATGTATCCGACAGGAAAGAACATGCACCTTTTAATATTATAATAATATGTAATGTACTTTTGCATGGATAATAACGTATTGTGTACTGCAATTAAACGAAGCAGTTAACATTATTATTTAAAGCGCCAGTGATTAATTACAGTAGGTTATCAACAAGCGCGTTTGCTACATCTCTCAAACAGCAAAAACATTGAAATATTTGTGCAAAGAAAACTGCTTTATATTTGCTGCATCACGAAAATTCTTCGTTTTGATTTATTGAATTTTTGTTCATCGATACGAGACTATCGTGTTATACGATTTCTCTTATTCGTTCGCATAAACTCGTGGACATTAAAAAAATATATATGTATATATATAATAAACTCGTGGACAGTAACGTATAGTGTCTTTCCTTGTTAACGGAATACACTTCTATTGGAACGAAGATGGTTAAAAATGATACGTTCTGCGTTGCGGTGTTCGATAAATTGCGTTCTCTTTCATAACGAAAAATCGAACGGACACGCATCGCTTTGAATAATCGCGCCGGGCGGTAAATAAACGTTAAATGACGTGCAATGTTAAGTTTGAAACGCGAAAAAAAAAATAAAAAAAATAAAAAGAGTAATGATAAAAAAGCTGTGGCGCCTACCATTACACAGTGTACAGAGAGTATGCGACCCATAAAATTTATCGCTTCACGTTTATTAGTTTTTATATTATCTGAGTTTAAGCGTGGTGTGTATCGTTTTCCATCGAGCCTCGTAAATCAGCGCAACTCCCGCGAAATGTTTGTCAGCGGACGTTCAACGAACCGTAAACTGTTGAAAAAGGAACAAAATAAAATAAAAAAGCGGGAGGGGGGGTAAAAAAAAAAATCCGAAAAAGGGCAAAATTAGTACAATTCTTATTCAACGTGTCACCGGACGAAATTTGTACGCGACGAAAAATCGATTTCTCTTCTTTTTAAAATGAATCCGCGGGATAACAAAAACCCTGATTGCGTTCACGCGTTTCACGCGAAAATAACGAATTCGTTATACCCGCAACATACGATATTAACGGTATTTTTTAGCGGTCGCATAACGAAACACTTTTTACTACACTCGTTTGCATAAATTCCTGTTGTTATCGGGACGCGTATTTCATTTGCATACGGAAATATGTACACCTGCTAAAATAAAGGATAAAAGAAAATGAAAGTACAGGCTAATTTCATTAAACCGATGATAATTACTACTTAACGAATACGTTTTCCTGTTGAGGCTCGTTATAGAACATAAACATTCGCTGATTCTAGATCGATGAAAAAAATTATTACAGTCATTTCAGATTCTAATGGTATATAAAAAATACCACTAGATTGATGTATTCCACGAATATAAATCAGAGAAACACGTTTAAATACATACTGTAGCTATATTATTTTCGACAGTTTAAGAGACGCGATAGTTTTCTCCCATTTCTACTTGCAAGAAACGCCTAATTCAATTTACAAAAATTCAATTACCACTTCCGAAAATTCTCTGACCGTCTTCAAAATTCCCCTCAGACACTATCCCACAATTCTCCTATTTTTCTCACTCTCCTTCATCAAGCCTCCACTTTTCACGAGCGCAAAGAAAAGATGGGGAGAGACGGTTTCTTTTTTCTTCATCTTGCTCCATCTGTCAGGAAGCCACGTAGCCAGGACCTCTTCCGAGACGAACGACAACGACCGAAGCGTGACCGTGTCCACCTCCTAGTTCCGCAACGTAGACGTATCTGCTGTCGTCTTTCTTGCGAGACACTGTCCCCTAATTCCTCGTATCGTCAAGAAAGAGAGGGTCGTTCGAGTTTGCACGACTCGAGGCTAGCCACACCATCACGCAATGGGGCTGACTGTCATCCCTGGGCTAGCTTCTGCCGTGTTTCGCGTACAACCGCCTTAAGGTGGATCCCTGGATTGTTAGGGAACTCACGCGTCTCCTCTGGTCTTTTGTCTACCGAGTGGCCTCGATTTTTCCAGCTCACGATACAATGATCACGGTGTACCCTGCCGTGGCTTAAGAACCTTTGTCATTATTATGATTTATTTCGATATCGCCCGTTGGTTACCGTTTGGAATATACCATATAAGGTGTTTTCACTGAACTCGAGGAGGTGAAGTATCTCTGTCATGATAAAAAGAAAATAAATACGAAGTGACTAATGTTCTGATTAATACACTTTTTATTTTTTACGAGATTTGAAGATCACCAACGTTTTTTAAGTGGATCGATAATTATGTCAAGGTTAATATATTATATACAGTTGTATTTGTTGTTTTATGAGGTACAATAGTAATGAAGATTTTTTACTTAATCTCGTAAAAAAAGATTAAGTAAAGAAAAAGGTCTGTCGATTAGAATATTTGTCCCTTTGCACCATTCATTTTCTCGATGAACATTCTTTTTCATCCCGGTTAGAAACACCCTGTATATATTGCCGAGGGTGCAGGGAACGCAGTATGATTCCTCTATGAGGGTTCTTAGGGACAGTTCTTTTTATATAAGTCCACTTTTGAAAAGAATATTTAGACGAGCTTGTGGAATTGTGATTTATACAGGGTGAATTATGTATTAGCGAGAAGGAATTACTTTTCGAGGAGATACTTGTATGAATCTTCATTGTGATCTGGATGGAGTGAATTATTGATTAACATTCGTGAGGTCGTCGCTAAAATGGTATACATTATGATGGATCTGTATACGAATTGCGTAAATAAAACAGGATAAATAGCAGAAACTTTAACATTACAGAAAATAGAGGAAAAAATGAGTTTAAAAAAAAACACGTTGATTCCTGGATCTAAATGGACCCATCGTTGTGTGCTAAGGACGCGCGTGTGTTAAGAAAAAGAGAAATTGCGTGAATTTCTTTTATGGAAATTTTTGGAAAATGTTTTCCTATGATTTAAAAAGAGATTGTCTGTGATGAAGATAGTTGTAGAAATTTATCTCTGTTCCTTTGTTTTCGCATGAAAATAAAATTGTCTAATGATACTATGGCTCGATAAGAAAGAATGGAGAAAGAAGAATAGAAACACATGATAATTCGGGTACCCTATTGTAATTATTCGCCGGAGCCAACTCTCATAGCCGAACAAAAGCTCGGGCGGAGTCAATCACACACTGGCAAGATATAAATTCGTACCGTCTCTTCCCGAAGAATGGCTTCGAAAAAAAGGATTCCGTTTCACTGAAAAATCCTACGATTTCTATACAAGCCTAAATTATTCTCCAGCCGAGTGACTCTTGTGTATGGATAGCCCCCGTGCGTGCGCCGATTCTCCGTCAATCGCGAGTTTTGGATTTTCAGTCACGGGCACGTTCGGCCAGGAGGAATGTATTCAAAGTCGAAAACTAGGAATGTTCGAAGCATAGGGCCAACAATTTTTACGGGAGCCTCGGACGACAAACAGCGACAAAGGGTGAAATAGAAAAAGAAGATAACCTATTTTCCCACGACTTATTTTCAATAATTGAAAAACTCTTTTTGTCCTCTGCGATTGAAAACTATCTCTTTCACTCGCTCACTCTCTATCCGGTATCGCTTTTTTCACCGCTGACATGCAAACCGGCCTAAATAACGGGCCACGTGAAATTAAAGGAAGTTCCACCGATTCGAATCGTTTCTATCCAAAACTAATCAACCGGATTTCCTTTTAGCGGTTCACAAAGCCAAGCACGCGTTCGTCTGTTCGTCGATACACTCGTGTTGTGTAACCGGTTTCTATCGATAGGCTGGCTATTCGTGGGACCCTGGAAACCATTATTCCCTGAACGATGATAAACGATTGGTGGTGAAGAGTTTGGGAAACGACTGTCGTACCATGGATAAAAGGGGATGAATGGATAAAATTCAACGAATCTCTCCTCCTGCTATTCTCTTCTTCGTCGTCCTCTTCTTCCCCATAGTCGTGAAACGACAACTCTGCCCGTTCGATCGTTTGCACGAAGTGAAAACGGAAGCACGGTGTGACCACTCGGTTAGTTCGTCATCCTGTAATTAGCGTTGTCGAAGTTGTCGAAGGTGCTCGAAGCGAGCGCGGCCAGGCCCGGAAACACCCGGCGGTATCGCGCGTGGAATCGATATCTCGATTCCCTGTTCCCTCCTCTCGCTTTCTACTGGCTGCACGTCTCTCTCTCTCTCTCTCTCTCTCTCTCTCTCTCTCTCCAACTCTCGGTTTCCCCTCTTCGCCGCTTCTAGAATCCAACCACCTCCTCTTCTACTACCACCACCATCACCACTACTACCACCATCGTCACTACTACCACCACCATCATCCTGTTCGTCGTCAGGTGTGCTTGTACAAAAGGGGTGAGTACGGTAGCGCGCTCGCGTGCACACTCTGGTTCACCAACGTCGTTGGTAGATGCACAACAGACAGATGTAGGCTGATTAGAGAAGCTCACGGAGGCGACCAGAGCTATCTGGTGCCGCTTTTCAGCCCGTCTATACAACAGAGACGACGAGCAAACGAACTCTCGAGCAACGAGAAGTATCGACTTTTGCCGACGAGAGTCGCTCGAGTCGCGGCCATATTTCCCCTCGAAAATGGGCCAACCCCCTCCGCCCTCGACAATTATACAAGCGTCGGGGATCCGTAAAACGTGCAATAAAGCCGCGATAGCATCCGTGTGAGCAAACGTTTCCTCTTTCTCCTCCTCCTCCTCTCTCCTTTTCTCGTGTCTTGTTTTTCGACTCGACCAACAGCACAAGCCCAACCATCGATGACGTCTCGCTTTTCCCGTATCCCGGGGAGCGTCTCTCTTGCGCGCCGGATTATCGTGCTTCATCGCAGCTTTTTGCCCGGGTTACAAGCAAGCTTCCGCCGGCCACGTTATCGATCGACGCGTCGCGTTTTCAGAAGTTAATGAAACTTGAAGACCGACCCCCCGGCTGTCGGTAGTTTCGAGCGAGATTTCTCGCGATTCCCGACCTCTTCACCTCCACACCCTTCGTTCTGTCTCACTTCTACACGTGCTTTCATGCCGTTTTTCTCACACGAACCAACGACGGAATTGGCCGATTCACCCGGTGGAACGATTTCGAGTAATTGCTCGGCGAAACTGAGGGAAACTCGCGAACGGATCGCGTTCGTTTGGGCTCCTTCCTGTATCGATCGCGCGGGGATTAGGTTAAACGAGGACATCGATGAGATCGCCGGGCGATTTCGTTCGGTGGAAATGCTGCTGGCCACGGGAAAGTTGCTCCATTAGAAGAAACTTGGGGAAAGTCGAAGACGATTCGCTGCGGAAAAGGGAAGCTGAAATTCGTTGGTAGTTTCGGGGTTACTTTTCCTGCTGTAAATTATGTCACGTGTGTCGGATAATTATGAAGCTGGCTTATAAGTCACGTACTTTTCGAGACATTTTTTTTTTTTACGTTTCTATACGTTCAAAAATAATGTTCTTTTTTCAATATTATTGAATATTTCAATTTTAACTATTTCAGAAAAATAACCACAATTAATTTTTCAATGTTTTCCTACTCGGTTATTTTTATAATTAGAATTACGATTAGTTGGAACATTGAGATATTTTATGTAAAACTAGCTCCAAACCTAAAATACAGGTTTAAAATTATGAACACGTGAATTATTACTCCTTTGCCGCAATGGCGACATTTGTAACATGAATCATTACTTCATAGAAGTTTCATTTGTATTAAAGTAAAGCTAATTAATAAAATGGGTAAAAATATATAAACTCATCGTCATAATTTTTTCCCCTTTAAAGTAAAGCTTTCCGCTTTAAAAAGTTCCATTGCAAAAACATGCTGGGAGTGTAAAGGATTAAATTTAACTCTTTGCCTTATAATAAATGATCATTCTGATCACCATGCTGCAAAAACGGTTACATTATTAACAAAAAATAATTTTCTTTCTAATTTCAGGATTCCCAAGTGTAGGTAATCTATAATACATTAGCTTTCTTTACCTAACCGTACTAAAACACTAAGTAGGTGACGTGCAGATGCACATTTAGTAAAGAGAGAAAAAAGAAAAGAAAAAAGAAAGAAATAATCATAAGTTATGGAGTTGAAGGCTTTTCAAATTAAAAATATGAAACGCTACTTAAATGTACAGTACATTATTACCAAATGGAATTGTGAAATTGTGTTTTGCATTTGAGGTCGGTTTTATGTGCGCAACTCGGTAGAAGTGGAACTGTAATTCTTAGGACTGCCGAGTCCCCGTGTTCCTTGTCCCATGTTTAGTTACTACAGAGCCGATAATTCGAACTCCTTCCACGGTGAATTCGAGGACAATCGATGCGGCGATACTCAATGTTCACGGTGTCCTTAACAGCTTCTGCTAACTGCTGCTGGTTTGCAAGTTGGACACTTGGAAACCGCAGACCGGGACCCCCGACGCCGCTGGAAATTTCGCGGGGACGTAATAATAATGTTACCAATCGAGATTCTATCTTGTTGGGATTTCTATTAGCGCCCCTATCGAGGTGTCGAAATCTCCGAAACTGTGTTCCTCGCTTTGTTGTTCCTTGCCCGGAAATCGGAGCATTTGTTCTTGGATTACAACTTGAATCTCTGCCGTCTCTTATCTCGGGAATGCTATTCATGAATTGAACTGGCCTTGTTTCGACATTGAAATTCGAAGAAGTACTATCTTACGTCAAATTCATCTATATAGAACTTTTCGTAGTTTAATTAAATATACGAGAGACTTATGTGGACCATTTAATAGGTTATTAAATATTTTCTGTTGTTAATATTAATATGTACATTGCTATTCGTATTAAAACACCCATTGTGTTCGAAAATAATAATTTATATCTGGTTTTTAATAATTTTATAATGACATTTCACCAGATATCTTAATATTTATGGTCAGGAGTGTACTTTTCTGTATTTTTCATCGCCAGACCGCGGATTTTTATATATTTGTAGAAAATTTAAGTGAAAAGTATACAAAAGTGCTTTTTATACTTAAAGGTGAAATAATTTTCTATCTTACCAAATTCTCAAACATATGAATTTGTATAAAAATCCATAGTACATTCATCACGTTATTATACCTACTAAATCATCCCCATAGACTCTTCTTTGCACTAAAATTCAAATTACAGAAACAGTAACTGAAATGCTCATCCTTAATATTAAATATTATGGTCAGTTAAATAATTGATTAAATAAAACGTTAAAATAAAAATTAATATACTTTTTCTAATAAATAATGATTAATACAACAAGTGAATAAATTCAATTAATTTAAAAATTATAATACTCATATGGAATAAATATAATATATCAAGGAGGGTATATTCCATATAATCCACGATAATTCCTCCTCGACCGTCAAATATAATCGATTCCATTCTCCAACCCCCGCACGATCCTTAACAAAGAGGAGGAAGTTTCAATCGCGAGCGATCGGAGTACGTCCAGGTCGCCGTCGATAATCCGTACTTTCGTCTGGTGTAAACCAACGTGTTCACATGGAGGCGGCTGTCCGGCTACGTCAAGGGCCTTTAACTACTTTAGCGTACCGACATAATCTCGTAAAGCGACCGCACGCTCGAGTTATACGTGCATAGGGCTGCGAACTATCGCGCCACGAACTTGCGGACTCGATAGTTGAAAATTCACTTTGCACGCGACCAGTCAAAAATTACGACCGCTGTTTCGTCGCTGTCGTCGTCGTCGACGGCGAAGGTTGCCGCGTCGCGTTCTAAGAGTTCAACAACGTCATTCGTTGAGAAACAGGTACGTGAGAGGAGATGAAACCAAAATGGGGTTGCAGCAGAAGAAAGAGAGAGAGAGAAAGAGGGAAAGGAAGAGAGTGATAGGGTAACTCGACGGTCGAACAGCGTTAGTCGGGAAACTATAAAATAAAGCGAACATCAAACGGGCCCAGGCACCGTGTGTCGTTTATAAACGTGTACACGTCGTAAATATAAAGCGGACCGTTTTGGAATTATTAGTCGGGGTACCGGTGAATGGATCGTGTTGCGTTCCCTTTTCGAAAATTCTGCTTTATGGCGGCAGCCGTATGACGAACTCACACACGATCGTACATACGTATCGTTGAGGGCTTCGCTCGGTTTGTTCAACGAGTGTATTCTTTGATTTCACGATTTACGCGATGGAAACGTTGATTGTGAATTCTTGTTTCCTTTTTTTCTTTTTTTCGTTATTTTATTTTCCTGTTGCGCGATGTATTTCTTTTTAATCTCGTTTCTCTTGCTAAGGCAATTATTGAAGATATATTTTTTTTCTTTATTTTTTTTTTTCTTTCTTCTTTAAGGAATTGTAGAACTTTGATTACATCAACGTCAGGGTTGTTTAAATTTCTATTAGAGAATGGAATACAAGATTTCCTCTTCGCGGCCCGTTAAAAACAGCGGAAAAAGTTCCTGGTACGCAATGTGTGAGCTCGTCGTCCATAAAGGACGGGTTAATTAATTTCCCAAGCAGTATGAGGCGCGGTAATAGTGTTTCCATCCGAGGAACACGAGGGCCACGGTGATATTCCACCGTACACGAACGTTAAATTACTTTTTGAGCAAAACTCTTGCCTTGAACGTCACCGCCATTCGCGTTGCGTACGCTAGAAGAAACAAAAAAAAAAAAAAAAGAGAGAGGTGAAGGAGAAAAGAAAAGAGAAGAGAATGGCGATTAATGGCTTCTTCCAACGTTCGGTGCAATGAGACTTTATGCCTATGCTACAAGTTCATTTAGCTATAAATCTACGGGATAAAACAGCGCGACGTTTCAAATACGTACATGGGACACTTGCTTTTAGTGCTTGTTGATGCTTAAGAGGATTCTAGTCTTTCAAGGCCGCCGTTGTTGGAATTATAAATTACATTTAAATGACCTCTACTTATGGAATTTTCTTCAATTCTTTTTCTTCTTCTTTCTCCTGTTTCTCTTGAACTCTTTTTCTCCCTAGAATATTATTCCTCACTTTCGCAAGTTCTCGCAACGTACACCTGTTCAAGGAATAAAAAGCAAATCAAGTTGCACGTTGATGAAAACATTTCTGTTCCCATAAATTATCGAAAGTTTCAAGCGGAACTGCAACACCACCAATTTCACCGGCTGATGCACGTTTCATGAATACAGATGTAACAATTTCGCTTGTAAACAACTCGACGACATTCATTTGCACCGTTACGAAGGGAAAAGCTACTTTCGAAACATGGAATCCGATTTCCCCGGTGAAAACGCTTCGATCTGCCAGCGTGCGTAAACTTCTCGTCAAACGCGAGTTCCTAGGGCGATTTCGGAGCGGGCAGATGGCGACGCGCCATCGTGTCGGTGGTGGTTCGACTATCCCTCGCTCCCTTTCTCGCGTTCGTCTTTCAACCGGCTTGACCCGCTTCGAAGCACGGCAAAAGCGAGAACTGCGATTTTTAACGATGTCGCTTCTAGTTTCGTTGCATTAGATATTGGACTACTGCCAGAAACCATCGCGGGAGAATTTGGAATTCGTTCCTCTTCCACAACCCTTTCTTTTCTTCGCTTATGAGTGGCAAAATGGCGGAAAATTGTAGTTCGTAGTTATAACGGAAGGAACGAAAATTAATAATTGAGAAATAGATGTAATACAAGTGCTATTGAACTCTCAGCTTTTTTTATTTTCTGCCAAGTAACCTCTGTAACCCGATTTTTCGTCGTTTAAAAATTTTACATATGTAAGAATATTGAAAAGCAAGAATTAATAATTATAATTGACTGGTAATTATGTAATAATACAACAATGCAATAGTGTAGCAATAAATTATTCAAACGAGACGTATGAAATATAGATAAATGAACATGTAACTTTCTACATAGTTTTACAGTTATAGAGGCTTAATAAGATTTTAAGATATTACATATGAAAAATAAGATTATACATCTTTTTTTGATAAATAACGTTTTGCTAAGAAAATATTGTTTTCCTGAAATTTTTCGGCTCAATATTCAATTGTTATAAAATACAGATAATGTCATTTTCAAGTATTATAGAGGGTTGAACTACACTTAATAAAAAAAATGAAGTAATTTTTAATCCTACTCCTATCCAATATTATAATTTTCATTTTATAATGACAAAATATTCTTCGTCTCTCAAATTGCTGTTCTTTATTCATTTATTTAATATCGTATCTCTTTACTAACCATCTAGCACATGCGAAAAATTGCAAGGAAAAAGCAATATTGCATGTATAAAATATCTTTGAACTTTAAATTGCATATTATTTCTGCTATTCTTCAATTACTTCTTTCATCGCGAGCTTCAAATTATCTAGGTTTGGTACACGAGAGGTTTTACTATCAGATACTGATACATGATTTTAGTTTATCCTATTCTTAGACTTCTAAAAGTGATCCGGTCTCTTCTCAAACTGTACTTAATATTCGAGATTGAAAAAGCTTTTGTTAAAGCTTTGAATACTTCTATCGACACTGTATGTTCTACGTGTTCGACATGTTTACAAAAAGCATAAGGTTTTCGTGGCTGTCTAAGCCTCTTACACGCTCACCTATAATTTGCAAGCAGCTTCGGCCGAGCAATTGCATCGACAAATCCTCTAATCCTATTCCGCCGCGTTTCGACTCTACCGGATGGTTCTATCAAAAATACGGACGCGCGTGTGGTCTATCATCCGTCGAGTAGGGTTTCCACGTAGCTATGCGGCAACTTCCATACGTGTAGCACCATAATTTACAGAGCCACACCGGGCGACCCTATCATCAGGCAGCTCGTTGCATTTCGAAGTCGAAGACCTTCCTCCCTTTCAGTTCGAGACAATAATAAGTATTCCTGCGACATTCTCTCTAGTACCATACGCGGTTGTAGATTTATGGCGATAGGATGCCGGTTGTTTCTTCCTGTTAGGTCCTCTCCACTTTGCTTTCAATTTTTTCTCTCCTGTAAATAATTGCATTGATCCATACGCTAACTACACGCACAACCAACTAGAAATTTCTTTGAACGAGGAAAGATATATTCTTCAATGAAATATAAAGAACGATGCAATTTATTATTTAACAAATTCGTGTCCGAATTCTATAGTTTTGCAAAGTGAATGAGAATTCACGGCTTAAAGAGCGCGCGTGTTTGTCAGATAGAATTCACAAAACTCTTCGAACCACCAGCACATTTACAGAGAGTTAGCAATTCATACGCGCGACAACTTCTTCGAACACTCGAACAACTCACGATCCAACCGTATCTTCTTATACTCCGACACCTCTGTAGCCACCCGTTCGTGGATCTCCGAGTGAAACTTTGCATCGAATAAATCTACCATCAGCCGGTAGTAGCAAACGGAAGCCGTATCAACAAGTTCGCCTGATAGACAGGCCAGTCGCATAATCTCTTTCTTCCTGCGAGCGAAAGTATCCCAGTTGTACGTCGACTTACCGCAACTGGAATCCTCAGAGACTACACGTCGATATCTCTCCGTGCTCAGAACCTATTCTTCGTTGGAAACAATTTGAAAGCCATTACCCGTCTTGACGCGAACTTACACCAGGGAGTTCTTCCACCAAACCATTTCTATCTCTCTGTTTCTCTATTTCTCTGTACTGTGCCGACTGGCTGCTTGAAAAATTCCTTTTTCTCTATGAAAGTTCAGTCGAAGAGACAGCAGTGACCCGGTGACACCGTGTCAGAAGCGCGAACGAACGTGTGCAGCTTAAGCTACCAGGCCGATAGCGGGACGATAAACGCGGCGGGGTGTGGGCGTGCGCGCGCGCGAGTTATATACGCCGACGAGCCGCGACAAAGGAGCCTCTCGAGCGTAAAGCGTGTCAGAGCGGTTGGGCTTGACATGCGAACACGATCCAAGAGAGCGAAACGCGGAGAGGAGGATTGCAGGCACGCGTATGCGTCGAGGGACATGGAGGAAAGCGGGGTGTCCGGCCACCTCGAGAGCGAGAGAGGGCTGCTGGTTCACCAGAGGTGGCAGGGCTACGGTGTAGCGATGAAGCAGATTTATTGGATCCAGGGGGGTTTGCAAATCCGCTAGGATCAGCGTAACCAAAGACCTGCACCATTTCTGCATAGGGAGAAGGGTGGACAGGCTAAAAGAAAGTCGAGATGGGGTTGCAGGGGGAAGAAGGACGCGTCTGTATGGCGATTAGGCTTGTCTGAGGGGGGTTCGATAGATGGGTGGACGCATTTGGGGGTGGTTTGATTGGATTTCGAGTGGAGAGGAGCGTCTTCTTGTAATCGTATGGGGACTTTTTAATATTTTTAATATCGAGGGTGTAAGGAGAGGGGTCCTTGTAATTGGGTGGGGATGTTTCGATAGCAGAGGGTGTAGGTTTGGATGTATTTATTTGATGTTCATCTTTTGATTCATGTTGCGGAGATTTTATCGAGGTTTTATTGTATACATAGGAGCTTCACATTTATTACTATGTACATTGCTCAAAAAGTACGATTACAAAGATAACTGAAACATCCTAAAAATTGACAAATTTTCTCGCCTTCCTTGTATTTAAATAACATTTAATTATTTTCACAGACTTCTTTCTGTGTCAAAGAAATAAATGTTAGTAAGTTCGGCTAACAGTGAACATGTTAACACATTGAATGAAAGCTACTAGGATAATCATTTATAAATTCATCGATGAACCCTAACATAAAACAGAAAATATTTCATTTTCCCTCCACGGAATGTCAACACAGAAATGCTGACGAAACAGCAAGCGATGTAGCAAGAAATATACACTCGCAATTGGTATATTTCTACCTAGCGAAGGGAAGAAAGTCTGCACGAAGATGTCAACTCGACGAAATTACCAAAGCGGCATCCTACATAAAATAACCTCCCCTCTATCCCCATTATTCCCCGTGTCCTCGAATTGCGCTCCAGAGGGGTTCATTTGGGAGTCCTCGAAAGTGGTCCACGAACAATATTTCCCTGGTGCCTTTATTTTACTTGCCCGACGTCGTATTTCATGAAACACCTCTGCAACGTTTCGCTCATTTGCCTGGTATGATCTGGTCGAATGGCCTGAGGGGCGGCGTGTTACGGAGTCGTCGAATAGCTGAAACGGGTATAGAACGGGGTACTCGAGGAACAAGGGGAGGTTTTTCGTTCTCGAAGGAATTATTGCTCACAATGGCCACCCTATCTGACCAGTGAATAGTCGAACGACGCTCGTCCAGCCTGTAGACGGCGCAGCGTTCAAGAGACACAGAGAGACACCCGGGCAGGGTTGCGAGCATCCGGATATCCTGTTATCTGAATATCCGAGCGTCCTGTCGTGCTTGTCCGTTGCTCGTTCATTCGAGCATCGACAAATGAATATCCGTTGACGTCTATCGAATAACATGGACGTCCACCGTTATCCGTCTCACCCAGAACGCGTACGAGGATATTCCTGATGCGAGCTAGAAGTTCGTCGATCGATCTCATTCGTCCCGTTTTATCGGCAAACCGCGATCAGACTCTTTACATTCACCTTTGAAACTTATCCGAAGTCGTTAGAGCAGATAGTATCTACACATTTTTATCTTCTTCTTCTTCTCTCGTAAAGAAGAAGAATTCTTAAATACTTGGAATTGGAATTTTCTTAAATGAGGGACATGTGTTTTTTTTTCTTTAAAAACTTGGTGAATCTCTTAGTATCATTTTTTGGCGAAGTTAAAATTAATCACAGGTGTAAATGTGAGTTAAACGGACGCTTTATCGATGAAAAATCTCTTCTCAAAATCGAAGGACGATGAGACGCTTGAAATACACACTGTGCACCCAACAGATCCTCAAATTGATCAAAGTATATATACTTGGCCGGTTACCTTACGCTTCACCTATTTTTCAAGCCCGTCCGTGCAGTTACGTAACAACCATTTCCACCAGGTGAACTTCAACTTATTACAAGATACCCTCGAGATACTCGCGCATTTACCTTCGAACTTCATGAAAGATAAACCCTCTCGGACAGCCGCGAGTGTTTCAGGTTTTCTCGCGAATCAGACTTCGTCCAAATACACTTACACACATACATATATATACGTGCGCGCTCATATCCTTTTGCACAGTTATCTAGGGAACCAACGGGACATGGGGGTTAGAAAAAAAGAAAAAAAAAACGAGAGAAAAGGGAGGAAGTGCCACTTGGACTTCTCGCGTGCGTCCCTGAGGATCCAGCAGCTCGACGCGTGTAGTACACCGACCCCCGACCTAATTTCCAGCAGCCAGTCGAGCGGGACGTTCCCTCCCTTTCTGTCCTCTTGTGGATTAGTCGGCCAACTGAAGGCCGGGGAATTCGTTCAGGATGGTGTTCGATCGTCGTCGAGAATGTCTGTCGTTGATGCCTACCTACCGATCGTGCGTTGCATTATTTTGGCATCCGGTGTCTTGGACGACGTGAATTCCACTGGCTGGATCGCGCAGCGTACATAGATCTCCTCCGATGATCTTGAATGACGATCACGATATTTCGGCCTGCTGCCAGGAATTTGACACGGATTCTTGGAATCCGTGTCCCTCCATTGATGACCGTGATCGTGAATGAACGAGTCGTTCCTCCCTCTAAAGCTTTTGGTCGCGTGGAATTCGATTACGTACCGATCGATCCTTACAGTCAACGATACGACGCTCGTGACTCTTATTCGATCGCACGTCTCACGTGATCCTTCATGCTCCTGTGTATTAGGTGAAAGAGGCTTTTGTGTTATGTTTGGGAAATTATGCGGTGTTTCTTTAGGGTGAATAGTGTTGGTTGGAATTAGGTGATCGTTGAATGATCGCAGCGCGATTGAGAGGTGTTTCTCCTGTTGGGAGGGAACGACTAGCGTTTAGTTAAATTTTTAATTCTTTGAATTTGAAATTAACCTGTAACTATAGTGGAATATTTTGTTTTCGGGACATTGTCTTTTAAAAATTGCTCAAGCTTCCAAAAATTTATTCTTTGATATTGTAATACCGAAGGAATGATATTAAAAACATACATTTTGATTATTTAAATTATTTGAATCAACAAATATCAATTAGAGCCATAAATTTTGTGCTCACAAGCAAGTTCAAGTATCTCTAATATTACTTTACGAAAGGATTAATCACCGTTCCATTGATCATTGCTAACAATCGCAACCCTCGTCGATAATACCGATCGCCACTTTACAGAGCCTCCTTGAAAAGAACAGCTCGATAGGGTGTTCTTTTTCCTGATATTATAAAGCGTCATAAAAACGCGAGGACTCGTAAAGCGTAACGAGATAAGGAAGGCGAGGGTAGTAGGCGCGGCTCACTTTTCGTCGAATATTCTTTCGGTTAGAGATAGTACGATAGTTACATGCTTAGGAAAGTTAAATACACAAGCGTTCGATGGAGGAAGGCGTACGTTAACGTGGGGGAATTCATGGCTCGAGTCCGCGCGATGATAAAGAGAGACGTTCGTGTTTTAATATTCCCCCACCGTTCCCCAACTACTATCCTTCTCTGTTCACCCCCCGCCGATAAACGCGCATCTCCATAAAAATAGGAAAGAATACGGCTGATGTATGCCATATTATTCGCATATATCAAGATAAACGCGGCCTCCCTCTCCAGAGAGGTATCTTGTCGGCTGGATGCAGTTTTCCGGCGTAACGGGAACTCGCCGTTTTCGGAATAAGATTTATATTGCTGTTGGTGTGCTTTAACGAGCCACACTGGCCCCACCCAAACGCCATTAACTGTACAGATTTAATGAGACGCGAATCGTTTCATTTATAATTTCGTTTATTACCTGGTTCCCTGGGTTGGACATAGTCGATTTGTGAACACAATACACATTGATCTTTCTCTATTTAGGCTACACTTGTCCCTGTTTTTTTTTTTTTTCATTTATTCTTTCCTTTCTTTCATTTTGAAATATTAGTTTGTTTCTATAGGATCGTATTGATTACTCGACTACTGATTGAGGATTAGATCTACCTAAATACCGGCATTTGTGTTTATCAACAGAGTTATCCATCTAAAAGTGGGCTTCATCGTTGAAGATGATTTTTGTAGCAAAAATTGGGTTTACCGTATTTACTCTACCAAACGCAATTATGATGGTCATTTATATAGTATTGTATTTCATGTATAATGCCATCGAATATACTTTAAAATAAAACAGCGAGTACTAGATTATCTTTCGTACTTTTCGTTTCATTTCAATTGAAAGTTCTATCGTTCTTATTGGAAGACCCTACATTACTAGCGTGGAATTAACGTAAAAGTACGGACGGGAGTACATGTTGAACAGACGTTATGAATGGAATATGTTTTATCGGGTGTACGTTTGTGAATATTTATGACACACACGAGAGCGGCGATTTGATAAATCTCGCTTAACGAAACTGCCGGGAGTCGCTTAGTTGTCATAACACTCTGTACAATTCAATGAATTGCATAAATCGCGGGGGTAGTAGGGGAAACGGAGGGTGATGGTTAGGTTGTCATTCATCGGTCTGGAACTTTTCCCCGTGTACACCGGTTTGTTCGTCTGATACTCCACGCACGTTCGTATAATTCGTATATTTTGTATGCGTGAGCTCGTCGTGCTCTTTGTAACGATCGGTTCGTACAAATCTCTGGCTGAATGAAAAGATGAAGAAATAATTGTCGTATAGAACGAGGAAATATAATGGTGTTCGTTGTGATTGTATTGCGCAAACCATTACATATTGATCTCTTGAAACGTGTATTCCTGTGGTTTCGATTAATAATAATAATACTGAATTAAGAAAACAACATACAAATTAAAACAGCTAAACACGATGAATTTCGAAGGACAAAATACAGGGTTCATGTTGCTATTAACCTTAGCTCATGTTAACCTTTATCAACGTTGATATAATCATAGACACTTGCAAAATTCAGGCCAGCTGCCGACTTCGCCGGAAGCTGGAAGCATTGCGCTTGAGTTCAAAGCGACTTACACAAGCTGCCGGCTTCATTCCCATGGAATCTCTGTCAGTCAACATCCCTACACGTTCACCGAGGCACAGAATTCTGGTGGTCGTCAGCTGTGCACGTATTCGCGGCCGCGTGAACGCGCAATAATCTCGCACAATCCTTCCTCCCTCGCTAGCCAGTCGTCCTGCTACCGGAAACGCTCGGACACACCGTCGCCTCTGCAATATCGATGAACGTGACCGCGTGCATTATTAATTTTCTTTTTCCCCCCTTTTTTATTCTTCTTTTTTTTTCTGTCTCCGTGTAGCCGTACGTATACTGTAACAGTATTAATGGTTTCCGGTAATAATTAACTCTGAATGCGGCCAACAGTGTATCGCGGTTGGATTGGCCGAAAGAGTAATTTAGCGGACGTTTAATTTCGCAAATTTATTTTCGTATCAGCAATTAATTTAATCGGGCCGCTTCAAGTAATTCCTTTGCCCCCACCGCTCTGTCTCTCCCTGCCTCCCTTTTCCACTTTTTCTCTCTTTTTCGCTATTTCTCTCTTTCTCTGTATGCCTTTCGATTACTCATTCATTCTCTCTGCCTTTAGACCATTTTCTCTCTCTTTCTCTCAGCTCTTCGATCACTTTCTCTCTCTCCCTTTTTCGCTCTTTCTGTCTTTCTCTGACTTTTTCTCTCTCTACCCTTCGATCACTCATTCTCTTTCTTTCTCTTTATATCTCTCACTCATTTGTTCGCTCTTCGGTGTCCCGTGACCACTGAAAATTGATAAATTGGGAGCTTCGCGCTAGAGAAATGGCACCCGGATACCAATTGGTTCTATTAATCGGACAACGTTCGTCAGAATGAAAGAGAGAAAGAGACAGAGAGAAAGAGAGAGATTTCTAGCACAAGCATGTTAGAAGATCGCCAAGGAGGTGAGTAAACGTTCTTCGTGGGCGCTAGTTAGCAAGATTCGCGCGCTTTGTGCTAGTTATCTATCACGTCCCACGTGCAAACGGTTCATCCGTATATTCCAGCACGTTGGATCTATACCTTCTTCTTTTTTGCATTTTTTTTCCATCTCTCTATTAATACGTTCGCACGTAATTACCGTTGCGGCCACGGCGTATCAAAGGTTAATGCGCACGATTGCGAGAAAAGCCTGTTGATGATGGTGTGGCGAAGCTGCGGCAACGACTGCTGCAACTAAGAAAACGAGGCTTCGCGACGTCTGATTATTCAGATTATGGGAAAATCGTGACGCGACCTTACGCTACGTCTCGCGTACATTTCAACCCGTTAGTTACCTCGCGAAATTCGTCGTTTGAGCAGGAATTCGCGTGAAAATTATCCACACGAGCACGGTTATCCTGTACGGATGCGTCGCAGTGTCGACCGGCGAAAAAGTTCCGTTTCGAAAATGGGTACGGGTTTATTCTAGACCAGTTCTCCAGTTGGAAAGTCTGTTTCGTTTACTCCGCTAATTAACATGTTTGCCATCGGTGGAATTTTATATTTATTAGTTTGCTCGTATGGTAGACGTGGTCATTAAAAAGTTTCAGGACGCGCGTTATTCCTTATTGGTTTAATTGATGCGTAATTAGAGTTCAAGGAGTTGAACGTTTATTTATGTGATTAGAGACAACATCTATATTATCATAAGTGGTTACAAATTGGTAATGGACTACAGGAACGTGTAATAATACTAAATTTTCAGTAAGTAAAATATAGGCTGAAAATGTGTTGGAGAAAGTAAATGAAATATTTCGTCACTCGATAGTATCGAACAAATTTTTCTTAGCTGTTAACTTACGAATTCGTGCTGGAATACTAAGTAAGATAACAGCACTGAACTTTCGAACGAAAGTATACCCGGTTTGTCCGCATTCCTTTTTTCGTACGATATTTATGAATCGTCGACCTTGTAGACACGTATATATCAGTTGGAAGTGTGTTAACTCGTTGTTTGACGAAGAAAAGAAAAATAGGCAAAATGAAAAAAAGGTGGGAGTGTCGAAAGGTGGTACAATGGCTCGTTAAAATTTCAGACCACACAGGTTGAAGTTAATAGACAACGGTGCTTTCGAGCGAAAGGAGAACTAATTGAATTCGGCGCAGCGCTGCTGTTAGATACAAGTTGCGTTAAAAAGATGTTTGAGTGTAATGAAAACGTGTTTGAAAAATTTCATATATGAAATATACACCAGTTTTTTTATTTTATTTTAAGAACACTTGAAATACCGATGTGGCGTGTGAAACATTTTGGAGAAAGCTTTATGAATCATTGGACAGAAATTTTTTACGTGTTTCAAATAAAAATCTCAGAGTTTTTTTTTTTAAGGCAAACTAATAATTTTTATACCTTACTCCATTGTTCCTTTAAGTTTCTCAATTGTCTACCTTTTGTTCAATATTTCGATACACTGTTAACTAAGTCATTCGTTTGAATAAAATTTTTTTGATATTTCACTTAGCTATTTTTTATTTCCGTCACGAACTTGTGGAATTACTCAAGATTTATCGTTAAAATGAAATAATACAAGACCTATTTCTTATTTGAATAATTTTTAGAATTTCCATCGCCGCACTTTACGTTTATTAACATTTTTCCAAATCCAGAATTTCTTAAACTCATCCTAAATCTCCGTGTACATCGTAGATTTACACAGATTTGAAATATCTGACGCGGTTGCGATTTAACGAGGCAACAAGCGTAACAGTAGCTCGTCTAAATACTCGGCCAAGCTGTGGCCAACAGCGTAACGACGTATTCGCTGTGTGTCCTCCTCGAAACGACACTTCCGCCGTGACGGCAGGAGCCACTCGTTAATTCTACACCGCTAACGTTTTACGTTCGTACTGTTTTCGGCCGGTTCTCTCGCCTTTATTATACTTTGCTTTCTCTTGTGGGTCGGTTTGTAGAGTAGAAAAAAGACAACAACACTCGTGTTTGTGGAACATGACATGGGGAAACGCGAGACAAAAATTAAGGTTGATGACACTTTTAATATAAAATGCACATGTAGACTTTTCTGCTCCTTTTGAATGAAAGCTTTCACGTAGAAATTTTTGATACTTCAACTATGAAGCTTCAACGTACCAGAGTTTATCCTAGAGGATACCAGATCAAACATAACTATTCACGGCTATCATGAATTTCCATTAACCATGTTTGCCAACCCTTTTCTTCCGCTTTCTATTCTTCCGAATATCTTAATTTCAAGGCACTTTTAAAGACCCGCAAGACTAACATCCAAAAACGGTTCCTAACGTTTAAAAAGGATCACTCTTGAAAAAGTGCCTGACCTGCCTAGGCAACCCAGTCTTCCGGCGTCTCGTAGAAAATCGTTCGAAGGAATAAACCGGTGGATTTCATTTAAAGGAGTGCGTTTGCATTTTTAACATCATGACCGGTAAGAAAACAGCGAGTTTACGAGCTTGCATTGGCTAGCCTCTCGTATATATCGAGCTTCCATGGTGTGGGCGGAAGTCGAGGCATCGTGCTCGAATAATAACGAACAACACACACACACACGCGTGTACATACTACGAACGTGTGGATGTTTTCGTAACTTTCAATGTGTTCGTCGTAACTTGTGTTTGCTTCGACGTGTGGTGGTCAGTGAATCGAGAGGAAGAAAAAGGAAGGCATTCGAGGGCACTCGACGCGTTTTTGCACGGGCCTCTAGCCCATTTATAGCGGCCTCGATCGATTACTCGTTCTCCAACGATATCTTTCGGTAGAGGAAAACGGCGATTTACAAGCTTCGCGTAGGTGCACGCACGAGAAGGAAAAGAAAGACGTTGAAACACGAAGACGTTGCAACGTCATCTCGTCTAGACGATGGATTCGGTTAGGTCCAACAAGTGGACGAACAAGTGTCTCGTTCTCCTTCCTTCGAATTTGCATTTTTGCTTGTGAAACATGAGATGTGCGACTAAAATTTCTATCGAGAATTTACTTCCTTTCTTTTTTTCTTTCTTTCTTTCTCAATGGTACACATAATTGTATTTTGTGAAACAATTAAATGTGACAGAAGTAGGTAGAGAGAGAAAGAGAGAAAGAGATAAGGGGACATGGGACAGAAGCAACACGCGTATTATATACGACGTTATCGCGGCCGGTTTAGCGAACTATAGCGACCGCGGTACGATTAGCTCCGGTAATTGCGAAATTTTCGGGATAATGAATTTCTCGTTGTAACGGGACTTAATCCGTATTAATTTTCATGGAGTCGTCGTTAGCGAAAATTCGGATGAGTGGCTCTGCCGGTCGTGCACGTATAAACGGTAACTTGAAATGACTCTGTAATAAATTCTACCGAGACTTCCTGATACGTGGAGGAGAATGCACAAATGAAAAACGCGGTGTAAAATTGTACTGTGGCATCGCTTTATTTAGAAATTTTCATGGGGCACGTTTGAACAAGTTCCAAGAATTATTTTTCACGTGATATCATATCCTCTATAGTGTTTTAATAACGTGGGTACGAATTGTACAGGTCTGTGAAATTTATTGAAGGGAACAACAGGTTTTGGGCAAAATTTAGATATTACTATTCGTGGAATGTGTTAGGACGAAAATGGTCAAAATTAACTTCTCTTTTACCCATCAAACTTAGAATTATTTCGTTTACGAAATAAAAATTTGTATTATATTATCTCTGAAATGTTTAATTTCTGTCTATTTCGTGATTAGTTGAATGTTGCAAAATTTTTAATGTTTTTTTTATATTAATTGAAACATATCCAACTTGATGAATTTAAAGGTTGGTATTAGATGTTAAAATGTGAGTAGTGTAATTAGGGACTTAATTCATTTACTAACACTCACTCTTTCTTTACTCGAGTAGCACCAGCCTTACACTTCAAACACACTTCAACCTACAATTACTCTTGAAAATATTCAGACTAGGACGAAAGAAAAACTTCATTCATTGTACATGAAAATTTAGACTCTTACTTTATGTTAATTGGTAATGCAAATTATATCTAATTACTACGTTGCACAAATATTCGAGCACTTAACGAAAGTGTAAAATAATATTTCAAAGACAGTTTCGGTAGTGTCCAAATTTTTATAACTCTCTTAAAATATCCCTTTGAAACCTTTCAGCAACCACCAAAGAACATCAATTCTAAACAACCTCCAAAAAAAAAAAACTTCCAAACTAAGATGTACGAAGTTGAACAAAGATTCCTCCAATGGAAGCGCGATTTTGGTTCGCAAAGTGTGTCTCAGTGTCGCCGGGGCGAAGAAGGGTGGGTTTGATCAGGGCCGTGGCCGCTCGATGTTTTTCCTCGAGCCCTTGCTGGGTGACCCGGCGGTAAGCGCCGTCCCTGGACCAGCCGACAACTCGCCCGCCACCCTTCACAAGCCCTCCTCCTCCACCTCCTCCACCTCCACCCCCCCGACTCGCCTCCTCGGCTCCTTGGTTCGTTCCCATGCGAATCAATAGTGCGTAGTCGCGGCTCGGCGCCGTGGCTCAGTTTAGTGGGTGGTCGGGGGCCGTCCGCGCGCGCGACGGCTGCTCGGGGGCGCAGCCGAGGAACGGGGACGACGGACTGGGCCACGAACCGAGAACGACCGAGTGGAGGCGGAATTCACCGATCCGGGAACGACGACGACGCGGGGATCCGGCGATCGACGAACCTCCACGAGGGTGCACGCCTTCTTTCCCTTCTCGCCTCTTTTTCCGGCGACGCTTCTTTTACTCTGGTCACCCCTCACCCCTCTTCTCCTCTTCTTTTCTCTCTTTTACCCATCTAGTACGCGCCCCAATCTTTCGAAAAAGCAAGCTCTCGAAGATTGTCGCGAGTATCGAAGAGATTGCTGGTAGGCCGGGGCTTAAGGAAGAGGGGCTTTTGTCTTGATATGTCAAAGATGAACGCGTACGGGAGATTTGAGGTTAGGTACGATTGGGGGTTCGATGTGGATCGGTGAATTGTTTGAGAGAATAGATGGAATGGTTTTTCGGAAGATATTTTAGGAGGGAATTGTTGGAGATTTTGTTGCAATTGGGGCTTCGAATATGGCTCTCCAGAACGATTTGATGGATTGTATGTATATGCAGTTGGTATTATATGATTGATGGACGATTGATGGATATATTTGGGGTTTATTCGGATGACAATGAAATTGTGTGCATCATTGAAATTTGAATATTGCCAATTAACTCGATGACGTGGCTTTCGAAAGGATCATAGGAACGTTCAATCAATTACTAAAATTCTAATCGAGATGCATTAGGTGCAGAGATAAATTCTTTCCGGCTTTTCGGTATAATCGAAGTTTTGCTTAAAAAAAAAAAAATAAAGTATTTTCCATTATTGTTAATTGCCCTTTACGATTTTTCTAGATTATGTGACTTCCTACGCTTCGGTTCTAGATCTGATAGAATTTACTTCGTCATAATATTAGCAATTTTTTAAATACTTTTGCTGAATGTAAAGTATCTTTATTTATGTGACAAAGTGAAAGTTTCTCGGTATTTTTCACATGATACATCGTAGACGTTGTTTTCCGATAAAGCACAGTCCATTTCTTGCTCCTTTCTGTGGTCGTTTTTCACCGATCGCTTGCTTGTGTTTTCCCTTCCCTTTAATTTATCGTCCGTAGCCGGCTGGCCGCACCTTTTTGCACAGTTGGACCGGGTTAGGTCACCGGATCGTGGGTTAAGAGGTCCCCCTTGGGTCACGGGACGACAGTTTTCCCAATAGCTGAGTATCCGTCAGGGGCTGCGAAAGTGCATTGTCGAACGCGTCGAGAGCGTCGTCTTACAACGTCCACGATGAATGGTCGGGGTAATGAACCACCTGAACGTTGTATTCCGATAATATTCGGTTACAGCCGGCCCTGTGCGAGGGTGAATTAATCTTCTCTGCTCTTGGGAGTTGAGATGTTCCGTTCATTGAGTCATTAAGTTACTGGAATCATGTTTCTGTCACTTCCTCTCTGTCGTGTTTACCTTGGATTGTATCTAAGGTGATACTTATCAAATGAATATGTTTTGAAAATTATTTTCAAAGTTGTTTTCATTTGTACGATATAGTAATTATTCGGAAATTATTTCTATTAAATTTGTTAAATCGGAGGAAGTGCGATTTTATCGTAACCAATCAAGCTGCTTCAATTACTCCACGTCTGAGCTAAGTACATTTACACGAAGACCACTAGTAACTCGTGACAACGCCGTGCTGTAATTACATCCTAAACGGTTAAGTACCAATCCTTGTACCAAGTTCAACAGTCCCATCTTACCATCTCCAACAAATTAGATTGAATATGAAATTAAGCAGCAGTTGGGTACACTTGTATAAATCATCGTCTATTGGGCGAGAATCTTGATAGAAGCATTACGCAGTATTCTTGATTTCAAACGTCATACATAAAGGCTGCTTTTCTTTCCCACATTTTAATTACTTCGCTCCTGTAAAATTTAAGCTGTTCAAATTAAAAATTGCTTCTCGTCAGTTCGTAATATTCATATCCCCTAAACAAGATTCCATATTATAAATTGTTACAATATTTATTTTTAATTTATCACATACTTTCATCTTATGTTTTTCCTTTTTCCCTTCTAGAATATTAATGAAGAACTTGATTTTTAAGTTTTTATCATAAAGAACGTTGTTATCCAGGGTGAACCCTGTAACGTGATCACCTTAAATTATTCTGTTGTTGGTGGACCGATCGAAGTTTCTTTTGTGTCGCACAATACGGTTCAAAGAGATCTCTAACACGACTATAGTACACTTTGTATCACTTGTTTTCAGAATCATCTTCAATTTTTGAGATAACGGTAAACCGAAGTATGAGGAAAACGAAAGATCTTATTACGATCATTTAATGCGCAACGTTGTGCACATTTATAACAATACGCTCATCATATTTTTCATAAATGATTGTAAATTTATAATCCCTTGGGATTCGCAGAATTTTTTATTAAAATTTTAGGTTCCATAAGGAAGAACCATGAATTCAACTATTTTCCACCATTTTCCTTTCTCCTTCATTTAATTTTTCCATCCCCGACGCCACTCCAAACTTGTCACATCGTTCGAACCTCCTAGTCTCGAGAATCTGTCCCTACCGTCGATGTAATATCCGTTTAATCGAGCTGACGAGTGGAATTCGTGGTTCGAGACGGAACGCGTAACGTGGTGGAATAAGGAAGAGTTGCGTGATATCCTCGAGGAGTGCATTACGCTTAGAGTAGAGGTTGCTCGAGTGTTCTGCGTGCGGCCTGGTTCCGGTGCCTTAGCATTTTCCGCGCGTTGAACGCTCGCATCCCGAACTTTCTCTCCGTGTCTCGAGGGAGACATCGCCGTTGCCACCGAGTATAAATATACTCCTGTCCCCTCGAAAAAAAGGTGAAATATCGCGCGCGCGTAGCTCGTGCAATGTCTGCTAACCGTCAAGCCTTCGCTTTCAGATGCTTTTTAACGTCTTTTGATTGATTTCCCGGAGAAATTGAGACATCCTTGATAGGACAGTAATAGGATTTGGTATAATTTTGTCGTAACTTTCTCGTAGTGACAGGTTACAGTAGGTCTGTGTAAAATCATACGACTACTTGAGAATATTGTACGGTAAATTGTTATTCAAAACACAAGTCTGCGAATAGATAGTTTCTATTTTAAATTGTTAGGGTATACACTTAAATATAGCAAATTGTATAGAATCCTAAGGCTTAAATCTCGCGGATCTGTTGTTCAGAATTATCTGGC
Organism: Anthophora plumipes; assembly: GCA_951804975.1. NCBI lineage: Eukaryota > Metazoa > Arthropoda > Insecta > Hymenoptera > Apidae > Anthophora > Anthophora plumipes. Next base: position 15,887,225 of record OX638116.1, on the reverse strand, counting down.
CGATGAAATTCCAACATTCCCATCAGAATCCCAAAGGATCAGACACAATTTTCCCCCAAACGAAACTCCATCAACCATACTGTGAAACTTCACTCACCCCAGAGAATCGCTATCTTCGGCAACCAAAAACGACGCTCCCTGAAAATCCATCGAAAATTCTATCCTCTCACGAAACACGATCCTCGTCCCTCCTCTATCTCTCATAAACAATGATCAAGTATTTCGAATAAACAAGAGAAATACACGTCGAAGAAACGCGCGTTCTCCGCGAGCGGATATCTCGCGGTGTAGGAGCGTGTTAATGGCGCACGTGGACGAGATACAGGGGTTGTTTCCGGGCCGGAAAGAGGACAGGTGGAAGTCGAAACTTGGCATCAGGGGAGAATATAAACGGACCTGTGAAAGAAGAAGAGGAGACGATCAGGATAAAGCGAGAAATGTCGACCAATCCCCAAAGCTGTGCAGCTAACCCCCGGGCTAAAGCCTGGCTAAAATTCGTTTGGTCCGCGCAGGGGCGGCTGCGCTCGTGAAGGCAGCGTGCTCTCACGGGGGTGGCGCGTGCTCTAGAAGGCTAAGAAGCCCCAGAAGGGAAACGACGGAAGGGCGAGAACCCTTCAGGCAGCGACCCATTGACAGCTGCCGCTCGACCTCCTCTCGCGCCGCTGTCCTTCGTTCTAGATGCTGTCTCGCACCTCCCTTCAAGCCAGTTCTCTCTCTTTCTCTCTGTCTAGTTCCTGTCTTCGGGAAAGAGCCAAGCTGCCGGGTTCTATTTTAATAACGTCGTCGCTGGCACACTGCCCTGGTGAACAAGCACGCCCCGACGGGGCCCTATCACCCTCTCGCGCTAGCTTCGCCACGGGGCGGCAGCTTTTGTTTCGTTTTCGACTGGCCTGCTTCTGCCTCCCTCTCGGCCCCCTTGAATGGGGACACGCGGCCGAGAGAGTTATTGTGAATGGCGGATGGATGTGTTTTATGGGATGTTTGAGAGATGATAGCGTTGCTAGGTATGGTAGGTGGGGGTAAAAATGGGGCGGTTTCTGGGTGTGTTGGTAGAGGATTTAACGTACTGGGAATAGAATTGTAAGGTACATGTTGAGATTGTCGTATGAAAGGTCAGTGAACTGGGAGAATTGCAATAAGGGGGTTATTTATAAGGGTGGAAAAATATGTGGCGAATGTGTAATGATGTTTTGTTTGCGTAGGGCTTTGTTCCTCTGGGAGTTGATTTTGTACGTTGATCAAGGCGTAAGGGTACATTTATGGCGATAGAAATTGAATCTTTATAGCATTGAAGGATTATTTTTAAGGAGAATTTCATTGTTTGTCATTGAAACCTGAACGTAACGTTGTTACACACTTTTTGGGAAATTCAACGTTGGTGCAAATGCACTCACAAGTGCATCGTCGAATGCATTGCTTGAATACATTTGCTTGAAGGCTAAGGTTCAAATGAAAATTGACTGATCTACATTTTTGACTTGTACTTCATAAATAATACAGCTTGTACGAAAGCACCAATATAAAAAATACATGGCACTATTAACCCTTTACTTTATCACAAATTTCATATCAATGATAACGGTATTTTTTCCGAAATATGTATATTTTACAACACAATTTATGCTTATTAAAATATTTTCTCTTTCTCAAATAAAATTAACAATCGGATACTTAGAACCCTCCACCGATGTAACCAGTAAGAAGGAACACGCAAAAATAATAACGTAAAATTTTCAAACAGGCCTGTACATAATTCTTACCTACCTCTCGTACAATATCTTAAAGCAATTTACGAGCACATCACTTTCCTCGTCCATTCGATTCACCCTCGTGAGCAACCAAGAATCGATCGCAGCGCCCTAGACTACGAGTAACGTTCGCTTTTCGACCAAGCCTCGTTTGCCTCTAAAACCTCGAAAAGGCGCCACCACACGTTCGTCCCGGATTTATGATCGCCGTTTCTTTTCCGTTCGCGGCCGCGTCGGCTTTACGATGAACGTCGCGTAAAGCTCCGTCGCCTTAAAGCGCGCGATCGCGATCCTCCAGTTTATACCCGCGTAAAATTCCCCCATTACGCTGGCTGTATATCAGTTTAATTCGATGTTACATCCTAAACGCGTTCCCCATTTGACGTGTCCTTAACTACGTAGACGGATTGCCACGGATACACGCCAGACCAATGGAATATTCCCCCTACTATGCATGCTTTGATCGACGAGATCGAATCGACGTCTGAGACGCAATGGTTGGATGCACTTCGACAAGGGAACTTCGATAACCCATCGATCGAGATCGATATTCACGATGGCCATCGATCAGCTTAGGGTACCGCGTTGTTGTTGCTATTACCAAAATAACGTATCGTTTCAAGAGGTTCAATGCGGTACTACGTGAACTTAGATGTTGCCAGTACGATCCACGGAGAATTAATCGAAGATTCCAGCTTCTAGAGTAGCGAACCTGTAAAAATTTGATTATTTAGGATAGAAGAAAATCATTTACCTTTGCACGAATTTTCTAATACGAATAACATAGTTGTCGAATAAAATCTATATACAGGTGATTTTTTAATTAATTGTGTTATTAACATAATAATAGTCTAGTATCAAAACTAAAAATAACACGGTCACACATCAATCACAATTCTCAAATCACCATAACTCCTGTACAATCAACTCTCATTTTATTTTATTTTATTTCTTTTCAATAATTTATTCAACCCATAAGTCTCTTCAATCAATCACAAATCCTCACAGGAGAAAAATTACTTCTTCCATCCTCTCGGCAAATACTATCACAATCTTCAATAATTTAATAATAAAAAAAAAGAAAATAAAAGAAGAAGAATATCCTCATTCTCGAATTACCAGAGTCTACCTGCACCTACAGGAATTTCCATTTTCCCCCGAAGAAAAAAAAAGAAGGAAGGGAAACAAAAGAAAATAAAAGGAAGTCCCGTTTCGTATTATCGGCGCGCCGATGCAAATCTCGTGACGCAATTGCCACGCTCGTGATTCCGTGGGTCGAGGCGTCCCGACGCGGGCGTCGCGACGTGCCAAGGATGCGGAAAGGACCCGGTGCTGTCGCCTCGAACGAGAAAAAGTTTAAAGGAATCATCGGAAGCTGGGCTATGCGGGACTCCATCCGGCCGAGGATTTCTCTGTCTCCGGAGATCCCCTTTTCCCGGCGAACTTCGTAGTCTTTGCTTCGCGAAATTACCGCTAGTCTCCAGGAACCAGTCAGCACGGGCCCGACTCTGCAGGTTTTAGGGTTTGTTTAAGGGTGTTTTTTTTCGGTATGGTCGACTTGGGAATTGAAATCCGTGCGCGCTCGATCGCTCGAAACGTTGCGAAGTTTAGTTCGCGGGCTACTACTACAGGCGAGAGGTATTCGTTTCGATTTCCTTTTTAACTTGTGACTAAAGTTAAAAGTTACCTTCCCTTGTACACACAGGGTACCTCGGGAAGAATTTTAGAACGTCGAAGTATTCGAGTTTGTTGAGATTTATAGGGAATTAGAAGTAAAACGTTGGTTGGCTCGTCGTTTATTTTCTTTCGTCTTGTTGTACTTGGGAGGTTGAAAGGGTGAAATTTATCGATGCTGCTGATGGAGGGGTGACACTTTTGCTATGGACGATTTTATGTAGCCAGTGCTGTTAATTAAGCCGCGACTCAAATATTGACACGAGCAAAGTTATTTTGGGAAAATGTCAATTAATAAATTATGTAGGCAGTAGGGTGAAAGAACCCTCGACAGGCGAACCGTGAATTTCAGGACAACATCGGCTTACAGTTACCGTCCTCTGCTGCAGAGAGAAAAAGAAAGAATCTTTTTTGGTTAATAAAAACTGTCTACAAAATTCCAAAAGATAGATACTTTTTCTCTGAGAGACAAAAAAAGGAAAAGGAGGCAATTTGCTGCTAAAATGAGGATTCTTCGAGGTATAAAAGAAATCTTTTTTAATATAAAATTCACGATATTTACATAAGACGAAGGAACTCCTGCTTCACTCACTGTATTTCCCAGAAAATATTAACGGAAGTAGGTCGACGATAATATTTAAAGTCTCGTTCATTAAGTGTATTTTTTCACCATTTTTTCGTTTTTTTTTTTTACATTCCTTTTCGTTTTGCATACTCTTCATATTCAATATGAAAATAATATTCTGTATTATTTTTGTTGAACGTCCATCTTCGTCGTTGTAACAGCCTGTACCGTGTATTTTTAATTCAAGACCTATCGGTTGATTGCTTCTCGAAGGATCCCTTTTCCGGTACGGTTTATACCTTTCAGCCTCATCGGCAACCCTTTCCTAATGAACCATAAATTTCAGGTTAACGTTCACCGGTGATCGTTTCTATAACGGATTAATTATTTTTACATTCACGTCCATCTTTCACGTAAAACCTCCAAAGCAACCAATTTTCTCCCCCTCTATTATTTTTTCTTCTTTTATCGTTTCATTCCCCAGCATGACCCTTCGATCAGTTCTTACGTTACCTTTAAGATCATATTGAATTACAAATTTTACGCTCCAGTTATCACACAAATTACTAACTACAGTTTTCCCTTCTTACCCGGTGAATGATACCCTAAAATCCTAAAGCAACATTCGCGTAAAATATCAAACACTGGCTGAAGGAGCTCCTGACCTAGATGAACTATATTCACCAAACAAATGCTACTCCAAAGGAAGCAGCATCGTTCTAATTCCAATCCAGCAGCCCTTTCTGAGATGAAATTTATCAATTTAGACGTTCCTTCGGCTGGTGGTCTACACCAGCAACCGGAACAATGGCGCGGCACAAGGATTGAAGGAGAAGACGACGACGTAACAGAATTAACATAGCCAATTCAAGGAGTTCACCAACGTGAATGTCCCACTTTCATTATCCACGATCCACGATAGCCTAGGGCTGGATCCCTGGAAACGTTGGAATATCATATTCATACGAAAGAGAACGGAATTCGCATTGGAGAACAATCTTCCGTTTCCTCTCTTCGTGGAGAACGCTTCCATGTTTGAAATTCCTCCGGTTCCGTTGCTTTAATAGTTTTATTATTTTAATGACTCGTCTGGCAAGATGCCTCAGTTCATCGTTTGTTCCTTCAATTCCCTCCACCGAAGTCTCCTTCTCTGTATTTCGTCGAAATTTGATTTCGGATCTTTAGTCAAGGAACGATGAAACGGTTCCTCTTCCTGTCGTGTTTCTCTCCTCTTTATGCTTGGCCTGCATTTCTTTCCATTGTAAGGTATATAGGGAACGTTCACCAAGGAAGCACGACGATGATCGTTTCCTTTTAATGGAGTCTGGCAAACTGCCTTGTCCTTGCGTCGCGTACCATCAAACCCTGTATGAATTTGATTTGGAAAGGTTCTACTGCTACTGCTAACTCCTGGTGCCGCCGCCACTGGTTGCAGAACGCCTATACGCGTCTTACGATTAGCTGATTTTACGAGATCCTCGTTTAGGACGTCGATTAAAGTGAATGGAGGGACGAAGGGTAATTATGTTCGTGGGTTATGATTGAGATACTTTAGTTGATATGAAGAGGATATTTGAAGGGAATGGCGGAGCATAGACATGTGAATATTCCGGAATTTATTCGATGAATTTGAAATTCATTTTTTTTTTTTTTAAATATATACGTTAATTCTCATAAGTAGACTGCGGATTTTTATGCAAACTCAAGTTTTCGAGAATATAGTAAAAAAACGTAGAAAATTATTTAATTTAGCAGATACTATGAAAAGCACTGTAATTTATTCTGTGCAATTTTGCACCTTTGAATTTCACAGTCTAATCGTAAGTATTTGCAGTGTTCTTTATTTCATTAAGAAATTTCATTTAATCAGTTTCCAAGGAAGAAGTCAAGGATTAAATTCGTTTCGTATTTTTTTGAAAAATTGATCACATCTTTGTAGGAAAAATAAAAGTATAGTGGAATTAGTGTATGTGTATTCGGGCTTTTTATTAGGAATATCAGATTAGAAGAATTAAAGTCTGCCGATGGGTATGAATAATGATGATAACGCGTTTGTTTTATTCTTGTTCCTCGTGCAGCATCAGGAAACCTGAAAGCGTGTTATTGTGGATATCGGATCAAAGGACAACGACGAGTAAACTTCGATTCCCGTTAATCGCTAGTTGAGCATTTGTACTCCGTATAATGCGCTTCGTTCATGCCCGTCGTGCAATCCGATTTATCGATATTATCTAAAATTCTCTTGCCTGTATCAAATACAGTACATACGTGGAAACCTGTCCATACGGATAATCCCTTGTCATTTTCTTTCTTCTCTAAACGAAAAAAAGCAATCTTCCGCGTTAATTAAACCACGTCTGGTAATCGTAATTAAAGTGTAATTTCATTATAAATTATAAATATGCCAATTTTCACTCTAATACAGTAAAACCTCTGTAACTCGAAAATCTCTATAAAAGTAGAGTTTTTTCATTCCCTTCCGCTGGACTGTAAAAATCTTTGTAAATCGAAATATAAAATTCCTATAACTCGAATTATTTTCTCTACATTTAGATAATGCATAGTATCCTAGATTTTTGAAAATTGAATTTGTCTCTCTTTGAATATTTATAAATCGAAGAACCTAATTCACGTGTAAAGCCTCGATATTTCGATCGTTACACCTTTCTTATCCGGAAACTTCGATAAGTCGAAATCGTCATAATTCAAAAATTGAAACTCTTTCCTTCAGATTCGAGTTCTCGAGATCCTACCATTCAATCAAAGTTGCATTGTCTTTAGAAAAAAGAGACAATGTGAAATAAAAATGCTTCGTACCCGGTGTTGATCTACAATGATCAAACATTCCGAGTTTCACAACACACATCCCCCCGAAACTACACTTTCATGGTAAAAACATTCCGATGCTCGGAACAACCCGTATCAATCACGATCTAACAGTGAAACGAGCCAAACCCGGAACACTCGCATCTTCCCTTCCAGGGAACGAGCAAAAGCAATCTATAAAGCGTCGTCCAGCTTTGTTTCCACGTTCACGGGACGGTTTAATTGGTACGTGGAGAACGGATCTTCCTGTTCGGTTCAACTGGCAAGAGAGACACCAACGGTAGAAGAAGCCTCCACTCCGCGACACGGTTTTTCTTGGCCGGTGCCCTCTTGCTCGCCGTGCCAATTATCGACCGATACCACTCGAGCCGCGATCGTTTTGCGCGTTTTTGCCCCCGACACGGCCCGATACGAAACTCGTCCGTGCAATATGCCGGTTTTTGCTCCGGGACCAACGTTTCCGTGGAACATCGCCGTTACACCGGTAATTAAATGATTATGGCCGGCTAAATTCCATCCAACGCTCGCGATTTTCTTGGCTCTTCCGGGAAGATTGGTTTAGACACGCGGCTACGCGGATTGAGTTGGCTGCTTGGTAATGGGCTTTTTCACGAGACTGCTTTTGTTCAATGTTTTGTGGGATTATAGAATGTTTTATGCTTTGAATCAATATAACGTCCTTTATTTTTTATATTTAGGATCGACACGGGATGTAATGTATTAATGTAGACGCTTTATGTTTAAGGGTGACGTTAGATTCTTCGTATTTTAGAATTAGTGTAGGGTTGTTATGTGTGTTTAGAATTAACATAGGCTCTTTATGTTTAGGGATGATGTTGCATTCTTCTTATTTTAGCATTAGTGGAGAATCTTTATGTAACTTAAGATTTTAGAATATTTTATATTTAGTGTTAATTTTCTAGTTAGTTTATAGAGAACAATTTAACAGTTTTTGTATTTAATGTAAAATTTTGTTTATGTTGGGTTTATGTATTAAGTAATACATACACATTTTTATTACAACTCATAAGAATATTTTATAACAGATAGAGAACATAATACATTATAATTTAATAACCATATACTATGTAATTGAGGAATTTTTTGTAAATTTACAAGAGATTTCTAATTGCATGATAAAGAAGTGACGAGTAATTAATAACCTCAAGTATATTTAATATCACTAGTATAAATTAATATTAATAAATGAACGAGCAATTAAATAAATATTTACTTAATTCTAATTTTTGCAAATTAAAAAGGAAACACTTTTACCCCATGTCTACAATTTCTGAACATCCTCCATCGTTTAATTTATCTATGATAGTAGCAGAACGATTGCTAGTATAACATGCATTAAATGATTCCACGACGATTCAGTGGTCAAATTAAGGCAAAAGGAGAGGGAGATTCGTTTCCTCTTGTTTTTCAATTTTTACCCAGTAACCAGGATACCTCGGGGATTCGAATTATACGATCGAGGCCGCGTAATCTGCTAGCAACCATCGCGCGCGAGGTTTCGCGATGAAAATTAATTCGCGGCAATTCACCGCAGATCCTCTGATCCCCTGGTCAAACAGTTCCGCGGAATATTGGGAATTTCAATGATTTAAAAAAGAAAAATCAGAAAAGATAGATAGATAGAGAGAGATAGACGAAAAAAATGAATCGCGTTTCGAACGATTGCTGACAAACCGGATGGACACCGGAATTTTTAGCAAATTGGTAAATACCAGCGACCGCTATAACGCGTCGAAATTCTATAGATTTTCCCTGTGCTCTCTATTTCGACAGTACTATAAAACTCTTTAATTAAGTGCGAAACAAAAATAAAAAAAAAAAAAAACAAGAAAAACGAAAAGAGAAATTCACTTCGTCGTTCGATAAATCTAATTCATTCGTCGTACTGTTGTCCCATATCCTTTGATCAACAATTTAAACGCCACAAATAGTTCCCAACGTTGTACAATTCACCCCGTAGAATTACAATTCTTCCTTCCACATTTTTTCTCCATCCCCTTCTCCCACCCCTGAATTTTCCATCTTGTTTTCGTCAAACTCCCCTCCGCCGTTCGTCCAGATTACGTGCACCCGCGCGCACCTGTACCCAGAGAAATCAATAACCGCGAAAATTTCCATCGTTCCGGGCCATTTGAGCCGTAGATTGTGCGAGTCCGCGGGATTCCAGTTCGATTTTCCGCATGGCCGTACTTACGGCGAAATTTTTGGCCGATCCCCGGATACCGGTGCAAGGACCTCTCGCACGCGGAACGCATGGAAAAGTAGTAGTTCTGAGGTGGGAGACGGTAGCTAAGCTAGAAAATCGATTCTCTAGCGGAAGAAGGGACGAGATAGAGGAAAGAATCGAGAGTAGAAATCGTGGTTAAAGCTCGTTTCCAGGGGTCAGTTTCCTCGTATCGGTGTTTTCTCACGTGCTGCACGTTTTTCTCGTCACGGTTTGTTACTCGTTGGTACTTGTACAGTTCGAGTTGCCGAGCATACGGCGAGATTTCTTGCCGGGAGATGCAAATGCGCGCGCGGTACTTTGCTTTTGGTTTCCCTCGTCGTCGTCGAATCGGTTGAAACGGTAATTGGGGCCAACGAGAGAACAAACGGCAGCTTTTCGAGTGAGGCGAATTTGTTTAGTGAAACTTTTCGACGATTTGCTTGAAGAGAGGCGAGAGAGAGAGAGAGAGAGAGAGAGAGAGATCCTGGTTCGAGGCGCAAACCCAATCGACGCTGTAGTCGGTTTTTCGCGTCTTTTGAACGCGTCTGTGGCTTGCCTTGTTGATTCTGCAAACGATTCCCGGGAATTTCGAAAGGCTTCTACGTTCCGCGAGCGTGTTTAAATTGGCTCTGTGGTCGATTTGTGATTAGGACGATGCGGTGGAATTAGTTTCGCGAAAGAATGCGGTTTGCTTGCGCGTGGTGTGCTAGGTATCGATGGGTTTAAGGGGTTGGAATGGTTAGAAGTTTCTTTGAAGGGGATGAAAGTGTTCTCTGATACGATGCTTGTACGATGGAATTATGTAAAATGTATCAAGCCTGTATTAACACTAACTACCCTCTGTAGTTTAAAAAATTTTCCGTATCGTATGAATTATGTTAGCAAAAATATAATTATTCAAAATTCATAGATGTATAATTTCATTTATATCATTAATCACAGTACCCAGTTATAATACTTCATGTTATGTATTTTATTATAAAATTGTTGCTACGGTACGTGTTCTGTTATAACAAAACTTATGATAGAATGTATTTATAACGTTTTTTTACACGAAGGAACGTTTAACGAACAACTGAACACCGTTATTTCACGCGACAAAATTCTCAAGAAACCAATAGCTCAATTTGCCCGAGGCAGCTCGATCGCCAATACACCCGATCGCTCTAAATCTCGTTCTTCGAAGCAGAACCACCTATCTGGCCGCGAGGCCGCGAGGATCAACGAGCATTAATCCGCAGGGGAAACATTTTTCCCAACGTTATCGGGTTTTCCAAGCGAACTGTTCAAACACACCGTCGCCGGTACACGCTTGCGAACAAAACGTTCTCTGCTCTTGTTCGATGGTCTCTTTAACAAAAAAAAAAAAAAAATAAAAAGGAAAAAAGAGAGAAAGAAAAAAAACAAAATCGACACCACAACACGAAGGTACAATAGACGTGCGAAGACGCTCGATTCGACGTGTCGCCGATTAAAAACCGAGCGTGTCCAGTCACAGACAATACCACGAGAACTAACCGATACAAAACGTATTTCCACGCGTCTCTACGTCTCTGGTGTGAAGCTAAAACAACGCGTGCCCGCATTAATCGAAGCTAGAACGATGAAACGTAACACGAGTGGAGGAAGAAGAATTTTTATGGGGCGGACAATACACGATACGCGATATATTGACCGTCTCGTTTCGCTTTTCCACGCTCGAATCAATCCGAGCAAAGATATTCGATAACCGAATCGAGCAATTTCGGGGCTAACGTTTTGCCCCCCTTTTATTCCCTTCTTTCTCTCTTCCCTTTCTCTTTATCCCTGTTTCACCCTCTCTTTTCCCTCGTTTTCCCACTTCTACAGGTTTCTCCTTCTTCTCTCTATATATACACTCACGCACACTCGTGTTCACCCTGTCCCTTTGCCCGTGTACTTTTTCATCGAGGCCCTGCGTTCTCTGGCATCGGCCGCTCGCAGGATAAACGCCATACCAGCGGCGCGTGCTCCGCTTCGTTTTCCGGCGGCATGCACACGTAACCAGCATCTCCCTGTGGCTGTACCCGTCTCTTCGCCCGTTTTCTCGCTGTTCTGCCGCTGAATGAACGCTACGGCCGGAAAGACGAGCATGGTAGTGGTACGACGAGAAGAGGCAAATGTGTGTGGGATAGAGAGGGACAACGAAAACGGTTGGATGACGAAGTCGCTGGAAAATAGTCACGTTGCGGTTAATTTCGAGCCACGTTCTCTCTTTCTCCTCTTTTTCCGTCTGTTCGTTGCGTTTTCTTCGTTGCTCCACGACGTCTTTGTACGTCTCTTTCCTTCTATTCTCTTCTTCTCTTCTGTACGCTCTCTGTACTCCTTTTCTATCTCTCTCTCTTTCTCTTGCTCTCGTACTCTTACCACCAGCGATGCTCCTCTTATTCTTTCTTTCTTTTTTATCTCTCTTTCACCTCCCACATTCACTCGTCCTCTCTTTCGTTCGTTTTCATTTTCGTATCTGCGCGCGCCGCGTCTGTCTCCTCCTGGTGATTTAATGGCCGGAAGCGTAATTACTTATGCCGACGTGCGGCAGATAGGAGAGCCCGCGTGGCTCAGAGAAAGAGAGAGCAAGTGAGAGAGAGAGAGAGAGAGAGAGAATGGTACATTTGTCTACGCGTGTGCACGCGCGCGAGAAGGTAGGAGCACAATCGGAGCATACGCCGGGACCATTGTCAGCCCGCGGGACGCTCCCCTCGTTCGATCGATTATCGTTCGAATCGAGTCGCGGCCTGTGCACCGAGATAAAGGACCGCGCCGGGACAATGGACAAACAGCGGCGCGTAGACGACGAGAGTCGAAACCGCCTACCCCGTCGCTATCTTAAGGAAAATTAATACGTCGCGTTGCGACGCGACGACGCGCGCCATCCCCGACCAAATTATCCTCGACGAGCGCCGGAAATTGCTCGATTGTGCCGTGATTCGATCTGCTACGAGTGCTCATTCTCTGATGCTTTCGACGATTATACTGTGGCTGACGCGTGCTTACTCATGATGGCCCCTTTTTGGCTATCCTTTTGTACTCCTCGCTGTGATTCTGACGAATTTTTCTTTCCTTTTCTTTCTTTCTTTTTTTCTTGTTTCTTTTCTTAAGAAGTTTGGTTTGATTCTTTGGGGACTCTGAACTGTGCTCATTATTTATTGAGACTAGGGACTACAATCTACATTTCGTTAAATAAAATATCCTATGCGTTAATGTGAACAATGTAACTTAGTATGAAAACTTATTTTGACACGTTCTAAATCAGCATCTAAAAGGGTAATCAGATGGCGAACAGTGGTTAATTATTCAATTTGTAATATCAAGTCACAAATTGTAATCGAAATGTGTTGAAAATAAGTTACATTTATGGTAAAGTTTTAATTTTATTTTAACCACGTTAATTTGCAAAACTAAGAATATTTTCATTTGTTACTATAAGTACTGCACTGTAGCAATTAACACTTGTAATTATTAAAACAGTCGTAAGACAAGGGGTGAAAAGAAATGTTCTTCTTTATATGATTCCAATTATTTATTGAACAATTTGTCTTTCGCTTATATTTTAAAGATTAATCAATTTGATACTTTCATTTCACCTTTACCTTACGCGAGTTAAACAGCGAGAAGATTGAATAGTTGGGGGAAAGGGACAAAAATGAAGCGTAGCACGGTTCGTGTATGAAAAATGAGATTTCAAGATTGATTCTCAGTCTCTTTGAGGCAATAGACTTTATTGGAGGGTCTTTGACAGTATAGTAAATGGCATCGACTGGAAGTTTTCACTTCTTCGTACGGTAAGGTCAAAGAGGTGCACAGCTAGGCGACTTTTATGTCCAGTCGTATAAGTGAAACGCTTATATAGATCTTTGAACATATAAGCGTAAATCAAGGTGTAAATCATAAACGTAAAGGATAAATCAGCGTCGAGAAGGGACAGTTAGGATTATTACTTTGTATTCTATTGTCGAGATTTTCGTAGGATTCGCAAGTAAAGATTACCTTCTGTATCCTCTATTCTAAACGAACTTTACAACCTGCAAATCATAAAATTCTTTTTCTCTTTAAGCTTGGATTAACAATTAAGTCTTGAAGAAATTGTTCGTTACAGACTAATTATCCTATACAGAAAGACGCGAAAAGAACTTCGAACGTAAGATCACCGTTGAAACATTACTTTTTCATAAGTTGCGTTTGTTAACGGCAGGTTAAAACGTATATCGACCACAACAGGGCTCTAAGTTTTACGTTACATATTTTTCTACAAACTTCTAATTAACGCAACGAACTCCTTGTTCCATGAATTTTCCTAACTCCAGACAATCGTCAGGCGAATCGATAAACCAGCAACGACCACAACTCCCCCAACATTCTATTATTATACGATCCCAGTGAATCGTGCACGATTAAAAAAAAAAAAGAAAGAAAAAAGAAAATAGGGAAAAGGGGGAACCGTTCGAACGTGGAAATTCAGATCAAAGCATTAGCGGAATGAAAATATCGACTATCTCTCTTTCTCTTCCCCCCCCCCCCCTCTCTCTTTCTGATGATCTCTCGATAACTTCGATTGACCGATTATCGCGCGATCCATCGAGATCTTTGGCGTATGCGATTTCCTCGATGCTGCGAGATAACTTCGAGCTTCTCTGTCTTTTTCTCTCGTTCTTTTTTTTTCTTTCCTTTTTCCCATTTCCCTAGTGGCGAGTCTGGATATTGTCGCGTATTCTGAGTGCATTTTTACGTATCGATGGCCACCGTCGACGGTGTAATTTGTCTGGAAAGCACGGAGAACGATATTCGGTTTATGGTCGCGCGAGCGGTGAACGGAAAGTTCGTTGGAAATGTTTTCGATGCATTCCGACTCGATCGGCCGGCGAATAATTCTGACGAACGGGAACGTGGAATTGTGACGCGGAAAAAAGCCGTTTCTCTGTTTGCTCACCGTTTCGGTTTAATATTTAGTGTTTTATTTACAATGTGCCACGATGAAATACAGAGAGTAAAATAAGTGAAGGGTGAAAATGGTCGCATATTTCGATATACCTTTTGAATATTCCGCCTTGAGTAACACACGAATGCATCACTTCTGCCAATAATCCTGAAAATGGCTAATTCGAGAATTCGATAAAGTTAAATTTGTCGTTTATTAATTTGGAATCATTTCTTTAAAAAAAAGAAAAAGAAAGAATGAAATATAAGGAGGCATACGTTGCTCTCTAAAAGTTCAAAGTCACTTGCTGCAATAATTGAAGTTAGTGAAATTACTTTGCACTGGTTTTTGCAATTTTGCAAAAAAAAAAGAAGAACAAGTATCTGTAAAGATAAAAGTTAGAATATCTCGAAATATAATATGACTCGGACCATTTTTTTTTTTTTTTAAAGCACCAGTAGAATTTTGAATTTAAACTCAGCCACGTTTGAGTTACTTGGACCTTCTATTTTATTTGCTGTAAATTTATTCAAAATTCACGGGATGAAAGTACACCATCTGGTCCCCGGTCTCTTGCGTTAGAACATTAGACAACGTTTAATCAAGTCGCCAGCTCACCGTGACTGAATCACCGCCGGTCACCCGGAGTCAAATTCAGCGCGAGTGAATTTTGCATGCTTGACCCGCGAAATTCTCGAAATCGCATTGAATTACCATACGTAATTTAAAACTTCTGCCTAGCCCGTTTGCTCATTCATGCGCCGCTCCTGCGAAAGGGAACAAATGTCACTCGTTTCATGCATGAGCCTGTGTCATCGTCCCTCTTTTGGGAGTACATCAAATTTGCATCATCGTCCACTCGTTGCCTCGCAATTAACCTAACGCTGCAGACTAATATTACTTTAAAGAACACACTATTCACGTTGCTGATATAATTCGAGAGATTCCAAGTGATAAACTTAACACGCTTTTCGAGCGATACTGCTCTATTCAAAATGTTCCTGGAATAGCTCAAACAATCCTATTTGGATGTCGTCAAAAATCCGCTAAATTTTCCACATTTCACTACTTTACGACTAAAAATTCGGCTAACATTCACCTGACAAAGTACAGTGTCACTTTTTCCCGTTTTCTAAAATGGAAAATTTGGACGTTCGTTACAGAGACGCCATTTGTGACCAATTGTGTTGATGAAATCAAATTCATCGAATGAGCTAAAAGCTGGCCCAGAAAAGAAAAATCGAGAGATGAGGATGAAATTGTAAGAAACAGAGTGTTGTAGAGAGATCTTCAAGTGAAATACAAGGAATAACGATTCTCTGTGATAAGATGGCGGCTCAAGGGTGACGCGATTCGATCGCATCGGCGAAGCTTGTTATCGGTGCTGATTAATCGCGTTATCCGCGAAAACGGGAGAGGCAAGTTGTTTGTGCGTTATCCGCTGTCAAATTTGCGGCGTCAAACTCCGTCTTTATTACAGTTTTATCAAACGACTTGTCGATGTCCGCCGCGAGTTTTGTAACTCTACGTCCGGCTATATTTACCATCACGTCGATAACGCGGCGAAGTAATGGAAACAGCGTGGGATGGTAAAATGGGGAGGGATGAAATTGCCGGTGGAACGAATTTATTCGACAAATTGATGGAACCGAACTGACGGTTATTCCAGCGTCCATTTCGCTGTTAGCCTTCACTGCTGGCCTATGTATCCTCGCGTCTGACAAACGCTCTCGTACTGCTTGTAATTTCCCCTGAAAGCCGATATACTTGGCCACGAATGTGAACGTGTGTGCATTTACATTGCGAAATACGTGGCCACGTGCCCCCTTCCCACCTCTCTCTCTCTCTCTCTCTCTCTCTCTCTCTCTCTCTCTCGCGGTAGATAAGCTATCGATCCTGCGAAAAATTTCGTCCGATCGAGACGAGACGAGTAGCCGACTGGACCGTGTTGCTGGGGATGGCTTTGAAGTCGAGACGAGACGGATGAATCGTGAATTCTGGCGCCACTTCACGGTTTTTTGCGAATCAAACCTTTAACGCTGCAGATTTTCCTTTTTTAACTCGATGTGCCAAAAATGAACGATTTTCTCTTTTTAACTAAATCGTTTCCTGGGTGTACGGCAAGAAGTTTATCATTTATCTTAGATTTATTATCAAAATTCGTGTTGATGACACTTTAGAAGTACTTTGAGATTATTTCTGAAGACGAGAGGAATGTTAATTATCTTGTCGGTGTGTTCAATGGAGACAGCGGTGATTTAGGGACGATAAACTTCGGATGAAAGGATACTTACGAGTATTTTTTCACTGACTCCGTAATGATCGTTGTTTCTATTTATAAAAGAACACATCCTCCTCCCCCGCGTATCGAGTTCACGCGCTCACCAATCACTCAGTCGCGCCTCGAAGCTCGCGTTTCTTTAAATTTGCATGATACAGATGTCTGAATCTTTGATCTCGTTCTCGGGACTCCCTGTAGCTCGGAGGCTCGCTGAATATTTCTGTTACGAGGCTTGCGAGATTATCAAGACCCGTGATGGTTGATATTTCAGAGTTTCCTAGATATCTTCTTGAGTAGAAACGACAGAGTTAGCAACTACAGTTTATCTTGGCCAAAGACTTTTGAATAATATAGCTGGTAACACCGAACTGTGTCTACAGCTCTATCAATAAATCTACCATAAAACACATTCAACCAGAATA
Organism: Anthophora plumipes; assembly: GCA_951804975.1. Lineage (NCBI taxonomy): Eukaryota > Metazoa > Arthropoda > Insecta > Hymenoptera > Apidae > Anthophora > Anthophora plumipes. Next base: position 15,870,549 of record OX638116.1, on the reverse strand, counting down.
TATTTAAGAGTAATTCTAAATCATCAGCCAACATTATATCTCTTCCTTGAGATCCTCCCTTGAGATTTTTCAACTTGAGCTGAACGCAAGAACGCTTCGAGTTCAAACTTCAAAGACCCAAACACATCGTACACCATCTTGTTGAAAAAAACCTTCCAGAACAATTCTGACAAATCCTACGGTATATCCCACGATAGACCACCCTCTCGAGATAGTCCTCCTTTCGTTTCCTGACAGCAGGAAATTTTCGATCAGCCACCTGGGTAACGTTGATTCCAGCCGGTGCTGTCTCGTTCTCTCTTCCTCACTTACGAACAGAAGACGACAGGGTGGGGCTGAAGGGTAGGTTAAGCCGGGTTTATAAGCCACGGGTGGCTCGTCGGTAGGCCGCCTTTATGTTTCGCGTCCCTTATTCTCGTACAATACCGCACAGAATATATATAGAAAGAGAAAGGGACTCTTTTCTTTTGCGGCGTAACTGCGGCGAGTCGCGTTTTAGTAACGACGATAATGATATCAATTACACAAGTCACGAAAGGAGGGACAAACGACATGTTCGTTCGTAACGCCGCGACGGAAGGATATTTTTCGCGAATGGAGGATGAACGAAAAAAGAAGAAAAGGAGATAGGAAAAGGAATGAGGAGAGAAAGAGAGGACAGAAAGGAAAAAAAAGGGAGAGACTCTAGTGTGGGGCTAGCCAGTAATTTCGCCGCTCTATTTTTCTCGTCGTCCCGGTTATTTCTCTGGCCAGGCCTCTTTTCTCTTAAAATATTTTGTTTTCCGGCCGCTTCGAGCCGCGCGACAGCGCACGTCCGCGTGAAAAATCCCGGCTACAGAGAGATAGCCCCGGTCCGCGCTTTGACCGCGCCGTTTCATTATTTTAACGAGAACGAAATACCCCGTAACGCAGCCCCGGGATAATCTTCGCCGTTACGCTACACCTCCCACTGTGCGATCATTCCGTTTAAATATTCTCGCCTCCATCCTACGTGATATCCCAGCTTTTTCTACTACGTAGCACCTCGTTCCTTTCATCGTCGTTTCGTGGGTATACGTATAGTGTACCGAGGGACGCTCGTAGAGGAGGAATATCGGTAAATATTTAGACGTGGTAAAGAAATGTGTATTTACGAACAGGTGAGAAACAGCAAGTAGATGGTTTCGCTCCTTTTTTTTTTTTTATCATTATTAAACATGATATACAGGCGCCATCAGGTGCCACTTTGTGTTGTAGAAATTAGATAATGACAATTTTCTTTTTTTCTTTTTAAGTTTCTGTTAGATATCGATAAGTTGTTTTAATGAAAATTAAAACTCCCATTTGTATCCTGTTGCAATGGATATATTTTATAATTTAATTTTATCCTTTGCACTTCGAGCATTTTTTTTTTTTTCTATGTGAAAATAAATTTTGAAAACGAAAAAAAAAACGATACGAATAATATAAATTGAAATACTTGAAAAATTGATACGTTTCACAAAACACCGTGTAGACGTTGGTTTTTCACGAGTTTAAGAAGAGGTGGTTCGAACGTTTTATTTTCCACGCGAGCGATATCTCATATTTTTATATAGAACAATGACCGGACCCAGACATAATCAACGTTGTTCCGTAATCAGTGTGGATTGTTTAGAACAAAAGCGTAGAATCAATTGTTCCGGCGGAACGACCAAGTCGAACGGTTTTTCGCGAAGTGGGACACAATGGCGCTGTAGAATTTCCACGTACGTAGAAACAGATTTATCCGTCTGTCTCTGTCGCGTGGTATCGTTCCTCCCATCGGCGTGCCAGTGCCCAGGGAAAACGTGAGGGTGGAAGGGTGAAAAAGAAGGGAGAAAAAAAGGGGGATGATCGTTTGGCGACCCAGTTTCCCCGTCATCGTTAAATTTATCAACTCAGCGAAATGAGAATTGAACGGTGGAAGTAATCAAGAGAGTTCGCCAATATTCAAAGATCCGTTATCAGGATAATGAAATTATTTCGCCGGCGTTTCTATCGAGCTTAACTTCTCGCCGGATGAAAGACACGTCCGAACAATCTCGAGGAGCTTTATCGATTATTCCAGCCGCGGCGGAAGTTCCCCGCGAGAGATTAAGAAAGGCGGAGCTAAAAAGTCCAACGGCGACTCTGAAAGCCACGTCGAGTAAACGCTATTCGTTCGATTAACTCTATCAGTACTTATTATGCACTCTTACCTATGTATATATATGTGTCTAACTGTATAGAGTTTCAAACACTATTAACTATTGAACGTTCATTCGGTGCAAAGTAGCAACGGGGTAAGAGTTCTTAGGCTGCATGTTAAAAGCGTGGTGTAGTAAAACGAGAAAAAAAAAGATATCTGTACTAGAGCTGGTGCTTCATATTTGTCAATTATTTAAATTACTTATCTTTATCGTAAGATATGAGCAAGATGTATGTATACTTCGTGTTTAATTTTGTCAGTGCTTACTAGATTGATAAAATGTATGCAAGTATCTTGTTTTTAATTACTTAATCTACTTCGGCTTGTTACAATAAAACGAGTGAAGAGAGTGTCATATAAACGATCATGTCTACCTTTTTTAAAATGTATGTCGTAGAAATTTTTCACTGTTTAATAAAATCTCGAAAATTGGTAAAAAAGAGTGTTCCAATTTTTTTATTGCTTAAATTGGTCATATTTCCCAGAAAAATGAGAGAAAGGTATGTTTCACCTGTATTTTGACGTTACTTTTTCACATATTTTAATAATTGTATCTTGTTCGACAAATCTTGAAAAATAGTATGTAAAAGCAAACATTTTTGTATTGCATTCTTTGCAATAGTATCCAGTGTCCTTTTTTACTCGTTTCTTTTGGACTTTGCTTAGATTCCTACAAAACGTCTTTTTCTTTTTTTCAAGATTTAATAACGACTGTGAATGCAGTTCTCGATAATAAAAAAAGACGTTCGTTTTCTTATCTGTAGTAGTCGACAAGTAATATAAACAACCAGATAAACTAAAAGAAACACTATGGCGACACAATTCAGCATAGCTTGTACGACATAAAATAGCAAAAGCGTTAAAGCATTAAGTAACGGCACCGATCGATGCAATAACATTCAGGATCTGAATCATAGCTAATTGTAAGGCATACTTCATGCACCTCTGACTGATATTTCAAGCTCTTATCTTCTCAGGTTTCTGTACATTCGCTTCATACGTTCGAACACGTAAACTCCAACACCTAACCGATCCTACAACCTCGCTATATTTCTTCTCCTGATTATACAGAGAGAACATTCACACTTTCGTTCACAAGTTTCTTAATTCGATCTCTGTGTTCTACTGGTATACAACGAAATAATTAATTACAGTAATAATCCTTGCAGTACAATATTCCAATATCCCTTAACCACAAGTATTCTCATGATCATCCCGGCAATTCTCACCGACCTCCCATACCACTTTGATCAAACACCAAACAATACCAGCCCCCTGAGCAGCCATCAAAGTTTCAGCGTTCGATTCTCCGGAAAAACACGCGTTACCACTCAGAGTCCGATCAAAGATTCAAGGAGGAAGGCTGCGCGTTTCCGCGTATAAAGATGTTACGCCAGTGTACCCCGGTGGCCGTTTCTCGTTCGACCTTATCGCCGCCCGGCATCTTATTCCCTAAACACGCGGACCTAATATGTATTTTTAATCAGTGCTCGAATCGCGTTCACCAGCCTCTCCACTCAAAGCAACTCCACCACCACCGCCATCGCCCCTCGCTTCTTTTCGTTCCGTCTTTCCATTCGACTTGCCTGGGATCCTATTCCCCCAGGAGGAATTCGCAGCGCGGGGACTTCCGAGCGAAATTCGATATTCGCAATTTCGCCCGACTGTCACCAGAATCGAGAGGGAAAGGCTCCTCGTTTGTTTTCCATCGACTCTTCGCCGCTTTCCACCAGCACTGGTCTTTCTCATTCCTCGCTACCATTCTCTCTCTCTCTTTTTTTTTCCTTTTTCTTTTTTCGTTTCCCTTGGCCACGTCGTCGGCTGGCTCGATTGAAAGAAACCCGCTTCCGTTTTCGCGAACTTCCACGGGAACTTTTTCTCCCTCACCTGTGCTTGATTCGAAGTCGCCTTCGAGAGAGGAGGGTTGCTTCATGGGGGAACGAATCGATAAACGTTAGTACGTTTTTGGAAACTTCGGAGAAGATTTAACGGGTGACCTGGCTTGATCTATCATACTCTTTGAATAATGTTCGGTCGTAGAGAGAATTTTTGTCGAAACGCGGCTTGGTAACTCAATTATTTTCCAAACGCCTTACTTAAAGATCCACACACTGTGTGTGAGGCCCAAAAGAAGAGTACCAGCGCAACTTTGCCATAAAATATTTGCCAATTACACAATAGTATAACTTTTATAAATAATTTTCCATTCTCGTGTACCACAGATTCACTAAGAACAGAAATAGTGTTTAAAAGACAAGCTCAAACATCTCCAAAACTCGTATGCTAACACATACGACATTTATAAAGCAGCTGACGGACACGTAAGTAGCATTTGCAATATACATAAATGTACGTAATCGTTCAAACAGAGTTTTAACTTGCTATTTTACGTATCAAAAATACAATCAATTATTTTATAAATACGAACGACTTTGCTCAACACAAGCGGTGAAGTTAGCGTTGTTCAACGCAGTGATGAAAAATGGGCAACGTAAAGTAGAAAATTGTACGAGATACTTTTTGCACAAGCATGCACTGCGAAATTTTGAAAACACCGTTCATCTTTCCGTCGTCGTGTCGGATTTGTACGAAGAATTCCATCGAAAGTCAAGCGACACGCTTTCATTTTTCCATCGTTGCTACAAAATCTCATCATACCCGGAATCTTCTCATTCCGTTGCCGGATGTTCCGACCAATCGTCCAAAATCCAGAAACAGCAGAGAGACCCCAGCAGTACGAGCGAACTAGCCGAGCGAGAGCTTTAATTGAAGTTCATTTAAAGCGACGCGAATTAATTCAACGGGAAATTGAATCGAACCGGCGACATTAAATAAATCGCAGTGCACGCCAGAGTAATCTCGCTCGTTAATTAGAGGACCGTTTCGCCGAGTTTTTAAGGTGCTGTCTATCTGTTCCCTGGCTCTTCTCCTCATCATCTACCTCTAGGTAGTTCTTCCTTGTTTCCTCGTCTCCTCTTTTCCTCGTCGTTGTCCCCTTTTGCTTGTTTCGCGTGTACCCACCCACCTATACCGCGCTGTTATTTGGCGGATGGAAACGATGCATTGTGATGTCTTGTCACGCCGCTTCAAGGCTCTTCTGCCCGCGGAATATGTGTGCCGGCACCGCTTGTCGAAGAACAAAGAGGCAGTTTTCACGGTCAAGGCCATCTTGGTCATCGACATCGGCATGTATATACGTAGAGGAAGAAGGCTTTTTATTCGTTCACCGACCACGTCCAAACGGGCCAGACGTTCTTGTACCTCGTTATTAGCACGATTTTTCTTTTTCGATGGTATACAGTTGATGGACGAAATACAGTTAAGTCGTAAATTGGTCAGATATCAAAGTATATGTAATTCGAGCATCGAAACAGCAGTTTGAAGGAGAGAAAAAGCTGAATTCTCGTTCAGAACTGTTCAATGTGAACTGAGAATTGTTTCTTCTGTTGTGGTATATTTGAAAAATTTATAGCTACAGGTTAATTCTTATTAAATTTACTATTGAACAAAGGGTGACAGAAAGCTGATATCGTGTAACTTTAAAAAATTTTAAATATCAATTTACGAGTGATGTATGTATTTTGAAAAATATATTTCTTCCACGGACTATACCACAAGACCTTACTCTTCTCGTGATCTATACTACTTTTCTTCCTTCGTTTTTTCTTTGGTTTCCTTTTCGTGTTTCTCGTTGCGAGTTGATCGCTGTCCTTGCGGTTTTGATAGGACTACGGTCGAGCAGAGAGGAAGGAAGAATAATGGTGGATATATTTATAAAAATGCTCAAACGTGCCCTGATAGCGTTCTACCAATTACACATCGAGCTCTCACTGCGTCGATAATGAGGTATTATTTTCCTCTGGAACGAGATTTTAACCGGGACGAGCTTATGGGTAATCGATGGGAGTATTGTTGGCTTGGGACAGATCTGAAGAGATGAGAGGTGGACGTGGATAAACGGCAAAAAAGTCTGAAGTTTCTTCGTTGGCCACGGTCTGGCTGTTTCAACGCGGCTGATTCTCATCTCATACAGAAAAATTGTCTCATTGACTTCGCGGTTGGAAAAACCGTTGGCAGATTAAACGAGGACCACGTCGACTCGTTCGAATTAGAAGTGCAACGGTGAAAACTATTGATGAAACGAAATTGTCACGTCAATTAACCGATTTTTCCATTGTCTGAAGTTTCGATCTGATGAATGGAATTTTAAGACGGTGTCGATTAATAAAAGACGCTAAAAAGTTGCACCAAAATCTGTTTCTCTTTTTTTTTTTTTATTTTGAAAGATTGAATTTCAATTTAATTTTGTACGCAAGTGTAAATATAAAGTATGTGCACGTTTATGAGGATGATATTGCGTTTCTCTGAAGTGTATCTACATGATACCCAACACTCCAGATACCATATTCATGCCGGATATCCGAACTCTCCCCCCTCGGGATTTTTCTCCAACGATAAGAAGAATCGCATTGTCCTTTCCTGTTGATTTCGATGCTATCTTACGGATGTTCGCATTTAATTATCGTACAAGCGATACGACAATACAATTAAATTTACAACGTACATTTTTATTATATGTTACGATAACCTTGAGGACGGTGAAATCCACTCTCTAGAGTGAAACTAACGAAGTTAAAAATTCACTGTTTCACATGATAAAAATATTGTGTCAGTGGAGTCTGTGCAGAAAATGAAAATTCACGTATTTTAAGTTATTTGTCTATCGATGTCAAGCAATAAATAGACTCCATTTTAAATCCTTCATTTCTCCGATATTCGAATCTTCCTTCTCACCAAAATTGACTGCTCACTTCTCGTTTGTTAGTCAAATAATCCAGGAATCTAACGATTCGAATCATCAATCCTTTCTATACAGAAGAAGTTTGATATTCAACGTAATTTCTCCATCCGCGACTGTGACTTTCGATCAAGGCCGTTTCTGTACATCTCCGTTCCAATCTCGCAGCTATCGATTGCAAACGACGATACTCTATTCGATACTTTTCGTGGCCCAACCTCGAACCTCATCCTTAGACAATTTCGCTTTTACGATGTTTTTCTTCCAACTACTAACCTGTCCAAGCCCGATCTATACACACACACTCTTGTGAATCTGCTGATCGATCGTTTAAATACTTCCTCCAGGGCAATATCGTTGCGGATAATTGTGGCTCGCCGACACGCCGTGTTCTTACGAGCTTTTTTCCCTGCTTTTAAACACCTTCGAGAGCTTGTTGAAAGCGGATGGTGAATCGCATGCACCTCGTCCACCGCGGCAAGTTTCTCCCGAGACTTTATCGGTTTCGTGTTGGTCAGAAAGTTTTCGACGATATTCGTTCATAATTACGACGCTGGCCAAGTCGCGCCCCGCGTGTACATCGATCCAATTCTATCCTACTTTCCACAACGAGTTGCAGTCTCTGGAGAGAGGGTCTGGCGAACGGATATTGGAATAGACGAAAATGGACTGAAGCTCACGCTTCAACCATCTACTCTCCTTCGTCGTACACTTTCTGTATTATATCCTCTCGCCATCTCTGCTCGTTTCTTTTCCCTTTTTATCTACTTTTATTTTTCTTTTTGCCGTTCTATTTTTGTTTTTATCGAGGAAATTCTACTTTGTTTTCTTTGAGGAAACTTTGTGGATTCTGTCCATCTTCCGTGGTGTTTTTCGCATGGATCTTTGCCTTATCTTGTCTCTGAATATTCTTCTTTGAGTATTTTTGTTGAGAATATTGAATTGGAAATTTTAATCTCAGACCTTTTATGAATCCTAGTAGTCTTAGTGTGTTTTTTAAATTGTTAGGTTTGATTAAAAAGTGTGTATAGAAATATACCTAGAAGTAGAAGACAAGAATAGGGTGATCCAAAACAATGAAGATTATTCTGAACATTAAACTAGGTGTAGAAATAAATTCCTACAATCTCAAGCTGACATAATCAATACAGTCATTCATATCGAAATATTCGCGACGATATTCACGAGCTGACAGAAAACTGGCGAAGAATCATCGATAATAATAGAAGTTATTTTGACGATCGATTTATTTCCACTCCTTTTGAATAAAACTTTGCATTCAAAAGTTGGAAAAAATTTATTTCTATATCTAATAACTTCCAAGTCACACGGTGTCATAGAGAATTAAAACACATCTGAGAAACAAACAAATCATACTGCAAATTACCACAATATCCCTAGCTATTCCTACAATTTTCCCAACACGTTGCAAACCCGATCACGGGTATTTACAAATCTACATAGAATCACCGTATCGCGATTCCAATTCCTATCTCGAGTCTCGCCAACTGCATCGAATGTTTACGAACGATCTTTAATGACCGCAACTTTTTACCTCCGCCGATTACGTACTTTATCTTCCGCGAGGGAAACATCCTGGACCGCATGTAGTCGTCGCGAGAACGCAAGAAAAGCCGACCCGTTGCCACGCGAAGAATCCCCCCGCGTTCGCTTTATCTCCCTATCAAACTCGAAAACCCAGCGTTCGCCATGGAATACTTGTTAATTTCTTCGTCGCGCGAGGATCACGCGTCCTTGGCAATTCCTTTAGGAATGCTGAACACGCGCCTACGCTCCGACAAAGTGACACCAACCCGCGGACGACGCAACATGGGCTCTGTGTTACAAGAAAGCAATAAGCAACGTTGTTACACGCTGTGCGAGAACGCACGTTCGAGCAACATTGTACGTGTTCGCGAGCGTGAGCCACTTTAACGCTTGACGCGTGTCTGGTGGACAGACAGACGTTTAATACCTAAAACCATACTCAACCCTCTTTTTACGACCGCGTGTCATTCGTTAACGAATTAATATTTTTTCCCTGTGGAAAATATAGCTGACAACAGGCTGAACGTCTCCATCGTGAGCGTGATTTTTGTACCGGTTTGTAGAGGGTGATGATGCTCTTCGTTTTCTTCACCTTTTATCCATACGATTATATACCATCGCGTGCTGCACGTTTCGAGGGCTTCTTTTACCTGCTTTCCTTAGCTTTCAACCCTTTTAACTGCGAAAGGTGTGCAAGAAAATACGGTGTAACAAAAGTTACGTAGAGGCTGAGTTTAATCATTTATCGTGATATAATGGAAGAGTGAGGAAAAAAGAGATAAACGTGATGTATTCATAAGTTGGTAACTTTGCCGGCGTGTAACGTGGAATGTTGGAAATATTTCGAATTAAATTGAACACTTTTGCAATCTGAGTTTACACACTTTTATTATATGTATATCGTAATAGTGTATATATACATATATATAGATATACGCTGAGAAATTTCTACCGAATGTAATACATTTATTGTTACATTAAATTGATACCGTGTTTGAACTGCTGAAAACTAAACAGAATATTGCGAATTGATTTTTCTCGCGTAAAATGCATACGCGTTTCTGTTTTTAACGACGCACTTCGGTCTATGCGAAAATCGTGTTGCTCGTGGCGAATCATTTTCTGTTAAACCGTTAATTCTATTTTATGGGATATTTATTTATATCTGGCTGGATATGTTAGAACTGCATAGGATCGAGGAATTCACACGCTAATTTGATTTTTAATTTTTCCTCGTGGAATATTTATCTCCTCAGCTTGTCCGTTTGAACTTTATGCGTAATATACTTATTAAACGGAAGTTGGATTAATGATCATACAGGATCAACTACGATCGGAGATACTTAAAGATAATCAACTCTCATATAACAGAATTCTTTCGCGTTTAATATCCCCGTCGTTAAGGCTCGTAATTTTTCTAGCAATAACTTCTTTCAGTCAGCAAAACTAGGTACAACATGATCATAAACCGTCAAATGACTGATATACGCAACATTCTACACGTCTCACGGTTACCGATGGAAATAACATTGACACATATGCTTCATGCGCCGTTGATCAAGGATTTAGATCTATATCCACCGAAATTGCTACCTTAATTTCAAACAAGTTCCACAACTGCATATCTTTCGTATTACATCACATTCCTGATACGGAGTGAAAGAAAAAAAAAATTTAACTAATCCTCTCAAGACTTACTAAACGAGAAACCACACCGTTTTCACGGAGGCAGCGAACCTCCTCGAAAAGCCACTACCCTCAATCACGATGATCCCAAGAATCGTCTTCGAGCGCTCATTCACCAGGAGAGAGAGCATCTACTCTCTTCAACCCGTCCCACTGTCCCCGCAATTTCCGTCGTTTCCATGCTCGAATTCCGAACACACAAGAGGCCGGAACACGCGCAGAAACCGGCGGAAGTGGCGTGTGCACGCACGCAATTCGTCGTTCGCGGCCGTGAAGTCGACGATCCTGCACTCCTCTCTTCTACCGGCGAGTGAATTCGAAAACGCGAATTCGCTTCAGCCAAGTTTCCGCCCCTTTGTACGCGCAAGAGAAATAGAGGATTTCTGTAGAGTTAGAGAAAGAGAGAAGTACAGAGGTAGAGGGAGGGAAGGGATGGGTTGGCAGGAAAGTTTCCGATGAATCGGCACACGGTATTGTCCCAGATACAGAGAAAGAAGCCGGATAGAACGAACGAAACGGAGGCGCACACGAAGGGAAGAATGGAGAACAGAGAGAACGATAGAGGAACGAGACAATGAGGCGGTGCTTTATTATGTTCCGGCAGTCCTAGAGACGATCCTCTCTCTGTACCAACTACCCTCTCTGTCTGTCTTCCTCTTCTTCGTTCTCCTCCCTTTCTATTACCATCGCCGTTACCGCCGCCGCCGTTGCTGTTCGTCGCTTCTCTCTATCTGGTAGCATTTGCTTTCGACTAATTAAATCGCGTGTATAGTCTGTTGTACGGCGATCGATCGAATCTATCCTTCTCTCTCTCTTTCGAGAACGAAATGAGCTCTCGCCCTGCAGCGCTGTTCATTAATTTCTTCCTAAATGCGCCAGTATCTTTACTGAAATTTCTCTCTCTTTCTGACTGTCTATCTAAGTTGTATCTCTGTCTAACATACACTTTTTCTCTCGATCTACGTGTACGTGTGTTTACGTGTATTTTCTGTCGTTCCTCGACGTTTTCTCTCCGATCAGAGGGTGCCATAGTCCCTCTCTAACTCCCTCACTATTTCTCTTCGTCGAATAAATCGGGATAAACGGGGCTCGTGTGTGGCGACGTTTCATCTGTCGCGCGTGTACCCTCGTCGGTTCTTTGAACGCTCGAGAGATTTCGAGGGAGAAGAGAGAAAGAGAGAGAAAAAGAGAGAAAAGTCTGCCGATATTTTCGCGCGTGGGTATCGGGCCAGGCAGCCTCCACTTGGAAAAAGTTTACCGCCGCTGAAAATCTTGAAACGAAAGAGCTCACTTCGGCCAGTGTCGTTTGTACACCGGCCCGCTTTCGAACCAGCACGTTTCTCTTTGTGGACCCGCGTTTCCGCCGATGTTTTTTCAACTTGCCTCCGGCCCGTTAGCGGGAAAGATCGTTACCGTGTACCATCGCCGTCATCGCTGCCAATAAGGGAATCTTTTTGATGACAAACTCACTCACCAGTGCTAATCGCGCGAGGATATATCAGTTAGAAAGACGATTTCAGTGCACGATTCTTGGAACAAGGGATTTTTTGAAATTTGCTGGTTCTTTAGGTGTTGTGATACTTTTAGTGTGTGAACGATTTAGAATTAAATACTCAGCTTCAAATGTTTATTGACTGTAAGAAGTGAAAATATGTTCACAGTGCTTTAAAGTTTAGGTTTCTTCGTAAAGTAAGTTGCGCAAAGAGCCAATAATTCCTTTTTGTGTTAGACAGCACATAATTCTATTTAACCTTTTCACTACGACAAATTTTAATACGTGAAAGATGAATGTTAAATTCTTAGGAGAATAATGCTTCTTTTCAGAATTCGGACGAATTTCTGCCTCAATTAATCTATCGTTTTATAATATTATATAATACAAAACTCGTGATAAGAACCATGTTTAAATTGCAAATTACATTCGCAATGAAACTTCATTGCAATTGTAAATTTGGCTCGCGAAATTAGAAGCCATTAGTCATAAATCACGCGTATCATTTTCGAATTTTCTACTACTTAACGTTACAGCATTCGCAGTAATCGTAAAAAAAAAGTCGTAAGATAAAAAGTTTAATATTCCGATGTAATCTCTCGACTTAGTTTCAAAGTCTCTCTAAAAGTTTTACACTTTATACGGCATTAAGTAATGCTAATGAGAAACGTTTCATTGTATTATAAACCATGTTCCACAGAGTGTTAATTTATCTCATAAATCATTTTCCACCAGTCCAAATCTATTTCTATTTTCTATCTTTTTCTTTTCCTCTTCTTCAATTGACCAGAAAGAGAGAACGCGTATCATCGAAGAATATGCATCGATCGAGAGTTAAAGCAATCACGATTAAGAAGAATAGATAGCAAGGAGATAGAGGGGGTTGAGATGGTAAAACGCTTAAACGATACAAACGAGGGATTCCAATATTTCCGTATTCGAACTTAATGGACGCCGTTTGCGTTCCTCGGTTTTCCCGTTGTCCATCCCCGCAAATGGAAAGTCCCGTAATGCGAAAAATAGTGGAAGTGGCGTGCAAGAGTGGAAGTCTCGCGTGGAGTGATATTAATGCGAAGAAACGATCTCCCTTTATGCCTGGAGACGGATCCATCTCGCTTCTGACTCCATTAAAAGTGATTTCTTTCTCGGCGACAACGACGCGAGATGTAAAAAACGGGAGAAAGAGGGGAAAGGAGGGAAAAGGAGACAGATAGAAGGAGAGGGAGAGAGAGAGAGAGAGAGAAAGAGGGAAAGAAGGAAAAAGGAGGAAGGGAAAGTAGGAAAAGGAAAATACCACGACGAGACGCTATTCCTGGTACATTCAGCCGCGGAAAATCTCGACGAACGAATGCCTCGTAATTGATGGACTAAATATTAACATTTCATCGTTTGCGGACGGATGAACGTCTCCGTTTCCTCTCCTTCCCTCGCCTCGTCTCACCCCTCGTTCCACAAGGTGGTTTTATACGATTATTTGTCCGTGAAAGATTCTTCGATCTTGCCTGCTCTTGCGGCCGGAACAGGAGGAGGAGAAATGAAATCAGGGTAAAAGCGTTATTCATATATTTTTCGCCGGATACAACGTCCGATTTCGTTCTTTATTTTCCCCCGTCATGTTTGCTTTTAATTCGTCGCGTATACTCCTATGCAACTCCGCATCTAGATTTTACTCCGTGTGTGCAAGCTGGAAAGCCGGTGTAAATACTTTATAAGGTAGTTATAAACCATCGGTGTATTATTGTTTTTGTGTATGCGCTGTTTGATACTTATCTTACTAAATTTGCCAAAAGCTAACGAAATTAGCTAATTAAATTCAGATTAACTTTTATTACATACAACGGGTATTGTATGAATTGTTCAAATTATTCATTCGAGGATATATTTAGATACAATTTCAACAGAATAATATGATCTCTAAGGTAAGATGTTTGCCTCTGGCTTCGCAGTGAAGTTTTGCGATTTCAGTCGTCTAGGAATTAAATAAAATAAATGCAAAATCCTAGAAAAAATTATTCAACATCCATTGCTGAATTTTTTACGAAATAAAAGGAAAAATGAAAGGACTATAAAACCGTTCTTTACTAGCTTATTTTATCCCTGTGATAAGATAATCAAGAAATTGTAAAAGAATTGATTAAATTATATTAAAAAGACACAGTATTGTAGGACAATGAAAACTATAAAAAAAAAAAGTCTTCGTAGGTAGTAATATTGATAGCAAATTTAAGGACGCCTCGAGTTACTCATTCAGTCGGTATGCTTGAGTATAGTCGGTGTCGTAAATCTTTTTTAATTGTTTTGTCTGTCACTTAGACTCATTTTACATTAAACTGTTCTTTTTTTTTTGTAACCTAACTTGAACAACGAATGGATAAATAACCTCATCCTACAGTATATAAAGTTCCAAATGCGTGGGAAAAGAAAACTGTGAACGTGCCTACCAACAAAAAAGAGAAACGAAAATTCTACCGAAGGAACGTGTTCATTTTCCTCCAATCGAAACACTAAATCGTATCCTCGTCTCGATCACAGCAAGCATCTGCTCACTTTTCCCACAATATACGCTGGCTCGAAGGAAATCTTCTCACCTTCTCACGTGCATCGTATCCCATCATTAAAGGCCAGCAAATAGTAATTCTAAGTAGCCACTGAAATATCGCGTCTTCGAGACCTGAATTCAAGTTGTATCGCCGTTATTATACCAGTCGACGTCGTTTAATCGACCATTGCTGATACTATTAAATTCTCATCCGCAGACCAGATCTCTAGAGGCCGGTTTTCTCTTAAGGTGATTCGTCGCAGAAATTCGTTACGCCGTGTATCGCTATCGAAATAGAGCAAAATGATTATGCTTTCAACTCTGCTCTAGCAGTAACGGGTGTTCAAGGTCTCGTACAGCTAGTACACCGATAAATATATCTTCTAGATCGCGTTCGCCTTAGCTCTTAGCGCGAAGGCAAACTCTGCTTGACAGATGGTCAGGGGTCGGTCGTAATTTATGTTACGAATTTGTCGCTCAAACGAGTCGAATGACTTATAAGTTAGTTAGTGGAGTTTATACAGACGACAGGGTTATTAATACGACGCGGCCCGCGGAGACGATGAATTATAGAGGGCCCTGCTGTCGACGTATTATGATCGGCAATTTAGTTTGTCTCGTGACCCCAGTTAGACGATAAATTCGTTTCGGTTGACTCTGCTCGTCGTGCTTGACACGTCTTCGATAGGTGGAAAGAAGATTATAGACAGTAGTTGATTTTGTGATATTGAAAGGGGTAAAACGTCGAATTATTGCAAATATTGTTAGAGTATACTTTGTTCGAACAGTTTCAGGACAAATCGAATGATATATAAATTATTCAACAAAATATTCAATATAATCTCTGCTGCTTTTATATACATTTTTCAGTTCATAAATATTGAAATACCTATTATGTTCGTGCAGAAATTATTATATGATTTTACATTTTTTGGGTGAAAGCAGGTATCATATTAGTTTCTAACATTTTTCGCGTAAGTAGATTATGAGAAAAAATATAAGGGAACAAAGTTTCGTTACTTTTTACACACAATACGATGGTTTGAAGAGATTTTTTAAGTTTGCAATGATTTTCATGTATAATGACGATACCATACATCTTTTTTTTATTTATTTTTTTTTTTAATTGATAGCAGTAAGTCTGTTTTATATTATATGACCCACCACAAAGCCATTTTAAAGCTAAATTTGTCGCATAATCAACGACACTTGGTATTAGGATCTCATTTTTATGTTAGCACTTCAAATAGAAATAGATATTCAAAAGTTGTCCTATTCTTAGAACTACCCCAACAGAACAGCAGAATTTCGCAGAAGCAGATAGTTCGAATTTTTCGGGTGGTGTAATTTTTGCAACGTGGAAATTTCAGATTCGATAATTTCCCGTCGATACGGAGCATCAATCATTTCGCTGGTGTAAATAAACCTCGGAACATCGGATGTTATTGGTGCACTACGGGCAACAATATTAATGTAACATTTTAGTCATCAATCTTTACTTCTACCTCTACGAAAGATTCTCGGAAATAGATCAATTATCTCTGACGTGTATATACCGGGCTTTAAGTAAAAGTAAACAGGCGTAGAATTTAATATATTTTAAAATATTAAAATCTATTAGAAGAAGAAGAAGAAAAAAAAATGGAACGAGCTACAAACACCAAAAATCATCGAAGTTTTCGATGCTCAGTTCGATCCCACGTCGCATCTCCCTCGTCAATTTGAATTATTCAGATCGATAATTGATTGTGCTCGAGAACGTGTCGTAATTGGCGGAGACGATGTCTTTATTATCACGGAAACATATTCTCGTTCCCCTCCTGTCGTCGTCCTCCTCTCTTTTTCTCTCGTACGCGTGTTTGCACAACTCGTGCCGCTCATTAAAATCACTCGATGCGAATATTCGAAAGGGCGAAGAAGACAGAGACACGGTGGACACAGAAGTTGGTGAAAAAGAGAAAGAAGAGGATAGAGGGGGAATAGACAAGAAAGAGAGCTTCCACCAGAGGCAACATCGGCGACGGCATCGAAGTCTGCGAAACTTTGTGAAACTCTACTCGTTACAGGCGAACGAAACGAGAGCTTACGCGAACGAATCATTACGCTAATTAATTACTTTGCCTGGCGCCCGCTCGAAAAGAGACACCGCGCACGCAAATCGTTTCTCTCGCTCTCTCTCCCTCTTTTTCTCTTTCTCTCTTTCTCTCCTCTTCGTTCACTTCTATCAAACGCCCTCGCTTCTCCCTATTTCTCTATTTTCTCTGTCTTTTCTCGATTTTCCCTCTCCATCCCAGACCTCGTCACGGGAGTAGTCGTCGTCGACGTGAACGTCGATATTTCATACGCGAACGAGCACGCGAAAACTCGCGCCAGGAACACGTTAAATACCGAAATTACCGGAATCGCGACGGGAATAGGCTTCAACCCTACCTTCATTTCGAGCCGCGATATAATGGCCACTTGCTGCGCCCTTTACCACGGATGCTCTGTTCTACTGGCGCCTGTGACTTCAACGAAACTGTGCCTCGATCGAATATGATTATCGCAGATGGAGAAAGTATTTTTACGGTGTTTCTTTATGGTTTTAATTTTTGTGTATTAATCAAGTGGATTTAAATATGTCGATGCGTTGACTAAATAATTCGTTGCACACTTATACACTAATACAATCGCTGATAAATATTTAGCTCACTCGTTGGATTTAACTTGTTTTGTAGCACTCCGTAAAAAATGCATGTGTATTTTTTAAGTATATCATATGTTTAAGTAAAGAAAAAAATTACATAAAATTTGTAGAATTCGTACAATTGTCCATAAAATACAAATGTATGAACAATTTCGAATGAATTTTGATATGAAATAATCGTCCAAATCTACAAAATTTTAGCTCGATTGTAAAGGAACGGCTATCGATGGAATTAAATGCAGATTTTATCGAAACGAGTACCTTGTTGTGCAAATACATTGTGCAATACTTCCTCTAATCCGTGATATGAATTAAAAATAGTACATTCGTCGAAATCTGTTGATGGTAATTTTCACTTTCAATTTCTTGAGATAACGGATAAGATTAGAAGGGTTGATGAAGATTTTCCCGTTCAGCACTCTTGTTTTTCTTCATTTTTCGTTTGTTTTCCTTTCTTCTTTTGTTCACGGTTACGTGAAATGATAGTGATGGGCGAGCGATATAGCTCGGTTGCGTGGAAATCCGTGGCGAAACGGATTTTATCGTCCTACTTCGTGCCGACAAGACACCTCGGAAGAGTTGCACGCGATTCCGACGTTTTCGTAACACTTTTAACACGTAACTAGTCATCGAGGTAATTGGTGAACAAAGTGAGAAGCATATTTCATGCTATATTACTGGTGTCCGGGAGATTTAGACGGAAACTGAGTGTCGGGAGTAATCGACGTTGAGAGTTCTCCATTTCTTTCTTCCCCCTTTCCCTTTCGAGCATCGCACTTCATATTGAAACTTTCAAACGTTTAAATACCTTTACATTGTCGAACGTACATTGCGACATTCCCGATGAACCACTTTTTCTTCTCCATTCAATTACGTTAATTAACCGAATACCGTAAATAGCGGAAAATAAAATGCAGTTACACGTGCTACAGTACAAACGTTTTCACTGTTTCTCTTTACGCAACCACGTTTAATTAAACACAAACAGTAATAAGCAAACGCGAAATGTTTATCAACCATTTACATACAAACACTCCAACAACACGATATTCATTATCGTTCATAGTCAATCAAACTTTATAAACTTTAGGTGTTTGTAAAATTTTCTTTCTAAAAAATTCATATAATTCGTTCGTAAATCAAGGATTACGAGGATACATTCCTTCCGTGTAATTCCGTATAATTCACTGAATCGTATAAAAATATATGTCAGAAAATTTGTCAGACATCATCAGCAACGATTTCCCCAGAAATATTTCTTCCCTCGTCCATCACACCTCGTTCAATTTCGTTCCTATGGACCCTTGAAAAAAATATCCAAATCCTCCCTCTTACACGTCCACCTCGATGCTTCATCAAATAACAACAAAAGGCAATGCGATACACCTTACCACCTTCCAGACTACCGAATAAAACCCTCGAGTAACGCGCATACGTTCGCAAAGGGGGTGTAAGGTCAGATTTACTGCGGCTCGATATTTCCTCGCGCGAGCAATATTTCCCCAGCGCGGTCGTTCGTTTCGCCGGTCACCTTTTACGCGAAAGAGCAGCCCACAAAGTGATACACGCGTTCTCGTCCTCCTCCACTACCCTCTTCTTCTTCACTTCCATCCCTAGCGAGCCTCAATCCTCACGAGAGGAAGAGGGCTCACGTAGAAAATGGCGATTCCTTTGGATTTTCGTGCTCGTCCACGTCGTATTTCCTACCCTTCCCTCTGCTATCCTCTTGCAACTAGAGAGAGAGAGAGAGAGAGAGAAAATCCTGAGATGCAATAGGGGGCAGAAACGTTCCTGAGGACAGCTGCCATCCTTCGTTCGTGCGAATCTCGATGGTAAGTTAGCGGAGTAGAAGGTAAACTCAACGATGGCTCGCAAGTGGACGCGCTCTCCTCCTCGTCACGATTCCGCTCACGGTCGCGCCATTTGTCTGAAATCGCATAACGCTTACACAGACACACCGGTGTGTGTCTGGCTACTAGCTCCTCCGTGGCTCGCTTTTCCACTCTGTTTGCCTCCCAGACCCCGCTTTCTTATTGTCTCTCCCCGGGGCCTCACCCCAACAGTTCTCACCGGGCTAGGATCGTTGCTCGTTTTTGCATTTTCCTGGTGGAGTCGATCGTAAATCGACGCCACGGGTGAAAGGCGAGGAGAGCTGTCTGTTTTTTTTTTCTTTTTATTTTAATTGCCGCTTTTTCTACGGTTTGGAAGTAGAAAGAATCTTCTAGAAGTAGAGATCACTCTTTGCTTTTTTCGTTGAACGATTGGAAAACGGAGGTGAGAGGATATTTTCAGAGAATCTGTAACGAAGTCTAATTCTCAATGTGTTCGTATAATCGTCCTCCTTCGTGAGAAAATTCTTACCGTTCCGTGTCGGTAAATGAGACGAGAAACATTCCTCGTGGAATAATCACATGCCTTTTTTCTTTTTTTCATCTCTTCCACGCGGAACCATTTAACAGTATATCATCTGCTTGCGTGAATGTTACATTTTTCGTGGCAACCCTCTATCGTGGAACATATACTTTCGAAATAATTTAAGAGGTATTCTGTATTTGTATTCAAATAACGAGGAACGCGCCTTTCGCATTATGTCGCTATCTCAATTAAAGAACATCTTGCTATTTCAATTAGGAACAAAGATGTTTTGATATTCCCTGAAATTTCGCTCGGTGCTTTTCCAAACCGGCCAAATATTTTTCCACCTCCATCGATCGCGACTGTCGGGCACGCATCAAATCACCGAGCAGTTTCGTCATTTCCAATCCCATTAAAAGCGCCCTTGCTGGCCGGCGTTCCACTTCAATTTCAGTTTACACACGCGCGATCCCTTTAAGTAGCTGACCAATCGAGCATCGGGCGTGTTTCTGATCCGCGCGAGCGGGCGATCAGCGGTCTCGAGCGGCGGCACGCTTTTGTAGAACCGGCAGGGAAGGGAATGGCGATGGGAAAGGGCCAGAATTTAATTGCAGCCTGGAGCAAAAGCTGGCAGGTATCAGAGTTTAGTCGGATAGATCGTTCCTCGTTATTGCAACGGGAGACACTGGGCTGCAACGACGTCGTTTGTAATTACTCCATCGCGGTAATTAAATTGCAGATACCGGCTACGGAACAGTTTCTGCATTACGCCGCGGCCGGCGGCCCTCCTCATTCACAGGGGCGTATCTAGAGGGGCCTAGACGCGTTTTACACGCATCAATGATGCCGCTAACGAATTCAGATACTGTCAAGCAACGTCGAACCCTTTATATTCTACCTCCTTTGTGTTCACTTTCTCTCTGTTCTCCAGTAGTTAGGCAGCATAGAGCACGCCTTTCTCTCCTCTTCGTGTTGCCATTCGACGCTGCAACCACTCTCTCGTAATCTTCGGAAACAATTATGCCTAGTTAATCGACCGACGGTCGTTTTATCGATTTATCAATCCGAAACGTTCTTTTCATGCCTTGTATAATCCACGTTGCACGATTACACTCCTTTTCATTTTCGAACGTTTATTTTTCTTTTTCTCCTTTCTCTCTCTCTCTCTCTCTCTCTCGTTTTTTTTTTTATCATCAGATGGTTCTCATCTTCCACGAGAACAATAGTCTACCAAGGGATTCCCGGTATACCCTTGCTTTCAAATTATAATACCACTCCAGTTTTACATAGACTATGAATCATCGCTGTCAATGGCAGACGTTAAACATGGTCACTTCGATTCTTTGATCGTAAATCAATACTCGCTTCAAAATCGTCTATGGATTATAGCAAACAATTCACAAAAGACTGTTGGAATAATAAAAAGAAGGAAAAAAAAGTAGGAAAGAAGGAAAAGAGAAAGAAGGGAGCTCAAAAAGCTCCCCTTTTCCGCATACCTCCGTGGACTCACGAACGAACGAACGAACGAAAGAAAGAAAGGGTGAAAAGGAGCAAGAAAATGTGGGGTGAGAGAAGTAGTAGGTGCACAGTGACCGGGACACAGGTACAGAGGAACGGGAAAGAGACGTTGAGACAGGGTGGAATGAGAGGGCGCGGACTCGCTTAAAGAGCCAAGCATACGAAAAACACATCCCTAGCGAAAGGGTTGAACCTGCGTGCGTGTGTGTGTGTGTGTGTGTGCGTGTATGTGTGTGTTCGTAAACGTACACAAGGGTTGGAAAGGTGTACACAGAGGAACGTGTGGAAGGTGTATCGCCCGCAGAGTTTCCAGATGGAGGGACGACACTTTCCTCTTTTTTTTTCCTTTTTCTTTTTTTTTTCTCCTTTTACCCTCATTATCGGCGCTGCTTTGAGGAGAGCGACGCTGTTTCGTGTGCAAGCCCGTGTGAACCAGGCATAAGGACACCGGGAAACGAAAGAAAAAGCAGGACTGGCCTCTAGACACAGGTACACGTGTACGTACAGAGACGATGGTTAGTATGTGAGATGGGTGGGAAAAAAAAGCTTTAATCGTTAGCGTCGATGCAGAGCTAAAAGCCTCGAAATGAGTGGAGCATCGCGAGCGGTGTCAGTGTTCATCGATGTTGGAGCAGAGGTGAAAGAGTACATAATCCACCCCTTCCCCTCTCTTACCCCTGGTTGCGGGCAAATATTTTTTCCCATTGCCCGTTCCCGCGTGTAATTCGCTGCTGTGCATTTTCGAAGGAAGGAATTGCCGATTTTTCGATTGATTGTTTCGACATTTTTTTCGAGAATCATTGTCGCTGATTGGAAGATTCGAGCGGTTTCAGTTGTTCGTCGGTTGATTGATATCATTTTGCGAATCGTTGTTCCTTGCTTTTCGCGGAAGGTGAAATACTGGGGGAGAGTTTAAATGAAGCGTCGCTTGTTTGTTGGATTTGTTTAATTATGATTAATGAACAATGAAAACAGAGATCGATGAATTCACGTGAGCAATAATTGTTGCTGTTTAAAGAACAATTTTTGTAATGTTCATCCTGTATATTTGAAGTTAATTATTTAGTTTGACAAATTATTGCAATTGATACAGCAACTTCTTTCGATCGTGTGTGCGTGTATTACGCGAAATACCGGAGATGAAATCGGCAAAATATACAGAGGGAATATTATGCAGGTATTGATAAATCATTCCAGCTATGCCGTTTATTTAATTCCGATGATAAATACGAATTGATAAATCAAGCTACGGTAGAGAGTTGATTGTGAAATTGTATTTAATAAATTTTCAGAGAATAATTATGACAAATGGGTAGATCTTCTTGAAATAAGGAATTAAGATATTCGGGAGCATAAATTAAAAAAAAAAAAAATTGTTTTCTTTGTCACCACACACGATTTCAATTTATCTGTTTAACTATCGATATTTTCGATGCAAATAGTTTTCTACTCTTGCAAGCAAATAATAAAAATAAATAGTTTATTATTCAAATAAATATTTATCCGACGAATTGATACGAACGTTACTATCATACTTTACTTTTAACAAACAAGCTTCGCAGAAAAGTAAAACGCCGAAACCAATCAGCTATCGATTTCCATTTTCACACATCGATCCCCCCTTATCTTCCTTCCACGTGCAAACGGACGCACAGTATAACTATCCGAGGTCGCAATCTCGATTCGAGTAATGGATTAGAGACGCGAAAGTCCACGGACTTTATCCCTCTTTCGCGGCTGTTTTGGTTAAACATCGAGCAACGGGAATTTCCGCGAGTATATCTCGCATCGACGCGAATCGATTCGCGTTTCCTCTATCCACACTGTAGTACACTGGAGGCCCGTAGAATTGCAGCTTCTTGTCGTAAATAACGGTATAATCCTCCGGCGCCTGGGCGTTCGATTAAAATCCGGCCGGCAGGCAGAGGCGGGCAAGCAGAGCCGGAGCACAACAAGAATTTTCTTCCGGAATTATTGTTATCGTCACGTATATTTCCCGGCGTTAAAGTCCCAGGTTAAATATCCGTTCGCGTTCACGCCACGCTCTACCCTCCAGCCTCCTCCGCCTAGCCCTGTGTCCGTGTATAAATTGAAAATTCCCCGGTGTATTTCAAAGTAATCTACGAGGTAAATTCTCCTGGGGCCAATAAAAATGAAACGGCCGAGCAAGGAAACGCTCTGGAGAACGCGCAACATTTTTCCCTTTCTTTCCCTCTCTCTTCCTGTCCCCCTTCTCTCTCTCTCTTTCTCTTTCTGTTGCTCTCTTTCTCTTTTTGGCTCTCTCTCTGGCTCTCTCCCGATCTGTGGCTCTCTTTCTCTTTATCACTCTCTTTTTGACTCTCTCTCGCTTTCTTGCTCTTTATTTCTCTCTCTTTGGCTCTCTCCCGGTCTGTGGCTCTCTTTCTTGCTCTTTGTCTCTCTCTTCCTACTCTCTTCTCTAGCTTTCCTAGCTCTGTCGCTCCCTTTTTAGCTCTTTATCTCTCTCTTTTTGGCTCTCTGGCGCTCTGTTGCTCTCTTTCTTGCTCTTTATATCTCTCGCTATTTCTCTCTCTGTCTGACTCTTTTTCTCACTCTCTCTCTGTGGGTCTCGATCTTGTCTTTTGTCTCTGTTCCCTCCAGAGCTGATTCCTCTACTCTTGTCTCTACCGTTTAATCGACGTGAGTCGCGTCGTGTTGCTCCGTCGGAGGTGAGCATTGTACCGACCTCTTCGTGTAGCTGCTTTGAAATTACGAGAACGAGGATATGTTTAGTCGATTTAATTATTCAGGTGAAAGGTCGACTAGAAGAATTGTATAGGTTCTTCTACAATCGCGGAAGTCCGGTATTGCTAGGATGCACGAGAATTTCTTTTTCTTTTTTTTTTAAGTGCCCTAGACTTCAATTCTTTCTCATTTTCGTATTACTTTGCTGGGTGTGCTTCGTTTTATCATTCGTATTCCATTAGCCTGCTGGAGTGAATTATAAGTTCTCGTTCGATTTATATCATCCTTCTTTTTTTTACGAAGTAATAAATTTCACTTGAGTCACGTTATTTATGAGTAGCAGAAAGTTACACGGTTCTCAGAGAAATGATTTCAGTCCGTAGAATATTGCAGCCTTTGAAGTTCGTTACTTTCTGTATGAAGTTTTATGGAATAAATACGTAATAAGTAGAAACTAATTTTACAGAATTTTCGTAGTTTAATAATATAATATACAATCTGTACATAAATTATATTACAGTTTTTATCAATTGTCCCATTTAACAAACAAACGTTTCGAAAGCTGTATCTGTTATTAGAATCACCACTTCGGAACCCATCAGAAACCATAACTCCCCTAAAAGGCCAAACCGCCGATATTACCCGAGATATCAATCTCATACTAAAATTTCAAGTACCATCGTCCCTAAACTAAGCCAAATAACAACCCGCCCTTCATCAATAATACTCGAGAACATCAAGCAGAATCATCATCCTCCACGTTCTTTCATCAAGCCGCTGGAAGCAAGGGTCATCGTGGGCCACGTGGGCCACAACGACGCGTGTATTTCGATCCTCGTTTCGGTATTACGCGTGAAACAGGCTATGAAATTGTGTCCGTCGAATTCAAAGGGGTTCGCTAATCACACCGGTTTAATGAGGAGAGGGATGGACACAGAGGGAGAGGGGAAACTGGTACTCGAGAACCTCCGACTTTAATTAGGGAATCCGCGTGGTACAGAATGACGACGCGGGGGATCGCGAAATTAACGTTGTCGTTGAAAAACTCTCGAGGTTACGAGAGCCACGAGCTGTCGTATCGGTGAATAATGCACCCTGTTTGCGAGCACGAAGGGGCTTGTGCGAGCACTCGCGAACAGTCGACGAATGCCGCCCCCGTTCTGTCGATCGGAGTTTGGATTTTTTGTTTTTTTTGTTTCGAGCCGTCGACGACGAGTCCTCCGTGAAGAGAGCAACGAAATCGAGTGCAAACAACGCGAGTAGCTACCAGTCGATTAATTGTTTCGTTTCTACCCCTTTTTTTCGCTATTTGAATTTTCTTCCCTCCTCTTGTTTTTTTTTCGCTTTTCTTCTTTTTTTTTCTCTTTTTTTCTCTTTTCTTCTTGTCGCGACGACAGTAGTGGGGTGGTAGACAGAGGCGGCACAAATTGGAGTGGTTTTCCGACGACGCACGAACACAAGGGCGCGCGGGATGGTTTCGATACGCGGCTTCGATTTAGGCCGGAACTTCGTAACCGGGCTACGAGTGTTCTGAATTTTTTAGGTCGCTCGATGTCGACAACTTTCTTGAAAGTTAACCGCCCTGTAATCCCAGCTGCTTCCTCTTCTTCTACTTCTTCTTCTGTTCGTTGGTGTGTGTCGAACGGGAACAGCTTTTTTTTCGATGAAACTGGATGAAACTATCAGGAAGATGAAACTGGGGAAACATTGACGCTTTGAAATGAGCGTGTTTGCATGTGTAACGCGGTACTCTCCCGACGGTTTATTAATTGTACCTTTATCTCGGCGGATGCATACGTTTTTCTTGTAATCGAAAAAGATTTCACCACCATCCCGAGTGAAATGCGGTTTCACGGTTTGTTTTTACCGCGTGGAGTCATTTCCTAATGGAAGAACCTGGTGATCGTTTCGTGGTTTCTGGGTTATTTCTGATTTAGGGTCGTTGAATTCTTTAAAACCCAGCGATCCTTCTTTACGTCTCGAGCTTCCTTTCCTCAGCCCTCGTAATCCTCTTTACTTTTTTGATTTTTTAATCGTAACTTTTGTAGCAACATTTGACAATTGTTTTCCCTTATTTTTTCATCACTGTTGCTGACTATAAGAGTTTTTAAGTGTGTTTCGTCTCTGTGGAAACTTTTTCCGCGCATTTTCTCTGCAACTCGAACGCGTTAAAATTCCTCTCTCGAATTTGAAAATCTCGAGTCCAACAAAATAGTCTTTACCACGCTTATAACTGCAAAAATTTATTTAGATCAACGCTGCAACTCGAACGCGTCAGTATTTCTCTTCGAAGTTTGAAAATCTCGGGAGCAAACTGTTTTTGCCACGCTCACGACTACAAAATTCATTTAGATCAACGGTGCAATTCGCGCTGCTCATTGTCTGCAAATGACGGTAGCCGTTTATCGGAATCAAGACGAAAGAGATAGAGAGAGGGAGAGAGACGTGATCGTGTCGAGGAATTTTCAACACCCTGACCAAACGGCATCGCGACGACGGAATACAAATGCGCCGGTGGCGAGCCGCGATCGTAATGACAATC
The DNA here is from genome assembly GCA_951804975.1 of Anthophora plumipes. NCBI lineage: Eukaryota > Metazoa > Arthropoda > Insecta > Hymenoptera > Apidae > Anthophora > Anthophora plumipes. Next base: position 15,844,494 of record OX638116.1, on the reverse strand, counting down.
GCGTTGTTGCGACACGAGATCACGCGATACCGCGTTATAGAGAATGTTATGGTAATTCAACACCATGACGTCGGTGTATTCTCGTGGATTATCGCGTTCATTGTGCAGTGCAACGTTTCTGCTCACTCTTGACCACGACTTATTGCGATCTTGTCGCGGAGCATCCAGCATAATTTGTTATTGGAAACGTGTCCGCGTGAGCACGCGTTCCCTCCGATTTATCCATTAATATTTAACAAGCTCGAATCGTTTTGTCGTTTTCGTCGATCAGTTGCTGCGTCTTCGCCTTACGAGCATTCCGTTTATAGCCCGATCGAGCGGAAACGATCGGAAACCTGGAAAGGAATCGCCAGTGCTCGAAGAAGTAATCCGGAAACAATGGGAGTGAGTTGTCCGCGTTGATAAGCTTGGAAAATGGGAATCGTTATGGAAACGCTCGGTATACGGCCTTTCGTGACGATACTCGATTGTGTCTAGTTTGTCCGTTTTCACCGTATATTGCTATCTTGGATCGTTGTGATCCTGATATCGTAGGTATAAGGTAGTTGTTCTCGTTTCTTTTTATTGATAATTGTGGGTGAACGTGGTAGAGCGCACAATGAGGAAATGTACATAATTATTTGGTCGGGAGAATAGGAAGTGTATGATATTATTGCGACGATAGTATGATGTTTCTGATGCTGAAAAGAGTTTTCATCGATAGAAAATATCGATTAATTAACACTTTGACGACCGTTGTTACGACTGTGTGATTTCGTTCAACCGCCTTTTTCCACCGACTTTATTCATACAACAAGATGATAGGTAATGAACAATCGAGTATGCAAATTTAAAAATTTAAAACGATCAAGGATTCCAAGTTTTTTTTTTTGTTTTTCAATTTCTTCGACTTCTCGTTCTCAAGCATACCGTTTAGCCTTTTGCAAACTTGCAAATTCGTAAAAAATATCAGCAGCAAATGCAATTTTTTGCGTGAAAGTTGAAATGTTAAATATTTTATGAGGAACTTCGTAGTGTGAACATGTGGAATAAGTTCACTTTGTAAATGTTGCAAACAGTGCTCAGATTTTAAATATCGTCTTCTATCTTTCCGATTTCTATTGAAAATTGTTACATTAGTATTGTACAATCCTATTAAAATATATCAATATGTTTTAATGTAATATTACTAACATAAAATATTTTTAACAAAGATGCTACAATAAATATGAATTTCCATCAGAAAATTAAACATGTACGATTCCACTCTACTATTTTTCTCTCAAATCGATCGAGTTTCCCAGCGGGGAGGGAAACAATTTTCCACCTTTCAACGCTGCTGTTCTCCACTGTGAACGTTATGCGAAACTGTAGTAGCAACTTCGGTAGCGTCGGTGCTGCCGGTTAAAGTTTGATGCAAGCATTCACCGGACTAACCGCGAGCCGCTCGCTATTCACGGTGTTCATAGTTTAGCCAAACTCTGTCACTCGATCGAGAGGGACGTTAATAACTGGTCGCTTGCGTTCTCTTGGCAAGATCGCTATTAGCGTCTGAAAGATCGTCTCGAGGCGTTAATTTCATCCGATCCTCACGTGTCGGACAATTATAATTGCTATTTGCCTCTCAGGTATCATTTACGTATACACAAACCAATAAATCCTCCTTTATTATTCATTCAAAACTTTTCAAAATACAACCCTGTTTTAATCCAACTGCATATTTTTCATTTCTTTCATTATTGTAAAAATTCAACTTGAAACTTCCCTTATTCTTAGATTCATCGATGATTTCAGATGATTGAGGCTTCGAAAATAAGAATTTGATTCTCTTAAAATGACATATTAATTTACCGGATTAAAATTAATCCTATTTCTCTGTGTTTATCAGAAGATAAATTACAGTTTATTGCAATTTTACATCTTGAGAAATTGTTGAAAAACAGTGAAAACACTTTCTTCGTTCTTTTTATGAATTATAATAGTACGAAAATAAAAATATATCGATCCATTTAAGAAATCATTGATGATCTCGAAATCTCGTAAAAAAACAAATTTATCAATTAGTATATTTGTCTCTGCGCCATTAATTTTCTCTCTATCGAACATGTTTTCGATATCGCGAAAAACAATTCAGATATTTTAACTGCTCCAATTAGGCGAAACGCCCTGTATATATTTATTGTATGTTTTGTGAAGATATACTTAGACGAGGGTAGGTGAATTTCACCCTCAGGATTAGAAACAGTGAAGAGAAATTTATTATAGTATTGGCAGAACAATATATCTTACAATTTGGGTCATCCAATGGAATTCCAACAAATTTCACCGAAGCTGTTTGGTTTCTGAAAATACATTGTTTCAATTTATTACAGCCCGATATAATTAATGATATCTATCAAGTTGTAACGCTAATATCAAGAATTAAATCAAACGATTCAGGTGTTCACTTGCGAAAGTGAAATCGCGTAGATATTTAACCTGGCTGCTAGATGTTCGGTAACTGAAGGCTCTGCTATGAAACTGGCAATATTTCTTTCGCCAGCCTCGAAATTGGAATCCTCGACTTCGCAACAGACACCGGCAGGGAGTTGGTAAATATGGTTTACGAGCCTGGCCACTATTTCCTATTAACGCTTTCAAGACTGAATTATGAAACATGCGTAAAGTACTGCCAGTAATTGGAAATATATTACGGTAAACGGTGGTATGGCCGGGCAAAAGCAACCCGGTGAAATTATTTATCGCGTGTAAAATTGCAAACTCTGCGCCGTTTCATCGCTTCGTCTCTTCGTTGCCGATTTGTGGCTTTGTTCTAGCGAACAGTCATTTTTTCCTTCTTCTTTTTTCGTTTTAATTTAGGTGAGCAAGACGTTAGCCCGGCGTTAAATCTTATTTACAGGTTGAAACTTTGGAAAATTGAGGAATTTCAGATATTTCATCGAGACGGATTGTAATTCCCTTAATTCCTTTCCCTTCGCTATTTCAGCGATCCTAAATTTCCGAAATAGGTAGCTCTATATTTGAATCATTGACATAGATTCGATAATATCAATTTGAATTACTGCTAGATACTGTTATAATTTTGACAAATGAGATAGGAAGATGGAAATTTATCTTTCTTACACAATTATGCGTACATTTCGCTCTCTTACTCTTCAATGCTGAGTTATATTCATGGATTCCTAAAATACATATTGAATCTTTCCATATTAAAACCTCTGAAAGTTCGCAAAGGAAGCGTTAACATCAAAACTGGTAAGATTTCGTGTATAAAGTTTATTAGAATGAAATTATTATTGTTTGAAGCACTAAACATCGCAATCTAACATTATAACGTAGAACTTTAATGTTAGAAATCTGTAATCTCGGTGAAAAATTAAAATTCCAATCTCTGAAAATCTGTCAATTTCTCATCCGAAAGTTGAAGAAATCGTGATACAAAAGAAATGAAAATAGTAAGTTCTGGTACCATTTTCAGGACAGTTAATCATACTTTCATAGCCCGTTTCTTTTTCGTCAAAGACGTCGTTGCGCCGCGAGCTTACGATTCAAAAAGATGAAGATAGATACTCGCGGAAAACCGCTCGACATTGGAAGTTCTCTTATTTCCGCCTTTGCCTCGGAGAAAAATACAAAAGACCCGATACTGGTTTGACAGGCCAAGACACGGATATCGTTCGTGTTCTCAAAGCAGAAACCAAGAGGAAGTGGAAATTCTTGCAACTCGATCGCTTTGTTGGTGGTTCTGAAACTGTGTACGCGATGACGCGAATGCGGCTGATGGTTCGATCAATGGAGGAAAATGAGACGTCCAACGGACATGCGAACGTTTTAAAAAGGAGTACCGTCGAAAAATGGCCGTTTGCTGGCTGCGCTTTATTTAAAAATTCAACTCGCATGGACGAGCAGAAGAGATCACGTAATCCTTAGAACGCCGACAACCAAGCGTGGTGAAACTTTGAAAAATTGTAATTCGTTGCGCTACGCTTTCACAACTATTAATTGCATAAACAATACAATTTGTTTTTCAATTGTTCCCCAGTTTTAGAAAGGAAACCAGAGATCTTTTCCAATCGATGAGTAATACGGAAGCAAAAAAAAAAAGAGAAAGAAAAGAATAACAAACTGTAATAATTACCGAATCGTAGCATAAATAAATTCAGTTACGTTCGGTACTTTGTTTTTTCTTTTTAATTAAATTTTCAATAGGGTATTGTTGATTAAACCACACTACAAGTGACTTTTTGTTAATCGTGGTTGCGTGCATTTGCAATGATTTATACCTAAATTCTTCGAATTAAAATATGTCTGCAGTTGCAACTGAATTATTAATATTCAGAACTATGTAGATTTTTGTCGTTGTTCTGTTATACCTATACCTTAAGTGTAAATGTGTTTCTCCTTTCTTTTCTTCTTTATCAAAGAAAATCACATTAATACAAAAACGAATATTTAATAAAGAATTAATAACGAGAACCGAAGGAAATCGTTTTCTCGCCGTGTTTATCCATTCTCGAATTCATAATCGTTTCACGTCGCGGCGTGGCTTAATTCTCTACAAAAATGTCCAACTTCCGCGCGTTCGTTTAATCCCTCAACGAGACTCGATTTTAAAACAACAATCAACATTTTATGCGTCTGGCGTTGCGTTTCAGTTTACACGAACACGTACGCCGGTTATACGGAATGTACATTCACGTATTTTCCCTGTGCACACGTGAATTTGTACACGGATATGTGTGTGTGTTTACATACAGAGTATATGTATATCTGTACACGTGTACATATGTATGTACATTTTTGTTTTATTTGCTCTCGTTTAAAAGAGTTCAACGGTAGAAAATAATTTTCGAGAGATCGCAAAACTCTGCAGCAAATATCCCCGATCGAACCATTAATTCACTGTTAAACAAACAGCGAATAGCGAATCATCTTTTTTAAGGGGTTGCATCGGGCGCGTATCAGTTTTCAGTTGTCAGATCGCCGAGCAAATATTTCGGAAATATAAATCCGATTTCCCGGTACATTCCCGATTTTTCTTTCGTTCCCCTTGCCATCCCTTTCCTCTGTTCTACCAGTGAAACGTTGCAAACTTCCGCGTTGAAACGCGAAATAGAAGAGCTATTAACGAGGGGTGGAACAGAAAAAAGAAAGGTAAAAGCCTCTTTTCGAAGCGTCCCGGAAGAAAAATCGTGTGTTACACACTTTTTTCTTCGCCAACGGAGAGAAAAATCTCAACTGTTCGACACACGGCTACGTATTTTCTATATCGAAACTTTTTCGTTTCAGAGATACAATTTCAGTTCGCATTATTGTTTATTTGCTAGGTGTTCCCACTCGCTAAGTACTTTCTAATAAATTGCAATTAACAATTCATGAATTTAACAACACTTCGACAGATGTGGAATTAATCGTTTGTGAAAATATTCAATTTTGTAATGCGAAATGTATTTTTTATGAAGAAATGAAAATTCTGCAATAGTAATTTACCAAGTATTATTGGAACTTTAAATTAACACGGGAAATCTCAGAATTTTCCACCTTCGAGCTAATCATTTGTTCGATCAATTTACGAATTACTGGAAAACCGATATTTAATATTACGCTATCTTATAATTACAGTTTCGAATTTTCTTCTCTTCTTTATTGTCCACTATTTGTCTTCTGATACGTTCAGATATAAAATAATTCCACGTAACTGAATCGCAGAATTGATAAGATAAGAGCCTGCCACACAGGAGATTCAATTTCAACGTTCGAGACAATAGGAAAAATTCGATAAGCATTCAGAATGCACTGGTACGAAAAATGTTGATAGAAACCGTCTAGTCAATTATAGTTACATGTCTCTACTACGCTACCCTCTTTGTTTCCTCCCTCTGACACTCTTACATTTCTTGTCATCGGATTCGCCGGATATCTGCGTTGATAAAATTTGTCCGCGTGCCGGATATCCGGCTGGGAAATATCGACGTGCCTCGTGTATGACAGGAACAGAGAGTTGAAGAGAGTGTGTATGGTGAAGAGGTATACGAAGAGGGAAAAGAGGATTCGAGGAACTTGTGGAAGATAGAGGGAACTCGTGAAAGCCGAGAAGAAGATTGCAGGAAAAGCGTATCGATCCGTGCGCGTGACAGCCCGCTTTTCTCGAAACCGCATCCTCGATTACAAACCCAGGGACCGGTGGAAACAAATCTGAAAGCGTTTTTCGACGAGCTGAAATTCTGGCTGGCGGCGCGCGCGACACGCGGCTCAGCAGAGGAGGAAAAGATAGTCGTCGGCGGGAAAATGAAGAGAAAAATGCCGCGATAAATTCGCTAGAATTTTCAACGCTTTTATTCGACTCTCTCTCTTTCTCTCTCTCTTTACTACCGCACCGCGCGTACACGGTATCAATTTTCCTCCACCTTTCCCCTCTATTTTCTCCTCGTTTCTTTTTTCTCCTTCTTTTTTCTCCGGTTTTTCTTCTCTTTTCTCTCGTTTTATTTTTTAGTTCGAGCGTTTCTCCGTTTACGATATCGCGCGCACGCGCGCGCATTGAGGGAATTCAATTAACGCAATTGCGGCGAATTAAAAGCCAGAACCTGTTTTGGATTTCTGCTTGTGCCCGCGCACGCTCTTTTTCCCTACCTGTCCCGCCCGCCCCCTTGATTACGATTCGTAGCGTTTTGTAACGAGTTTTCCTCCCCCCTTCCGCCGTCCTCTTGTGCTTTTCTTTCTCTTTTTTGCCTTTTCCCCCACCCCCTCCGTCGATTTTGCACAATTTGCTCTTGAACGTGCTTTTGACGTAAACTGAAATAACGACAGCTCGAAACTGGCGCCGCTTGCGCGGAATTTTGTAAAAGCAAGCTCGTTTTGCCGGGGCGTAGCGCTCTCGTTGCGTTGGAAAACTGATGAGGGGGATGGGAGAGGTGTGGAGAGGCGGAGAAATTAATGAACCGACCCTTTCGATTGTTTGGATACGAATATTATGAGGTATTTTCGACACATGTTCGGCGCTTGTTTTCTTTCATCACTTTTTACGTTACACAAGGCAGAGGGGTGGGAGCGGTGGAGAGGCGATAACGATTTAAACTGATAAAAAATTCTCTTTCAGAGAGGATACTCGAGGAAAACCTCGTAATAATTAGAGGATCACGTTCGTCCGATAATTAAGGAAAATCAAACGGCCGGTTTCAATGCGGCCAATATTTCTATCGAACTTCTGATAACATATTCCATCCACGAATTCAACGAGACGGCTCGATTATTTAGAGCGATTTACTCGATTATACCGAACGTGTATTTCTTTATCACGGATATTTCTCAATAACATTCATAAACGTCCGATCGATTTTAATTCACCGTTCCTCTGCGTATTAATATCCTTTCTAACGCGCGTAAAATACGTCACTTCGACAGATCTCTTGTTTAATAATTTCCTATAAATTTCACCGAAAACATCGTGAAATTCGATAGGAAATTCAATTCCATAATCAATTCCCCGCGTTGTCATTCTCCATCGTAAAAAAAAAAAACTTTCACTTATTCTCCTCTTGGATTTTCCCCAGTTGGTCCATTCCGTGCTTCGTAAACAACTTCTCTCCGTTTCGAATTTACCGCGAGATAAAAAAAAGAAAAAGAACTAACCTAACCTCTGATTGGCGTGCGCGCGAAAAGTTATCCGCATATTGACGCCGCTTATTGGACGTCGAGGTTTGCGCCCGATAATTAGCCATGTTGACCATAGTAGACGACGCGCGTATATACGTACATACATATAGACGACGAGGTAAACTGTCACAAGGTGGCCATTGAGTGACGTACATACTTCGATGCCAGTATTAATTGCAGTACCCTCCAACCTGACGTCCCTTTGACGCCACGTTCCAGTTACTGTGTCGACGATTATTTCATTTTTTCGGTGACTATATGCAGTACGTTATGATTACGGGGAGGAGGTACGGTCGAGGAATGAAGAGGGGGAGGGGATTCGTAGAGCGGCACACGCTCGATTCACTCGTCGCGTCCGTTTTTATTTCGACACAGTTTCACGCGGCACGCGCTTACCAAGAGACCGGCAAATGAGCGGCGTTCGTTAAATTTTAATGAAGTCTCTGCACGCCGAAGCTGAATTGTTTGCCGGTTACAGGTAAATCGGATTTCGTTGAAGTTCGACGGCGAAGTAAGCGCGCCGCTGGAAATAATTAGAGGATTCCCGGGCGGTGTGTATTATTTTTGAAGAAGGTGTGTTAAGAAGTAGCTTGAGAATGTGGTATTCAACGAATGTGCCTGAATTTGTTGACGCCGTGTCGAAAGACTTCTTAATTATCAAGAATGGTTTAACTCGTCCTTTGAATAGTCAGTATGTAAAAGGTAAATGCATTGAAGTAATTTGTTCATAGATTAAGAATGAAACCATGTTAACCAATTGACAAATTAACATGCCGTCTTTATCGTATCAGTATGTGTAAACATGTATTATGTGTAAATACAAGTTAGTCAAATTACATATCGTATAGATGTGTCAATTCAAACCTAACCTCAAATCTAACCTAACGTTTCAACACTCGAGATGAGTAAAGAGGCGAATAAATTTAATTAACGTCCTCTCATTTGAATTCAGATATCGTTACGAGCTTTTAATGTACTGGGATATTTTAATTCTCTAATTATTTTGATTAATATTCCTGATGAATCGGGTTTCCCTTTTTTTGTTTCTAACGATGCGCTGAATCGTAGCGCGTGATACGAAATTTTGTCAGATGAATTAATATGAAGCCAACGGAAAGTATAAAGGATACACGCGTTACATTGATTGCCGTGGAATAATTTATACCATTTCCACACCGTACAGTGCACACAAAGTTGGCCCATTCGCGGTTAATATTAATATCTTCAGCGTGTATGTCGCGTTTAATATCCCGACGTTTATACTTTTAACAGTTCTCGTGGAATAATTTCCCTTCCTACGAAACGTTATTAATTCTTGCTGGTACGTGCACAAATTTCACGAAACCTTTTCAAAATATTCCCGTTCCCAACAATTCCTCTCTTCCACGCTTATTAATTACAACCGCGGTAATCCTACTTTTACTACCCACGCAGATCATTAACGAGACAAGTGGCGAACGTTGCACAAACGTGAGTTTCTCAAAGCGATTCACTCAGCCCGGGCATTCTAACATCGATCCTACGGTAACCATCGAGAATTCTCCTCTCGCGGATCATCGTATTTAATGAAAAGCCGCGGACAAACGCGCGAGCCAACGTGTGTGCTCGTAATCAAACGATTCCCATTGAAGCAGGAAACGCGTAAATTAATCACGTTGTCCGCGTGCACCACCTCGTATCCACGGTTTTCGTTCGATGGCCAGTGGAGAGGGAGAGAGGAAAAAAAAAGGAAAAAAAGAAACAAGGATTATTGCCGTGCGTTCGCGCGAGAAGCGACGGATCGTAGCATGTTTCGCTAACACGTCGTTACTCCAATTTTCCACGCGAACTCGAGAAGAGGAGAGAGAGAGTGAGAGAGAGAAAGAGAAGTAGTAGTTGAGAGAGGTGAAACAAAGAGCGCCTAGTAACGAGCCACCATTTCGTCTTGATGGTCGCATTAGGCGCGTTTTCAATAGAGCAACCGGGTGCCCCGTTGTTTTACCATAACCATTGTTCCCTTTGGGCTTCTGCCTCTCGGTTTTCCACATCGGAAAGAACGAGTGGAAGAAAGTGATACGCGTCAGTAACGGTTAGAAAGAGAAAGATAGAACATGTTCCGTAGCGAAAGTGTGCCCCCTTCCGTAACGTCGGCGGCGTATTAGCACCAGGAATGCAAATAATTGTTCGGTGCAGTGTATACAGGGTGGCGAAAGCAACCCTGGAATGTAAATAGAGCCGACTTGTCGGTGCTCCCGCTAGAAACGGTGCTTTCTACCTCTACTCGTCGATGTATTGACCTCTCTTACTGCGTTTACCAGTGTACGAAAGCTCCATCTATGTATATGTACATGTATGTTGGTGGATGAGTACCAAGAATGTGTGCGTGATAGTGTACGAGCAACCAGGTACCGGGAAAGGCTGGCTTGGCATCCCCTGGTCGGTTTGTTCGGCATTCGTAGAACGATCCGCGCGAAGAGTTTCTCCTGAATCAACCGAATCCCGGCAACAGTTTGGTTTTCATTAAGCCTGCTAATTCGTAACGGGGTAGGACAGTTGGCGGGAACGTGTGGTTGACCGGTTGATGGTAATTGAAAATCTTGAGGAAGAAATTAAAATGATTTTACTCTATTGGTTAAGTTGGAATTTTTAAGTTGAATGATTGGATGTGAAATGAATGATTTTCTTTTATTCTTGGTATTGTGTTAATCTTATATACTTAGTTTGGTAATTTTGCATAAAAAGGTACTTCATCGATTTTTACGAAATTTGAATATTTTAGAATCCAGCATTCTGAACCATTTTTTCCGAATCGTAGTATAACTGACAAAGAAGTAATTCTTCTATAAAAAAAAGTTAGTAAAAAAGTGTAAAATAAAGTTTGCGAATTTTTTGTCTATCGATGGTTTTCTCAGCTTCCTGTCGACGTTGTCGATCATATAATGATCTCACAACCTACGCTATATATTTCTTCTATGGACTATACCTTTTTATTCAACATCATTTTTCTCGGAAACTAGGCAAGCGATGAGAAAACTCTATTCTACTTTTTTTTACGTATTTTTTATAACAAACCAGCTACTTGTCGAGTACACTACGAGTTACCAAACATCCTGTATAATACAATTCTCCTCATAACGGAAAGAATACACCGCGTATCCGAACATCACGTCCCCGACACAGAGATCTGAGAATGAATCGTAACTTCAGCACAATTAAATCAATGTCAACGACTACTCGTCGCAAGAAACGAAAACTCTATTATTCCCCCAACGCAAAAACTCGCGCAACAATCAACCAGACTGTCACGGAGAATATCTGCGCGGAAGCGTCTCCAATTTCGCGGAGGAAGCACGGAAGGAACCGGAAGCTCGTGGTCGTGGACTTCTTGTGCTCGTCTGAAACACGACGGCAGAAGGAACGTTCGGCACAAGAGCAATAAAGTATCGCATCTGGTCCCGCGACGCGATTAATCGCTGCACCGCCGCAAGAATTAATTGCCGACGCGCGGCGATAATTTATCGCGGCGAGCCTCGCGATATTTTACCGTGGATACTTTTCGTGGGTTCCGCTCGCGCGATAACCTAAGACCCCGTTTTCCCGTAACGAAAACCTAAGGAAATCACGGTAGATTCTCCTTGTTTTTCTTTTTTCTTCACCTCTCGCTCATAAGGATACGTTTCACACGATCGTCGTCGTTGACCTAATCATTTCGCGATTTAACCTTGCCACCTAAGAGTTCCCTCGATCACAGATAAGAACGTACGACGTATTTATGCGTACGTCTCTATTTCTCAGGAATGCGATTGCGTTTACGTTGCATTTTAATTTGTGGAGATGGTAAATTTGGTCAATATAGTTTGATAATAGCAATATTATATTCTGTAATATATTATTGTCAATATCTGCACTATTTAACTCAGATTGTAAAATACATATCCAGATACTCGACAAATTTCAATACGAATATCGACTATACCTGATTGCTCATATCGTCAGTATCAACAAATATTGATTGTATTATTGATTGTTGATTGTGACCCATTTTGGTGATGAATACCCTGGGATATCGAAGAGAATACAAGTTCCTTTTTTTTTTTCAATATGTAGGATATAGGATTTTATGGTGGGAAGGTTATTTACTTAGAGTTTGGAATTATTGGATGTTTAAAAGTTGAGTTTTATGTTCGTTGTGGATTAGCGTTAAAGTGAAAGTATTGGATATTGGAACTAGAAAATATTTAAACCACTTGCAGATTTATCTTCATCTGAAGCGTCCCAGATTCCGCGTAAATCTAGAACATTGCTGAACAAACTATGAATCCAGGGAACTTCTGGACTGTAATGAAGTATGAAAAATAGACAATGTGTACTGTTTAAGATTAACGTTCGAATACTCCATGGAAGCGTGACTTTTCCACTAGTTTTACGATTTTAAATTCGTATAATATTCATTTACCTTGATACTTTTTCGTTTAGTTATTCATAAGCGGGAAAACTTAAGATCTTAATTAAGACTTGGTAAACTTGGAGTTTCTTACCGTTCCGTAATAGCAGTTGACGTATCAGAAACTCAACCAATATTCAAACAAAACTTTCAGAATCGATAATCAATGTCACTAGAAGCTTATTTTTATCGTCTGTTATTAAAAACTTCAACATGAAGGAGAAGTGGATTTTGACGAGTTTGTTAACCTGTCCAAATATAACTGTCACGAGTATTAAATATTTATATATGGCGTTCTAGTATGAAACAATTCTAATCCAACTTAAGAAGTATGCGCAACGAGCGTCATTATTCGCGTTGTTTATTATGCAAAACAGTGGCATTACAGGTAAAAGCTGGCACGGGTTACAGTATTCAATTCCGCGCAACAATACGACGTAATTGTTATTAGTACACTTGTTCCATGTTGGAGTGGTTCATACAAACGAACACTGATCAACATAATGTCATAACGTTACATACCAACTAAATACCTTTTATGCAATCTCGAATGATAGTGGATTACTGTGACTAATGCAATAAGCGAATAATTCTCTAATTTTTATTCTTTTTTAATTTTCAAACCTTGCATTTCCAAGTTTTTTAATTTTCAAATCGTCAAATTTTTTAATTACCAAATTTCAAATCTTCGAACTTTTTATTTATAGCATTTACAAGTTTTGCAAGTTTCAAATCTTCGAATCTCCAAATTTTTTAATTCTTAAACTCTCAAATTTCCAGTTTGCAAATTTGCCAACATTCGCGAGTTCCGCAGTATCCGAATTTCCCATTTTCGCTTATCAAATCGTAAGCTACAAAATTAATCAGAATTTCCTTTTCTCTCTGATTACAGAAACTGCAAACGATAGGCGAGGATTTCTGCGGTCTGGACGTGAATACGCCTCTTGGAGGTGAGGACCCAGTGGAGGGAACTCCGGTACTCACTTTCAACACACATCTGACGGCAGTGGCAGCTACCTCGACCGGTGACTACACGGTCGTCTTCTTGGGCACGATGAAGGGTCACCTGAAGAAGGTCAGTGCACGATACTCTTTATCTCGTCGATCGAAAAGGAGCAAGAGGCGCTCGAACGGTACCGGGCCTGTTTCATTAGGCCAACCTTGTATGTTCATTATCTGCTTGCTGCATATTTTCCACAATCTAATTCTTCCATAATGACCCTCGACCGGCTCTGTATTTTTAACACTCTTTGACCTTTCACCGTGGACAATGCGTCGATTTTTTACGCTAAAGTGGAATACTCCCGCGTTCTATTATATTTTTTTCCCTCTCTGTAAACCTGATAATTTCTATCATAAGAGGTTCGCTTTATAATTCCTCCCATATTTGCAACACTTCCAATATAAAAAAAGAAGTTACAATAAGCCTGCAGAGGAAAGACGTATTTTTGTTTAAACTGTTTTAATAAAATCTATTAATGAATGATAAAGTACTATTTTGTACTGTCGTATAAAGTATTATCGTTGAAAGCTTAACGTGTTGAGGAATAAAGAACGATAATGAAACGTATATAAAAACGTGTACACAAAAAAGAAATTTATCATTTCCTATCAAACTGAAGGAAAGTTTGTGCTTTTAGGGGTTAAATTTTTCCTTGATAAAAATAATATCATACAATCTTTTCAATATTTCAACGATAGAAAAAAAAATCACACGAAAGACAAGTAAAAAAATCGAACGCAAAAACCATTTATATAATTTCTTAAATAATCTGAAAATAAAAATTCGTAATCCCTTTTTTCCTCCCCTTTCTCCAAACAATCCCAGCGTATCACCATTCCCTGTACAAATCCCACCTCGTACTGGCGCAAGCCTGAAATTTTTCTCATTAACACGTCCCCTGGTCGAAACTTTCGAACGAACTCGAACTCTGTCCCCGAACAACAACGGCGTGGTCGTTGGTCGGAATGGAAGCAGCGAGGCAATAAAATCAGCATCGTCGCGTGGCCGGTTACAAGAGAAGCCAAGCTCTCGAACCCATTACATTTCCAAGCTTTGGTTCACTCTCTTGCTCTCTTTCGACGTAATAATTAATCCCGAATCGGCTGCAACGGCGCCAGCGAAAGTAATCACAATAGATATTAATGCGAACGACAGAATCAGGAGAGGGTGGAGGAAGGCTACAGTGAAATCCGCTTTCTACCCGCGTTCCATTAGCCTCAGCTTCCCAGGTAGCCATTACGGAATATCGTTGCTCGCGAAGCGTTAACGCTTAACGAGGCTAATGGTGTCCTGTGGACCGTCTCGCGAACTTCGACAGCTCGAACTAGCGACGTTTCGTGTCTCATAGAGCTGTTACTCTTCGACTATCTAACTATTCGAACTTCCTTTTCTCGATCATATCGTCGGTCGTCGTATTAATCGTGATTATTCACGCGATTATTCTCGCTCAGCGAAAGATCGTGAATCAAACGTGTAACACGAGCTCTGCGTAATTGACTCCGTACGATACGAGGAGGGAGCGGAGTAGAGAAGGGAAAAACTACGTTGGAAATAAGTAAAGGAAATTACGTGCAGGTCGTCGGCGTTGCGCAAACGTTGGAAAAATGATCGTGGTCGTTTGGTGGATCGTTATCGCGGTGGATGCAGCTCCAGGAACGCGATATCTCGCATTGGCCCTCTCGAATCTGTCGTGATTAATCACGATTATCCTGGCTAAATCCTCTCCGATTTCTTCCGGTTACTTCTAGCTCTCTGCTCTCCCCCTCTTGGCTCGTGCTTTATTTTCGGAATTGTGTTACATGATAGCGGTGGAAAGCGTCAGGGATGAAGGGATTATAATCGTGGAATTTTTGATCAATGAAAACATTTTTTTTTTCTTCTTTTTGTGTGGAAACTGTTGCGCTTGGGATTGATTTTATTTTAGAGTTATCAGCGCGTTAATGGTCCTTTGTGTTCACTTTCGGACAGATTGATAAATCTAGCTCTAGCAAATAATGCAGAATTACAGTAAAGATTGAAATGAACAGTAGAAAAATGAGGAGTTAAATGTAGTATATTTTCCCCCTTTTGGCGTACTTGAAATAATTCCACCATAGCAATCGTTAAATTAGGACAAAAGCATTTTGATAATTTTTATAATTGAAAGCGGAAAATTTGAAATTCATCAAGATCAAAAGTAAAATTTTTATGTCAGAAATGAAAATTCCAATTTTAACGAAATTTTATGAGTGTGCAGAGCATAATGAACTATACAGGGAACAATTAATTTTTTAAATGTAAAATTACTTTGGAGAGATGAAATCAACCCCCAAGATTTTCATATATCTTCGTGTTTTAAATGTAACTTCTATAATTACGCGTAACAAAACAAAACTAGATGAACATGATTGGAAGTTGTAATAAGTATGATACACTAGCGAACGAAAGAATGTTATCGAACAGTTTTGAATAATTCATGAAACATTGTATAACTATTTCCAAAGCGGAGATCGAGATAATACTCGAGAATCAGATTTTTCTTCGCGACATGATTAAATCAACTCGAATGGAAAGAGGCTTAATTGTTTCAACAACAGACAACGAACGATTTCGATCGACGATTACGGTGACTGTGTGTGACTGTAGCTAGGCCGCTTAATGACGAGCAACTATAGTCACTCTTGGTAGCGTAAAGGTTAATCACGATCGCCGGGGCTAAATTCCCGCCGATTTGTTCCGCAATCTCGCGTCAGAACGTAGCTGTCCCGGCGTTAGGTGATTCGAAACGGCAGATGGAAAAGGAACGAATGATCGTAAGATTATGGATCTCTGGCTGGTAGCAGCGTTACCTCTCCGTATCGTTCCACCAGGCTGAATTTCCAGGAAAATCACGCCGTGGACTTCTTCCAATTAATCACAATTACCGGCTGAAGCCTTCTTCAATTTGTTCTGCAATCTCCTCGCGACGAACAGTTGATCGAGCTGCCTAACTTTCTGCCAGCAGATCCAATAATAACCACGTTGAATCCTGTGTATTTTACATTTGCTCATTGATCTCGTCGAGAGATTAGTTCTGAATAGTGCCTTTTAAAACTTTCTTACTAATCGATAAATCCCAGGAAATTCACAGATGCTAATTTCCCATTTGTGGAGGGGAGAGAGAAAAAGTATTTTATTTCCTCGTTTCACGTAAACCTATTATCGTTAAATTACTGTTGAATCGTAGAAAGAGACTAAATTCGAGAAAATCGTTTATCATTTATCGAATTCACCTGTGATAAATGATCGTTGAAATGTCCGATTTTCTTGGATTATTACGCGCAAGTTAATTTCACCGTATCAATTCGCCACGGCCTCTTTTAGATTGCAGTGAAATTTCTAACATAAATTCAAGTGTTACAGCGGTATTATTAAATAAAGATTCTATCGTGTACGTCTTGCGTTGAATCAGCCGACAGTAAGGAAAAGACAGGAACGATCAGTTACGAATAACCAAATCAAATCAGGGAATTGAATCTAAACGTAGCGTCAAATAACACTCTGAAAAATGACCATCATGCATGAAACTCATCAGCCGATCACTTAACACGAAACAAATAGAAACACCTCATCAGTCAAACATCAATTCCGATCGGGGCAACAAACAAAACGACCGGATCGCACGTACATACATCGTACATCTTGTTTTTACCACTTTCTGAATTGCCAATAATGAACTTCTCATATTCGCCGCGATTTCAGTCGTTGAATCAATTACGATCGGTCGGCGATGTTTGCCCGGTGTTCATTAACGCGGCATCGCCAAAGAAAATGCAAAATCGCGTTCGGAAAATCAAAGAGAAGAGGGCAAACGGGTTTTCGGATGGGGAAGGTCTTCGTAAAGAAGAGAGGCGATGGTGGGAGAGGAATTTATCCTGGAGAAGGCAAGGTCCCGGGGAAAATTTGCAAGTTAACGAAGTTTCGCGTGGCCCCGTCGTTATTCATCGTGATTAATTAAAGCCGCCTCTGGGTGGCGGCCGCGGATCGTCGGGCTTCGATTATAATTATCTGTGTGCAAACGCGAAAGTCAAATAGCTCCGCGAATGAGCGCAAATACGCCGTGCAAATTCGTTGAAAGGAACACCCGTGGCCCTGTTGAAAATGCCACGGGAGGGAGGGGAGGGATAAAAGGTGAGTACTGAGGGGTGAGAAACGCCTACACGTCTCTTTGGCTGACGTTTCAAGCGATTCGAGCTATTAAAAATTTATCGAAGGCCGCGGGGAAATCTCCGATGCCTGGGTTAACCGATGTCTGCGCTGAGAGTATTAAATTTCGAGAGAGAGAGAGAGAGAGAGAGAGAGAGAGAGAGAGAGAGAGAGAGAGAGAGAAGGGAAAGAAGGGGGGAGAGGAAGGTAAGAAACGTGAACAATTTCAGGGTGGAAACGTTTTTCGGTGTTTCGCTTTTCATCCCTCCAGCAGCTTCGTCCTTTCGCGCAATTAACTATCGGTAGATTTGCCCAGTTTTATGTTAGGGGATGTATTCTGGGATTACTTGTATGTGATTTTGTATGAAAGCTGTTGTGACGGGTTTCACTTTCAACGTTCATATGCTGAATTATTTAAAAAGATACTTGATTTTAATTAATTTATTGTACGCGAATTGTAAGACTCTTTGCTGTGGTATGACAGTTGTTTTACAAGAGTACCTTGTATCACGTAGTTACTCGTAAGTGTCAAAAAATTCGAAATTTCACACGAACTACTTAATCGGTGTTATTTTGAGTTACATTGAAAAAATTTAGTTGCTCGAATGGATTGTAATTCGAAAAGGTCACAAGAGCGGGGTGGTCCACCAAAATGGCCTGGACATTTTGGCCCAGTAGGGTCGTAAATTCGGTAAAGTGGCTATATACAATCTGTAGGGAAAGTCACTGTGGCCTAGATTGACAAATGTTTCCGTCTATTAAACTTTCCCTGTGGACGCGCCTGTTTTGTGTCTCACTTACACAACAAGAGCGTATTACTTCTCTTTTGTATATTTAAAAAAAAGCTCACAGAAGTTGATGGGTCGTTTTTTATATTAAGGTTAAGGAATAATTAAATAATAAACGGTTTAATAATTACTAAAGTTGATTCTTCAGAATGTTCTATATAATGAAAAAATAATAAAGATGTTGATAAACGTTTTACATTAATTTTCTAGAAGAGTTATTTCAAACTCCATGGAATGTTGACTATAGAACGTAATTATTTGCATTAATTTCTTTTAAATAATAAATACTTTACATTGCTTAAATGCTTCGGTCATTAATTGTGGGATATAAAAATGCTAATCCTTCATAATTTATATTCAGGTGGAAGTTTTTGCAATTAGCTACCACTTTGTAGTTCATTATGAGGATCGAATTTTCCCGCAACATAACTATCGAGTAAGCGTTTACAAACATTATACGCGGTTCGCATGCAAGTTATTGAGTTCGCAGCATACGTCAGCAAAGAATGATTTTCATATTATTTAAGCGAGCAATTATGTTGCAATTCGTTCGTCAGAGCGTGAAGACTCGTTCTCCTTCGAAGATAAGCAAAATTGCGGTAAATATGCTAATTAGAGGAATTCTATGTCCGCGGTCAGCGTAACTATTATTACACCGTGCTATTACCGAAACAAATAGGTTTGACCTAATTAAACTAATACAGCATTACTAAAGGGAAACAGCAAAACAAAACAAAACAGAGGGAGATTTTCGAGACGATGCATTTTCTTTTCTTGTTTTCTTGCTTTCTTTCTTCTATTTTCCCTTTTTTTTCTTTTTTGTTCTTTTTTTTTTTTAACGACAATGCTCGCTGCTTCTTAATATAAATTCTACAGGGACCGAAGGGAACTTTTTTAATTAGATTTTCATTCTTCGTGGAAACTTTTCTACTTATTACTTCGCTACTTTCTCGCGCAACGAGAGCATTTTGCCAGACAGTTTCGCCGTTCTTAATATAAATAACATCCCCTGCAACTTTGCAATTGATAAAACCATTCGAACAGGAGTTCCTCTAATTAATACGAATACGAACAGCGTAAAAGAGGGAAAGAAAAATGTAGCACCCTATAGAAAGGACATCGCGAACTTGAAGAGGAGCGGGAAAGAACGACTGGATATTTTATGCAATGCAGGACGTTATAAAGTACCGAAAACAGAAAAGTAAAAAAGCCAAACGCGAAGCAACCCAAAAACAAAAATACAAAAATAGGAAAAACTAGGTGCAAATGTCGTACGAAATAAAGCATGAAATAAAAAGACAAATAAAACGTGTGGAGAAAATGCGAGCGTAAGAATAAATGGCTAACAGACGAGAAAAGGAAGCGACGGAACAAGAGCACGAGGAAGCGAAAACCGGAAGAAATAAACCGGAAGGAAATGTCTGTTGAACACGGAACACGTGCTCATAGAGTCTAATGAAACGAATTTACGATGACGTAAGGGAACGTACCGTTGTATTATCGCCAACTTTTTAACCTTTCTAATCTCAACCAGCAACGCTTGTCTTCGTCTTTCTTCTAACTTAAAGCCTCCTTCGTGTTAACTTCGAATAGTCAATCAATCAATCAGAATTAGAAAACAGTCTCGTTTAGAAATTGTTAAGTCGTAAAACGCAAACCTGAACAAACCTCGGTTTATCGAATTATTGCTGTAAAATTCTATAATAAAGAATTGTTACTCTTCGGGAATCGAACCTTGTCACGATTTTCATACGCATTTTGGGAAAGTCTATGCCTGCTCCACTTCCACAAAAAAAAAAAAATCTTCATCCACCTCCATCGAATGGTTAATAGTGTAAATTCGTAAAAAAACAACCAATCACCACATAGTTCGTTCATCGCGACTCGCACAGTTTTTCAATAAAGTCTAATATTCAGTCAAACAAATATTCATTATACCTTGGAATATGCTTTGACGACTTTAAAACGTCCAATCAGCCAATCAGCACATTAATTTCAATCTATTAGGTGTAGAAATAAATTCGTTCCATAGAGTCATATAATCAGTACATTCAAATCGAAACGTTCGTGATGGTATTCGCAAGCTGGCAGAAAAATAGCGAAATGTCATCAACAATAATGGAAATTATTTCTCTTTAAATAAAATATTTGTGGTATTTAAGAATCGGAAAGAATTTATTTCTTCGCCTAATTTTAGCGAGATTCGCTTCCGTACATGCTGGTACACAAATCAAACGATCATAGTCGAAACGTCTGAAGAACGATTACTACTATAGCATTGAGGAAACGAACTTGATAATCCACAAGTGTACGCACGTTTCCGCTATTTTCAACGCGCGCGAGTATTAGCTACGTACCTCGAGGTCCACGTAATTCGTGGCAAATTTATTTTATTCGCGGCGATACGCGCGTGAAACCGCTGCCTACGGATTCTCGACGATTTATCGATCTCGTAAACGACGATACGCAATCCTTTGCGTCTGTTATCCGACCGTACGGAGACGTCGGCCATTGGCGCAATAACCACGCGAGGGCAAACCACGATTTCACGGCGAACGCCTTTCGTTTTGTTCGCCCCGCTTGACTTCCACCGCTGTGTAGCATGTATCTGTATCTAACTACGATTAACCGAGACGTGAAGGCTCAATCGTGTAGATTACGGAGGGTTAAAGGTGTGGGAATGTGGGAGGAGACGGAAGAGTTTGTTTTTGAAGTCGGGCAGAAACGTGGACGGTGCTTAAGAAAGCTCGTAAAATGTGTTTGGGGGGAAACGTGGGTTGCAATTCGATAGAAATTATTTCAACCGGGTTTCGTGGAATTCACTTATGCCCTCCTGTCGATCAATCGTTGATAGTAATAGTAGTATTAGTTGCGCTTTTATTACGCAAGAGACAGGAAATGATCAACCTTAATGAAGACACATAATGACATAATGAGTGAGGTAATTGACGGATTGAAGTACCGAGCAAAGTAAAATACATTATGGACAAGTTTAACGGACATTTTGATATTTCATTTCTGTCTGGTCGAACCTTAAAATGGCAGAACTGAAAAATTATCGCGAATTATAAGTTTGTTCGAAAGGAGAATGGACTTTTATAGAAGAAAGTTCAACATTGAAACCTTCAACTCGCGTTGTACGTTGTGTGATTAGTTAACTTGAAGTTTAACTTAAGAGAGAACAAATTTCTAACGAAGATGTATTTACAATTAGAGGATTGTTTGACTTTTCTGCGCTAGTTCTTCTTCGTAATAAGCGTAATAAATGAGTTTGTATTAGATTCGACGTTGGAGATACGCTGTTTGAATTCTTCCATCTCAGATCAAGTAGAAATGTAAAACTTTTCCACACGAGCCTGCCGAGTGTATTCTCTTGGTGGATTTATGGGCTCAATTTTTAAGTAATCTTCGTTGTTCCCTCTCCTAGGTCCCATGGGACTCCAGTTTTCGCGCGTTTATTCCGTGGAGCACGTTTCCAGGTAACGTTTAAAACGGATGTTTATTGTAACTGATGCCCGTTAGTTTTACGGCGCAGCTGGTGCCGCTTATCGGCGGCAACGAGAGTGGCAAACTGCTACTCGATGAATATTTCAGCGATATTTACGGTATAAACGGCCAAGCGTAATTCGGTTCCCAACCGAGTTTCAATTACCTGCCGATCTTGATGGCTTTCCGAGCGACGTGCGCCATTTCCTTACAAGGTAATGCTCAGATAAGAACGATTCACGTATGGCGTAACGATTATTGTGTTTTCAAAAGGACGGAATTTTTAGCGTAGTCGGTAGAAGTAACTTTGTTACGGAATATTTCACAAAGAATAGGATTTTTAGAATGCAGAATAATTTTCTATGCCTAACAGCTACCATATTTAGTTTTCTTGGTAATGTGGACATTACTGTTTAAATAATTCGCATTAATTTGGTTCACATCTGATATAGAAGCTGAATTTTCCCAGTTTACGATTGAAAATCATTGAAATCTGTAACACTACATGCTTTATTTCAATTCTTACTAATGCGAATACAATGTATTGTTAAAAATGCTTAAACTATTGTGTTGCGACGAGATAACACGCCTTTCACAGTTGACAGGTTAAGTAAAATCGAATTTACGATTTGCCTTAATATATACAGTAGCATACGAATGTGTCAGACAGCAATAGTTCTTTCCTTTTTCTTTTTTGTGATATAATTTAAATGCGAAATTGCGTAAGAAGTTACTCAACGTACAGAGTGTTTGATATTGGTCCATTAACACAGGAGGATAATAAATTTCTGACAACAGCGTGTAGATAGATCTTTATTACCGTTGAATATTAATGTGTATTTTGATCTAATGCTTCTGTACGCTGTTTATATTACCTTAGATACGTGGAGATAAAATTAGATAAATGAAATTTATAAACAAAACTTAGGAAAAATGTTTATTCACGAGGAAAAGGATATTTCACCTCGAACGTGAAAGAGTTTCGACAATATCGAATCTCGTATATTTCACTGATCAAATTTATTCATCCCGGTATCGATAAGTTACATCGATGAGGTATCCCTGTTCGTCATCTATAAGCGTAGGTTCACTGTCTTCTTGATCAAGTTATAGCACAAACACGTAACGAAGTTACATTATCTCTCGATGCGCCCCTCGACTATCTCGTTATAGTTTCCTAACCCGTTGAAGTCTCGTCGCGAAGTGGCGCATCGATATCGTAACCCATATCGATATTGCTCTTCCTGATTGCATCGTCGCCTTCGGTGCAACCACTCGCTGGACGTGGACACTTCGCTCGAATATAGATTCCACTGTTCATCCTTCAAGAAACACCGAACGTAGTGTATACAGCGAATTTACATTACAAACACGATAGGCAGCGTTACAATCAGCTCAGACGAGGCAGTTTTTTGACCGAAATCTTTGTTTAGTGCAATTTACAGTATACTCGCGAAGAAAAGTTACTTTTTATGTAGGTTAGTAATAATTAAAGCTCCCTAGTGTAAGGTGTATCTAAAACGATACGCAAAATCGTATGATGTAAGAAAAAAATCATAAAATTGTATGTGTCAATGGATGCCGATTTCTTACAAGTTTAACTTACAACCTCGTCATATCGTGGCTCAGACCATACTGCAACCTTTGCTACCAAAGTAAAACTATGTAAGAAGGCTTCTCATATTACACACTCTTATGTTATATTACAACACTATAATTATTTACTGTTATAATTAACACTAATTATATCACTATAACATTGGAAATAGTTAAATGGAAATACTGCAAAATTATATAAACTGGTGTGGTACGTATAAAAAATAACATTCTGGTAATTAAAATACTTTCTTGTAACTCTTCAATTATTCTATTAAAATTACAAATTCTCCACTTTTGCATAATTTAGCTTACATTCCTCTGCATTCCTCTTGTACTTCTTTAATCGAACTCTTTCGCCCGAAAACATCAAGGTCGTCGATGATTCTTTCGCGCAAGTTCTTTCGTGTTAATTGCACAAGATAAAGCTACGGTGATGATCGATAAGCGTCTCGCGACGGATTGTTTATCATTGACGATCGAGGAGGAGGTAAAGGCGGGTTGGAAGAGAAGCGGCCGCGGTTCGCCACGCCGTCTCAACGTCGTTGATTCATGACTCGCCCCGTCCCGGAAGGTATTAATTAATGATCGGCCCGCTGTACGCATATACAGTCGTATGCGAGGGCTGAGGTCGCGGTGAAAGGTTATCCTGGAGGTATTTAAACGTCCGCGGGCAATGCTCGCTGGCAAAGCCCCTTCCGTTTATTTCTTTGATTGTCGTGCGATCGGGCCGCGAGAACCGGTCGCCGGTCGCTGCTCGGCGTCGTTTTCGTCCGCAGATATGGACGCGAGTAAATCAACCGGTAGTTAAGGCCTGCTGAAAGGTAGCCGGGAAATATTGAATTAAGCTGCATTTAGCGTTACTCGAAACGGAAGAGATAAAACCTGACTTTTCGGGTACTGCATTGTGTCGATGTCTTAAAAGGTACGCGACAGATAGGAATGTTAGGCGTGAGAGAGGTAATTCTACAATTAATGTTGCGACTTGAAAAAAACATTTGCAAGTATAAATGGTAGAACGGAATTTTCAACGAAGTTCCTCTGGTTCCCTGAAATTTGTAATCATTGACGATTCGTTGTTGAATGGAAGTTCTCAATTATTGGCTTTTGAAGTTTAATACTTCCGACTTTGAAACACAGGGGAATTGAATAGTGGTTAGTTTATTTTAAATGTTTGCTCGTTCATGTCGTTGCTACGATTCTCGAAAGCTAGACTGTGCGCTCGTATGAATCACTGGCAATCAGGACCAAATAATTTCGCCGCTGTATGCCGTCAAACTATCTTTCGCATCGTGTTGATTACTTTTTACCATTAGCGTACCTCGAAAAAACCTAAAATGGGGATACGTTGCACAATCGTGAAATCACGTAAAATTAGCAACAGAGAAAGATAAAGAAGACCGAACTGGAATAAATAGTCGCGGAAAGACAAAGTAGAACTCGAAATTCGCGATTCCTAATAATAAAAGTAATAAAAAAAAAAAAAAAAGAAAAGAAAAAAAGAACCAAAATAATATAACATCGACAAAGTCAATCCAAAAATGATCCACCACGATTCGAACAATTTTCAGTGCCATATTTCCCGCAGAATCCCTTCAGAGAACATTCCGCAAAACCTTCGTACCTTCCAATAACTACTCCAATAACTCTTCCTACACGAGCAAGCACAAAAGACCCAAGTAAGAGGAGCAAGAATATAGCAGACAGACGGAGAGACAGGGTAGAGTGAAGGAAGAGATAGACACAGAGGGTTGTAGAGAGGAGTTAGGGTAGGCGGGCAGAGTTTAGTTACTCGTCGCTATAATCCTATTCAATTAAGGATCCACAAGGCTGTTTCCGTCGTGCATCTATCGCGATCGTCTAATTGCCGGCGCGTCTTCCGTCGATCTCTTAATTAATGCGCGTCTTACAGCGATCCTGGGGCGGTCTGCGGCACTCAACAAAGAGCAAAT